>CM028756.1:1613886-2813886 GCA_016801395.1 Leptodermis oblonga | reverse complement strand
ATTGATGTGACGCAAAAATGCTCGTAAATGGACGCTTCTTTCTGGCCCAAAAAAGATGTCTTGATCTGCAAGACCCAAACTTGTAGAAGCTTCACTGAAAAGGAAGATAGCCGAACTGGAGACCGAGTTGGGTAGCTCGGATCAGCACAAATGGTGAGGAAAACTGTAACTGAAGACTGTTCTGGCAATAACTGTAAATAATCGAGAGAAGAGCGGGGCTTTCCCCCCTGTATAGGCTCCGACGGTCAAGTTAGAAAGGTAGAAGAAAGTGAACAGTATTGACAAAGTGCTCAAATGGTAAATGTTGCGTACCTCCCTAAGTCTGAAGACTTAGTATATATACCTCAAGACTGGGATATGCCCGTTGAACCTTCATGATTAGCCTTCTCACCTGCTCCCCTCTATTTAGCGTGGCGTGTACGTTTTGTGTTATCATGACCGGATTTCATGGGCTTCTTCCTCCTTGAAGATCTGGGAAATCTCTGCATATATTTCAAAATATATACCTAATCCTATGATGATCTTTACCTACTATGTCAGTGAAATAGCTTAATCCGACCTAACTGTCTTAGCTCGGTTAGAGCGATTATCATGATATAGATATGAGGGAAACTAACAAGGCATACTGAAGTCATTGTCCGACCTAAACCTTTGACTGATATACTATCTGGCTCGGTTTTAAGGATCTATCCGACCTAAGCCTTTGACCGATATACTACTTGGCTCGGTTTTAAGGATCTATCCGACCTAAGCAGGGTTCTGGACTTCTTATGCATCTTTTTATCTTTACTGTTTATCTTCGCTTTAGTCCATTGGGCCAGGCCCAATGGAAGTTCAATTTTATGCACACCAACAAGTCCCCCCAGTATTAGGTTTTATCGAGCCAAAACTTAATACTTTCTGTGTTTTACTGAGCCAAAATTTTGACTAAGGCATTTATCATGTATTCATCCGACCTAAGCAGTCATAAAATGTGAACCAATCTGACCCATGTTTATAAAAGGCGATAAGCAATTCTATCCTAAATATAGTAAAAGAAAAAAGCTGTCGACCTATAGAATATCGTACATGACAAGGAGAAACTGCGAGATATAACTAAGAAATCTGACCCACAGAAAATAACGTGTCAGCCGATTCATAAGTAATAATTGCAATGTTGACCCAAAGAGACTGAATTTGTCAATAAAGACATCAAATAAAGGCGTACCTTTGCGTCACGACACACGAAATCTAGCTTTTAAAGAGTCGAGATGTGACAGGGCACGTTTTCATGATTTTCGAGGCAGCCGGTGCGACTTCCCACGCTTTTACTATCCTCGAGGCGGCATTAAATGCTCCAGCGCTTGGTTTGCCCTCGTCTGTTCAGTCTTCTCGAGGCTTCCCTTTAAAAATCGGAGAAATTGGCATTGTCGTTTTACGTTTTCTGAAAAAAAAAAAAAAAAAAGAAAGAGAAACCTTTGGCTCTTCTTCCTTTCACCGCAGCTTGCTCGGGTTAATAGCTCTTTGCCGTGTCTGGTGGTGTCGCTTTTCCCGTTCGCCGCGATAATTTGGGCCGCCGCTTTGTTTCGTTGCCTCCGTACCATTATTTTGCAAAGATCCATGGCTGAAGAAAGGAGCTCTGGCACCGGAGCGTCTCGTCTGAACCCATCTTCAGGTCAGTCCGTTCTTCCCCTCTCTTCTAATGATTATAACTGAATCGCCGGCTTAGGAATAATTTTTCGGTAAGTTTGATGCATGAACCCCCCTTAGATGAGCAACATATATTGCTAGTTCGCATGTATCCGTAGGATCTGTTATTTTTCTGAATTTAAGCATGATTCCGATACCTTTGTAATGCTTCCTGTAGATACGGCTGCTATATCAAATGAGTTTCACCTGGAAGAGATAGTTTCCGAGCTTACTAGGGCAGAATTCAAAACCCTAGGATCGACCCATTATCTTGACCCGGCCATCCAAACCCGTTTACCCACATCCAAGGAAAGAATAACTAGTACTCCGGGGGTTGGGTCGGTATATCTGAGTACCATGTAAAATTCGGGCTAAGATTTCCTGCCCCTGACTTTTTGAATGAGCTATGCGACTACTTAGAAATCGGGCTGAGCTAGTTAGTACCCAACGCCTTTAGATTTTTAGTGGAGTTTATGTGTGTCTGCTTCGGGGCTAAGATCCGACCTACCGTAGATCTGTTTTTTCAGTTTTATACCGTCCGCCAATATCCTTACGGACCGGGGTGGGTATCTTTCCAAAAATGTAGGAATGGACCCGTCCTTATAACTGACTCCCCGGATACGAATAAACATTGGAGGGCAAGATTTTTTATGGTGAAAGCCGATGAAGCAAATCTCCCTTGCCGCTGGTCAAGGTTTATTGTGCCGGCAGATCAAACCCGAGATAAGTCCAATCCCATAGTGTTGTCGGGCTATAAGGCGTTAAGATCCTTCACCAGTTCGGAGAAATATTCGGTTAAGTACCCTTCAGAGGGCCTTCTTGTCTGGGCCGGGCTGAGCCAAGCCCCCGATGTAGAGAAAGAACGTAAATACCTGTCTCTGAACTTTTAATTATCGTCTTCCCCATCTTGGGTCAGCTTCCTAGATCGGTGATTCTGACCTTTGTCTGTCTTTTTTGTTTTCAGGTGGCTTCAGTGGGTTCGGTCGGAAGAAGAAAACAAATAAACCAGCAGCAGTTTCGGGGTCTTCAAAGAGACCTTCTGCCAAGATCGATTTAACCGAGGAAGTTGAAATTGCCGATCCTCCTACTGGTGCCTTAGTCCTCCGGGCGTCCAAAAAAAGCAGGCCGACCCCGCGGAAATTTGAGTTATAAATAAAGGTTGATCGTGCATATATATAGATATAGATAGAGGGAGGGAGAGGGAGAGTAAAGATGGTGATATATGATGATGGGATTGATGGAGAAGATCAAGTTGGAGAAAGTTTCTTGAGTTTTACTTTTATGCAGAAGGGGGGGGGGGGGGGGGGGGGGGAGGGAGGGGAAGGTTACCGTTTGTTTCTGGTGAAATCAATTAGTGTGAACTTGAATAACGAATAAATGCATAGAGATAAGTAAATGGGGTTGAATTTGATATTGACGTGAATATTAGTTTTTTTCTTCTTTTTTTTTTTTCAACTTTAGGCTTTACGGACTCCACATGCTAATTGTGAACGCACCACCAATCTATCATTATATCTTCTGTTGAATTACTGTGTATAAATAGTAATATATAATATTCGGTAGAGGCAGTCTCATCTCATGTGAGAAGATACCCGTGTTTTGTTTCGGTTGTTTTAACATAACTGGGATAGATCAACGATCAGTTAACTTTTAATCGCAATACATTAATAATTAAATTCAATACATCAAAAATTAAATTTTTATATGTGGTGTATATATCAAAAGTTAAATACAATACACGATGTCCTAAGACCGTTGGACCATCGGTCATAAGTTTATTTTTTATTAAGCGCATCGTAACGCACAGTTGAATTTTTTGATTTGGGACCGGAGAAATTAATTAAGAAGGATGGAAATTAGTAGCACAGATGTCGATGTTGTCAAATGTATGGGAGGGTGACTGTTGTCCGTAGGTCGGTAGTAGGTACGTACGGATGTAGTTGTTATGTTGGAATTAATTAAACCAAACTTGTATTTACTTATTAAGTAATTATAATTGTAGTAGAATTTGTTATTTGTCTATTTCCTATTTAGTTTAGTGTTTGTTTTGGGAAACCTAGTTGTTTTAGGAAATAGTTATGAATCAGATTAATGGTAGGATTCAGGGATAGTTTAGCCTATAAATAGAGGTATTAGGTGATCATTGTAGTCACAAAGAGATACAGAGATAGATACAAAGATACAGGAGAAACTGAATAACCTTCGGGTTGTTTCTCGACCAAGCTTCGGCTTAGGTGCGCCGCACAGATTGTGTGCGTGCGGGTTTGTTTATTGTTTGTTATTACAAAGAAGTTTTATTCCGCTATGCGTTAATCTCTTTAATATTATTTTGGATATATATATTGTTTTTATATCCTACAAGTGGTATCAGAGCTAAGTTGATTTTGTGCAGTTTTTGCATCGGCGTCGAAGAGAACAGAGAAACAAAGCCTTTCCCTGTGTTAGTAGAATTCCGCCGTCAAGTTGCGATAAGTTGCGGTTGGGTTGAGTTCTTCTCATCACTTTGATTGTTTCTCTGGGTTCGTGTGCAATTCAAATTGCATAAAATTGTGAGTTTGGCACCAACGGCTGCTACATTAATTTGTCTTCTTAATCGAAGTCAATTGATTCATCGGTCTGAGTGAAGATTTAATTTGAGACTTTGTTCAAATTAAATTGGTTCGAGTTTCTGTGATTAGAGAGAAGCCAAAACAGAAAAACAACTAGAAAAATCTGGTTGGTGGTGACAGCCGTGCAGTTAATCGGCATCGAAGACGGAGGAAATCGCCTCCCGGTGTGATTGAATTAAAGAAAGCCATTCTACGGCTTTGAGCTAAAAGAAGAAGTTGTAGTCTTCATTATGGATTGGAGTGCTTATATTAGACATATTCCAAAGTTAGTTGGGAGACAAAATTACCCCATTTGGATAACGCTGATGGATAGTCATATTAAAGTATTTGGTTTGCGACAATTCATTCAAAAGAAGGTGACATATGATGCAGACGATGAAACAAAGGAGAAGGTACGGTTGACATTATCTCTCATCCGTCAATATGTTGATAGTTCAATCTCTAGAAAAATTTGTCATGCAAAAACTGCGAAACAAGCATGGGATATTTTGGTAAAAAGTTATAAAGGAATGGATAAAGTTTAGAAAAATAATGTTTTGAAATTGGAAAAAAAATTTAGAAATAGCAAGATGAGAAAATGTGAAACGATTGATGACTACTTTCATAGAATATTTAAGATCAGAGGTGAGATGACATCAAATGGGTATTTTCTCGCCAAAGATATTTTTGTGACTCATGTTCTCAATACACTTACTTGGAAGTTTGATTACTTTGTAGCATTGATAAGTGAGACAACAGATATTTCAAAGTTGAGTGATTGGGAATTGCTTAATATATTAATTCTTGATGAACAAATGATTAATATCAAGCAGTTAGTGATCAATGAGTTACAAGAGAAGGTATTCGAAAAAATTGCTTCAAGAATTGTTAATGAAGAAAGTGAAAGAATCAATGAACTAGATTGTGTCAAGAATGTGGATGAAGGCACTGAAGGTATTAATTTGGTCAAAGAAGAAGAGATTGTTTGTCTCACTGAACAAGAGCGAAATATTGAAATTGATGATCACATAGATCATGGGATGGTTGAAAGCTCTGTTGAATTGGAGCAGATCAACTGCAGTAAAGTCGACTCCTTATTTGGTGGAGTGTCCAACCAGGTTAAAAATGTGACAGTGGAGCCTTGGGTTTGCAAGGACATTGTTAGGTGTGACGGCATTGATAAGATTAGTAATGTCGGCGGAAAACTCTGTTCTAAATATGAATGGATAGATATCAGTGAATTCTTTGATCAAGCTGGGAAATTTGACAAGATGTGCTCAAAATACAAGTTTATATTCAAATCAAATTTGAAGGAAATACCTCGAATTTGCGAGGTTGTTATTAAAATTTGCAAGGATAATTACAAGGTTGACGAGAAGCCTTGTCTAGATGAAGAATGGGTGGACATGACTAAGTGTTTTAATAAGGATGAGTTTCCACAGAAGATCCATGGCACATACAAATATGTCGCTACGATGAGTTTGAAAGCAAATGTGAAGAACTACTACAAAGCGGTGTTGCATGTTGTCTACACCGCGAAAGAGATTTCAATGGAGATTCAAGCTCGTGATGGCGATGGAGCTGATTTGATCCAAGTTTGGTTTAAGGGAGGCTATGTTGGAATTAATTAAACCAAACTTGTATTTACTTATTATGTAATTATAATTGTAGTAGAATTTGTTATTTGTCTATTTCCTATTTGGTTTAGTGTTTATTTTGGGAAACCTAGTTGTTTTAGGAAATAGTTATGAATCAGATTAATGGTAGGATTCAGGGATAGTTTAGCCTATAAGTAGAGGCATTATGTGATCATTGTAGTCACAAAGAGATACAGAGATAGATACAAAGATACAGGAGAAACTGAATAGCCTTCAGGTTGTTTATCGACCAAGTTTTGGCTTAGGTGCGCCGCACAGATTGTGTGCGTGCGGGTTTGTTTATTGTTTGTTATTACAAAGAAGTTTTATTCCGCCATGCGTTAATCTCTTTAATATTATTTTGGATATATATATTGTTTTTATATCCTACAAGTTATTTTGTCAAATTGGGAAATCATTTCCCAACGGAATTGTTATTCGCAGTAACTGTTTCGATATTTGCAGTAATATTTTTTTGTGAAAAGTCTAAAATACCCCTGACACTAAAAAAAAATTTTAACGGTATTGTTCACGCGTGAATGAACAGTAACCGTTAAAAAATAAAAATAAAAAAAGCTCGTGACTGAACATTCACGGGCTGAACATGAATATGTCTATGCTTCAGTCTATAAATAGACTGAAGCAGAGAAATTGCAATAGAGCTGCGGAGCTGTGTGGAGAAGAAGGATCACAAAATTAGCTAAATCGGATAAAACGGTTACTGCGAGTAGGATCGACAAAAGGTTAGTGCCTCAAATTAATATCTATTTTGCTACTGTTTTATTTGTTTGTTTGATTAATTTAGTTGTAATATGTCCGAATTTGTTAGTATTTTGCCCAAAATTGTGAATTTTTTTTTCTGGATTGACGAAAGTCTGCCCGGTGGGGGGGGGGGTTACCGCTGGCGACCGGCGGTGTTATTTCGGAAAATACCGCAGGTTTTAAGGGAAAAATAGCGCCCGAAATCGGGCGCTATTTTGGAGGAAAAGGTCTCCGACGATAATTTTGGGAAAAATACTGCCGGAGACCGGAGATATTTTCCAAAAAATAGCGTGATGGAGATAATTCTGGGAAAAATACCGCCGGTCGCCGGCGGTATTTTTCGAAAAAAATACCGCTGGATACTGGCGATATTTTTACAAAAAATATTGCCGTATTCCAGCGCTATTTTTTCCGGAAAATACTGCCGGCGACCGGCGGTATTTTCCCCAGAATATCGCCGGTTGCTGGCGGTATTTTCCCCGGAAATACCACGGTCGCCGGCTGTATTTTCCGGCGATCGGCGGGACGATTTTTCCTACCGAACGGCGATTTATAGGCAAACATTTTAAATTTTCTTTAACTTTAATTGTTTTATTGTTCCTTTTATGTTTTATGTTATTAATTAATTTCGTATTGATAAATGAGTGTTTATATTATTGCAGATGGCAGAAGCAATTAGGAAATTAAAAATAAAATTTACCAAAAGCAAGAAAGATGACAATTTGCATTTGGTTCAGCGAGGCACTAAGGCGACACAGTCATCCTCTGAGGAAGCAGGTGGCCGAATGCCGCCGACTGCATCCCAGCGGCAGAGGAGGTGGCAGGAAGAGTGCATGGGTCTTCGCGCTTTTCAAATGCGGCGAGGGAAAATAACGTCGATTACAGCGAAACACCATTTGCCCTGCCATACATTGGAAATGCGGAGGAGGATGAAGTTAGGGAAAATGCGGAAAGATTTGAGAGGGACATATCTCAGTCTCAGTCGCAGGGCTACATGGAAGGGTATTCGGGGCGGTTGGAGGAAGAAAACGATTGGGAAAATGCCAAGACCCAATGAAGGAGTGAGAAAGGGAAAGAATTAATGGGGTTCTCACGTAGGTCAGTGTCAGAGGCTGGGTCCGGTTCCGGGAGGGATGCCGGGTCTCAGGCTTACCGGCCTCTAGATGGTCCGATTGACGGTGGACCTTCAGACCCAGAGCTGTTACTGAGTTTTAAGGGTCATATTGCATACTACGTATGGCAGCGACAGGTATCGTAATATGGTTTAGTACATTTTTCGTTATAATTTTTATTTAGTTTCGCTTTATGATTATTACGTGTGCGCCTAAAAAGTATTATTTTATTTATTAAACTACGCAGGAACATGGTGTACTGTTGTGCCATAATGGGCACGAGCGGTTGCAACGGTGAGATTTAGCCGATGGGGAAGTAAAAACCATAGTGGCAGAATCCGGGTTGTCGCATTTGGTATGGTGCATGCATCGAGAGTTAGACTCTGCACTACTTAGCGCCTTTGTTGAGAGATGGCATCCGAAAACTAATTCATTCCACATGCCATTCGGAGAGATGAGTATCACTCTCCACGACGTCACCTACATCCTGCCGATTCCGATTGGCGGACAGCCAATTGGGTGGAAAATTAAGCCTGCAGATATGAAAGTTCTGCTTTTAGAATTGTTGGGGATTGAGGAAGACAAGCTCGGTGATCGAGATTTTGCAAGTGTTAAAATGTCCCTCCTTCGAGAGCACTATGTTAGCGGACAGATGGAGGCCGCCGATTCTGCCACAGGGTATTTGTTGTGGTTGGTAGGAAACACTCTGTTCGTGGATAAGAAAAAAACTCACGTTGTTGGGCATTTCCTGCCTTACCTCCGCGATGCAGAAGGCGCAGCAGGACTTGGTGGGGTGCAGCGTGTCTAGCCAACCTTTACCGCAATCTTGTTAGGGCCTCTAGGGCGGACGGTGCCCAATTAGGCGGTTGTCTGACCTTATTGCAGGTTCGTAAGACTCGTTTATAAATTATTTCAATACTTTATACAGGTAAATTAAAATGAATAATTTGTTTTTCAATTGTTTTAATAGAGCTGGATATACGAGTACTTTTCAGCGTTTAGTCCTCCCCAGCTCAGTTCATGGGATGTCGAGTGGCCTGCTGCAACGAAGTGAAAAATCGGAACCGGAAGGAAGCGGCCTAACGCAGATTTGCTGTCATACAGGCGCACACTAGACGGAATGAAATCCGGGGAGGTAATATTTGTATGTCATTTAAATTTTGTAATGTTTATTACTGTATTAGACGACGTATTCAAATATCCATTTACTAAATTTCACATGAACTAGGTCAATTGGCTTCCTTTTGGGCCAAATCCTGCGAGAGTGCACCCAATAACCTTGTATAGGGGTCTTATTCATTGCCCTACGGTCGTAGAGTCATATATGCCTGATCGGTTCTTGCGACAATTTGGATTCGTGCAGTCGATCCCTTACGTTGTTTTACAGCCAAAGAGTTGCTACAGAGGCCCCGAAATAAAAAGGTACTCCTGCGTTTACGATACGAATCTCAATGTCCCGCACATGTACAAGAGGAATTCGGTAAGGGGGATGCAGAGGGCTAAGTGGGCCGATCAGGCGTGCCCTGAGTACCTCGACTACTTCCGGCCGCGAACGCACTTGCGTGTCAGTCCAGACGACATGGAAGTGGACGACACACTGGACCCCAAAAATATGTCCGCGGTTGCGGTAAGCAATACAAATTTCTGCTTATTTATGTCAATTAATTATACCTGTTTGTCAATAATATTTACTGTATTTCGAATTCTCTTACAACTGCAGCGGTTGCAATATATAGCAAGTAAACTTTATTATTCTCATCCCCGAAATCGGCATGCCTTCCCCAACTATCAGTATAGTAGCCGGGCGGGGCATGGAACCCTTTCATAAGGCGAAGCGAGCTTTGATTACGCGAACCAAGGCCTTTGCAATAGGCCCAGTGATTGGTAATAGCCAAGGGCAGAAAAGAAAGACCATATGAGACAGAACGATCTACAGTCCAAAGCCTGTGCTGTGTGTGCAGCATCCCTGTTATAAAAGTAATATTTCGAGGCAATACAATTGTCCTTCGCACAACTTAACGAATCATTTTTATCGACTACCGCTAACCGCTTCTGACAGCTGCTTACTGCTTCTTTTCTAACCGCTGCTTTCCTTCCCCTATGCTTTCATGCATAAACCCCTTTGCTGCTGCTTATTGTCTGCTAGCTCTCTTAGCAGCTTCCTGCAGTTTAGACTTTAGTTTAGAGATAACCTTAGGCGAAAAAAATAACTTGTCTAAAAGTAAGATATAGATAGAGTTATACTAACTAAAAAATAGAAATCGGTATAATGGAAATAGGATTGCACCTTGAAATGCGATATCCCCCGCAGTAAACAACGGAAACTAGTCAATTCGATCAAAACAAAACGCATTTTTGTTTATTTTGACAAAAACACCCCAGGCATTTCTGCTTCTGTTAGACCCGGTTGGTCTTAATCCTTATTTTGATTGATGAGTTAACAAATATGAGAATTAATTTAATGGTTCTTCTAGGTGATAAAATGTAGGGAAATGTTTACGGAAGAACCGACGCAAAAAACGGCAATGAAAAATGACCTAAAACGAAGAAACGGCAAGCAAATGAAGAAAGAAGAAAAATACGACCGAGCACATCCCAAGGTGGGACCCACGGTGTTTTCAAGTCAGAAAATGAAGAGAAGAGTTCACGGGTGAACTAACGCAAAAAACGGCGAAGAAATCGGAGCTATAACGAAGAAACGGCAAGCAAATGAAAAAGGTGTCAAATCAGTGGCCGACAAGGGACCCGCGGCAAGGAGCCGCGCGCCGCGCAGCAGCCCAGGATTCCTGCGCGCCAAGCAGCCCAGAGACCGTCGCGCGCCACACAAGGGACCCCCTGCGATCTGGACCCGCGACAAGGAGCCGCGTGCCGCGAATCACGCAGGGACCCTCTGCGACTCGGTCCCGCGACCAGGAGCGTCAATCGCGGACGCTCTCGGGTTGGCTCTTCCTTGTCCGTTTTTCATCCAATTCAAGAGCTCTCTTCTCCTATAAATACCCCCACTTCAAGAGCACTTAAGGAACAACTCTCCCCAACATCTCCTACACTTTAACAACACTTTCAAGCTTCATTTCAATCATTCATATGTCAAATTAGCTTGTCAAGGTAGGATTGTCAAGAGGCACTTGTGCCCTGTTTTTGTATCGAATTGTAAACTCCATTTCTGGAGTATTTCATCATTGTAAGCACATATAGAAAAGTCCTAACTCAAGGGTTTGAGTGTAGGCAATTTGTATTTAAGAAAAGTCCAACTCTTGAGGAAAGAGTTAGGCAAGAAGAAAGGGGGAGCAAGTAGAAAGGAGAGACCCAACTCAAGGGGTTGAGTTAGGGCAATTGTAAAGTCCTAGTTTAGAGTTAAATTAGGCAAAGGGGAGAAAGTCTTGATCAAGAGGTTGATTGAGCAAAAGTCCTTGTAGCTAGTCAATGAAGTCTTGAGTAAGACCCTAAGTCCTTGAGGAAGGAGCGGGGGCAAAAGATTCATTGTTAGCCATTAGGCACGTGTAAGGATTGGAACACTCCTTTAAGTGTTTTGGTAGGGATTGGAACACTCCCTTAAGTGTTTCATAGATAGGGAAACAAGTTGTAGAACTTGTCGAGTGGACTAGGATTCAAGGGGAATCTGAACCACTATAAATTTGGTGTGTTCTTGCTTTGTTTGTTTACTTTGCTTTTATGATTTGCAAAACACTAATCACACACCTCACTTAATTTGTAAACTTTGTTTTTACACTTGCTTTGAAAATGGTTTTTCAAAGTTATTCTTCTTTGTAGAAAATATTTTTAAAAGGGCAAAGAACCTAATTCACCCCCTCCCTCTCTTAGGTTGCTTATTGATAATTGGGATTTCAGCTTGTATATACGCAATTCAAGATAGAAGGGTCCCTCTTTAAAAGCAAGACTATAAAGCCCCGACCCGAGACTTCAATTACTAAATATGGGACTGGTCACTAACTTCTTACTTAAGGCATTCCTCTTTTCATCTGCCTGTAACGAGAGCGTAAACCACAATGGAAGTAAAAATAAAAGAATTTCTCTCACCTTGCTGAAAAAAAAGTAGTTGACTTGACCGGAGGAGCGCCATAGAGGAGGCGGCTACCCATTTGAAGGATTTGATGCCGGGACTGGAGTTATAAATGATTGAGTTGTATTTTTTTCGCGGTTTCATGCACTGTATAAAGTAATATATCATTTCGGGTGATATATACATATATATATTAATTGCCTTCACTAATGTTGTAATTAATAACATACAAACGTTAAAAGATGAGAAACTTATATTGTTAACGTACAATGAAACAAGTAACTTGCATGGAACGCTGAACAATGGGTTTGAAAAAACATATACTACTAACACTCAGCAGTCGATTTAATCCTGTAATAATCAAATTTTTGTTTCAAATGGGTTTGCCAAAGCTGCATGTCTTTTGATGCCCTGTTTCTCCACGTCGGATGTATTGGCGGTAGCAATACCTTATCGGTCATTAACAAAACAATGAAATGATTTTGTCTTATTAAACCCATATTGATGAAACTGACCGAATCAGTCGAGACGCCGGCCCCCCGCCACACAATCGGGAGGAAAGTATTACTCTGCTGTGCATATAATGTAACAACCCGCTGGTATTTCGTTGCGACAAGTATTCCCAGCAGATGGGAATCAAACCAGTAATCCTCTTCTGCCGGAACTACATAACAATCGACCAGCCTGATTGCTAACGCGTAATCGACTGTCCCAAGGACGAAGTTCCACAAAGTAGCTTCATCCATGAGTTCTTGGTGCAAGGCTCTGCGCACTTGGTACTATTGCGACTCATCTGCTTCGTGTACAAAATATGAAATTACTCTAAACCCACAATGTCCATCGAGCACTACATTAACGTCCCCTGTAATGTATTCGAACACGAACTGCTTCACAAATACGGGAAGGTCGTAAGGCCATTCAGATGCGTGTGGCCTCACAACCCTTCGTCTTCTCTGTCTGCCTGTGGATCGCCAACCTGCAATTGTAAATCACATTAAATTTAGCACGTGTAGATGTTTGTAAACACAGTGAGCATGCAGATGAAATACATATATTCGCACCTCGTTGTAGTGCGTTCCTCTCGGCATGCTCGTACCCTGATAGATCTCGCTGGGTGGCATTGTTTCTCGGTCGTCCCCTGTGTGGCCTGCTAACCAGCTCATCTAGATCAACAATTTTCGGATAAAGCGTCGAATGCACCACACCCATCACCCTGTATATCTCAGCGCTTGGACGCGCCATTACATCAAGAAACATGTCATGCAATCGCCCTTCAGCGGTTTGCCTCTCCTCATGGGTTTTCGAAATATCATCATCTCTCAAATGTAGCGTCTTCCAGAAGGTGTCTACGTCGATAGGATCAATCTGTTGGTACGCGCACACCAACTGTTGCATCTCACATGCACATGGCAGACCGCAACTAGTTCGGAGTTCGCAACCACACACCGCACCATCCTCCTCGATAAGTCCAACTCTTGATATATATTCTTCCTGCAGTAGTGCAATACCAGCGAAAGACAATCTACCGTTGAGCCTACTATATAATAAGTAGTCGCTCTTCTGGTAAGTTTTGCTGCGCGAAGATTCCATTGCAGTGCGGATTTTATCAAAGTGCTACCTTATCATAATATTAATGTCGTTGAAGATACTTGAAAATGCCTTTCGATCCGTATCAATTGCTTTTTCTTCAATTGTGCATGTGCACTCTCTACCCTAAAAAACAATTCACATTAAAATTTAACATGTAGCATACAGAATTATATAGAAGAGCATGTAATTATACAAAATACATATCATAAATCAAAGTTATAAATAATCTTACATGTTCGTGGTGTGCGAGCCATAATGCTTTATACTTTTCGTCCAACATGACACGAACTTGTCATTGTGGGGTTCCAATCACGTGTTTTTCAAGTATGGAATAACATTTCTGAATCTATATTTATTTTCATACTTAGTATCAATGAAATCCACAGCTTCCGTGAACTGTTCATATGTCAGAGCTTTAACAACGCGGCTCCAACAATATAGAAACACGTCCGTTGTTTTTTTGTCGTTGCCAGCCGATAGTACGTGTTTCTTGACATCCATTTCAATGTGTCTCCTACACAGTAGTTGAATAGCACGTAGGAATACTAGTTCCACAGCATTCATTAAGGCAAGCTCCCGGTCAGTGACGACCACATGTGGGTATCTATTTCCCTAGAATAGCTTGCTCAATTGCGCCAACCCCCAGTAATAGCTCGGTGTGGTCTCATCCCTCATGAAAACGAATGCGATATGAACATACTGATCTGTGGGTAATAGAGCTACTATTTGCAGCAGCGGCATGTCATATCTGTTCGTCTTGTACGTCGTATCCATAAACAACACGTACGAAAACAAAACAAGCAGACGAGGCGCCTTCTTGTGTGCAAAGAAAATGTGCCCGACAGCATTACTGTCGTCATCACGTTCGTGCGCATAGAAGTAATCGTGATAATGCAGAAATTTAAAGAAATACTGCATGTTAGTCATACCTCCCCTAGCCTCCCTTTTACTTTTTGCTTTTTCATTGTACATCTGTTGTATGTGGCTGATATTTTTCGGATCATCCGCTCGCAACTTGGCCAATATATGCATCGGTCTGATGTTAATACTAGACATGTCGGCAATCTTCTTCTTCTCCAATTCTGTTAACTGTGACTGCGCTGAATGCCAATTTCGAACTCCTTGTAATTCATGATTGTGATTACCGTCTATGACCTCTAAGTTTCAGTTGCTCTCAGCAATTTCTCCGCCCTTAAGGTGAAATGGACAGTTTGTCATCTTGCTGCTTGTATTAGCCCGTCGGTTTTTCCCTTCAGGTAGGGGTGGCTTATCTCTAACTTTTTCTGATCTTTCGCACCCTATCTCAACTCTACCTTTTCTCCCTCTTGTAACGAACAGACCCAAAATCTTCAAAGAGAAAGTAATTTTTGCAGTCATATTGTTTTTAGCTGCTCGTGCGTTAACCCAAGCCATCATATCTTCCCTACTGCTGAACTCTTCGTTCGTCCGAAATACATCGGTGTGGTCAGCATAAATGTCATCGCTTTCAACACGAAAATCCTGTTCAAAAATAAGAAACGTAAAATTTTAGATGCAACCAACAAATTGGGCAATAATCTTGTCGCCCTGAATCGAAGTTCTGACATAACTACTTTTAGCAGAGGTCGGAGGGATATTGTGAATGGGACGAAATTTTCGGTCAGAAAAATCGAGGGAAAAGGTGATTTTTCGTCGAAAAAATACCGCCGGAGAAAAATCACCGGAGAAAGACGCCGGGCAATACCGCCGGCGGTATTTCCCCTAAACCCTAGTAATACCGCCGGTCGCCGGCGTTATTCCTATGGGAAATACCGCCATTTGACAGGCGATATTTCCTATCGGCGGTATTTTCGGGCGAAATATCGCCATTTTGCATGGTTGTATTTCTCTGGGAAATACGGTCAGTGGCCGGCGGTATTTCCGGAAAATTCCGGCCGGGGAGCTACTCTCCACGGCCGAAATGTGACAAATACGGCAAAAAATTGCCGGATAATCGCAGATCCGGGAAAAAATCCTCCAAAAATGGGTTTCTTTCCTGGCAAATGAACGGGTATACAGAAATTTTTTTCCGTCTGACTAAATTCAAGTAAAAAAATATATAGAGTGTTTACTTACAGTGTAATATGGATCGACTTCGGGTATACCGGCCATATTTGAAGAAACGTGTCACTGATCAAATGTAAAACAAATATCTTCTGCAGTTTGAAGTAAATCCTAAACTCTTACATTTATAGATGAAATGGTCTGCACTGTTATGCATGTGACTCTTTGGTTTTTTTTTTTTTTTTTTTTTTTTTTTTAGTGTCAGGGGTATTTTAGACTTTTCACAAGAAAATATTATTGCAAATATCAAAATGATTACTGCGAATAACATACCCCTTTCCCAATTGCCAAACACAAATGTTATTTGGACGTAATATAAATTCATATATATATGTATATATATTGTGGACTGTTTGTGGGATTCTTAACGACTCCATTTCTGAATTGTTGTTGAACGATTTTTAATAATATTAATACAAATTTTTGTTAATATATATTGCTCCTATGAAATTAATTAATAGTAAGATTTTTATTTATTTAATTTTTATGCACTTAATTACTAATGTAGTGATTTGTAACTTATAATTAATTCACACATAAAAAGTAAAATATAAATGAAAAATTAAAAACAAATTACTTATATGTGTTATACGTATCTTAAAAGCAATTGAAACTTACTTTTAATTAATCAGAACGGAAAGTATCAAATATTTAAATATAAGTACAGATCGGGAAAATACATTGTCTCTATATAAAACATACAGTAGTTAAAAACAAATTTATAAATAAATAAATAAAAACATATAGTAGTACTCTTCAATTTTGTCCCAATAAATGACTCACATCCTCTAAAATATATATATACATGTTGCCTCACTCCCCAAAGGAACAAAGTGTTGAAAACAGAGAAGAAGGCGAGGATGACTACGGCGAGTGGGAAACAGATGATGGAGAAGAGGAAGAGGCCTCAGATGAAGAACGATATATTATGGACCCGAAAAAGTATGAGCCGTCTCGCACGTATCATGGACATTAGCTTCGACAACAACAAAAAGTAGATTATACAAAGTATAGATAGTTTGTAAGCATTTACGGCTAGATTTTTTTTCTCGATTTTTAAAGGAAAAGGTAGCCAATTTCACTTTTACTTAAATATATATATATATATATACACATATTTATTTATTTATATATGTGTGTGTGTGTGTTTTTTTATGTGTTTTAAATAATTTGTTAGACCTCTATTTGATTGGAATTAGGCAGTTTTTTAGTAGCTAGTAGCATACCCAAAGAATGTAAGTACTCGCCCTCCAAGTAACTAGCACGTCAGCTCTTCGCCATCTAGGGTTGTAGTTTGTGAACTCAAAATTCATAATAAATTATACGTTTTGTAAATAAATCATCCAAAATACCAAACTAATACTACCAATTACATTGAAAGTCAAGGTATATTTAATAATTGTGTTGCTAACGATAAAATGAAAAGTAAATAAAGTAATTTTCTATACTATATATCGTTCCAATTTTATCGGATATTACGAGAGGACAATAAAGCAGTAAAGATCAAGAAAAAGGGATTCTGATCAATACATTGAACTACACGTACGGCATTGAAACCATCCCACACAAAAACGTAGATTTTCCTCTATATAATTATATGGTTCACATTTTCAATTTGTTTGTAAATGTCGCTTAGCAATTGAAAATGTCTAAATAAACTAGACATTAATTATTCCTTCCGTATCGTTTGTGTTAGATATATGGTAATAATAGGTTTATGGTAGTAATAGGTTTATGGTAATAGTAGGTGGTTTATAGTAGTAACAGGTTTATGGTAATAATTTGTAACAGTTTGATCTATGTCATATCATTTCTTCTACATTTTTACCTTACGAATTATTTTCCTAACGTTTGTTAAGTAGTAAGTGTAGGATATAAAAACAACGTATATCTGAAATAATATAAAAGATATTAACGCACATCGGAATAAAACTTCTTTGTAATAACGAACAATAAAAAAACTCCGCACGCACACAATCTGTGCGGCACACCTAAGCCGAAGCTTGGTCGAGAAACAACCTGAAGGCTATTCAGTTTCTCCCTAGCTGTCTCTGTATTTATCTCTGTGATTACAATGATCACCCAATGCCTCTATTTATAAGCTAAACTATCCCTGAATCCTACCATAAATCTCATTCGGAACTATTTTCTAAAACAAATATATTATCCAAAACAAACATTAAACCAAATAGGAAACAGACAAATAATAAATCCTACTACAAATATAATTACTTAATTAATAAATACAAGTTTGGTTTAATTAATTCCAACAGTAAGGTATTCCCTCCATTCTCTTGGAAGAATCATTTTACTAATATAACTATATGTGATCTGTAATTAACTTATATTTGAAAAGTAATCATTTGAGTGAAAAAAAATTGTGGTAAATTAGTTATTTTAAATTTTGCAATTTTAAACCCATAAAAGATGACTTCCATGTGGACAAAGGAAGTACAATATTTAAAATAAGTAATTTGACCAAATATTTTTTAACAATATTTAAAATAAGTAATTTGACCAAATATTTTTTACTTACACCCTCATTTTTTAATTATAAACTAATTGCTTACCACATATTATTATATTATAAGAATCAAAATTCTTTTTGAAACACGAATCTTTGTATGAAACGGAGAGAATAGTAATATATACACTATGCATTTCAACATAATAGTCATATTTTAAAAAATATAATCCGTATAACTTTTAATTAGTTTTAAACATAAAATAAGTAATTTGTTATAACTTTTTTTTTATTCCTTACTACTTTTTAAATGTAAATTAATTACGAATGATACATAATTAAAAAATATAAGTCTTAAACTAAAATGCAGGGAGTGTGTATATTATATATATGTGATTGCTTTCGAATTTTATGTTAAATTAATCTTAATTTATCCCATCATTTCCAAATATGCATTTAATTGAAAATATATCCACACATATCCCTCTAGCTAGTAATGCATACAATGAATTGATTACAATTTGGCATATCAATCTCTCAAATAAATTGACTCCTCAACATTTTCGAAAGTGACAAATGAACAAAAAAAAACAAAAAAACAAAAAAAAAGTGGGGGGAAGGGGGGTGGGGAATTGACTTTTTAATTTCTTCTGGAAAAAAAAATAGCCGATTTGATGGTTGGCAGAGTTGACAACTCTAATTATTAAAAATTTTAGGGCATGATATTTGCAGCGACGGAATCGATATTTGCAGCGACATTTTTTTGTAAAAAGACTAAAATGCCCTTGGAGAAAAAAATTAAAATTTTCTATTCCTACTGCTATTAAAAAAATAAAAATAAAAAAACCTAAAACCATCGCCGGGCGACGGCGATGGTTTTGTGTAAAACCATTGGAGAAAACCATCGCCACCATCGCTGTCGCCCGGCGATGGTTTTACACAAAGCCATCGCCGGCGACCGGCGATGGTACCCCCCCCCCCCCCCCCCACACACACTTAAGTTGAGATTTTTGATATTGGCGATGGTTTTACACAAAACCATCGCCGGCGACCGGCGATGGTACCCCCCCCCCCCCCCTTAAGTTGAGATTTTTGATATTTGCAATAACCACCCGGCGGATCTTCCCTATTCCGGTAAAAAATTTCGCAATTTTGACAAAACTACTAATAAATTCGGACATAATACAATTAAAATAATTAATAAAACTTTTTTTTTAATTTTTTTTCCCCAAGGGCATTTAAGTCATTTCACAAGAAAATGTCGCTACAAATATCGAAACCGTCGCTGCAAATATCAATTCCGAAAATTTTAATCAAATATGAAGAGGGGGTCATAATACTAGTACCTCCAAACAATCGAAATAAAAGTAAACGGTTGGAAATTATCTATCGTCTCAAATAAAGTATTTGTAAAGATTTCGAGTGCAGAATCCTCCTCGACTCCAAAGGAACCTCATGCTCAGCAGCATAAATTTCTTTTGGAACATTAATTATATGTACCTTGTTAATTAATGTCCATCCATTTTTTCTAAAAGAAAATGACCCCGTACGTACCCCCTAAAGAAAAGCCGGGTCGGGGAAGAAGATCATAATTAGCGTTGAAATTCATCATATTTGGAGTTTCTCATTCACTACCAACCAAAAATTACAATTCAAAAAACACAATAATAATAATAATTAAATTTAACTAAAGGTGAGAACACGTGACCTGTTCATATTGACAGATTCTCGTATTGATTGACAGTTTACAATTCTAATCTTGTTTGATTAATTTGCGAGTTCACATGTTAACATATCATAACTTTACATATTTTATCAATTGTGCTATTCGTATTCACTCATTTAACTCGTCAATATTCAATACGTCGTGATCTTTCTTTTCTTTTATTCATCAAAAATTGACCCTTCTCGATCGAACCGAACATTAGCAGCAAAGCAAGTGCCTCACGATTCACGCCTGCGCTCTTTTCACTTTCATCACTTTCCCCTTCATAAAATATGTGAAACTTGAAAGAGAAAAGAAGAGGAAAACGTGAGAAATTTAGCAATGCTACTTAATTAACCTCTGTTTTTTCAAATGTACGTGTTTTAAAAGTTTCGTATATACGCTCTCCACATTTAAAATTTTATTTTTAAAATAATACGGTAACGGTCGGTTCCCAACACAACAACAGTACCCACAAGCGCTTTAATTAAAGGGCAGAAATTTCTCAACTCTGAAGTCCAAAGTAGAAATTAAAGGAAGGATATGGGACACACACACACAATGCTTCTTGATTAATTTGTGTGTCTTAATCACTTGGAAGAGGCAGTCAAGTTCGTTAAGCTCCAATTTCGCGCCATTTGTCTCCATCCATTTTATCGCTCACAATACATCAGCAGTTAAATTAAGTATTTCAAAACTGCAACCGCAACATTACGTATAAACCTAACCAAAATTTAAAATATTTACTTGAGATATCGTTAAGTAAAACGACGTCATATATAGTACAGTCTCTCTAACCACACATAATAAGATCTAAGGTGCATTAATAATCCTCTTTGTACAGAAATGAAAGACCATTTTTCATGAACGAAAGGATGCAAATTGTAAATTAAACACTAATTAAAATGCGTAGGAAAAAGCGATGGAGAGCTTTTCTTCTCTCTCTGTCCTTTTTTCTTTTTCTTTTTTTTTTCTGAAATCTTTAGTAAAGTTGGTGTCTCCTGTCGTTCACCCATCTCCACCTGGAAAAACCCAAAAAGAAAAGAGGTGTTGAAAACCATATACTTTCACAATACACCAATGTTTTTCGTAACGGGACTGTAGTTTTTACCAGTGGAAATCCCATCGGGGCCGGATCTTGGACATCCGGTTGTGGCCGTAAGGGTAGTCGGATTCGGCCCGCTTGGTGTTCTGGAAAGCGCAGCAGCCGATGGAATAGATGCCGATAAGGATGACGAGCATGACGATGTTGAGAACGGAGAGCTTGTGCCAGTCCCTCCGGACACTCTCGAGCACCCCGGCCTTGCAGGAATCGCACTCGTAGCAGAGCAGGCTCGGGGCGTTGTTCCACACGCCGCAATCCGGGTCCTGGTTCACCATTACCCCTCCGTAGTTGCACGAAGTTGGCGGCTTGCAACAACCCGACTGCAGCGATACAATTGTTTATGAATAAATAAAAAAAAACAATTTCAAAGTGGATTCTTTAAAGAAACGGAGGGATACTAGCTACTAAGATTAATTGTGATTAAGGAAGTTTGGACAGCTAGACGAGCGATACATTAGAGGTAATCAACCCAGTGTTTTCATGAGTACGGGACACATGAGGTTAATCTCGATACCATTACATCATCTGTACTCAATATGCAATACATTATAAGTTTAACTTTATAAACGTGTTTTCATAATATAACCGTGATATACTTTATACGCAAGTTTTCATTCAAAGCTAAACTTGATACGGTCGTTGTCAGTACAAGTTTTTATCATTATAATTATGCATGCACGAAATTAATTAATAGTTCGAACTTTTAATAATGGTGGGCTTTGTGTGTATTTCGATATCCGGACCAAATTCTTAAACGAATCTTTATGATAAAAAGTTTGTACAAGAAAAGCTAGCTATTCAGTTTCATATTGAATATATTCTTTTTTCAAATTGTAGTAAAGCTAAGAATTATCATTAATATATTCCACAACCCCTTTTCATCCCACTCCACTTCACATAACATAACACACAGATCTCTTTAGAATAAAATAATAAAAAGTCATTTTAGTCTCTTAACTTCATCAGGAAATCCAACTTATATTCTTAGGTAAGTTTAGTTTCATACGAGTATTAAAAATCACATTTGTAATACCGGAAAGACGATCTTTTAATTAGACGGAATTACTGAACGATTAAGGCCATGTTCGTTTTCATATTTTCTTAAACATATTTTTTTAGTTTCAAATTTTATACTAATTTTCATTATTTCCACTATACATTTTTCCTTTTTAACCATTTTCTTTTTTTTTATATACATTTAATAAACTTTTTACATCTAAAAATCAATTCCAAAAATTAAGTTTTTTAAATTCAAAACTCTCCAAAATGAACAGAAACTAATACGTTCACCTCAAAAATTTTCCTATCTTCACAAAACTCCAAAATTAATCATAAAATCACTAATTAGAGATTCATCATGTCTCTATATATTTTTTTTTAAAAATAAAATAAAATAAAATAAAATAGAAAAGGAAAAGCAGCTAGAAAAGACCATGAAAATTAAAGATAATTTACCTGTACTGGAGTCAAGTCTCTGCTCATATAATCATAAGGAGTCCACGTGGCAATAGCAGCACAAGTGTTCGAAGTGAAAATACAATTCCTCACCGCCATCCAATAATGAGGATCCGTAATCCTCTTCCTCAGCCACGGCGAATAATCCCCTAGCCGATACTCCCGGTAAGCCCTTCCGGCCACCGGCTGACCGCCGCCCTGGCTGGTCACCACGAGCCCGAACACCGTCAACCCAATCAGAGCCGCTATGAGAATAAGCATAACCAGCAAGTAAACCCACAGCGCCCAGGCCACGTTGAAGCACGCCCCGATGAACCCGGCCAGGGACACGATGAGGATGACGAACCCGATCACCAGGAGCGGCGTCTGAAGGAAGCTCTCGCACGTGGCTTTGCTCCTGGCCATCCACAGGCCCGCGCCCATGATGGGGATGGATGCCAAGAGGGTGAAGAGGTTCAAGAACCCTATCACTGTGTTGCTAAATCTGTACATTGTGTTAGTGTGTGTTTTTCGAGTTTCGAGTTTTTAAGAGGGAAGATAGAGAATAGAGGATGGTCGTAAAGGAAGAATGAAGTCGGGTTTTATTTGAAGTGCTTTTTTTGTTTGTTTGGCTGTAGGAGGAATAAACTATGCTATATATATTGAGATGAAATTGAACTTTATTTTTGCAAACTAGTGGCTAGTGATAGTGATTTGACTGTATATTTTGAACTTCTTAGCTGTTAAGGAACTCATATTAGTTTGGAGCTGTTTAAAAGACGAATATGTCCTTTCTAGTTCCATGTTTGGTTTTGGCATTTGGAGTTTTGGTAATTAATTTGTTTGAAGAAACATTAGAAATGAGGTTAATGCATAAGTTTTGATAACTTATGAACCATTATTAAAATTGCGTCGTTTCATTTATTATAATGATAGTTTTTTCATAATAATACAAAATATGTATAAGTAACAGAATAATTGATACAAATGATTTGAATTGCTCCATGCATGATCTGATTTGAACTCTAGGGTTGTAGAATATAGATAATAACCCAAAAATGTTGGTTAGGAAATCAAATGAAGGAATGAGGAAGATTTGGAAATCTTTGAATCTTTACCAAATGAAAAAAAAAAAAAAAGTATTTTGTATAATAAGATGGTAGGGTTGAAGGTACAAGTAGATTTATAAGGGGTGGAAGGCAAGCAAAGGATGAGGGACAGTTGTGTCATTTTACAGCTAAAGTGGCTTTTAAGCTTTTTAGGCATATGGATCAATATATATAATTAATTATATATATACTTTTTTGTGCTTGTTCTTTAAGCACTATGATCGGAAGGGATTTGGAATTGCGGGAATATTTTGATTGTTTTAATTCCCTTCTTATCTGCTGATATTATATTATTCCCTTTGTCCAGTTTTCAGTTTTAAATGAAAATTTTCCCACAAAAATTGTCTAATTTGTTTACATAATACACACGGAAAAAATTACTAATATAATAATATGTGCTCAACAATTAATTTTTATTTTGAAAGTATGGATATAAATGAAAAATACAGTGGCAGTTAGGTGTGGCAATTCATGTCGTGTCCGAATTATCAGGTTCGAGTTAGCCGGTTTCCGTGTCGAGACCCCTTAACCCTATCCTTACCCGTTTAGTTTTTTTCGTATTATTCGTGTCGACCCATTTAACCCGCTAGCATTTGAGGTTGATGTTCTTGTTTTTGTGTTGTAGTATAAATCACTCGTGTCGGGTTCAGATTGACATGCCCATGTGTTGATATCATCAATTCTAACTTTACCCGTTTGATTATTCGGGTTGACTCATATGATTCATGAGCCCGCCAAGGCTCAACCCTAATCATTTTATATCGTGTTGAGTATGTGTCATGTTTTCTTATCGTATCATAAATCAGTTCAGTTTGCTTATTTCAGGTGTTATGCATTCTTATTCATAATAAATTGTATATTTTTCAAATCAGATTATTTTAATAAGAACAGAGTATATTATATTGGATTTAACTAGTGGCTTCTTTGTCATTTACTTAATCTGATTTCAAGCTTGATTCGACTTTTAGATTCCATAAGTACAATTATTGCTAAAAGTCATCAATTACGTACTCTCTTATTTGTTAAAACAAAGTTCTCATCCTCCAATTCTTATGATTATTATTATTATTATTATTATTTGAAAATCTTTTTTTCTGTAGAGAATAAAATAATTCGTTTACAAAAGAAAGTGATTGTTTAGGGAATCAAGCTAATGTATAGAGTTTTAAAATGGGGAAAATGATTGATTCATAATTCGTTAGAAGGTTTGGGAAGACCGCCAAAGTGGGATACACACTATTTCATTGCATTGCATGACTCCAGAAATTTCACCATTCTGAAAACAATGGTTCGGAAGAATTAGACCGATTCCCGAAATGCCTTTTCGGGTATTCCTTAACGTCCTGGCTATTCACGGAACGTGAGAATTGTTTTCGGAAGAAATCTAAGAATTTCTTGATAATCCTACAAGATCTGTTTTTTAAATTTTTATTTAGGAAAAAAAAAAAGGTATGGAGATCAACAATCAAATTCGACTTCGTTTTACCCAAAATAAAAAATAAAGAATAAATATAATCCAAAAATAAATGAAATTATTCTATTTACAAGTACAATGTAAAAAGGTGTTAGTATTGATCGTTGTAGTATTAGTATCCATACAATTTTTTAAAAAATAAAGAATAGGGTGTGTTTTTTGTTTTTTTTAGTGATTTTGTCTAGAAAATGACAAATTTACATTAGAAATATTGTAAAGTCCTTGTTTTGATGAATATATTTTTTCCTCTTTTCTTTCGCAAATTGAATTAAGTTTATAAGTTAAGGTGTGAATCAAATTAAAGAAAAATAGCCATGCATTAATCTTCCAAATTAAACAGCGGTAGATTAATTTGCAACAAGTCGTGTATTTTCTTTTATTTTTCTTAATTAAAATGTTTCTTTAATGGCTTTGAAAATCGTCCAACAGTCAGTACAACTGAATACAAAATATTTGATTTGATAATTAGCATATCTAAACCAAACCGCAACTGTGAACTTAAATTATAAATCTATACATAATATAGATTTAAATAGTGTACAAGTATAAAACTCGCAATTGCGCTGAACAAATTTCATGGTCACAAATCTGCCACTAATTATTGATGAAAGTTTCGGAACTAAATTTTCTACAGAATTTTCATACACTGTGAATAGAATCACAATAGTCAGGGAGAAAATTACCATAGATTGTGAGAAAAATACCATAAACAGGTATAAAAATAATTATTTAAACGAAAAAATTCCCTCTTATTCTTCTGATTAGGAGTCTAGAAAATAGCAAAATCGAATGTAGAAATGATTCTCTCATTCTATCCCCTTATGATGAGAGAAGAATATGGTAAACTTTTTAGAGTTTAGGGAAGGAGAGCAGGGGCGTATTTAAGGGGGGTTCACGGACCCTCCAACCTCCTTCTCAACCCTTATTAGTGGTATTTTTTAACTATAAAAAAAAAGGTTTATTTATATGTTGTACTTTTAAAAAATTTTGTTCTGATTCCGCCACTAAGATAGGGAAAGGGGCGGTCAATTCCAAGCAAGTACGTCATGGATTGATATGTAAACCCTTATTTTCCATCCGGAGACATTGAATTGAAACAAGCGAAAATATTGAAATTAAATAAAATGGAGCTTCGTCATACCGGACTTCACTTCTAGAATCCTACGGCTTTTAATAATATTATAATAAACTCTCAATTATTGCTCCCTTTTGTTTACTTTTACTTTGGCCATTAATTAGTTTTCAACAAAAAAGATGCACCAAATCCAAATGTATAGAATATGCAAAGTTTATATTATCAATCAGCTCAAAAAAAATTTGGGACAAATGAAAGTATTTATCAAAACATAACTAAAAATGAGAGTGAAAACCAATGTATGTTTTTCTTCTTTATCCTCGTTACACTTTTGGTCCATCTTCTATTTAAACTCGCACTTTTGATCCATCTTCTTTTACATTTTGGCATTTTTTGTTTCTCTTACTGGTTGACCTATGAAGTCAACAGTAACTTGGACCGTTTTGAAAAAGTTATAAATTTTTTGAGCCAAATGATAATTATTCAAACTTTTAAACAGTTTAGTTTTTCGTAATTTACAAAGAAGTGTCTAAATTCCCCCCAAGAAGAGTTGATATTGCCGTATGAAAAATAAGCACGAGTGACTATTTTCACAATTCTAAAGGGTTTAATTTTTCGTAATTTACTAAAGAAATGTCGTAATTTTTTTAAATTTTCATTATGACCCAAATGACTAGTCAACCGGTTGGTTGCCGGTATGAAGGACTAAAAATGCCAAAATGTGAAAGAAGAGGGACCAAAAGTGCGAGTTAGCATATAAAAGACAGCAAAAGTGTAACGTGGGTAAAGAAAATGGACCAATAATGCAATTTTCCCTTTTGAAAAAACACCTAACAGTGATACTAAAAATTTCCACCATTTCAATTAATCATCACAAGTTTTTAATATCAAGTGATGTGGAATTTCCACCATTTCAATTAATCATCATAAGTTTTTAATATCAAGCGATGTGTCATAAATTTATTGGTTAATAATGTAATATTAATAATTATTTTATAAAAATTTAACTAATATATGTATGCTACATCACTTCCTATTAAAATGTTATGATAAATTAATTAAAATGTTATGATAAATTAATTGAGATGTATATTATTACTCGATCAAAATTACAAGGTGAGAATTTGAAATATCCCAAAGAAAGTCAGAAATCTCCAACTGATTGTGGACCAACTTGAAATGGGCTAATTTCTTCTCAACCACATACACTCCCAGGTCTACCTGCAAGCCACAGAACAAGTGGGCCTGACTGTGGCAGTCTTGCCTCTTATTTATTTATTTATTTCTTTTCTTTTCTTTTTGGAATCAATCACTATATGTATCGTGCCTCGCAGGATGAGGCTTTCAACAATACAACAATCAATGATTTAGGCTTTTAAAACAGGTGAGCATGTGATAATCACATAAAAAATTATATTACATAAATACCATCAAATAATTATCACTCTAATGTGACATAAACTGCTCACGAGCAACTTAGTCAAACTTTGGTTCGAGCTCAATTTTGAACGAGCTTAACCCGTCTCGTTTAATTATCAAGTCAAACTTAAACTCACTCATTATTGGTTTGGCTCAATAGCTCATCGAGTCAATATATTTGCTCTTTTAATAATAAATTTTAAAAAAATTAATTCGAAATAAGAGGTCAAAAGCTCAAAACTTTAGTAAAGTAATCAAATTAGCTTCAGAATTGATTTTGGAAAGAAAGGAAGCTGCTCCATCTCTAGTAAAGTAAGGAATCAGCTAAGCAATTGTGAGGTGAAAAATAAAGAAAGGAATACTTTGGATTGATGCTTCAGTTTCAAAACTCTCCAATTTGGAGATAGTTTTTACACTAAATGCTTCACTTTCAAGATTTCTTCATAACATTAGGGCTTTGACCTTCACAAGTTGGGAATCATTTCCAATTCCATTCCGTCCCGAAATTCCCTAACAACAACATAAGAATCTCCTTCTGTTTCTACTCACAAACTACGCCTGTTGTTCTCCTTCTGCGAACGGGAGAGAGGAGAGAATTGTTACCTGTACAAACCGGCACCTCACAATTGCTTAGCTCGCCAATCGTCCTTGAAATCTTCATCGCTGTCATCATCACTTGATGACGACTCCTCATTTGCAGACTCCTTTACTCCTGAGACTTGAACTCCTTTACCTTCCCCGTCACTCCTAGCCACCTTAACTTCCATTCTCTTCCTCCTCAAGAACTCCACTCTCTCCCTATAAGTCCTGGAGACATGAGAAAATAGATACAGAGTTAGAAGCAATAACAAACTAAAAATAAGGCACTTAACAAGATCTGTTTCCTTGAATATTCACCATTACGAAGACTTAGGTTTCCACAACCATGACAGGATTCAACAAAAGCAAGAACAATATGAAATGATTTCAGATCTTCTAACTCCATTTTCACTCATAAGAACGTTACCTTTGCTCCACAGACTCAGCCTCTTCTATCATTTCAGCAGCATCATACTGCAGGATTAAAAAAGAATTAGTAAGATTTGGGGAAGTGTATGAGGCTAAGAAACAGCAAGTATAATTCATCTTTCAAAGTAAATCTATCACCGGGAGACCTCTTCTTCTTCCAAACGTTTGTCAACTTCTTGCAAGTCTTCCTGAATCAACTTTTCGAATTCCTTATACTCATCTCTGCAGAAAGACTCAGAGAAGTCAATATCACATCTTAAACAGAGTGCATGAACATGACTGGGCAGCATTCCACACAATAAGAGAGATAAAAGAGAGGACGTAAAAGATGAAGAGCTGCACAGGAGATCAAGCAAGTTTGTGCATGACCAGCTAAAAACTCCCAAGAACAACCTAACAACAATAAGTAGGAATTTCTCATCGCTAGGATTGTGACCTTTTCAAATCAAACACAAACATATTTCTCAAATTTCAATCAGAAAACTATCAAGGCTAGCTAGGCATTCTGGCAAATGGGTTTGTGTCATGGCATGAAACGATATCACCAATTTCAGCCTACATAAAAAACTCACAAGCGCCTTCACCAATAAGATTAATCAAGCATAACATCGCCACAGTAAACCTCCACAGGTATTGTAGCAAAACCATCCTAGGCAGAAAGCAGTCAGCACATAAAAGTGATTCTAGAAGTAACTCTTAAGTAGGTTTGCGTTACAAATAAAGGCCAGCTCAATGCATAGAGGCTCCCACATGTGCACGGTCTAGAAAAGTGTCAGACCATCAAGGCCTAATCTAAAGAGGGAAAAACATAAAGGATAAACATCACCGACCAAAATAGTTTCCATATTTTCAAAATCAACTGCCAACAGCCAAGTTGTAAGAGCACAGAATTTCTAACTATCACAAGTCAAACAATGAAAGACCTAAATGCAATGATACAATTTATGGAAGCTTCTGGGACTATTGAGATGGGGAATGAAGCAGGAAAAAAAGCTTCGGATTACAGGGTAAAATATACCGTATCAGGGACATATGAAGCACTCAGGCCTAATCAGTTACATGTACATACTTCAAGAAAAGAAACCAAACACCAAATCATAACAAAATATGATCAATATCCAAGCCATAGTAATAGAAAGCAAGGCTTACTTGACATCTGGTTTAACAGGTGTAATGCCACGAGCAAGCATGTCTGCATTTTTGTCATCAAAAAAACCTTCAGGAAGCGCTCCTTTGACTTGCTTAGATTCAGAAACAGTAGCTGTTTTGGATGTCGGAACATTCCCTTTGGAAGGTTGAATTTCAATATCCGGCTCTGATTTATCTTTGGCAGATGTATCTACTTTACTATCTAGGGCAATGGGATCAACCACGCGACGTTCTGCAAATAATACCGGAGCATTCCTGCCCAAGTTAGAATCTCCTATCTAAGCAGAAAAACCATTTCTTGTACAAAACTAACGACATCAATATGCTTAAGGGAAATAATGCCAGACACTAAGAAGCTCCAAATTCTACAATTCTTGAAACAGAAACTACAAAATTTTATGGATGAAGTAAACCAAGAAAATGAAAGCATCCTTAGCTAGTCCTAACTGATTTAGTTATGATGTAAAAGAATAGATGGTCGCAATAGCAAGGTTGCATTTTGGCCCCCAGATGAGACAGCAGTCAGGAAAAAAAAGAAGAAAAAAAAAACCAAGATTGTCAAAGAGATTAAAATGTCATACCCACATCAGGATCTTACCACTTTTTTGCCTTTTTGTATCAAGATTGTCAAAGAAATCAGAAGGAAGACTAGAGGATGCTCGAGATTTTGGTAATCCACTTGATGTTTCAACTTTATTGTTACGCAACCCTTGTTCAAGTTCAGCTTTAGGCTTAGCCAACTCCTTCGAAGGTTCAGGCTTTGCAGTATTAGCTTGATTTACGGCAGCAGCACTAGCCTTGAGATTGTTAATTGCCTACAGAAACAATAAACCCAATACAAACTCAAACTATAGGAAAAAAGGGATGGATAGCTTTAGAAAGTGTGACAACAGATGACATTGTTTATAACAGGTTCAGAGAAGCATAAAGCGGATTTAAAGCCACATTAATTGCTCTCAAATTTTACACATGATGACAACGGTGACTCTTACCTCATGATGTTTACGAGAAGCTTGATGAGCCGGCCATAAGGACTCAGATTTCAAGACAACGTTACAAACTCTACAGACTAGTTGATCATGTTCATTGTACCTACAATATACAGCACAAAGACAAAATTTCTAGTTAGATAATCGTTATACAGGACACGCGTCACTTATTCTATTTAAACTCCCAGTCCAAGAGACAAAATAATTGAATTTTCACAATTACCGCGTCCCAAAATCTTTCAGCACTTTCAGTTCTCGTCTCATCAAAATGAGCTCAAACTACTTCACCCTTGCAGGAACTAAATGCAAGTTCTTTCACCATTTCCTCACCAGTTCTCTAGCTTTTTAACCTCTTACTGGTTCATCATTTGAACTATAAGTCTAACCATACCTATTGGGAATTGCATACTCTATGTAACTATCATTTTCAGAATTTGAAGCCCAAAATAAAATTTAAAAAAACCAACTTTGCACAGGGTTAGGTTAACCATATTCCATGTTCATGTAACATTGAAATATTACCTAACAAGAGGAGAATCAATCCGCTTTTCTTGCTTCTGCGCATTTAATTTTGCCCTGTAGAAGGCTTTCTTCTTTGCTTGTGCATCCATGGCCACTGGCGGATCTAGAGGGAGGCGAGCCGGTGCTGCCGCCTCCCCTTTCACCGGAAAATTAGAGTGGTATTAGTGTTGAAATTTTTTGGTACCTGTAAAACCCCAACCCGCAGCCACCTCCAGACCCCAAGAAACCGCCCCTTCCGTGCTCACAGGTGCCGTATGTAGAGACTATAGCAGTACCGTTGCCTGCAACTTTTTTGGGAAGAAAGTAGGGAAGAAGACGGCCGTATGAAGAAGACGAGTGGAGTAGCTATTTTCCTTTATTATTTTTGTTTTTTCTTTTTCAATTAAAACCAAATGAGAGATCGGATTAGAGAACAAAAACCCCCTCTCCGAGGCCCATAGCCAAATGGTCCAAATATATTTTCCTTACATTCTTTTCACATGATCACCCATTCCATGTGGCCCATTTTCATTCCTTTAATTTTTATTTTCTCTAGTTTAAAATTTTCTGTTTTAGTTTTAGTTTATTTTTATTTGTGATATTTAATTTTGTTTATAATCTATTATTTATTATTAAATTACTTTTGATTGTATGCTTATTAATAATTTTAGTTGTAGTTTTCGTCTAATTTTCTTCATTGAATTTTCAAAAAATTTTGATGAAGAAAATAGCTTGAAAAATAGTTGTGAGAAACCAGTTATCGAGTTCTGACAACTCCATGTGATGACAACATTTCCTTCAAAAAAAAAAATTTTCATTGTATGTAATTTTAGTCAAATAATTTTTCAATGATGTATAACTACACAAATCAATTAAATATTTGTATTAGAAACCAATTTTTTTTATAAAAAAAATTAGTATTTAACTAAAGGCCTTTATCAACCATAGTTATTATCAAAAACAAAATTTTAAAATTGTATGAAAATTTATGAGTTATCAATTTGATACTCTAATAGTTACATATGATACATATGATGATTTAATGATGTAGGGGGAAAAAAATCTATATTATTGAGTAGGGCTAAGAACGAGCACGAGCAAGCTCGAGTTCGGCTCGATAAAAACGTTCACGAACATGATTTTTAGGCTCGATAATTAACGAACACGAACAAGGTATTGAAAGCTCGTTAATGTTCAGGAACATGCTCGATTAAAATATTACCTATATGATATAAATAAAATAAGTATTACAATATTAAAATTTTAAATAATACAAATAATTGAATATTTATATATATATATATATTATTTATATGTATATAGATATCAATATATGAGTTTAAATTGAATTTTTATTTTTATGCAAGTTGATATAATATATTAAATTAACTAAACATTACAATTTTCTGTTAGTTAATGCGAGATAGAATGCACACGAATGTTCACGAACAAGCTCAGCTCGGCTCGATTAATAAATAAACGAATATGAAAAAGATTTTAGGCTCGATAAATAAATAAACAATAAATAAACACGTCAAACCTTGGCTCGGCCTATTATTGAGCACCCACTGAAATTTTGGTCTGGCTCCGCCACTGTCCATGGCAGGAAATATCCGAAACGTATAAATCGAAACCTAAAAGGAGTAGGTAAAAAAAAAAAAATCAATTCCCTAGCCACTAGCAATGCAACCAAAGCAACTTCGTCAATTAAGGAGAATACCCGTAACGCTAGATTCCCTAAAGAGAGCGATGCCGAAATCACCCAATAATCGATATAGCTCACTGCCTTTCGCAAACGAATTTTAAATCAGCTCAATCAATTCTCAATCAGGATCATGCGTTTGAAACCCTAATTTGTAAAATTTGTTCGTGTCCGACTATGTGTGAGCACTGGGGAAAAAGAAAAAAAAAATTCGGAAATTACAACGACGTTGGATGCGCCATAGTAAGCGTGATTGAAACCCCGCCTTCACCCCACCAAACAAAAGAAAGCGCTGCCTCGCAACGCTTGGTCTTCTACGCCTTTCAATGTTGATCTCTGTCCTCTCCTCAGTGGCTGAGCCTAGATAGCAGTTTTGTGTTACCCTCTGTAAAAACAGCTTATGTCACTTCGTCTCAAATGGGAAAAAATTGTTACTCTCGGTAAAACTTACATGTTTTGTCACTTTTGTTTGAGATCGTTAATGTTATACTTTTGGCCATTTCAATATGTTATTACCTAGCAGCAGGGCTTGAGCCGATCAAAAGATAAGAAAGAAGGCGAAGCGGAAATTGTTGGGAAAAAATACCGGGTCTCAAATAAAACGAGAGATACATTTCAAATTTTGGTAATAACTATGCACTAACCAAGGCCATAGCAAAATCCATCCATCTATGAACTAAAACACCAAATGGATGTGGCAATTCTGGCTGCACAAAACTTGACGAAAAATATGTTATTACTATTAATCATTGCAATCCCATCCACATAGTACATTTCATCTGAGGTTGCTGTCTACAGGGAAAATAACGAACATATATACAATGCGAACTTAAAAATGGCAGACTTTATTTTTATTTTTATTTCTATGATATCTGAATTCCCCCCACAATTTGATCGAAAAAATATTAACTTATATAATCTCAAACAATAACAATAGCCTCTACAGCAGAAAGCAAAAAACAAAAAGATGAAAAGGAGCAGGGAGTTCCTCTTCTGCTCCTTCCCAAGACTGGCTCAGTTCAGCTCAGCTTGGCATAGGCTTGTTTTCCAAGAATGATCTGAAAAGAACGAAGGCTAGCCGAGGCCGATGAAGCGGCACCTCATGTCCGGCGCCAGTTACTGTTACAAACGTCAAACCTTGGTACACTTGGCTCCATCCACCAACCTGTTTTTTCATCACAAGAACAAGAAGAAAACCATATGACAAACCAGAAGAATACAACCTTTTATCTGATATAAGACAATAAGATGAATGCTGAGCTTATGAATTTGTCAAACAGGTAGTAAAGTGGTATGCAGAGGACACCCCTCGATCGCCATTCGCGAAACAGACACAAACATGATCATGAAAACCATAAAAATATGGAGCAAACTGAGAATATCATTCTTGTAACTCACCTTTTTGTTGTCATACCACGGGTACCAATTCATAACAGTTGGAAGCTTGAGAGCATCAATCGAATATCGAGTTGCAGTTAGAGGGACGACTGAATCAGTATCCCCACTGGAAAAACAGTTCCACATTACTATTTTAGCATGAAGACTAGGCATAATGTCATAGGAGAAACAGAGAGTGCTTCAAACCTGAATACCCATATCTTTAAACCAGCTGCTATTAGTTCTTTATAAATTGGGAGCATGGACAAGGGAGCATCAGCCCAATAATTACCCACGGTGTTGCTGCACAATAGTAGCTCCGATCAACATAAAGATTAGAACTAGAACAGATCAACAATCCTCTAAGAAATGACACTCACCTGCATGTCTCCCATCTGTAAGGGATCCCAGTGAGGTTGGCATGTAATGCTTTTTGAACTTCTGGGATATTGAAGTACACTTCAGAATGCCTTTCAGTACAAGGATCATACGCTCTGGGCATCCATGGCTGAGTCATAGAGCAGAATCAATAAGTTTCAACTAAGAGAAACCAAAGCAATGAATAATGTTTTAGTAATATTGCAGCAACCTTTGAAGGGCTAAAAGGAAATGTATCAAGTACTATATGATACTGAAGAACAGAAACTAATATTGTAAAAGCCAACAAAGAATTCAAGCCAAGGTTCTGTCTCTTCAAGTTCTGAATCAGACTGAAACCCTGAGGACAAACCATTAACTATGAAAAACTAGGAGGGAACGAGCCAAAGTTCATCGAAATCAGAAAGAGCCTACTGCAAAAGCAGATTAGGCTCTAATCTAATATGCATTCACATTAATCAGCATCATAAAGCTCATAGTTTGTTCAATGAGCAGAAATGAACCAGTTGACACTTTGAGTGGCTCAAGCTACCATTAGTAATTTTAGGCAACAGTAGACGAGGACTGTTTTCACAAATTTCTTGAGTCTGGACCGAGAAAGTTGCTAATGGTATAGTAAATTGCAAGTGGTAATTCACAAAACCCTTAAACCAAAAAATTTATAGACAGCCCTACACCACAAAAGATTAATTATATGTCAGGAAATTAGAGAAGGGGAAGAAGGAACAACCATTAAACTTACAAAGTGACCCCTAAATCGGCGCATCAGTGAAGAACTCTCATTGCAGGGAGGAGTATAGATACTATAAGGGTCAATGTTCCCCTGTTCGTTTGTAGCCATGGTTAGAGCCTTAACACATTCAGCTGGAGGATGTGTGGAAGAAGTCAAGTCACAGGCGTCGCGAAGAAACTTGTAAGTAGAATCTGAAATCAAACCGTGAGTCCACCAGTACTCAAATGTGCCTATGTAATCATGGTAATCATCAGTCACAGCATTTCCCACCTGCATATGAATATAGCTTTAATCAACACAATCACAACAGACCAAATCAATCATAACTGAAAGCATATTGTGGAGATTGGGAATCAGTAATACCATGAAACCCTTGAAGTTAATAACTGGATTTGCAATTCCTTTGTTCCTCTCATACACAATTTGAGATAGCTGAGGAACATAATGCCCTGAAGTCATAGGCCTTGATTAGCTTCTAATCACATTAAATGTTTAGAAACTTGTGTAATTTACAAAAGGAATGTCAAAAAACCTGCATAACTTTCTCCAACAATGTAAAATTCCCTGTGCTTGTATTGAGGAAACCTTTCAAACCACTCAAGCAAGAAGTTATATGAATCTTCAGCTACAAAATTGTAAAATCCCAGATCACAATCAAGTCAACTTCAAGTAAAACAGCACAATTGTGCACAGAAGATTATCAAGAACTCAGCAAATAAGAAGGTATTTACCTGTTCTATTGTCGCCCGCAGTGTACAAATCCGATGTTGTATTCGAATATGAAAAGCCAACTCCAGCAGGTGATTCAAGAAAGAGCAAATTCGCCACTGCCCGGAAGAAAATCACAAAATTGAAATCCAATAGGGTAATATATGAGGAACTAAGCAAATTGCAGAAAAACCACACAAATCCCACTTACATTTGTTCCAAGAATAAGGGTTGGAGAAAAGAGTTTTCCCATCAGGCTTAATGCGAAAAGGACCAATTTCCTCAGCAGCTCCGTAAGCTACAGAAGAACAACCCGGACCGCCATTTAGCCACAGAAGTAGTGGCCTCGTCTCCGGCGCTCTGCTCGCCGGTGACTCAACAAACCAGTAAAACAGTGCTCTCCCAGCTTCCTTGTTCACAGTAACATAGCCAGAATACTGCTCGAAATCAACATTGGCGGGCTGCCCAGGCAAAGACGTAATCCTATCTCTTTCTTGATCTTCATTGTAAGAAGAATAACAACTTCCGAAGAGAAGAAACAATGGAAATATAATCGAATAGAACAGAGGACTGGAATTTGGGCGACCCAATCCCATCAATCAAGCTTTTCGAACAAACAAGGAATATATAAATCTGACCCAGAAACACAAATCCCAAAAGAATTCTGGGTTTTCAATGAATTCTCGTTGGGAGGAACGATTCATGTGACTAGTACACTAACCACATGGGGACTGAAGAGGGACTTTTATAAGGAAAGCGATGATAAATTGACAACACTGCGAATCCTGTGAATTTGTTTACAGAAAATGACAAGAAGAGACAATTGTCTCTCAGTAGAATCACATAAATCCGCAAAAATTTACAGTGTGATTCAGGATTGATTTCGCTACAAATCCAGTAAGATAACCCCAAGTAGCGAGACAAGCGGACGGGAATATTCAGTACAGCGAAAATGACTGGAAAAGTTTCAAACTTCAAATCATTATGAATCATTCATCCAAACCCAACAAAACAAAAATATCCTCTCTCGCATTTCTCGGCCTACTTAAATAATTATCTCCATAATTAATTCTCATTTATGATTCTTGATGAAACTGGTCAAAGAAAAAGTGGGTTTCACTCACTGTAGTCTTTTCTTTCGTTCTCATTTCGTTGAAAATAAAAATTTTATTATTGTGTGATTGGCTCCATTCGGAGGTAGCCATTATTAGGGTGTGTGAGACTGAGAGCTCCAAAATTGACTCGCTTTTTTTAATAAATGGAGTCTTCGCATGCTTCACTGCCAATGATTCATATCACAGTTCAAATCGGAACCTTCGTCTTCGTGTGGTTAAAAAAGGTTCTTACAGAAACAAAACCAAAAAAAAAAAAAAAAAAAGTTTAAAAGTACATGTGTCTGCAAAGGTATGACATGAGAATCTAGAAGAACCAATTGGAGCGGAGCCTAAACATGGATGGATGGAGCTTTGATTCTTCGTTGAGTCAAACAATGGAGATTATGGAATTCTGTCCATCTCTCCGAAAAGAGAAATAAAAAAGTTATATTTTTACTTCTTGTATTAAAAACGCTTTCATGGCAATAGTTAAAGAACTTCGAGCATTCATAACAAAATGGGTGGAGTATTTATTAATTTTGTACTCCGTATTAAAAATTTAATAAAACTTTCGTTTGAGCTCGAGCCCACCCTAGTCAAATTCGACTCGGCTCATTTATACATCGCCCTTCTCTAGAATAAGTGGAAATATTTCAAAGATTATATGTTGGAAATATATATATTTGGAAGAAAAAAAAAAGGGGGAGAGGGGGAGTGTATTGTACTCTTTTTGTTCCATATAAAAAGTTAGTTTTAAAAACAAAATTGTCGCACTATAAAGTTAAGTTTGAATGTGTTTAATAATGAGTGATTCACCATTAAAATGTAAGAATATAAAAAGAAAATATAATGTTAAATTACTTATTTTAGTCAATTGTATAAAGTGTCACAGGCAAAGTTGGTAAATGAAGCAGAGTATTCAAACAAAACAAAAATATTGTAAGATAATTTAGTACAATAAATATTCAATCTAAATAATATAAATTCAAAAATCATATTCTTCCGTTCCACTCAAAGAGTTCACTTTGAAATATGTACAACTATTATAAATTGTGAGGTACAACACTTAAAATAAGTAATTTACTATAATATTTTTCACTTATATCCTTACTTTAGAAGTAAAGGTTAATTGTGAATTACGCGTTGTTATATTAGTAAAGGTATGTAATATAAATAAATTCAAAATGGACTCTTTGAGTGGGACGAAGGGAATACTTTTTAGTGAAATTAGGGATGAGACAATAAAGTAAAATACAAAACCAAATGATGTAACTAAGTACATAGATATGTACTTAATATATCATCACCCTTTTTTTTGGGGCATATTATTTGCAGTAACCAAATTATTATTTGTAATAACATTTTACTATGAATAATCTATTTTGCCTTTTAGTTAAAAAAAAATTTTAAAAAACCCATTTTTCCAGAATCCCGCCTCCTATTTGCAGTAACATTGTTGAAAATACCGCCCACTTTGGGCGGTATTTTCTTTCAAAATACCGCGGGGCGATATTTTGATGGAAAATAGGTCAAAATACCGCCGGGGATGGGCGGTATTTTGGGTAAAAATACTGCCATACTAGGCGATATTGGAATACTTTTAAAGACAATTAGACTTAAGAAAATATAAATTCGTATATTTTCTATGTTCAATAAAAAAAAAACAGTAATACAAAATTGACTCTTGAGCAACTGTCCCACACATTTTAACAAGTCATTTGCTGCGAGTAGCTGAATACCATTAATATCTTGAATTGCGCGCCATGGGAATTGCATCAGTGGTCCTTGTTTATCTTAGTACCTCCTATTCCCAATGGTCTAAGGATGAACGAGTAATTTTGTAAAATTAAAATTTTTTATATTTAGTTTATATAGGAATTTAATCACTTAAACTAATATGTTATCCAAAAGACAATTTAAATTTTTTTTTAATAATAGATTCATCCATTTTCAAATATAAGATGCTATCATTTTCATTTTCATTCTCATTCTCATTCTCACCACCCAATTCGGTGTAAGCCTCATCCTCAATCTGATTGGTTGGTTATTCCGCTGGCATCGCTCCAAAATATCACATGCACCTATTCTAATTGTTAGAAGAATGCCCCTTAAATACAAAATGTACCTTTTTAGTACTCTATTAAAAACGTACATATTATTGTATTAATATTTTTATTTTTTAAGTGTGAGTTATTTATAAATTATGTATTATTGTATTAGTAAGTATATAAAGAGTCAAAATGTGAGAGTAGATTTTTTCTATGAAAACAATATATATATATATATGACTAAAAAAAGGTGTCGGGCTTTGACGTAATTAGTTACGTTTTCGTCGAGAGAGGTCCTTCGTGCACGACAAAACAAAAACAAATAAGAACAAAATTTGATAATTAAGATTGTGACATTTTTTTTAAAGTTTAATAATTTAATTAGTATAGATTGTAGAGTGGAACTAGAAGGTTTCGGAACCTATCGGTCCTAAGAGGGATGGAGTCGAAACCAGTCGAAGGTGAAGGTGAAGGTGAAGGTTTCAATTTCGGTTTCTGAATCTAATTCTGTTTCGTTTTTTGTTTTTTGATTTCTAAATAGGTTAAGGTTATAGTAATGTTACGGAATTATTTAGTTATTTGACAATGACTTTCAAAGCATTATGTCATTACACGAGTCATACAAAGTATACTGAGGGGCTTGTTCTTTTTGTTTCGTTTTGAAAACGGTTTTGGTTTCAACAGTAAATTTAATATATTTTAATCATATTTCATCATTTCCAATACAACTTTTTACTATTCAGCATATACTTTTTACATTTTCAATACACTTTTTATATTATAAAACTATTTTTCAAAACTTGTTTTCAAAACGCCCAAAAAGAACAGGCCCGAGACTTTAGTACTCTTACCTAATTATTTTGATTATTGACAGATTTTACTAGTTCAAATTAAAAAAAATAAACAAATGAATTCATAAAATGGTGAAATTTGCAAAAACCTGAAATTAAATAATTTACTCTATTATATATAGAATCCTAAAATTTATCTTTTTGTATATATTTGAGGTTGTATGTGCCTAAATGTGATGTTCTCTATTTTTTGTATTTTATGTCGTCTTCATTGTCCATACTCAAATTAGAGTAAAAAAACATCTAGTATATTTAAAACCTAAAATTAAGAATGCTATTTTTTTTTTTCCATTATTCCACTTTTTTTTTCTCCCAAAATAAAAATCCTTATTATTATCGAAAAAATACTGGACAACATAAAAAAAGTTAAATCATTTTATGGTCTTGTTGTGTTGTTTCTATTCAGTCTCTTAACTTGAAATTGTTTCATTTTGGTAATTTAACTTAAAAAATTGTTCGAATATGGTATGAAGCCCAAATTTTGGCAATATTTGACATATTTTAAGTTAACACGTGTAGTTCACTTCACATTAATATGAGCAACAAATGAAAATTAAAAGTTAAATCACTTTTTTCACCCCTTAAATTAATACAAAACGACAACGTGCTAGTAAATAATAACTCAAATGTTGTAAAAATTTGAAGTATGGACCATTTTAATTCAAGTTAAATGATCAAAATAAAACGAATTCAAAGTACATTCCAAATTAAGGGTGCAATGCACGAATTTAATAATATAAAAACTATGCAATAAATTAATGTCACATTGAATTCGTCACTAGGAAAATGACATTTGATGGAGGAGAGGAGCATATGGTTGGGTGCGCCCATTCAATCATTTTCAACAGTTCTTCACTATTATGATATGAATTGGTCTCTTTGTCGTCTAATTACTATATGGTCAAATTCTTTGTCACTTTTTGATAGAAAATTTTTGCAACTTCGTATTTTTTTATATAATTAGTAAATCGTAATCTAGATTTTTTTCCCCAAATATTATTTTTCATATTTGTTGTTTCCCTGAATTCGTTTTCTTTAAGATTTGTTTTTTTTTCTTTTTTTGTTATTCTTGAAGGAAACGAAGTTGTCTCCCAACTTCGTTTTTTATATTTTGGAAATGAAAAAAAAAATTGTCTATTTTGGTAACTTTTGGTTCCAATATAAATATTGGGAAAAAAAAAACCCTCGTAATCTACATTCTTTTAAAATTTGTTGGATTTTTTCCGCCAATATTCATATTGAGGATAAAAATTACCAAAATATACCAAATTTTTTTTTCATTCCTGTTCTATAGAAAATGAAGTTGCCAGATTCGTTTTCTCTAAAAAATGAATCTGGCAGCTTCGTTTTCTTAAAAGAAATTTGTTAAAAAAAAAAAAATTTTTTAAATAAATTTTTTGGGAAAACGAATTTGGGGGATTTGTTTTCTTCACAAAAAATAAATTTATGTCAAAAATTTTAAAAATAAACAAGAGAAACGAATTCCGCGAATTCGTTTTTAAAGAGAAATAAATTCGCTGAATTCGTTTTTAGAGAAGTCGGGGAATTCATTTTTATTGAGAAAACGAATTTTTGGAAATCGTTTTCTCAAGGAAATTTTATAAAAAAAAAAAAATTTGGGGAAAACAATTTTTGTGGATTCGTTTTTTGAAGGAATTTAGGAATATATATATATATATATATATATATAGGGACTTCATGGTGAACTTAGGGGGGGGGAAAAAAAAAGGAAAATGCTTCTTGCACCAAATAGTGGCAAGGAAACTTGCCACTAAAGCAGTTTTGCAAATTTGTGTACCAAAAATAGCCCTCAGTGGAATGTATGGCTGGAAAGCCACTCAGGGGTATTGTGGACTGAATTTTTAGTAGTGGCAAGTTTCCTTGCCACTATTTGGTGCAAATAGCCTGTGTGGTATGATTTCCAAAACATGGTTTTGAGATTTATTTTGATTTTATAATATTAAAATTGTATTGGAAATGTAAAAAAGTGTATTGAAAAATGTAAAAAGGTGTATTGAAAATTATGAAAAATTATTATAAAATTAAAACTTTTATCAAAACCATGTTTTGAGAATCAAAACCATGTTTTGAGAATCAAAACAAACAAGGCCGATCACCTTCCAAAAAAAAAAACCAAAGAGGGACAAACGCGAAAACCAGAACTGCAGCTCCGGCGACCGATTCTCCCATTCAGCGCCGCCGTTCCAAGCCCTAAATCGTGAAAGACGAAGCCGCGCGCGGCCGACTCTACCCATCCGGTTGAATGCCTCTATTGTTTGTCAATTGAAGCTTGCCCCAACGGAACCCTAGTTCCGAAAATAGTCGTGTTCCCAGCAATTCTGGCGGTTTCTGGCAGACGTCAGCCCGATTGTCCAATAAGCCCACCTAATTCCGACGTCCTATTTGAAGTCGGTCCGAATACTAGGCGGACAAGCGGTTGGGTTAATTTTTTTGCATATTTTTACACTCCAAAATTATTTTGTTGTTGTGCTTGTTTCTTGGTTTTCTTTTATGTTGAAAGACGATTTAATTATGGATTTTCTATATTGTAGGTGTTAAAGAGAGAGATGAAGTAAAAAGCGGGAAAAGATAAAGAAAACCAAGACAAAAAGAATGAGGAAGAGATTTGAAGGAAGAATATAAAAAAAGTACAAAGGAAGAAGAGCAGTCAAGAGCTGCAGAGGTGGAGTTGCCACAAAGGTTGGCTGCTGCACAATTGTTGTTGAATTAAATTTTTATTATTACAAAATATCTCTGAATGAGTTGTTTTCTTGCATATTTATTGTTCCTCCTTCCTGTGGTGCATAAAACTTTCATTCATCAAGATTTTGGACATTCTCACCAAACATGTCTAGCCTAACTGGCAAAAACATGTGAGGTACCATTTACCGCAGCGGGAGGTCCTGGGTTCGAGTCCGGCGGACAACAACTTAAGGGGACTTTCCCTGCAAATTTAAGGGGTTGACGGGGTTCGAATCTGGGCTTCCCGTTAGCACCCTTCTACCAAACATGTCTAGCCTAACTGGCAAAAACATGTGAGGTACCATTTACCGCAGCGGGAGGTCCTGGGTTCGAGTCCGGCGGACAACAACTTAAGGGGACTTTCCCTGCAAATTTAAGGGGTTGACGGGGTTCGAATCTGGGCTTCCCGTTAGCACCCTTTTGCCCCCAGGGGCTTAGCTCAGTTGGTAACTTGGCAGCAGATTGCAGCCAAGGACGCAGGATCGAGCCCTGGCAGCCGCAGTGTGGGATTTTCATCCCCCAATGTGGGGGGTGGATCCTTGTGGGCACCAGGCACTGGTCCTCCTGCCAATGTTATCGCTGAGTCACCCTGATTTACCCCTCACACGAGGCTCATGGGGCTGGGCGGTGTGGGCCCTGCGGGCGAAGGATATCGCCTTTTGCAGCCAAAGATTTTGGACATTCTCTAATCTCTAGATTTTAGTACTTGAAGATGTTTGTTTATTGCTTTGGGAACTTAAATTCATGAAAGCTACCCTTGTAGGTTAGAGATGATTATCTATTGATTGCCTTGTCGGGTTGGTGAGCTTCCCGTTTGAGCATGTGATTTTAGAGCTGAACACATTTAAGGCCATTTAGAATGAGGAAAATTTGAAGATTAAATGGAATAGAGGAAATGTGGTTCTTGACAAAGTTACTGTTTTGATGTTTTGATTTGGTTTTCCTGGACAGTTTTTTATTTTTTCTGTACTGTTTTTAAACAGGAAATCTTTTTTTGGGATTTTTTGTTTATTTTCTTACTGTTTGTGAACTGGACATTTTTTTGTACTGTTTTTAATTTTTTCTGGACTGTTTTGAACTGGAATTCTTTTTTCTGGTCTTTTTTTTAATTTTCTGGATGTTTGTGAACTGGAAATTTTTTTTTCTCTACTATTTTTTATTTTTTCTGGACTGTTTTCAGGTTGCTCTTTGAATTTTGTGAAGTTTTAGTCACCCAAAGTACAATGTTACCCTTGAATGAATTACTAAACCAATGAAATTATGCATTAATAAGAAGACACAAGTGGTCAAACTAGAAAGATTCTCTAATCAAGGAGCTGCATACCGTTTGCATATGTCATTTTAGTTGATTGATTCTAATGTGGGGATTTGCTTTGTTTAATCTGTGTGTCATGTGATTAAATTAAATGAGACTCTATACTTGTACCAATAACGATCTTAACTCATTGTAAAGGACACTGAAATTTGCCCAAAAGGTTGTTGGCCCCGATGAAATATGATTTATAAGAAGAAAAGTTGTATCCAAAATTAGAACCACACAAGAAGTTTTAAGAAATTCTAAGCAAACTCTACATTTCATAGGTGTTTTTTTGTGTTCAAATTATGATTGGTAAGAATGATGAAAAACAGTTGTGGAGAGTGAAAGGAGTCGTCTCTATTGTGGACATTCATCGGCCGGTACCGGGAAAGCAAAGGTCTTGTTTCTTAACTGATATCATGCTGTTTTTGGTTTCACGTGTGGATTTTTGTGGCAGAGTTCTGTTTCTTTCAGTATATAAAAGCAGGAATTACTTGTCCTCTGTTTCTTTTTCACATTTGGTTTACTGGTTAAGTGTCGTTTTTCTCTCTCACCAATTTTCTCTGGACTTATTAAGTTTCTATTTTTGTTTCGGCTTTCATAAGTTATTTTTTTTGCCTACGATTCTGTTCATACATTGTTGCATGCAAACCATTTTATCATTTGGCTGCCATGCTATTTTCTCGTTGCATTATTTTTTGGTATACACTTGATGTGACTTTTGAAGTAAAAATATCTAAAAGATAAAGTTTTGTTAATCTTTCGATGAAGGTTTAGGAAGAAGCCCTTAGCAACACATTTAATCTTAAAATGTAAGGACATGAAAAAATAAAGTTTGCTCAGTGGATAATCTTTCTATAGGTTGGTGCTAGTTTTTCTTGTAGAGAATTATGGAGTCCTCCTTTGTCCCAAATCTTGATTTGGGAAAGTTAAATTTCATGATTCGTCTCAGAGTATATTTTGATTCTTTATGGAAGATAGCAATGTATATATACATTTGTTTTTGTAATTTTCGACTAAGAAGGCTTACAACTGAATTGACCTTCTTATATCCACAATGTTTCCGGACTGTAATTCCTAATTTGGATAAAATCTGGTGGAGGTTCATTCTTCGATATTTGATTAGTGTTGAATAGTAAAAAAAGAAATGTATTAGAAATGATAAGAAATTATTATAAACTGTAAAATGTACGGTAGACAACAAAAACAAAACAACCATTTACTGCAATGGTTTCATTAATTCTTAGATATTTAAATACTGTTGAACTGGATTTATGCATTCAGGTTTTCTGAGGTGGTTGAGTTGAAAAGTGTTTGTTGACTAGACATCCAAGGCAAGATGTAGACTCAGATGCTGTCCTTGAAGACAACATATGCTGCTTACCTTGTGCTCAGAGTCACAGAGGATTTCTATGGACTTCATGTGGTTGCAAAGGCGTCTGTTCGATTTCCTAAAGCTAGTACCACCAGGATTGACCTCATTGAGCCTCAACATGAGTCTAAGCCCTATTCTGTCTCCTTAATACCGCATAGACATAGCTGCTTGAGACAAGCAAGGCGACATGGTTGGCCTATTCAGTCGATTAATCTCAGGGTTCCACGGAAAAGATATGATGGATGGATGGAAAGCTATGGTGCAGTCGACAAGGTTTTTAATCTAAATGGATGTTGTAATTTCAGCATCTTCATATCAAAAGCAGAAAAGGTTAAAACCTATGGAACTTTTTTTTTTTTTTTTTTTTTTTGTATAAGATGAGTATTGGAAAGTGGAATACATTTTAGCCTTAAAGGAGAATAGTTTTCTCATCAAAATTGAAATAATGGAGCATGCATGTTGATGGGCTCACACAGTCCGAATCATGGACTGAATTTTAACTTCAAATGATAATGACCAATATTAATTAATCTATATTAAGAAGTATTTCTTTGTATTCTTGAAGTAACGTTTAGGATAAATCTAAGTATCATTGTAGGATGAGAATGAACAAAGCAATCAAAATTAGACCACATAACAATCCCTATTAATGCAAATGAATAAACACATAACTAACCACATCCAAAGTGCGGTAGCGCTGTGGAGATCCATCTGGTTATTACGAATTGGCCTAACTAGTTATGAAAAATTCAAAGTTCATATAACTCCTTTCGCAAAAACCACCCATAAATGTGAATTATTACATTTCACACCCTATAAAAGCAAGTCCTATAAAATGAAATATGAGTATAGTTTTAATCATTTCTAGATACCGAATTCATAGGGATCTTGATTACACATTTTGGTTACTTCAATTTAAGTAAAAGAATATGATACGTTTAAGAACCATTCAAGAGTTATATTTTAAAACATGTTTTTGAATTTAATTTCATATTTTTAAATGTCTACTAGAATAGTAAAATTTTGTCTTAAAAAATATGAAAACAGTTCATTCATATATTAAATTTAATGTACAAAATGAATTATAAATAATTATTAAAACTCTATGCTCATTTAAACTAAAAATAGTTACAAACGAAAACATCAATATCGGTCTAATGTCATTCATTTTTAGGAGAAACGACTTTCAAATATTCGTTTTTAACGGAATTTGATATTTTTAAAACAAAAATGTGTGATTAAATTTTCAATGAAAACGAATTCCCCAAATTCATTTTTACGGTTTTTATGTGTTTAAAAAATTTCCGTAACTTACTTCTCTAAAATTTGATTAAATTACAAATTAAATTTTGAGTTATATAATTACGTTCTTTTATTTTTTTATTTCAAAAAAACTGAAAACGATCCCCCAATTCGTTTTCTCATTGAAAATTATTTTTTTAAAAAAAATTAAATTCGAGTAGAAACGAATTTGGTGGATTCGTTTTTTCCTAGAAACGAATCCACCAAATTCTTATTCAATTTTAAAAATTATTTTTCTAAAAAAATAATAATAAAATTGAAACGAATTTGGTGATTTCGTTTCTAGGAAGAAACGAAATCACCAAATTCGTTTCTTCCCCAGTTAAACTTTTTTTAAAATTTTTTTTATTATAATTTTTTTACGAAAACGAAGAGCGCAGATTCGTTTTCAATTGAAAACGAATCTGCGCTCTTCGTTTTCTATATAACGGGAATTTCAAATATTTTTTTGCTTAGTTTGGTAATTCTATGCCCCAAAAATAAATATTGGGGGAAAAAAATCAAAATTTGTTAATGTAATATATATATATATATTTTAAATTTTTTTTCAATTTGCAGCAATTTTAGTTCGATAAACGACTAATTAGCCTAACTAATGAACTTACACAATAGGCAATTCGTTACACTTATTTGCAATCTCGTACTCTTGTTAGCATTTTTGGGATTATAAGAATCAACAACCTCTTAACTTACTGTCTAACTCAAACTGCGATATTATGTTAAAAGTTGAATGTAATTGGAAAACTTCAACTTTCCACGTAAGGGCGCATTCTAACGTTACTAATAAAAGCACCATAGAAAAAAAAAAAAAGAATTTAAACACTTGTTTTAAGTATAGTTTTTCATTATTATAAATGTTAACTCATTAATCAGTTTTCAACTAACATTAATTGTATTTGTTACTAGTGTAAATAATGTGGATTAAAATAATAATTTTTCCATTTATAATTATAAAAAGTGGTTTGCTTATGATGTATTATAAAAACAAAACCATTTATAATTTATAATTACAATATTAAATTACGAGTAAGACTATAGTTTCAGAATTATTCATTAAGGGGATAACGACATTTGCAATGATATTAGTATTACGTCATAAGTCATTATTCAGTAAATGAGTAGTTCCGTAATAGAACGGAGGAGCGGTAGTATTTTGTTTATAATTAATTAATAGATAAATGAGATCAATCATTTAATTTGGACACAAACAACAGTGTCAATGTGTACATGTGCTTGTGAAAGTTGTGCAAAATCAGTAGTGTATTCAAAATTGATGGTCAAAGCACTTTACTTGGTCCCCTGGTTCTTTGTCAAACCTGCCTAATGATGATTATTTCCTGTTTTAAAGTATATTAAGAAAAATGTTATGAAAGTACATATTAATAAACCACCTCAAACTTCACTTCCATTGCACGCTGCGTTCTGAACTTTTAATTATTATAATCAACCCCCTGAATTATCAATTTGTTGCAGTGTAGGGTAGTGTTAGTCTTAATTTTAAACTTTTTTTTCATAAAAACACCTAATTAGTCTCCTAATTTTTCAACAAAATTCTTATATTATAATTGTTATTGAGTGGGTAATTATGCATTTTTATGAATAATTTTTAGAACTGAAACTAACATTTTCCTACATTGTAACAACTTGATAATCCAGGGGATTGATTATAGCAATCAAATGTACATGAGGCGATTTACAATAGAAGTAAAATTTGAGGTTGTTTTTAACAGTTAACACTTATAATAACTTATACTCCATGGGTGTCACTGGAAGAGTAGTAGTATAGCACCAAACTAAGGGGTTTTCTTTACGATGTTTAAAAATGGTTCTGCACGCGGCTTCCCAACTTCGTTCTTCCCTTCCCCATAGCCCCTGCCTTCAATGTAATAGTTGATGGGATAATGAAATAGTGTTGATCAAAAATAAAAAAAAAATTTTGAAAATAATTTTATAATGTAAAAATTTTATTACAAATGTAAAAAGATATAGATGAATAATAAAAGATTGTATTAAAAATAATAAAAATTAATTATAATATATTAAATTTACTGTTAAAATCAAAATTAAAACGAAAAGAACATGCCTTAAAAAATTACGCTCGCGTTTTTTATTCCTGAGTCCTGACATAGTCAACGACGGGATGCGAACGTAATGAAATGAAACCGATGAAGTTCTTCCATGAAACGCCGCAACTCACTCGCTATAGAGGCTAACGCGGTGCTGCGTGCAAGTTTGACTTTGGCATATGAAAACTCAATTAATCCACCCTTTTTTCTTTTTTTTCTGAAGGAAAATTTTGAATTAAAGATACAGAAATAATTGTATCACTAGATTGTTTATATGAAACAGATCGAGATAGTACGTTTGTTATTACGAACACTATGTACGTATTTGAAGATTCATACATTACATTGAAAAACTTGTACACTATTATTAATTCCAATATTACATTTAAAGTTTTGGCTTTGTTTAAAAAGTATGCAAATTTTGACGGTAGAATCGCTTGAACTCAAAATTAACTTACTACTTGAGTTCATAAGGTAATACTTCATCTGTCACACTCAATGAATCTATTTTGTATTATTGAAAACAGTAATAAAAAGTAAATTTTTTGAATGGGACCGAAGGAGTATCACTTAAAGTGAAATACGTAGTTACATTATAAACTTTTGTAGGAAAAATTTGTGATTCCGTGAATACTTAAAATAATACGAGTAATAATTTTAAGTGATATTAAGATAAAACATTACAAACTTGGAGAAAATTTCATGAATTCATGGATACTAATCTTTGGATAGTACCGGACGGAGATGCACTAAATGCAATCAAAAGAGTTAATAGATATCTTTCTTGAGCCGGAAAGATACATATATACTAATTGAAGAGTGTTGTAGAGGTACCAATAACGTTGCAGAAACAATATGATTGCACATATAATACCCAACAACCAATGAGGTATCTAACATTTTCATTTTTATTTTGAAAGGGAGGTATTTTAGTAAAAGCTCTTGAAATCGTTTTGCAACGATCGATTGAGACATAAAGTTTGGTAGACTTACCTACTAACAGTAATTAATTCAGTATCAATTGTTAACCGGATCCCATAAGAACATATATGAGATAGATAGGAAATGATAAGATGATAATAAATGTTTAGCCAAAGTGAGGGGAAAATAACTGTAGGCGTGATTGTGTGCAAATAAAGGAGGCATTCAAAGGAAATTTACTTACGGTAGTATGGTCAAAAGAGAGGTGAATGACTCTTAAATGCTGATATCGATTATAAAGAGAAGTTAAGGCAAACACACTCATAGCTATTGTTACAGAGTTAATAGGCATTACGATGGCATTAATGATGGATCAACGGGCATATCTCAAATACTACTCTATAAGCTTCAAGTCTCATGGTACAGAGGTACACAATTTTTACTGAGCTTTTGCACTTGACTATTTACTTCAATATCTATCTTGTTTACAGATTTAATCGTCGGAGTGGAATAGGGGGGATAGCCTGCTTGCTTGTTCTTTGCTGGTATCCAGGTCAAAAAGGTATTAAATCCAAGTTCAAAAAGGTGCTAGTAAAAGTACTTTATTCTTTAGGTCGAATTGTGTTTCATCAAATAATGTTGCGTTGTTCACATAGAATACCCCCACAAAAGTCATGCCTACGTAATTTCTCCGAAACAATAGAAATATGAGGGGTACGATCAAGGGGTTTGATGAATCATCCATGCATGATAGAACCACCACATCATAATCTCCAATATATAAAAAACATGATAAGTAGTTTTCACTGACCGTAACGTTCATCGCCACAAAAAAAAAGTAACATATGAGTAGATTGTGAATCTCAGGAAAGCTACACCCCATGCAATAAAAAAAATCCCCAATCATCAATACATAAACTACCCACCCCACCACATTTGCTTAGAATACTAGCCATCAAAATAGATGTGTCATCCAAAAGGAACCTAACTTAACTTCGTATTTTAATGTTAATATTTACATTAGAGTGAGACATGTTTTTGTTATTTTTCAGAAAGTATTTTTCTTTAACTAAGCAAACATTTATTTATCTCTTTTCAATCTCCTATTTTTCTTGGTAAGTGACAACAGAAACAATGCAACCGTGAAAAAAAGAAAAAGAAAAAAAAAAGAGGAATGTATATCAAGTGTCTTTAGTGGGCCAAGCTTCGTCAATTAAATTTCAAAGGAGATTGGCCCATTCTACTTATTACATGGGCTAAAAGTCACACATCGGAGCCCAATACCGTGTACCCATTGGACCCAATACTTTCTAACTTCCTTATTTTCATCTCTTCAATTATTATTCGGACAATATTAAAATTCAATTACCTGGCAAAAACATATACAATGACATCGTAATGACATTAATAATGCATTTTAGGTGATTATCGAATGATTGAATAATTTTGTATCAGAGCTGTGATATTTTTCTTCTTTTATTGTTTTTTTTTTTTCTTCTTTGGGTGGTTTATTGTCCATGGCTTCATGGGATTTTTGTGGAGCTCCTGAAATCTACAGGTTAGCTACATAGAAAGTAACTAATGACTATTTGTAAAAATAACATAAAACAACTAGCGACTAGTTAAAAGTTAAAACCAAATAAGTGTTTAACTATTCAAAGCATTATTTTTCTCAAGTAATTAATCGCCTACATAGTATGAAATAAATATTAATATTACATTATTAATTAATAAATGATTATATAACTTTTTTTTGTTTGTCAATAAATGATGCTTTGTGATGAATATCCGTAAATATAACCTTTGTTTTTGTTTTTATTTTTATTTTTTACCATAATATAACCATATGCTACACTTATGTTTGTTCTAAACATCAGAGAAATTATTTAGTACATCTGCTGCACCACGTAAGATGGTGCAACTAGACACAATAAGGGGGAAGTGCTATTTTCTTAGGGGGGTGATGAACATGCAGTGGGGCCCAAAAATTACAAAAAAAATTAAGTTGCCTATTTTATTATTGGCTGGCTGCAGTATTTTTAAAGATACATCTAATGCACTCAATCATTTTTCTTTCCTTTTATAAATATTTTCCTTAAATTAAACACTTTTATATTTAATTTGTTGGTCATAAATAAACCTTTACAGAGGTAAAAATGTTTATTTAAATAATTAATTGTATACTTCTAAAATGTAAAATAAATATCAAAAGTGATATGAAAATTCGAAGGATATTTTAGAATATACCCTATGAATTTGTATTAATATATATTTTCTTTATATATAATAATATAAAGTAAGGTATAAAGTATAAACTACCCATAAGTATAAAGTACTCTGCTGTACAGTAATTTATGAAGAAGTGAAATTAATGATAATTCCCCACCAATCCTTTCACCCAGCCCTCAGATGATAATGCTTTTGCAACAAAAATCCATAGCATAATACTACAACATTAGGACTCAATTGTAATTAGCGAGCGAGAATGAAAGTGAAAATACGAGGCATTTATGTTCGGGTATTGATGATCCTTTGTTAAAATAATATTTGATTATTTTGTTATATGATAAAATTCGTTTTCCTATTTATATGAAACAAACATATAATTTGTGATTTATAGCTAATCTACACTTGAAAAGTAAAACAACGAATGGATGGTGATAAATTACTTATTGTAGTTGTTACCTTCTTAGAGAGATCATTGAGTGTACTAGTCCTAACACGTAAGATGATACAACTTGTGAGGGTGCAATTAACGTGTGAATCCATTAAAAAAAAAATTAAAATCATAACTTGATCCTTATCATCATTGGTGTGCTACACTATTTTTACTTGCAATAATACATCCGTTATATTTAATAAATTTCCCCATATACAAACATACAAAGTCGTATTTATATATTTTTAAAATAAACCCTTTGATTATAAGAGATGAAGTATAATAAATTAAACTCTATCAATCAAACAAGAAAAAATATAACTAAATATTTATCTCTTTGTCATCCTAACTTGGAAAAATATGTGTTAATTTAACAATTTTCTTGAGATGGAAATAATATTCATTTGAACAACTTTATTATCCTCTCTTGAAATAGTAAATTATTAAAACAAGTATTTAATCAATTATACTTTTAATTAATATGTCCTTTTAAATTACAATCAAATTTTGGAATTATGATGTTTGAAACTAAATTTTGTTTTGGTCAGCGAACAAAATGGTCAACTCATAGGAAAGCTACTTACTTACCAGGAAGACCTAACTCTGAGCTAAACAAGATTAGTATCAAATTAAATACCATCAAAACTTTTATTTAAAAAAAAAAAAAAACAAGGGGTATAAGTGTACAACACGCCGGAGAGTGATTACACGTGAGGCCCAAAATGCAAATACATCAATAACGGAGGGCATATCCGGCAAAACACACGAATGGGAGAGCACGAAAGCAAAAGCAAAGAATTTAAAGAAAAAGTTTTTAAAAGCAACTCACCCATTTTACCACGCAATAATTTTTATTTCCATTTATTTTTTGTTTCCTATACTAGCCTTTTGGCTTAATTACTTTTTGTCCCATTTTGTTTATATAGTTGTTTAGCTTATTCTTTCTACATTTTCAAAATACATATTTTGTCTTCTGAATTGTCACTATTTCACACAAATCTTTCATCGGTCTCATTAAATGTATAATTTATTACAGATGATAAGGTATAACATATAAAATAAGTAATTTGACATCACATTTTTTACTTTAATTGTGAATGACACATTATTATACTAGTAAGCGAAACTATGTAGATAAATTTATACTAGACTATTTTAATGGAACATTATATATTTATTGAAAATTAAATTTTTTATATGAAACTGACTGAATAACACTTTTCCTCAAATTTTTGGTTCCGCCTTCACAAAATTGCTTAATATTACAATAATTTCCTTTAAAAGACATTATTGACATTAACGCGTGTGAAGTTAAGGGGGGTCCAGAGGGGTTTGAAAACCCTCCAAATCCCAAATTTTCCTTAGTACTAGTGTTAACTTTGTTTATAGTGAGGGTTACATACTCTTTGCGATTGTCGACCATGCAAGAAAAAAATTACACTAACTAAATTAGATCTCTCGCTCAATAATTTCTGACCACGCCACTGGACATCAACGAAAGAGAAGAAGAGACAAATGACACTATTTGTAAAATATTGACAATTTAGGAGACAAATAATATATTTTCAAAACACAAGGGGCAAAAAGTCAAACTATCATCGTGTAAATGCAAGGGCACAAAAGTAATAAAGCTTAATAAATATTGATAAAAAAAAAAGAAGATTTTCAGCGGACGCCACAGACGAAATAAATTGGAATATAATGGCGCGGTTGAGATACGTTCACAGACACGCAAACACACAGTCATACAGTAAGGCAACACCTTCTTTCTTCTCTCTCTCTCTCTCTCTCTCTCTCTCTCTCATCCCATATCTTATAGCTTCCATTTTCTCTCTCTCTCTGGAGGTTTTCTTTCTCTTTTTCTTCCTTTGTCCCTTATCGCCTCACTCAGACTCTCTTTCTCAGAGAAATTGGCAAGGAAAAAAGGCAAAAAAAAAAAGAAAAAGAAAGAAATAGTTCATGCACTTGAATTTAATTAGTTGGATAAACTGGAAATTCTTGGAGGGCGAACCCTAACCCTAGCTGGAATTGGTGTTGCACCCCTCTGCGGCGGCGAGGGAAGAAGAAGAAGAGGATCTTTTTTCAGTTGGACAAATAGAATAGGGGCGGCGGTGCTTTGTGGTGGCAGATGCGATTGAGGAGCTTAGGAGTAGGAGGAAGAGGGATTGATGCCGCCGGAGCCATTGCCGTGGGATCGGAAGGATTTCTTCAAGGAGAGGAAGCATGAGAGGCCGGAGCCCCACCACCACCATCATCACCATCCTATAGGGGGTGGAGGGGGGTACGGCGGGGTTGGGGGATTTGGGGGTGGGCCCAGATGGAGGGAGCCGCCACACCCGCATCCTCATCCTTACCACTATGCTTCGCCTCGTTGGGTTTCGGATTTTCGGTATAGGCCTCCTGGTAAGATTTTTACTCATTCTTTGTGTTTTTTTGATTTTCGGTTCTCTCTTTGGTTTTCCCCTTTGTGGAGTTGTTTTGGGTTTGGAAACTTTGGTTTTTATGTTAATTTATTTGTTTTCTAAAACGTTTTTGGTTGGGGACTAGGTAATTTTAGCTTCTGATGCCTATTCAGTCGGTCATTTTGGGGTGGGGGGGAGACGGTAAAAAAATCAATAATATGAAATTCATGAATCGGAGCTCATAAATATCTCAGAGGCCATAATTTTCCCACGGGCAACGTTTCCGCCGCACCCCTCTTTGCCCTAGTTTATGTGCATGTTTCGTTTGCAAACCCTGTGAAACAAAGGTGTTAGTTTTCGGGCATAACTTGGGCATAGAAAACTGTTTCAGTGTGAGTGAATTTTTGGGTGTAAAAGCTTGTTGAAGGGTTAGTTTTTATTGATATTTTCCGGGATGATTTTCCTTCCTGACAGGCTTAATTTTTTTTTGTCTGGGGGAAGTTGTTTTTTCTGCACTTTTGGCAGATCTGCGGTGCTTGTTTTGATTGATGAATCCAGTGTTAGTTCTATTTTCCCCAGATCTATGATTTTGTTACTAAGCTTAGGAAAAAGTTTTAAAGTTTTTGGTGGACCTGTAAATTCTGTGGCTAGGTAATTTCTGTGTTTTTTTTTTTTTTGGTTGTTTTTTTCTCTTTTTTTTGAGGATATTCATTTCTTGTATTAAGGTTTTATTTTTTGGCCAAAGGTTATGGTAAGCAGGGCGGTAGACACCTTTACGCAGAAGAATCCAGTCATGGGTTTGTGCCATCTCGGCCTTCTGAAAGGATGTTTGATGATGAGAGCTGTCGGGCATCTGGGACTGGAAAGTATATCAGAAATAGCAGAGATCATAGGGGCCCTTTTGGCCATAAGGATTCAAAAGGTCAGTCTTGGGAAGCCAGTCCATCACCCAGTGGTCCTGGAAGACCAAATGGCTGGGTTGAACAACAAAGGTCAGTTGATGATATCCTAGCATGCACTTCCTCCCAACCTCAGTTGGATTCTGTGAACTCATGGGATCAAACTCACTTTAAAGAACAGCATGAAAAGGGCGGTGGGATGAATGTGTCCGGAGGCTCAGGACAGAGACTTGAAAGGGAGAATTCTCTTGGCTCAATAGATTGGAAGCCTCTTAAATGGACTCGGTCTGGAAGTTTGTCTTCACGAGGCTCTGGTTTTAGCCACTCAAGCAGCTCAAAGAGCTTGGGAGCAGATTCCAGTGACTCGAAGGTTGAGTTGCAGCCTAGTAACCTATCTCCTCTCCAATCTCCTAGTGGAGATGCAGTTATGGCCACTGCACCTTGTGAGGTATCTGCTGCACCATCTGAAGAGACAAGTGCTCGTAAGAAGCCCCGCTTGGGTTGGGGTTGTGGGTTGGCGAAGTATGAGAAGAAGAAAGTTGAGGGTGTTGATGATACTGCTGGAAAGAATGGAACTTTATTCTACAGCAGTTGTAGAGAACCTGTTCATGTGCCAAATTCCACCCACTTGGCTGATAAAAGTCCTAGGATGAATGGTTTTTCGGACTGTGCATCTCCAGCTACTCCCTCTTCTGTTGGTTGTAGTTCCTCACCAGGTAAATATCTGTTTGTTTATTGGAAGTTTGAATGCTTTTCAATCTGGGCGATTATTCTGTTATTGATGTTGAACTTTTATATTGAACATGAAACCCTTAATCTCCTGAAATACAGATCAAGGGGAAAGGGGAAAGTATAAGAATGAAAAGAGAAAGAAGTCATTTGGAAATGTCTGTTACTGTGGCTGTTTCAGTTTAGCTCGGAATATTGTCTACTTAAGTTGCTAACTTTGAGAATGAAATTTCCTTGTAAATCTACATAAAGCATTGGAGAATTATGTCTGCTCTTGCAAACTTTTTGTTTGTGGTTTTTGGGGGGTGGGGGTGGGGGTGGTAAAATAATAATATTTTTTCCAAACTTAATTTTAATGTAATGCTCAGGTAATACTATGCATGGTTTTCAGGCCTGATATCCTCATTATCTGTAGTTCTTCACCATAAAGCCAATAATACAGTTATTTAGTTGTACGGTTGACTGCAGGAGGCTTTAAAAATAGCTACTTTTTACTATTTTATTTGCCATATTTAAAATGGTTCAAGCTTAAATGTTAAAGGTTTCTATGTCTGATTATGTTTATTGCTATTTAGTTTCCTTTTGGGCTGACTAATTATATTTGTATAAAGAAGGAAGTTACTGCGCTAACTTGAAGAGTTTGTCAGTACTGGATATTTTGCTGATGCTGTGCATCTTGTTGGTGTCCTCATCTTATTTGAACCTTAGTGTTGGTGGATGTATGAACTGTAGTTTGTCGCATTACTTTTTATTTATTATATATGAGAGGCATTCTACTGGTTTATTGTCTGCGGAATTATGTGTGACATCTGACCTTGATAATGCAGAAATTTACCGCACAGTTTCCGAGTACCTGAAGGATTTAAGTTCTTTACTTGTAAGGCTAATTGTCATGCACCTATATCTGTAGTTTTGTTATCTTTGAACTTTGGGTAATGTGGTTAACGAGTTAGATTGAGTGATACTCTGTTTAGTGGATACAATGTAATGCAAAGGAAGTATTTGTTTCAAACTGTTGAATAATGTAATGGTACATTTGAGAACTTTGTTATTCATGTTTTAGAGTTTGTTGGCTTGTGACAGGCTTGGAGGAGAAACAATCCACAAAATCTGCGCATACAGATCAAGCTACTTCTAATTTGAGTCTTTCTCCTGGGATTGTGTCTGAACACCATATTGAGAGCTCAACTTTCGACTTAGAGAATGTGGATCTTGCACAAAGTGGGCATTTGAGCTCTGCAATCAATAACTTGCTACAATCTGATGATCCTAATGGTGTAGATTCTGGGTTTGTTAAATCCACTGCTATTAACAAGTTGTTGGTGTGGAAAGGTGATGTTTTGAAAAAGCTGGAGACGACTGAGTGTGAGATTGATAGGCTTGAAGGTGAATTGAAATCTTTGGGGGTGGTTCTGGGGAGCAGCTGTCTTCATCCGTCTACTTCTTGTTCTCTGCCTGCGGATAGCCCTTCAATTCCTCAAGAAAGAGATGCTACCTCCAATACCACACAGAGGCCAGCTCCAGTGGAGCTTGTGTCCCCTACAGACAGTGGTAGGGAGAAAATCCCTCATGTACAGGACGGTGCCCATGCCGAGGGAAAAAATGATGATGTTGATAGCCCAGGTACCGCAACTTCTAAGTTTATTGAAGTGTCTCCTTTGAGAAAAGATGCATCTCCCTCTGAAGCAGAAGCGGATGTGGAAGTGTTTTTACCGACAAACATGGATAAATCTACTAATTTGGATTTGAGAAGTCTGGATGACTCTGTCCATGAGGAAAGAGAAAGTGAAGTTGCTGCTTCTTCTGATGATTCTCAATTGATATTCAGTCATCCAACTCATGTGAATGACCGTTTGCTTGTTGATAGAGATCATAAGATACGTGAGTCTATACTTGCTTCCAACAAAGAGTCTGCAAGTAGAGCTGCCGAAGAGTTTGATAAGTTATTGCCAACCAGTTCATGTAGTTTTAATCTATCAGATGATTATATCATTTGTTCTTCTGGAATTAATTCTCTGGTGAAGGATAAGTATTTGAGGAGGAAGCGTTCCCTGCAATTTAAAGAAAGATTTCTCTCTCTAAAATACAGGGCTCTTCAGTATATTTGGAAGGAAGATGTTCGTTCACTGTCTCCAAGGAAATTCCGTGTCAAATCGCAGAAGAAATTGGATCTAAGCTTGCGGACAGTATTTGCCAGCTCTCAGAAGCACCGTTCATCTGTTCGTTCAAAACTTTCTTCTATTGGTAAGCAATTTACTCAGCTCATGCATGCATCTTTATGAATGTCTTTTTAGCGGTTAAATGTGTTTTGATTCTAGAAATTTCATCTCGCATCATCTGAAGGATAAGATTGTATCTATTTTGTTTGGTTCTTGAGATTTACTGTGTGATATGACTCAGATAATGTTTACTGGGAATTGCTCTGTTATAGTTTTATCGTTTGAACTTATGATCAGTATGTCCTTCAGACTTATGAAGAATTCTCTCTCTTTTATTTTGCAAAGAACTTGATAATGACACATGTTTTCTACTGTTTAAAGAGCATATATAATGCATTTAAAAGACAGTTAAGACATAAAAGCCATGAAAGGTTTGTGTTATAGTTTTCTTCTTTGTCTTATCCCCTCTCCCCCTCCCCCTCCCCCTCCCCCTCTTCCTCTTCTTTTCCAGTGGTCATTTAAGGTGGGTTGAAAACAGGACTGGCCACAGGCTTTATAAAAGCTGTTCCATGATCTGTTGCATAGGAAGGTTACATGATGTGTTATAACTGTAAATATTCTGTTAACATTTGTGCTCCCTTGTGCACAGTATGATTTATCAAATTTAGGAGGTGATTTTTGCCATCCTTTGGTATTCTTCCATGTGATGTGTTGATCTTGTTGCCAATAACCAATGTTTTTCTGTGAGGGGAATAGTGGAAAAGGTGATTTTCTCCATCTCACGTAGTGGGCTTGTATTTGAATTCTTGATGATCTTTGGCTGCATATTGGATTCGGCTGTTAAGATTTGTGATACGAATATCCTACATTTGAAAGAGTTGCAGGGATAGGGTGCAATTTTAGGCTTATACCATGGAAAATGATCTCTCAACTACATAATATCTTCTAAAATTTTAGGCTTCTACCTTGGCAAATGTTGACATAAAATACATTTTGCTCTTCTAAAATGTTGACTTAATTGTAAAGGACATGAGGAACCCAAACTGAAATAGAAAATTGGTCAAAATGGACCTGTTGCATTTGAGCTTACTATGTGAGGAACTCTGAATGCATTTGATCAATTTTCTTGACCTGTTGAATGGAGTTGCAGGTGGGAAATACTTCTCTGGCTTTTAACCAATTCTTTTAATGATGCTTAAATATAAGCCTGAAGAACTTGCTAACTGTGGAAGGAATAAAGAGTGAAATTCTGTAAAGATTCAGTTTATTGGACAAAAATATTGGAGACCACATTTTCAGCACATGCAATTTATCTATTTTTTTAGCTATTGATTTTATTTCTTTCTCCCTCAAGTGTTTTTTTTGATTGTCATGATTTTTGCTGACATTATTTGAGTGGTGGAAGTGTGTACTCTCTCTTAGCTTGAAGTTACAATGTATGTGTTCTGCAGTTGCATTTGATGTCTAGTGTTGCTGGAGTTATCTGCAAACTTAAATTATTGATGGCTTTTAGATTATTGATGGCTTTTAGACTAGTGAGAATATAGGAGCACTGGTAACATTAAATCGTGCGTATTGGATTTTCTTTCTAGTGTTTGTGAAATGAGTGTAGAGTTTCTTTTCAGAAATTGAGCTTCTTCCTAATTTACTTGCAAAGTTGCGAAGCACTGACGCGAGTGCAGTTCCATTGTTTCCCTCAGTGCTTTTTTTTTTATAATTTTTTTTTTTAGAAATCTTTGTTTTGGTCTTTTTCAAAGAATTAAGGGTTTCTGAAATTTTCACATCGTCCTTTTGCTATGGTGATGTTTGAATTTATATTGGTTTGAACATTCTAGCTAGCAATACTTATGGCATCAGAAGCTCATGCTTTGTGATATTTGTTGGGCACAATTATGAGTACCTGATTTGTTGATTTTTTCTTAGCTAGTTATTTCTCCGTACAGTGAAGTTTTCTGGTTACTCTTGTCTGTTTCACTCCCTAATTTTTTTGTCTTGAGCTGATGGATGCTGTAGGTATTTTCCACATCTTTCAATTTTAAATTTTGGAGTGATTTATGCATGTTATGATCTTCCTCATTGATTTGATGCGTGTGAGATAATGGACTTTATTAATTTGTTCTGCGTTTTTGTTGAATGCGTTGCATGTGATGCTGAAAAAACTACATGCATGTACATTTTTGTTTAAACTTGTTTTGATTTGTTTACACTGTTTTAATACGTTTGCAGCTGGGAATTTAAGCTCAGTACAACATGCAGAGTTGATTAATTTTTTGAGCAAGTTACTCTCTGACTCCAAGGTGAGGCCCTGCAGGAGTATCTTGAAAATGCCTGCAATAGTATTGGATATGAAGGAGAAGATGGCATCCCGGTTCATTTCAAGTAATGGCTTGGTGGAGGATCCCTGTACTGTTGAGAAAGAAAGGTCCATGATTAATCCATGGACTGCTGAAGAGAAGGAAATTTTCATGGATAAGTTTACTGCATATGGAAAAGACTTCACAAAGATTTCTTCTTTTCTTCTTCACAAAACAACAGCAGATTGCATAGAGTTTTACTATAAGAATCACAAGTGCGATTGGTTTAAGAAAACAAAGAAGCATCCTAGCTATTCAAAGCAAGGGAAAATTCATTCTGCTAATAACTACCTGGTTGCATCAGGGAAGAGGTGGAATTATGAGACTAATGCTGTTTCTCTTGATATCCTTGGGGAAGCTTCAGCAATTGCTGCCAAAGCTGATAATGGCACTGAAATTCAACACAAATGTTCCTCGAAATACATGCTTGGGAGGTCTAGTGATTCTAAAGCATCCAGAGGTGATAATGGTCTGTTAGATTGGTCAAGCAGTCTTGATGCTGAAAGTAATGAGAGGGAAGCAGTGGCTGCTGATGTTTTGGCTGGCATATGTGGTTCCTTGTCATCAGAAGCTATGAGTTCTTGCATTACAAGTGCAGTTGATGCTAGTGAAAGTTATCATGATTGGAAATCTCATAGAGTGGGTTCATTGAGCAGGTGGCCGATGACACCAGAGGTGACACAGAATGTGGATGATGAGACTTGTTCTGATGAAAGTTGTGGGGAAATGGATCAGACTGATTGGACTGATGAAGAGAAATCTGTTTTCATCCAAGCTGTGTCGTCCTTTGGCAAGGATTTTACTATGATCTCTAGGTGTGTGAGCACTCGGTCTCGGGATCAGTGCAAGATTTTCTTCAGCAAAGCTCGTAAGTGTCTTGGATTAGATATGATATGCTCGGTATCTGGCCCTGTAGTCAGAGATGATGGGAATGGTGGTGGGAGCGACGCTGATGATACTTGTGCTGTGGAAACTGGCTCAGTCATATGCAGTGAGAAATCAGGAGTTAAAATGGAAGTTGAGTTGCCATCTCCTGAAACAACGCTGAACATTGAGCCTGATCTGGCAAGAGAAGCTAGTGCCAAGCCTGACTTGAACCAGTTCAATGAAAATAATGAAAGAGGAGAGCTTGATTCTGTTGACACACAACTTCCGTCTGAGAATTTGTGTGATGGGTCCCAAATGGGTGATAAACAAGCTCATGAATTTGATGGTAATGGTGAAATTAGATCTTGTTCCAGTGGTGAAAATGTAGCTGTTCAGGAGCAAGCAACTGTAAGCATACCAGCTGTAGAAGCTGTTGGGAGCGTCTGTGCCCAAAGTAACAGATCAAATGCTCAGGAAGACAGTAGTCCTGTGGATAAGCTTGTGCGGCACCTTGATGAAGAATCATCAGGACCACTTCCCTTGAAAAGTATTAGGAATGATGCAGAGGAAAAAGTTGCTGCAAATGGCTTAGACCTGGATTTGAGGTCGGCGGTGCAAATTTCCAAAAACAGTTGCAATGAAGCATCTGAAAAACAGTCTTTACTGTGTGGTCATTTATCTGGAAACAAGAAGCTGGCTCAGTTGCATTTTGGTACATCAGATGTAGCTGCTGCTTCTGCAGAAAATCCTTGTGTCCCATTGCAGCAGAAAAGTTTTCCAGTTCCTATGAATTTGGTACCTCAGGTTTGTGCTGTAAAGTGTGGGGAAGTTCCCAAGAATGCTATTCCATCTTTCCCCCAGGTTGTGAAAGTTAATGGTGGTGAGCAGGGTCATCAAGCTACCATGGCTGGACACAAGCCTCTTTCTGATTGTTCTTTCATGGGCAGCTTTGATTCGTCCCAGATCCCGGTGAGTTATCCTGTTCCTGGATTGGTCATTGGGGAAGTTAAGAGTGAAAGCAGTTTCAGAAGAACTGTTACTTTTCAAAGCAACCTGAAGCTGGACAAGAATACCCAGCAGGGTCAGCTGTTGGCTCGCGAATCCTTCCTCCAAAAATGCAATGGGTTTGAACAGGTCAGGGATACTCATCCTAGCTATAGGTCCAGCAATTCATCAGATGCAGAAAAGCCTCGCCAGAATGGTGATGTGAAACTGTTTGGCCAAATTCTTTCAAAGCCATCGTCGCAGCAGAAATCAGCTTTGGGTGCACGGCAGAATGTAGACGGTGAGCATCAGGCTTCCGGTATAGGCAACAAACCATTCGGCCCAAGATTTTCTGTTGATCAAGCTATAAATGGAAGTCTCTCTCAGAGAAAGTTGGATCGGCACAGCATTGTGGGCTCTGAGAATCGTCCATTGAGAAGATACTGGGATGGGAGCAGAGGTCAAGGTCAAACTGGTTTGAACTCTTTTCCCGACTCTGCTATGTTGTTGGCCAAGTATCCTGATGCGTTTGGAAACTACGCGATGCCTTCCTCCAAACTGGAGCAGCTGCCACTGAGTGCAATGAAGGGCAGTGAACAAAGTTTGAATGGCGCAACCGTATATCAAGGTAGAGAGATTGGCAGCAGTAGTGCTGTTGCTGATTATCAAACGTACAGGAGTAGTCGGGAGTTGCAGCGGCAGGAAGTGATACTTTCAGAGATGCAAAGAAGGAATGGGTTTGAGGTAGTTTCTGGGATGCAACCACAAACAAGAGGAGGAATAGTTGGGATAAATGCTAGGAGAGGTATGGTCGTAGGTAGTCAGTGTACTGGTGTTGTTTCAGATCCGGTGGCAGCCATTAAATTGCATTATTCCAATGCAAATGGTGGTGAACAGTTGAATGGCAGCGGTGGCGGGAGCGTGATTAGAGAGGAGGATTCATGGAGAGGTAAAGGAGGGAATGTAGGCAGCAGGTAGTAGTGCAGTGCAGTGTTTTTTGTGGCAAAAAAAAAAAAAAAAGATGATGGAGAGCAATGGGTTTTTGCCACATTGTATGATAGTTTTTTTGTAAGTTGAATTTGAGCAGTGATAGGTTCAGCTGACAGATTGGAAGTGTCTTTTTGGTCAACAGAAAGTAGTAGGTGCGCTTGTAATATTTACAAACAGCAGCAGCAACTTTGTATTTGTTGTATTTTGATCAAAAGTACAAAAAATAATCTGTTGGAAAAAGGTTTGGGATGTGAAGCTTTTTATGCATTCTTTTTGCCTTGCCCCTCTCTCTCTCTGTCTCATTTCCTGTTTTTTTGGCTTCTTTCCAATTCCAGGAGTTAGTTTCCTCTTTTGACCAAGTGTTTTTTCTTACTACTATTACCATGGACTTGGCTTTCATCTTTTACATGATGGCAAATAGGTTGGCAGAAACTGATAAAAGGTACGCAAATTAGTTTAGTTTCCGGGTCTATCATGTGTCACAGCCGCCGTTGTATCCTTTTGAGTTGGGGGAGAGTAGCGTGTGGTCGGTCGGAGGAGTACCATTTATTAGTTAGTTATGGTTTCGTCTTATCTATTCTCTAAATTGTTCTGTACAGGCCGATCACAGCTGGCTGATTTACACTAGAAATAATTTATTTATTTTAAAGAAAAGGAAACAAGTAGAGGGAAACAAGGGCGTCAATGTCAGCCTGAAATTGGTGATAGATATTTCAAATGCGATGTAGGGACTTCCTACCCTTTACTTTAATATTTTATGTACTTCTCTCTCTATTACACTAATAATGGCTCTGTTCTTTTCCGAACATAATCAGGAAAAATATCACTCTTTTCTCAAAAATATTACACAAAGAAACAACATCATTTTTACAAAATTCACAATTCAAATTTAAAAATTCTCTCTAAATCCTCACTCACATAAATTCAAAAAAAACACAATCATTACACTTTTTTTTCTCTTTCCTACACAAATTCCCAAAAGAAATTCCCTCCAAAACAAAATTCTTCTCTAATCCAAAAATTTCCTATCCATAGTACTAAGAGAACAGAGCTTAAACACAGTTTTGATTTTAACTGTTCAATGACTTTTCTTAAAGTGGTTGACAAATTAGTCACCCTCATAATATCTTGAAATTTTTTTTCACTCACTATTCAATGAAATACTTAATAATTTTCTAAACTAATCATTCATTATTACTCTAGACAAAGGTCAAAAGTTATGCTTGAGATGAGATGAGACAATATTTTCCTCTATCCAACAAAATTGGGAAAGCATTTTAGGGAAAAAAAAAGAAGGAAGAAATCAAAGATTTGGTGCACTCACTCTCCCTCTTACCTCTATTGGAGTCAAGGCAGCTGACTAAAACTTACAATTTTAATATTATTATTATTATTTTTTTTCTCTTTACATGACTTCTTGAATTCTTCATCCATACTACAAAACAAAACACGTGGAACATAAAAACTACAAAACAGACCCTCTAGGGCTCATATAAATTGTACTATGTTTCATAAGTTCCTTAATCATCATTAAAGCCTAAGGGGTATTTTGTAATTTCACCAAAAAAAAAAATGAAAAGAAAAGTTTTCATAATTAATTTCATAATTATTCCCAAACATCAGGGTATCTTTGTATCATAGCATACCAAACAATACTACAAACAGGATGGATCACAAATAGCCACAGAAAGTCATGAGTTTCTGAAACCAATAAAATGGAGGAAGAAGAAGAAAAAGAAGAAGCAGCAATAGTTAATGTTGGCCAACAAAGACTTCTTGCATATAACCATAATAACAGGTGAGATCTCGGACCCAACACACAAATATGGTATCTGGAATGCAACGGTCCAAAAGGAAGACTAGTTTTCAATGACCATTGTAATGTGTCAAGGCGAGGAACTTATCTTTGAAAGGAGATGCACAAGCAGCCTTCGATGTCAATGTTATGATGCCAATTCTAAGGCGTTCCACCTTTGTTTCTCTCTTCTCGCGTTTGCAGGATGGAGGGGAGGGGCGCAACAATTTTAACTAGCTGCATGCAGGAGAAAGGATGATCAGAATTTTCTCAGTTTGATACAACACTTCAAACGAAAGATTAGCTTTCAATCTGTTAAATTTGGAGGCATTTCAGAACCATCTTCCTTCTCATGTGCTAAAAAGGCAAGGCAAGAAATAAACGACTCATTTAGGCCCTGGTTCAAACTTCGAAGTGTTTGTCCTGATTCTTTATGGAGTATGCTGTTTTCAAATAATCTAAAGCAATGAAAATGGAAAAAGTAAAATACAAAAGGAACTACCAATAAGATCTTCTCCCTTATGAAAAGTCATGGCAAATTGAAAAGAATTTGTAGTCAATATTTATTCAGATCTACCTCATTGGTTGTGGGATGAGCAAGCAACAACTGATGCGCATGCAAGTGGTATCCGCAATCCCCTGGAACAGGATTCTCTGGTCTTTGGTATCCTCTAACAAACAAAAAAAGAAAGCGAATTTTTGTCAGCCTGAGAATACTTAGTAATCAATTGAAAGATGACTTAGAAATGGGGTATCAACAGATTCGAGCTGTAAGATTTTTATCTTCATGCCAGGAATTTCAGCTAAATTGTTTTCGCAAGACCATAAAAATTTTCAACGAAAATAAAGTCTATGTGGTAGTTTAGAAAGCAGAACAACCATGAGCTAACAACTCATTTCCAAGAGACACATCCTATCCTAGGGAAATACCAAAAGATTAAGAAAGAAGAAGGATGAGTAATATATCATACCCATCCTGAGCAAAGCTTTCATCTACATAGTCAGGATTGAAGTAGTTTGGATGGCCACCGGCAACATAAAGAGGATCATCTACAGAGAAACAACAAATAACTATTAAATTGCAATGCTGCGATACTGCTATTAGCATTTGAAAAAAAAAGAAGAAGAAAAACAGATATTCATTAAGTATATGGTCTACTTCAAAGTTTACCTATTAATGGGTATCTGATAAAAGAAAGGTGAATACGGATTTGATGTGGCCTTCCTGATTGAATCTCAACCTGTAGAAAGAGTTTGAAATGCAAGTGAGGGGATGTAAAAGATATCTTAGGACAACATTTTCTCTCCATATACAGTGGGCCATCTGTATTAAGTTCTTCAGAATTGTAGATAATACACTATAATGTGAAATCTAATACATGTCTAATGTCAGTCCTTTCTTAAGCTGTAAAGAAGTTTTTGGAGTTTGTCTTATCAAGAAATTATTTAGAGCCTTTCGCACTTTGTTTTTGCAATATGTTACTAGACCATGCCAATTTTGTATCTTCATCATTTAGATGCTCGATTGCCATTAGAAAGACATCATTTTCAAACCTTTTGTCCAACCTTAGAATCCATTTTAAGGTTTAACATTCACAGCTTCTTGCAAAATAAGGATCAGTCTTTAACATTTATCATTCACTTTCACTTTGACTATAAAGCTGTTCAGTTAACCTTCTTGTTTCAGTTCCTGCAATTCATGTCAGTAGAATCTTACTTCAGTCACATTCTTCTATTCTGGGAGCAGTGGTTCCCAGGATTTCCTTCCTTTATAGACGATAAGTTTATAAACTCATGCTTATACTTCTCATTTTCATTATTTTTCATAACCATGAAATGTATGCATGAACAGTGTCTGCAACGCAATCAATTGCTACCACATGTTGACCCGCAGCATTAGTTGAGTGAAGATATTTTTGGAAGCATATAATACTGCATCTGAGAGACATCATGGAACAAAACCCCTGGTAAATTTTTGGGCATCTAAAGACATATCTAAAAAGAAATACCTGAACCAATGTAGAGCTATTCTTCATGTCTCTTTCAAGTATGCTGACTTTGCTGAGAGCTGGTTTCCCTGTCAAAGAACAGGACTTAAATTGAGAACAGAACATTTTTTCTTCTTAGAAAACAATATGCTGGCGCAAAAATGAGATAGAAACAATATAAATGAAATTTCTACACTATCTTGATAAGTAGAACATCCATTTACAAAAAACTATCACAGGAAGAATAGTAAAGAGAAAAAAAAAGGAAAGGTTAATGCAAACCTGAAGGAGAAGCAACATATAGGCCTTTTGCCACACCTGGATATTTTACCAATCCAATAGGTTGGTCTATAATAACCTGTCATAGGAAAGGTTCTTTTCAGTTTGTATTTACTACATTCAGATTACATCCAATATGGAGTAAATCCAATAATGAGACTGGTAAATGCAACACATGTTGTATAACCAGGATGGAAGATGGAAAAATTAGACGAATCATTTATGACACGGGCAATCATACGACGAAAACCAGGAGGAGGAAAAGAAATCATCATAAACTAAAAGAACGGAGTAGACTGCCAGTATTACCTGATCCTCATCAATGACCCCACTTACTAAAGCTCGATATAACTTTGAAATTTTCCTTGTTGAATTGAGTTTTACATCATTGTATCTGGAGAATTGAGGAAATTTGGTTATCTCATAAAATATGGAACTATAGGTGAACAACTTGAAAAAGAAAAGTATCCCAGAATAAATAAAAATACAGGAAAACACTAAAATAGTTCAATTTACAAATTTTAACTAATCTGTAAGCAGTTTTTAAATGTGATCCCATTAAACAATCCATCCAACTACCCTTGTCTGATCTTTACTGGCTTGTGGCCAAGGAAGTGATTAAAACGATTACTTTGGATCATTTGAGGTCACCAATGGAACCTGAATCTAGAAAATATAGTGCCAATGCTGGCCACATTGTTCCGTCTTTTGTTATTTACCTTCTAGTCAGCAGGTTGACAACCTTTAACGTTCATTATCTTCTCTTCCAAATCTTATTTAACTTAAATTTGAATGTCTACGCATAAGACTGAATATGATTGCCCAGCTTCTGAAGGGCAAGTAACTAGAATTAACCAAATCCCCCGTATTCATGTCATTATAATGGTAAGTATTACATATCATACAAAAGTATATAGGAGGAAATTTTACACTAAAATCAAAACAACAAAGCTCTCTTCTCTAACCTTTTATCCCCAATTGCTGAAGTTCCATCAGCAAAGTATGCCGCAAGGCAAGATTTTGCAAATTTTGTCTTTGCACAAAGCAATATTCCTGTAACCCATAAGAAGCTCATGAAGAAATCCATAAGAACAACAACAAAATCTTTATCCCACTATGTGGGGCTGGTTGGAGAACAAGGAAACTTTTCCTGTCCTTAAAAAAAAAAAAAAAAAAAAAAAAAGATGTCACGTAACCATAAGAAATAACCTGATGTCCCTCTTCCAAGACGATGAACAGGAACAGGATGTGGTTGCTGAGATGAAGAAGTTCCCTTGCTTGTACGCCACTGGAGCTGGGTCAATACAGTCCGCTGCTGGAATAGTCCTCCAGGTAGAACTTGGAGACCAGATGGTTTATTTAGAGCAATCTGAACATATTTGATCTAATTTAATATGTACATGTAGTACAAATCCATATCTGATAAACCAATTATGAATTTCCGATCAATACAGTTTCCTCATTCTTATGCAGTAGTTCATCCTTATCCTCAAGTGTGCTTGTGTAGCTTGTCAAAATAGTTCTTGAGCAAAATCTTTAGGACCTACTTGTATAGTTTTTTGAATTGAAAACAAGAATGACGAACGAACAAACAAACAGTGTCATGTGAACTCACAAAATTATTGACAAAAAAACCATGACTTCCATAGTATGCCATTGACGAAGGATGAATGCATTAGACCAGTCAACTTTTAAGAAGATTTGAGAATCAGACAAAAATGTGAAGAGACTCAGTTCTTACCAAATCATCATCTTCAAACAGAACTTCTAGTTTGTAAGGTGTGTCGGGCTCCTTCCAAGGAAGCCGGTGATAAAGTAGCATTGAGCCATCTCTAAATATGTCAAAGAAAACGTCTTAGTTTTGAACCAACAACCTACTGCTAAAAGAAAGGGACGACAGCAAAATACAAGAATCCACCATATAAATTTACAGCAATGCAAGTCACCACAACTGACCTGAGGATTGTTTCGGGATCTGTTACAACTGCACCATCAATTCTTATCTGCAACCACAAAAAGCAAGCATCTCTCACAGTGTGAATGAACCCACCCATCAATGCAGAAGAATTTACGAAATTTTGGGTATAAACCAAGAAAGTTTCACCTGTTTGTTCTGTATCCTCTGCAACCAACTGCTCCATAATCAAACAGCTAAAACCCTCAAAAGCATAACGCATCCACACAATATTAACCAATTAAACTATAAGCTATAACACAATCGAATACAGAGAAAAGGGAAGTTAATGATGAACAAGATGGTACCCTTGACGTGGAGCTGAATTCTTGTACTTCTTACAGTAGTACTCAATCACCGTCAGACCTACGAAATTTTACACGAGGGGAAAAAACTTTTATCAGGGAATAAGGGTTTTGTAAAGCACTGGTAGAGAAAGTGATTACTGTGGGTTGCGAAGGGGATGTTCGGACCTGAATCGGAAGCTGGAATAAGGTCACGGTAAGATAAGCCGTCGTTATATTCCGGCCATGGCTCCCCGAAAAATGCTGTCGAAGGAGCAGAGTCTCCGCCGTCGCACATAGTTCCGAGTTTTGAGCTTATTAAATTCTATGGATTCTTGATTCTTGACCCTTTTGGAAACTTTATTGCATCCCAAAGTTGTTAATAAGTTCAGGCTTCAGAATCAGCATTCATGATTCATCTGTTCCTTTTAGATATTCTTACTATACTGGAACAAAGAAATGCTATATTTCCATTTCCATGTCGCGACGCGATCGCGAACTCTTTTACGATTCTCTATGTGGGATATGATGAACTGTCTCATATTTAGCTCATAAAATGTTTTCTTTTACGTTTTTCCTCAGGAAAGGAAGAACTTTTGTGAAAATGGCAATTTCGGGTTGTCAATGTTATGCAGAAATCGAGTGAACTTTTAGCCGACATACATCAGCAACTAAACTCATTTTTTTGACTCGAAAGATTCGTGTTTCTATAATATTAACCCGTTAAACTCAACACGCAAAACTTGATAGAACAACACTTTGACAGGCTAAGGTGCTTCAACAATCTGAGAAAAAGATTAAAGAACACATTCTATTAATCACATTCAAGGTCTGAGATCAATTCCCTTTGCACAATCATGATTTCATTACATGTAAAACTCTCACAAGAATACTTTTATTCTCTCCTTATTGCTTCAATGGCATAGGATATAATTTTCAAGGTAGAAAGGTACAAAATAACAGGGCGGAGAAACACCTGGATACAAAAATCAATACAAAACAGAGAATGCCAGACCATCAATAAACCACGTCGGCCGATGAAGGCGGACCAGTAATCGACCTAGGAGCTTTGTTCCACTCAACAACATCACCACCACAATGGCGACCGTTGACCCCAATGATTGCTCCTCGACTCGGCCCGCTACCTGAAGCTTCAACGAGATTCAATTCTTTAGCTGTGATGGCTTTCAGCCGATATCTCTCTGCCCTCGAGCCGATAACCTGTCCAAGAATGGAGGCTGCAATAGTAAACGCCATGGCTGTCTTAGGCATCAGCACAGACTTCCTGAGCATGCCTATAAAAGGAACGGCTGCATGTACAGCAGCAAACCACGACGGAGAGAACTTTTCTGTGTGTTCTCTCCATATTCCTAGAGGAATATTAGCTGCCATGCCCAAAACGCCAATAACAAGGATTTTCGCAGGCAGAGGTTGTGGTCGCAGATTTTTTGCAAAGGCAGTTTTTGATATAGCTGCTCTGGCAGCAACGATTGCCGGTGGACACTTGATCTTCACGCCAGGTGGAGGCTGAAGGGCCTTTGCTACGAGGGGCAGCACGCCACTCACAGCCCTATAAGACTTCGCAATTGGACAATTCCCATTTTGTAACCACTCATTGCTCATAGCTTCATGGTTTGAATCCCCTCCCTGAAAATCAGAGAAACTATGATCAACAGGATGTTGAACAGTGAAATATGTAAATTTGAAATGAGAATATGAACCTTTTCTCTGGAGTGAGTTGCCTAAAAATTAAAGACCTCTAGTGTAGTTTATCCTTCGCTGGAAATGGATGCTTAAGCCTCAATTCCAGAAAATAATTTTTTTTTTTTGAAAAACCAAAGTTTCAATCCTTGTGAGCACATAATAAATTTGAGTTAAACCTATGTCTCTACTATGTGAATAGTATCTAGAATGAGAATTTAAACATTTCAGAAGAAAGCAATGAATCATGTATAAGTAAAAAACCTTGGAAGAAGACTCTCGTTTGGATGACTCGGACTTCTTTTTTTGATTCTTCCACTTTTCAGAGAATGCATCGAATCCAAAAAGCCCTCCAGCTCCAAAAGATGAGAGGCTGATGGTGGCTGCCTTTGCTGCCAAAGGATTGAACTGAGCTGGTGCAGGCCGAGACTCTTGTTTCTCTTCCGCAATTATGGGTCTTCCTGAAAGTGGGACAACACCGTTCTGCCCGTGGAAGACCCTGAATGCCATATCAAAATTGGGCCCATCTTCAAATATAGGACCTTTCCCTTCACGCACCTGATTGGGGTAATAAAATAGAATAAGGAAACACACCAATCCAACCCATCCATGCAAATTTACTGAGCACGCAACTAGATACAATTAGCGCAACAATAATAAACAAAGAAAACATATGACACAAGTATGCACCAACAGAATTAAAAAAAATTAGCCGCCAGATACACAACTTACAGGCAAAGGAAATGGCATTAATGCGGAGAAGGAAAAGTTAGTTGGCTCGTTGATGTTCCTCAAGAAGGGACATCTAGCGATGCCATGTTGTAATGGTAAAGACTCCTCTCTCATGTCCCTGAAAAAGCACTCCATCTTGCAAGGCAGGTTGATCTGCAGAAACATGGTTGAAAACTTAAGGATAGAACGATTGCAGGTTTATTCCAAGGAGGCAAACAAAACATACCAATGTAAACCATATTTCCATAATACAATCATCATTCCAAACTAGAATAACACAGAAAAAATATGGAGTCATCTGCACAAAGTTGCAAATTATTTAACACCTAGTCTATTTGACATAGAGTAGCCTATTATCTTATCTATTTGTTCTTCCTTGACCATTTCATCTCAATCTTTTTTCTTGTATAATGAGCCAGGGAGCACATACCCAATCTTCTACCGTCTTTTCTGATGTGTCGATCATGTTTGCAACAAAATGCTAGAGTCTCTCTCCCTTTTTTCCTCTTCATTAAGATGGATTCCTTGAAACTTTAGAATACTAGAACTAACCTTGTCCCGCACAACCTAAGAAAACAGAGTACTCTATGCTAGGATCTAGACTGAACGGATTGAAGTTTGGTCTGTTCTATAATTTCTCCGATACACATCCGGAAAGGACCAATCTTTGATCACCAATTACCATAAACACAATGTTCACGAATGCTAAAGGCAAAATATCAATAAGTTACAAGACTCCTCAAACTCCAAAAGACCAGATAAGACAACATAAACCACAACAAACATCAAAGCACCAAAGTTCAATACACACATAAATCTGACGATTTAAGATTGTTTGGGGGAAGCATTCAGAGCAGAAATATAAACATAGAACACAGAATTGGGGGAAAAAACACAATTCATTCAAAGCTCATAGGTGGAGGGACAATAATCAAATGGGTCAGCTGCAAAATCAAAAAGCTAGCAGGACATCCACACACACAAAAGAAAAGTCAATACCCAAAATCAGTGCCTTATCAATATCATCAACAGCAGTAATAATTCTTCAAACAAAACCCAGAATCTTAAAAACAGAACAAAAACATAAAACCCACAAAAACCCAAAACAGAAACTCGATGATTCACAATTTACAGCAACACCCACCAAGCAAAAAAAGAAGAAAGAATCTCGATTCATACCTCGGACTAACAATGCGTCAACAAAACTGTAAGAAGTACCAAAACCAAGGCAAGGGATCTCCGAAGCAGATCAATTCCAAAACAAAAGAAGAATTTGACAGGGGGAGTAGGTGGGCAGGTACCACTAATTAAACCAAACGAAAAAGTGGGGTTTGAAGTCTAGAATTATTTATTTTAAATGAAAAAAAAAATGAAGGGAAGAGATGCGCAGTTGAGGCTTTGTTGACACTACCAAAAACCAACTACTAGTAAACGACGACGTGGATAACACACGCCAAAATGGAGCAGTGCGGACTACACAAGCCGGCCTTAATTGACAAAAAGACTTCGTCGAATAATTGAAGGAAGAAAATTAGGTTATCAGAACGAATAATCAAAGGGAAAAGCCAAATTTTCTGAAATAGTTTCGTTTCATTGTTATTGTCAACTAATCTTGTTTGTTGGATTGTGATTTATTCACTTTATTTTCTCCCTATGGGGTTTCTTCGAATTTGCTGTGTGACGATTGAGATATACTTATAACAACAGGTAAGTCTTTGTTTTATTACATGGATTCGAATATATAAATCATATTACTATGTGGATTCGGATATATAGACAATATATTGTCATTGTATAATGTTATGACTCATGACACATCTATTTATTCATATTACGATGTTTGACTAGAATAAAAGAAAAAAAGGAAAAAAAGAGTTCGAAAAGAAAAGGGAAAAAAAAGCGTGTGATTGCCCAATTCCGACCCTCTTTGCAACAGCTCTGACTATTATTGTTGTTAGTTATTGTTTAGTCTTTTGTCTGAATAAATTATTAATATACCTAAGCGAACACCGCACTCGTGCTTCATTTTTTCATTCGAATAAACGAGAAATTATTTTGTGAATTTGTTGCATAAATTGGCGCCATGCAATATGTATTATTTGATGATAAAAGCGTAATTTCTGTTTACCAATGTATTGGAAGAAATAAGGGGTCATATTTATTCATCTCAATTATGATTGATCTGTTGCACTAAAAATGTGAATGCAACCGTTATATGAAATAAATTTTCCAAATAAACGGAAAATTGTAACTCTTATTATCTAGTTTTATATAGGGAATTCTCGCAATGAATGACATGACAATCACATGGAAGAATGTTGTTAGGTACTTAATATTGTCACGGCTGAGTGACATTAATTATATGATGTCACATCTGTCACTAAATTTTTCACTTTCTAAATCTAAATCGTTTCCCCATATACAATCATTTTCACTTTCTAAATATAAATTTGACTAAGGATTTTAGAAATGACTAATTTTATTGTCAGATAAATTATTTGACATTATTGGGAGAACAAATCTACATGTATTTACACACAATTTACTCCGAATGATTAATTATTGCCCTAGCAAAAACACAGAATTTTAAACATTGAGAAATAAGAAAAAGGACTCTCATTGAGACACCTCAGTGACTCTGTTGTAATAGAATAATTTGATTTAGAAAAACAAAAAAACGAAAAAGAGCAAAACACGCAAGGAAATATGATTTGAGTTAACAATGAACAAAAAGCATAAAATCTCGTTACCTTAATTGAACTCAAAGCACGAAAAATTGCGATTCTATTTTACAAATTTGCTTATTAATTTGGAACATTAGGATTTGAACCCTAACCTTTTTAAATGCCACAAATATACCAGTTGGCCATACCCTTAAATTAATACCGAAGACTGAAGATTGCCCAACCGAACTCGGTTTGTGGGGTTTGACTTTGTTCGAAATGTATGGATCAACATTTTTATGATTTCCGTGTGTGAATGAGAAAAGAATCGCATGATTCCTTCTTTTCTTTTTTTTTTTTTTGGGGAAATGGATTCCTTCCTTTTTAAGTAGGCCAATCCACTTCCCAAATTCTTTCAAATCGCCAAATAGACATTGTAACGGATATCTAATAATTTAAACTACCATATCCCATTTCCTTTCCTCAGAAAGAGATTCATCAATGTTTGGATATGCAATGCCCTAATTCTCATTTTCATTTTCGCACGCCAAATGCACCATAAATTATCAATATAATCTCGAGAAGGCATCATTGCGCATGAAACAAGAAGGAATTAACCAAGAAAAAGAATCAATCAGCATCAGCTGCCATTTAGTGTGCATGAAAACAGCCGTCTGCCTGCAATGAATCACTTTCAAGCGTTTAATAATAACATTAAACTACCAAAGTAAAACTAGACAACCTTATTCAAATGTTCTTGCTTCTTCTGCACTTTGAGGAAAGCACCTTAAATCATACTATAAAATACTTTGACTAAGTCAAAGCAGCCTAGGTTGACAGAAGATCCAACTTCTTGCTCTTTGCCCTTTCATCTATCCTGACTCACTTTCTGTATCTGTAATGCACCAAGTAAATACAGAGGCATTGAATATTATCATGTAATACGTCCCATTAAAATAGTCCACTTTGTAATACTGAAAATGGTATTACAAAGTGAAGTCTTTATATGGGACGGAGGGAGTATCATATATGAACACACAGTCATACCTGACCAGGCAGAATTGACAAAGTCCCAATATATAGGGGCTGATTGAATTATAATACAGTAAACGTTAGTGCTAAGTCTGATCAATCAGCTCGTTGATAAAAAACAAATCACCAAAGAGGATTCCAGCATTAGAATTTCAAGATTAACAAAATTATGCGACAGGCAGCTATAGCTGCAGCTTGTCAAGTTCATATGCTAGCAACTATTCACAAAACACCATAGATTTGTGAAGCGAGGAATAAATAGGACTTGCATCAATCGTACGAGAAAAAAGAAGAAGGGGATTTGTAAGATTCAAAACCATACCCTGCACACTACTTAGAATCTGGATCCGGGTCTTCTTCAGATTTCTTGTACTCGGGCTTCAGCTCGTAAGTTCCTTGATTTGATCCCTTGTTATTATATACGCAGAGCAGTTTAAGCATGTCCTTCAAAAATTGCTGGAAGGATGACGAGCAGGGAAAAGAATAAATCATTCATTAAGACAGAACATAAAGGCAAAAACCCTCTCGTTACTCACCCAAGTGTTAAATTACAGGATTAAACTAGCATTGAAACTAATATTCTAGAAAGGAGACAAACAGAGTAACAAACTCACGCACCTCTGGTTGGTCGGTTTCCTGAATTAATTGTTTTAATGTCCAATTTGGCTGCCTTTCAAAGAGCTTGAACATAATCTCCTCCATTTCATCTCGGCCCCTTCTTGTTCTTTTCGTTTCTGATCCCTTAACAGGCATTTTTCTCTTCTCCTGCTCAGTAAATCATAGTTTCAATGTATATGTTGGCCGCACAGATAACACAAATATGATCTAGTGATATAAAAACATATAGATTAGGATCTGCTAATTACTTGGTGTCCTGAAGCCTTTATAGCAACCATTCCAGGCATTGGCCTTAAATGCTGTCCACTATCATCGTCAATAACCTGCAGAGCGCACAGGTAATCACAATCAGTAGTTTTACTCCTTGTGAAAGAAGGATTTAATATATCAAACAATCAACAAATTTCAGGATGCAGAGAAGGGTACGCAATAGATTTGAAAAACAACTGGCCTTTATCTCACTATGTGAAGTCACTTATATGGATCATATCTCGTTATTGTATTCTATCAAAATGCATTTTTTTCATTCAACTTCAGATAAGAATGTCTTTCCTGGTAGTTGCTTATCAAATCTTTTCAGCTCTATCCGTTCACTTTTAATTTTTGTGTTAATAATTCTCTATTTTTACACGCCGTACTAGTGCATCTAAAGGTCTTTTGTTCGCATGTCCAAACCATTTTAAACTTATTTTTCTAATTTCCTCATCTCACTTTCTTTCTAATGCCATTCATTACCTATTCTATTTAATTTAGTGTTCCATATCAATATTTCCATTTCTACTAGTTTTATATTCTGCTCATGCCATAATTAGTTGCCCATCACATCAATCCATAAAACACCATTAGAACTTATGGTTGTTGTATAAAATTTTCCTTCTAATTTCAGCAGTACATTTTGGTCACAAAAAAATTCAAAAGATTCTGGTAGAGACCATAAAAATTTCACCTGAATCTGTCTGGTTTTAGTCATATATTTGTTAGTCCTTTCACGGCATAATTTTCCATAGTCCGCAATGGTTTTACAGGCTGGCTTCATGTCAAATTTGTGATAGATTTTTCCTTCCACAGAAAGTTTCCCTGAGAAGGAAAATAAATTACACATTTTGGTAAGTTACTCAAAGATATTGGAAAACGAATCCAAACTCAAGGAGTACTATCAAATACTTAATGCCAGGAGTAGTATTCAGGAATAAAAAGCAAAAATAGGGACACAAGTTACCATCTTTTTGTTTGGAGAGTAAGGTGAGGGAGGAGAAAAGGTTTAGAAATGGGGGTTTCTTTTTGGACCAACTAAAACAAAAAAAATCAATGACGAGCAACTAGAAGCTACTCAAAGAAAAAGCAAATCTTTGCCATAGCAGGTTTTGAACTTGGGAAAATTACAATCTCATTTTCAGCTGAAAATCAGGAAACTTAGTCCTCAACCCATTTCAAAATGAAGAGGAAGACTTTACGAAGTAGAAGAGGCATCAGAATGCAGAAAAGTAAACTGCTTCAATTTAACCAAGACTAGTAGATGGGTACTTATTTAGAAAAATGTCCACAATCTCAGATCATATTATCAAAGAAATCATGTTTTTCTTGCTCCATGTAATTCCAGAAGTTGGGATCAGGTGGAAAACCTCTGGTTCTCTAACTTGATTTGCTGCAAGTTAACAAGAAAGAGCCAAAAGGCAAATATGCCCCAACAGAAGGTTCTCGGGCCTCATCTAAATATTGGTATTGAAAAACTTTAGCAGGCCAGCTTGCACCGAAACTGACCACTGTGTAAAAAAACCTCTTTTATAAACATATGAGATTATCAGATTTGCAAAATACATTCACAACAAACACTAGAGCCAGCTTTTTGTTAGACAGGATGGTTCATTGTACATAAAATGCAAATTCCTAAATTAAAATGTTGATTATATTGGGGTGCTAAGCACTACAATCAACTCTCAAGTCTTTATATCAGCAGATAACAGTAACATTCAAGAAAGGTTTATATTAGGGCCATGGACAGAATAAAAGTAAAGAAGTGGCTTTAAATAACTGGTCACCCAAAACATAGCTTCTAGAAGGTTACATAGAAAGCATACATTGAACGTGGTGCTTGCACTTACCTTGAGTTGACTCAGCGAATACCGACATTGGAATAAAATCAGTTGACATGTCCATGGAGTAGCAAGTTGGGACATTTCCTTCAGTGCCAGCCAATTCCATAGTAAACTGAGCATAACGAGAAAATGCAATCAAAATTGGAAATATTTGAATAGGACAAGAAGAAGACAAGCATACAAATAAAATTCTCCACCCTTACTCCTCGACCTAAAAGATTAATAAATAATAGGAAGATAGTTGTAACAAAGATCAAACTCTGACTGCAGAGAATTTGGACATACATCAAACAATTCAAACACACTTTGGTTCATTATTTGTTTGCAAAAAAGATATTCAAATGGTGCAAATGAAGTCACCCCATTATGCAGAGAGGGGAAAGGAGCAGCAGAAACTATTATAACATGGAATAATAGAATTCATATATAAGCTTTTCACATTGTCCAGGTGTCCAAGGGCCAAGAGAAAAAAAAAATAAAAATCATATATTTCATTGCTTTCCAGCTCACTGATCTTGAAAACAGAAAACTCAAGCTTGGAGCAATAATCAAATACTATCATTCATCATTAGCTCCAATACCAAAATCTTAAAAACAAAACATCCAAGAGCTTCAGCATTAATGTAATCTGGCCACAAACTGGACAAGAATATATAGATATAAAACGCATAGAGAATGACACAAAAGCATGTAGCATCACAGGAAGGAAAAAAAAACCACAATCAGCATACAGTGACTCACAAAAATGTTGACAAGGTAATGGGAGGCACATAAACTTTATTCTACTAAAAGGTTCAACTGCAAGCTCATCCCAAGGGTAGGATTCACCACCAAATAGATGTTCCTTCATTCTTGGATGTGTCATTAAAATGCATGTGTCCACTAACCGATGTAACTATAACTCTACAACCCAGCCAGTAATTGGACATGGAAAGGAGAAAAGGAAACATGATATCCTATGGATCCCCACTACTATAATCCTATCTACATTGCTGCACTTTAAATTACCTTAATCAGACAACTTTTTAAAATTAATCCATTCAGTATTCAAATTGTAGATGCCAACTAAACTCTAATGCCAGATCAGCCCACTAGTTGAAGACAAGCATAGATACCTATCTATACTAGGATCAGCGACCATCAGAAAACATGTCTTGATCAAAGATCAAGACCTTGGGCAAATGCAGCAAACCGTATAAACACACTTGTAATCACTATAACAGATCAGATAGTCAAAAGCTTTGCTTCGCATGTCATTTATTAGAGCTAAAACTTGTCAAACAAGAGAATACGAAAACAAACTTTACAAAATGTTCCTTGCTTCACTTTCTTACATGCTATGCAACCAGAATAACTTCTCACTACAGTCATTGCCTCTTTTAAAATGTGGAAATAATTACGTTCGGCACCAGGAGATCTTTTAACAACGCTGCATACTAACTTACAAAGTATTTTGTTAAACACACATTTCAAATTCTCCCTGTCAGATATCTATTGTTTTTTACACACCCAAATTAAAATGGACTAGATTGAAAAAAAGAATCTCATGATTGCATCTCTGTCTGTATACTCAAAAAATCAATTCCTTTCATATGCTAATAGATAACTCTGTTTTGAAATACGCGAGTCTCTTAAATTCTACTGAAGGACAAAACTTCAGAATATGGATAATACTATAAAAAGATATCCAACTTAAGTGTTGAAACTCTCCAGACTCAAATGGGCAACAGCAGCGTTGATCTTGAAAGGTTTATTCACTTTTTAGGTACTTTCCCCTAAATGAAATGTGGGGGACAGAGTTCTACAATGATTCGTGAACTATCACCCCTGCAATCTGAAATAAAAATAACTAGGGCTCTGCCATCTCAATTTCTACAGGAAATGACTTCAAATTTTATGCCTTGTGAACTATAAATCTCCTCCTATACCCTAGAAACACTCAACATTAACATGCATGCAAAGAGCCCACCAAAAATAAACAGATAAAACACACAAAACCCACTCCAAATCCGACATGCACATATCATATTCACTCTACAATTAAGCAGATATCCCAAACAGCTCAATTACTCAAAAAGGCCCGCATATCGTACCCAACCCCAGCAGACCCACCAAGAATTGAACTTTACCCTTGCATGCAATTGGGAAAAAAAGAAAAGAAATTCAAAATGTAGCACCTTAGTGGAAGAGAAGTTGTCATTAGGAAGGAGCGGGTCTACGGCGACGACGACCTTAGCAATGGGCCCATCTGGCGAAGAAGAAGCGACGTCGTGTTGCCGCCGTTGTTGATACTGGTGAAGAGAGCGAGAAACGACGGGAGGGCATTTCATCAGCCACACGTGTCTCTCCGCTTTGCTCGTCTCCACCATCCCGTTCGTCGGAACACTGGCGGAGCCGTTCGTTTCGATGGCATTGTTATTGGCGCCGGAGGACGCGTCCGCCATCACTGAGGCGGTGGCTAGTGGTGGTGGTTAATAACGAACTGAGGAGGACACTCGACGGTACAAATATCCTCTGAAACATAAGAGAATATGGCGGTGTACGGTATGGTCTGGTGTGGTGCCGTACTGTACATTTGCTCTTGGATTGATGTCACTGGGGAAGATCTCAGCCGTTCGATTGTATTCCCGGGTTGCCGACTTGGATTCTTATCTAGTACGTAGTAAAATTGCCGTTTGGTTCGAACCTGTCAATCGGAATGGAATGGATTTGATTGAGGAGTCAATGAGAATGGGAATGAATAATTGTTGTCTTTGGTTCAAATCTTGGAATGGATATCAATGACATAAATGATGTTTGGTTCAGTTGAATATTAGTAATGGGAATCAGTCAAAATTACAAATTTACCCCTATATTTCTTTAATAAAATAATTTACATTTTTCCTAAATTATTGCAAAAAGTGAGAATTGGGCCGCTGCAGCTCCATTTGCATTTTTCCTTCTTCTCTTTTCTGCTTCTGTTCTTCTTCTTCTTCTTCTTCCTCTTCCTCTTCCTCTTCTCTTTTCTTCTTCCTCTTCCTCTTTTTCTCTTCTTATTGTTGCAGCCCCGATGTTGACCAAGTCGAAGATTTCCTTCCCGAAACTGGATCCCACGATTCGGAGTGAAATCAACCAAATCGGACTACCAATTGTTGAAAAGGAAGAAACCCACGAAATCTCAAGCTAAACCCAAAAACCGAAACAAAAGCTTCACCTTTTGATTTGCAACTCTCGATTTATCAAACCCACAACAAATTAACACCCAAAGTATTGGGGAATGCATTTGTGAGTGATTTCAGAATTTGGGTAAATCAACTATCAAAGATTCAAAAGTTCATGCTGTTTACCTTGATTTAATGAATGGAGGAGAAATGGGCTGCGTCGGTTGGGGCTTGGAGGCGGAGGAGGCATTCAGACATAGAGAAGAAGGAAAGGGTTTTTTGGTGAGAACAAATTTTTTTCATTCCGGACGGGAATGAATTCTCAATACCGGGGGTAGGGATTGAGCAACATCCAAATATCAGGGAATGGGAATGAGATTTTCATTCTCATACCCATGTACCAAACAACAACAATGACAATCACTTCCTCCCATTCCCATTGATCCCTCTAAAAACCCCCAACCAAACTGCCCTTATTTTAGTAGTAGTGAATAGTAATTCCATTTTGGGTTGACTCAATTACTGTAGATTACCCCTCGGATTTTGCAATATTACCAATTAACCTATGAGGTTCTGAGAAATTACAATCATTCTCTTAACCTAGCATTTTTTTTTAGCATTTTTTTTTTGAAAAGTCTTGACCAAGTATTGATATAGCAATGATTCGATGAAGCAATTATAGCAACTTCGGCACCCATTGATTTTGCACTATCTAACATCTCGAGTTGAGAATTATCGTAGTATTAATATTGCAATGACTCGCAGAAAGCCAGAAACAATTGTTACAGCTCCGACACCTAATAATTTCACACTATCTAACATTTCGAATTGAGAATTATTGATATATTTCTTTTAATTAACCAATTTATCTTATAAAAAATTTATTGTCAATTCTTACCCTCCATATTTTTTTTATTTATTTATTTTTTTTTTATATCTTGGACATTTCACTTGGCATTAACTGAAAGTAGAAGGCTATGAAATGGATGATTTGGTAAACTACAAAGACCAATATTGAATATAATTCTTAGGGATACTTTTGTCAATTGGAAGTTTTTTTTAAAAACATTTAGTAAATGATGGTAATTTTCAAAAGTTTTGGAAGTATTTGATAATTTCACAAAACCTACAAAAAAAGGTAGATGAAATCTGTCCAATAATTTAACACCCCAATCATAACTAAATAAATTAGTATATTTACAAAAATAAATAATTAAAAAAGAAAGGTTTTGTTAGCTCTGTTTTTAACCCACGAGATATGTTTATTAGAGAAAGAATAGCTCGCTAATAATAGCAAGGGAGCAGGGCGTCTTGGATCAAATCTCAGGATTGACAATGAAATTTCTCAAGAGCAAAGCAGCCTCAAGCATGCAAGTTGAGCACGAAAAATCCCCCAGTAAAATTATCCTTTTACCAGAGGCCCGGCGTAGAAGAATAGCTTAACCTAAAAAATAAAAAAAATCACAAGGCTTTTATCAAAAGCCATGCTCACAAGGGGACTTGTTGGATCATTTCCCAGGCAGCCAGCAGCAAATCAAACAGATACCACAGGTCACAGGCAAGAAGCACTACAGTCTACAACCTTCATCAGTCTTCAAAACAAAATATGCAAAACACAGAGAAAATCACCTTACTTATATTTTCACCCAAACTGAAATCAGTTTACATGCACCGATGATTCATTCAGAAAACGCAATAAGTAAAACCCATAAAAACCCACAAAATTTCAGTCAGGCTTTCGCTTGATTCTTCTGTCAAGAAACAAGAGGAACCCAATAATACTAAGCATATATAAACAAAGGGAGTTGGCTCCAAAATCCTCTTAGAGACTGATGAAATACCTAAGGTGCTACCTTGTTCTGCATTTGCTTTCGATCAATGCAAAACACTGGGAGCAACAACAGCATCCAAGCTCTCATTGCCAGCTGAGGGCGCTCACAGCACCTTAAAGTTAAATGCCAGGTGCAACTGGACTAAACTGTAACTGCATCTCAGTTCACGCCACTTGAATTTGCTTTCCTTTCAGCTTGAAGCGATCTGCACAGTGCCTCGAGTTTTTCTTTCTGATTGCGTGTTCTCTCCAGCTGTTTCTTTAGGTGTTCACGCTGGTGAAAAGAAAAAGAACAGAGAGCTTGCCAATTATAAAAGTCACAAATGCTACAATACTTGGTGCAAAAACTGAAATTATTGGCAGCGCCAGGTACAACTAGCTAAATGATGCAGCCAAACAGTGCAATAAACCTTTTGTCTATAAGCCAGTTTGGGTAACTATGAGTCACAGTTATCATCTATTCAGCGGTTCAATTCTTATTAGTGGAACAAGACATTTTATAGAGTATTTATCAGCCTGTGGAATTGCAAATGGAGTGAGATGTTCAGGCTTCAGCAACTAGGGAGCAGATAAAAGGGTTAATCAACACAATCGCATGAAGGTATGAGATTTTCATGACCAGTTGTAATCACACAACACGTAGGGAATGGCTTTCCTTAAACAAGCAGCAGGGAATGATTTTCTTATTAGAAGATGAAAGAGTACCTCCTCCACAAGCTCTATGAGAGAAATATCTGTTTTATCACACTTGCCCTTTAAGAATGTGTTCTCCTTTTTAAGCTCCTTGAGTGACTTTGCCATCTGGATTCAGACACAAAAACGCTGAAAATAAGAAGGGGATTCTTGCTTCTCAAATATTGGAGAAAAAGTAGAATCCACCTAGTAAGCAGGTTTGGGATACTACGGCTTTAGAATATGAATATGATAGTAAGACAGTTAAACCATGTTAAAGGGAGATCATGTTTACCTTTTCAATTTCATGCTTGAATGTTTCAAAGACCTCATTGCTTTTCAACAATGCTTCCTGCAAACAAGTAAAGAGGGATCCATGACTATGACAGCATGATTTACAGAAAATTGAGAACATATATGGACCATATTTTATATGTAAAATAGAATTGTACAAACAGCATCATTCCAGAATGTCCCCATAAAATTCAGGAAGCACTCTTCTTTTTTACACTATTACTGTTCATAGCTCTATTTCAAAATTTAGCCGCCAGATCATGAATTTAGAGATTGAGCTCCCTCAATCATTACTATCATCATCAGTGATATCCTTTCTACATGTATGAATGCCATCAGATGTGTGATCTTTTAACTAAATGCAGATGAAGCATCTCATCAGTTATTCAGAACCGCGATACATTTGTAATATTATTTCGTTAACCTGAAATTGTTGGAATTTTTCTCCGTCAGCTGTCAACTGCAATCTCAAATTCTTTTCAGTTGCTAATAATTGTGAGACCTGCTCAGCATACAGTTTCATCTGGGACTGTTCCTGGATCAACTTTTCCTCATATTGCTTAAGCTTTAAATCAGCAATCTGAAGTTCAAGCGTCTTTTGCTTCAACTGTGAAGTCAAAACGCAAAGTGAGTTCAGCTTCACTAAAACTGAACTGGAAAACGAAGAAGAGGGGGAAGTTCACCAAAATCTGTCGTGAATACATCATCATCAAATACTACCAAGATAAACTCACCTTCTGAGCATGTTGCTGTTCAGAAAGTGTATACTGATCAGCAAGATCTTTCAATTTGATTTTCAGCCTGGAATTAAAAGGATTGAACACATTATACTGATAATTCCAAACATACTAATTCAGAGAAGAAGAAGTAATTTGTGACAGAGTCATTCTCAGTAATACTTTAGCTTGACAACACCAAATATAATAAGCTGATATGAAGGTTCTGAGAAATGTTAGATGGAAGTAGACTCTGTCACGAGTTTCCATAATCTTACATCTCATTCTCTTTCAACTGAGACAGACATTCGTCTTTCTGTTCATCCAGCTTATGACTTACTTCCTATATCAAAGAAAAAATTGAAATAAGTTCACAAATGACAAATCTAAAAAGAAAATCCAGCAGCTTAAGCACTCTTTCCTAAGCATGTAACAGGCACTCAGGTTTGTAATTTGAAAAGTTTTAGTAAGAAAGAATACAAATCTATACATCCATGCACACGTAAAATGAAAAGAAAGAAGAAAACATAATTAAATTTTCAGTTACACATTTCCTTCTCTTTTGTATTAGACAAGGCAAAAGAATTCCTACTAGCAAATAGTATGTTGTTTTGATCCTTCATATTTATTCTAATAAGCTAGCAAATGATTATCATCAGAAATCAGTATACAAAACTAAGCAAGAGCTTCCAAATAAGTATATTTCAATGACTTCAAACATTAGGCAAGCCTTTGTTGCCCAAACCAAAAACAAGGAGAAAGCAACCAAATATTTGATCATTTCAAACGATCTCCATTAAAAGAATAATCCATTCCTGTCAAGGGTTTCCATAATAACTGATTCTACCTCCTTGCCTTCACCAGTTTTCAGAGCTTCAAGTCTAACTTGAGTAACATATTGAACCACAAAAATTCACATATTTTAGATTTCCCACTTTCAGTGGCAATACCCAAATAACAAAAGAGGTGACCCATATTCTCAGCTGCATTCCCAACAAATCAATCATACTAAAATGATGTAAACAAAGTTAACAAAAAAGATAATTCAAACCTTAATGGCATCTTGGAACTTATTCGACAGATCTAATCTCAAATTCTGACTGTCCGTTGACACACGTCTGCATTCGTCCTGCAAAATAATCGCAAATCATTATGAATTGCTCATGTTTGAATGGTTGTTTTGTTATTCCAATTTAAAACAAGACACAATAACTTAGAGATTATGGTGACAATATAAAAAGTTCGCAAAATCTCAAATTTTGTGGTCTACAGCCTTGGAGTTTTGCGGGCATCTTAAGTTGCCTGCTTATTGTTCCAATCCAATGAAAACACAAGAATCAATAGATTATGGCAACTAGCCTTGGGTTTCTGTGTGAAAACTGGAACATCTAAAAGAAAACCTTTTTTTGTTCCCATGTGCTGCAAAACTCAATAATTTGTGGCGAGATTCTTTTCTTAAAGAAAAAATAAAAAGAAATTGAAAAGATCTCATCTTCTTTTCTTTATTATTTTGGGTAACCTTAGATTCCAGATGGAGATAGGAATCACTAAGAAATCATTTTTATGATCAATGGTTGATCTTTTTTTCTCAAACCAATGGAAACAAATACACGAATAGATTGTGGCAAAAGATTAATTAAAAAAAAGTAGTAAAATCTCCATTTTGTGGGCTACTGCCCTTAGGTTTAGGTCAAATTTGAAATCTCCAAAAACCAACTTCTTGCATTTCAAATGAGCCAGTTTTTGTTTCCAATTTAATGGGCACGGGTGCTTTATAACTAATGCTGAGAAATATTTTTTTTAAAAAAGATAATATAGAAATGAAAATTCCCCTTTGCGCTTTTCACTCAATTTTTAAGTGAAGAATGAAACCATATAAAGGACACTAACAATCATATGAGAGCTTTACAATAAATAAATAAAAAAGCTCAAAACAAATTCAAACAGAGAGGATAGACTGAGAGCATGTGGAATTAAAATTTGTAAAAAAAAAATAAAAATGAAGCCAGTGCTCCAAAGCAAGAAAATAACAGTATATGTGTGACATATATAGCAACATTCTAAATATCAGTCATTGGCACTAACCTGTGTGCTTCAAGATTTATAATAGAGTCAAAATAATGAGACATTGTAATATGTGTAATTTAGCAAGATGCTTCTTAAAACATCAACTTTCAACAGACACCATCCACTATAAAGCTACAAGGCACATAATCAGAGCATACCATCAGTATTTTGTTTTGACGTTGCAATTCTCTACATAGTGACTCGAGCTTATCACGAACAGCAATGGCTACACCAACAAGACCAAGTAGACAAAAGAATAAGAGAGAGAAAGAGATGCAACCACTTCCAATGAAGTCAAAACGAAAAGAAATTGCACCTTTGAAAGTGTGGAATTAAACTTGAAATCACTTACTTATACTGTTATATTGAGCAATTAGGAAGGTGTTAAAGTCATTTCACCAGGAGTGATTTTGTAAAGTTACGGATGTGAAGTATTTTAGCGTTTCTTCCAGGTTGAGTGAAACATTCAGGCCATGCCTACCCTATAATTTTCCCAAAATCAAAATTTAGTCGCCTGACGCCCATTATTAGTAGATAGCACGATCTTGTGAACATGTTAACCAATGGAAGGATTAAATGCAACATCTTTTTACTACAAGGTCACTAAAATGTGATGAAATTCCTCACATAGGAGTTAAAATTTCTTTTTCTTTACGAAACCCTACTAATTTACGGATGAAAAGTTGTGAACAGTAGCATTGACGCTTACACACGTATCAATCTTGGGTGTCGTGTATGAGATAATTTCTCTTTCCCATGGAAAAGGCAATAAGAAAGAAGGTTTAGTAAATTGTTACCAAGTTTGAACTAATCCTATCTGATCTTCATAGAAAACATAACAAACAGGACTAAGGAAAATTTCAAAACCCATAAAATTTCCTGCAGAATGTATAAATGAGCAGCCTAAACATGATTTCATGACCCCAAAAAAATTGTAATACTTAATTAGTAGAACTTTAGAGATGCATTTATGACAGGCAGAAAAAGTGAGAATTTTAACATCCTGTTGAAAACTGGATATTAGTAAATATTGAATTATAGGATAATGAATCTAAGGTACCAGAATCTCTTTCAGCAAGAACCTGTTGATACTTCAAAGTGAACTCCAAAAACTCTTTCTCTGATTTGAATGTGCGTTTGGGATTTTTGCGTTTTCCTTCAGATGGTTCCTGAACCGTGAAGTAACCAAACATATCAGCGACACCAAGTCCCAAGTAGAGAAATTAGAAACAAATAAGAAAATCATCAAATAAAATAATGTTAATGAAATGGTAAGAATTGCCAAACTCTATTTATTCAAATTGCAATGAATGATACTCAGCATTCAGTTCAAAGAACATAATAGGTAGAAAAACATTTCTAAAATGACAATGCTGGAAAGCACCACAATAATTAGGAGTGACTAGATGTCAAAGAAGCAAATTAAGTGACACCTAGAAAACCTTAACACAGTACAAAATCCAAGTGAATATACTTCATTAAAATTCAAGTTGAGCAGAGAAAACAGTGTTACATAGCTGACACAGGCATATGTAAGAAGAAAAAGGGAACAGTTGTTGAAAGAGTTGCAGCTAATTAGAAAAGGAACTGTATTCCAACAGAATCTGAAAACAAAAGTGGGAGTTATAATCGAGACAGTCAATCACTTCTAGCATCATAAACTCGTTCCAGATAGTTAAAATGTGAGCTGCTTAATAAAAATGGTAAGCACTTCAGGTAAAATTGTCAAACTAGACTTAAGCAGTAAAACAGCACACAAAAAAGTCACTGGATGCTAAACTGACAAACAATCCGGAAAAACGACCAAAATGAGCTGATCAAATGTAAGGATAAAGGTATTACTGACTGATTTTTTGTTGTTTTCTGTGTTTCCTGATGAAGAAATCTCCTTCAAGTCTACACCTTGTGGATCCACGACTTCACTACTAGCTGTAATTTGAAGAGAAAATGGTAAAGAGAAAATAAACAAACTTGAACATAGACAACACAAAATAAAGATCAAACTAAAATTTAAAAACATGCTCCAAAAACTTGAATCAATGAGCTACTCATGTACAAATGCCAACAAATACATCACAAACATGACTACGTTAAAAGATATTAACCATGTCTCACCAAGCACGACACAATTCCTATATTATCACTGCGCCCTAACATTAACATTCATCAAAATGTCCTACTTCCACCAACCTTCAAAACTTATGAAGCATGAACTCCTAAAACTACACTTCATTCTGAAAGACAATACGTAGAAATGAAATAGCTGAACAAGGTCCCTGTTTTCCAGGTAAACTTACACCACCATTGCCTTCATACATTCCGAAACAATCATGAAAACATCCATAAAACCTTATTATGTTGGACATTTTTGTTTCTTAAACCGAGCTGGGATACTTCGTACAAGTACTACATAAAAATTCTAACACTAGTATTATGAAGTTTAATCTGGCGGTGGAGTTGATAAATGATTATTGTCCACTATCCATTCTAATAGATTTAGAAACACAAATAACACCATTCATCAATAAAAGAAACATTCTTCATCATGCGGACCATTCCCACTCACTTTCCCTAACTTGAGAAAATAAGAAGAATACGATATTAAACCAGCAAACAAACGTTTCACTTTAAGAATAAAGATAATCACTTTTTTCCGAACTCCGACATTCTTCAGTTGTCTCCTTGCCGGTATAGTGTTGGATACCATCGTCAACCACTTGTGGCCTCAAATTCGGGTCTACTAATTTCTCCTCTTTATAATCATCCAAGTCCGGATCCTCTTCTTCAGGCTTCGCCGCTTCTGAACCCAACTGGTCCGCGGAGGAGCTCTCCACAAACCCATCAGGCAAAGAATCCGCCTCCGGCAGCTGATTCGAATCCGGGATTTGGTTCAGAGTAGGGTTCGGATCCTCCATATCACCTGCGAATTAGTATCGAGAATAAAGTTCTCCTCTTTTTACCAGAGAATGAATGCCAAACAAAAAAACCCTAGCAATGGTTGAAGAAAATGAAAATACTCTATGAATATGCGATGACCAATCGGTGCATGTGAATTGAGTAGAATGGAAGAGAAAAGGAAGTAAATGCTACATGATACTGGGAATGGAAGTGATGCTTGGGTGGTTGTACCTTTGGTTAATCTGAGTTGTACTTCCTCTGAAAAGTTCACACTTCACAGTGGATACTGTGAAAGAGAAAAATGTAATCTCACCGGTTTTCTTTTTGGGCTTTTCAGCGAAAAAAAGTAAAATTGGACTCGTGAAATTGGGAGATTTGGCTGCTAAATTTGTCTGAAGTACTAATTTTTATTCAGAATGTACAACATAATTTTATTTTATTGTATTTTTAAGAAAAGGTGATCTAGATGTATTAGGACATCTCCAATGGGGGAAGATGGTGATGTGGCAAAGAGTATCTTCCCACCCATTTGGGTATTTTTTCATTGTGAATGAGGGGAAGAAGTTGGGGAATAAGGGGGGAGGTAGAGAAATCTCTACCTTGGTATTTAGGAGAGAGAATGTGGGTTACGCTTTTTTACCTTTTTTTTTCTTTTTTCCTTTGTTGTAGTCGTTGCTTGCTTAAATATAATTCTATTACTTGCTAGCCGGTATAAAAGTAACCGTTGGGAAAATAGCCATTATATGCTAGCAGTTGAGAAAATAGTCGTTATAAAAGTAGTAGTTAGGAAATTAGCCGTTGGGAAAATAGCCGTTGCAACTTGTCTATATATTCAGGTAGGACACTTCACATTTCTACAAAACAAAATTTTCATATTCTTGTCATAACTTCACATTTCCACACAACACTAGCATGTCTTTATCTCATAACTTCTTCACCTGTAGTGATAGTGATGACGATGAAGTCATGGAATGGCTGATGGATGACACAGAAGAACGAATGCTTCTTGAGCTTATGAAAAAGAACTTCTAGTTATCGCTCCAGAACGTACGTGCATCGGGATTGTGAGGGTGCACACAATAGGCTTATGAAGGATTATTACGTGGAAAACCCAATTTGGGGTCCCAACATATTTCGACGACGTTTTCGGATGCGTAAAGCGTTATTCACTCGCATTGTGGCTGGCTTAGAATCTTACCATAAATATTTTCAATGGAGGGTTGATGCGACGAGTAGAAAAGGTATCTCACCAATTCAGAAATGCACGGTGGCTATTAGGCAACTGGCATATGGTGGTCCGACTGATCATTACGATGAATACTTACGAGTGGGTGAAACAATATCCATTTATTGTTTGACTAAATTTTGTAAGTGTGTGATTGAAGTATTCGGCGACTATTATTTGAGGAAGCCTAAAGCGGTTGATTGTCAACGCTTGATACATATGCATGAAATCAAGCACGGCTTCCCTGGGATGCTCGATATCCTTGACTGTATGCATTGGGAATGGAACCGGTCGCTTATGCTCGAAGTGGTCGCGTCTGCAGACCTGTGGATATGGCATGCTTTTTTTTGGAGTTGCAAGGTCAAGTAATGACATCAACGTGCTTAATCAATCCCCGTTGTTCAACAATGTTTTACAGGGATGTGCGCCGAATGTTAATTTTACTATAAATGGCACTCAATATACGCAAGGATACTACCTAACAGATGGAATCTATCCGGAATGGGCGGCTTTTGTCAAGAGTGTTCAGTGTCCTCAAGATCCGAAGAGAAAAAAGTTAAAGGAAATGCAAGAGTCTATCAGAAAGGATGTCGAACGAGCATTTGGAGACTTCAAGCTCGTTGGGGAATGATTAGAGGCCCAAGTCGTTTTTGGTACAAAGATCATTTGAAAGATATCAAGCTTGCTTGCATTATTTTACATAATATGATTATAGAGGATGAAGGGGATACGGCATCCGATTGGATGGACGAATCCGAAGGCAATGAATCGAGCAACAATAATGATCCTCCGATAATACAAGGCTCTGTCGGTGCATTCAATGAATATCTCAGGAGGAGTTCCGAACTATGTGACAGGGAAAAACATCATCAACTTCGAGCTGACTTGATTGATCACGTGTGGGCACGATATGGCAATAATTAGAAAGTTTTTAATTTAGATTTATTTATTTTTATGTTGGACGTTGCTTTGAATTATATATTTCTGTGAAATTCAGGAAAATCGTTTTGTTTTGTGTGTTAAATTTTAATTATTGTTCAATTTTTGTGTGTTGGAATTTCTTTTAATTAATTTATATATGTATTAACTTTAATTAATGTATAATTTAAAAATTAAATATGTTTATTAAAATATTATTAATAATGTTTAATTGTATAGAAGTAAAATAATAAAATAAATGAGTAAATATAAATAAGATGTAGATGATAATTGATAGTGAGACCATGAATAATAACTTTTTGGATATGATTATTGAAGAGAAATACGTTTAAAGATAGTAGGCGAAGTGACAATAAAATACCTCATTTTGAGATAGCATCATTGGAGATACTCTTACTATTGAACCAATTCCCAAGAAACGAGAAAAAAAAAAGTATTAAATGCATGTACTAATTTACCAAATACAAGTATCATTTAGAAGTGAAAATACGAAAATATTTCAGCATTCCCTCCTTTAATTTAATTTAATTTTTTTTTTTTTAAGACCTCTGTCCTACACTTGCAAAGGCGACATCTGCCACAGGCCAGCTGAAGTGCGTATTTAAATAAACAAATAAATAATGAAGATGAAAGACTTTTTATATTTTCAATCCTTAAAAACTTTTTAAGTTGCACATATATTTAGTAAATTGATTCCTACAAATAGCACTACCCAAAGAGAAAGCAAATTTTAGATTTTCTTTTTCTTTCTAAATCTCTTAAGAGCACTTTTAAGCCCATAAAAGAAGATCTATAGATTTGATGTTATACTAGAGTTAATCAGAAATATATATATTACCCGAACTTTTCTTCGATTGTAAATTGTCTCTTGAAATAATTTGATAATTTAAAGAGTTAATTGCAAAAATTAAAAGTTCAAAAAAGTAATTTGCAATCAAAGAATATTTCAAATTTGAGCCCATAAGTATCCTAAATTAAACACTTGTGGATCTTTTCTGATTTTTTTAATTTTTTTTTATTGCTATAAAACAAGGATAGAAAAATGTTAAAAGAAGATCGGAAAAAATGCAAAAGTAGTCCACAATCTTTACCCCTGTTGCAAATGTAGTCCACAATCTTTAGTAAGTAGCAAATGTAGTCCACAATGTATCCATTTTGTTGCAATTTTAGTCCAAAAATGGAAATTGGACCTTGACTAACGGTCAATGAGTTTGACCGTCAGTCAAAGGTGGTTTTGACCTCTTGAAACCACCTTCAAAGATTGTGGACTACTTTTGAAACAAGGGTAAAGATTGTGGACTACTTTTGCAATTTTTCATACTATTTAAGAATAACACATTTATCTTACTTTTAAAGATATTGATAATTTTAATTTTTTTTATACTTATTATATGAGCTTTCCAAGTTACAAAAAATTATGTTACAATTGTATTATATTCATCTCAAATTCGCATTTTTAAAAATTAATTATTCTCTATGTTCCATTAGAAGAGTCCATTTTGAAAAATATTTCTTGTTCCAATGGAAAATTTGTAATAATACAATTTTTTTAATAGAATACTTATTAAATTTTTTAAAAAATATTTTGAAAAATATTTCTTGTTCCAATAGAAAATTGTATGTGGGTTACAATTTTTCAATAACTAAAATAACTAATTTGACACTATTTATTTCACATATATACTTATTAGGGTGAAATACATTTTTCCCCCTGTGGTTTCATACTTTGGACAGTTTCCCCCATATGCTTTCAAAACTGACAGTTCCCCCCTCATGATTTTGGACTGAAGTGTCCACTTAACGGAAAATGCCTTCTCTAACGGTGTTAAAAAAAAAACTAAATTACCCCTGAATAAAAAAAGTTTTAAAAACTGAAAGAAGGAAGAAGACGATGGCACTGTTTTTTTTTTTACTCTTTTTTTTACTCTTTTTTTTTTTACTCTTCCTTTACTCTTTTTTTTTTTTTTTCCCTAAACCCCCTAAAACACTTCCGCAACTAATATGAAACCCATTTTGTTGGGTTTCATATCAGTTGCGGGATTCTGCAATTGAAATGAAACCCATCAAATGGGTTTCATTTCTAGCCATTTCAGTTTTATAATTTTTTTAATTTTTTTTAAATTTTTTTTAGTTGGGGGTATTTTGGGAACAAAATTAATGACATCATCAATTTGTTTACCCCCACTCTCGTCTTGAGCGCGTTTGCCTCACTCGCCGTTAGAGAGAGCATTTTCTGTTAAGTGGACACTTCAGTCCAAAACCATGAGGGGGAAACTGTCAGTTTTGAAAGCATAGGGAGGAAACTGTCCAAAACATGAAACCACATGGGGAAAACTGTATTTCACCCTACTTATTAAGTATGAGATAATTGTATACTACACAATCAAAATTTAAAAGTTGACTATTCCATTAGAACAAGAAATATTTTTCAAAATGGACTTTTCTAATGGAACATAGAGAATAATTAATTTTTAAAAATGCGAATTTGAGATGAATATAATACAATTGTAACATAATTTTTTGTAACTTGGGAAGCTCATATAATAAGTATAAAAGGAATTAAAATTATCAATATTTTTAAAAGTAAGATAAATGTGTTATTCTTAAATAATATGAAAAATTGCAAAAGTAGTACACAATCTTTACCCTTGTTTCAAAAGTAGTCCACAATCTTTGAAGGTGGTTTCAAGAGGTCAAAACCACCTTTGACTGACGGTCAAACCCGTTGACCGTTAGTCAAGGTCCAATTTCCGTTTTTGGACTAAAATTGCAACAAAATGGATACATTGTGGACTACATTTGCTACTTACTAAAGATTGTGGACTACATTTGCAACAGGGGTAAAGATTGTGGACCACTTTTGCATTTTTTCCAAAGAAGATCAGACATAAGTTGCACTTGTAACCAACAAAATTGAGCCCATAAAGTATCCTAAATTACAAAATCAGCTCAGATTTTGTTCCAGAAATAATCTGTACCTTGTATCTGATCATATTACATGCCTGCTCTCCTATATTCTTACAACTTCATAATCTAAGACACTGGCTTCTTGTTCTTGTTCCTTTTCTTAGCAGTCTTGACAAGAGAATCTGAAATCTCTTTCTTCCTTTTCGGTGCAGCATTGTTCTTCGGATTGGTGGTGGGATTTTGGTCGTCAGCATCGCTGTTTCCACTTTTGCCCCGAGTGTTCAATACATCCCTGAGGAAGAATTTTAGCCTCCATAGTGTACTGTCACTCTGCTCTCCAAGTCAATAGTTGCATTGCATTAGAATGTGATCACTGATCATGCAGGAAGATATAAATGATCCGTGAGAAAATGATTTAAGTTAAAGTTCAATGATCACCTGAGCATCGATATCAAGGTCCAAATCCTCGTCTGTCAGATGGAAGTTTGGATTGTTTCGGGCAACTATGTCCAGTGCCTTGCTAAGATCTTCAGCATCTAACTTACTCAGAGCTATTCCAATGTTTCTTTTCTCCTCAATAGACAGTTCTCTGCAGTCAGAATAGCTTCTTTCTCAACATAATCATTTGCAGGGTAGAATTCAGCAATTCGGCAATAAAACAAACCTGCATCTTTTGACTGCGATCCCCCTGAGTTCTTCCAATTGTGAATCAACTTCACAAAGCTGAAAAAATATCAGGCAAACCATTCAATATCCGAGGCATCAATGCCGGTGCAGGTCCATAGCTTAAGGATTAAAGCAAATTTGTCCTGTACCTCATTGCTTAAATCTCTTGCTATTTTGGCATGAGCAGCCTGCTGAGCAAGCTGCAGATTAGATTGTGCCTCTGCTTCCTCATCTTCTCGTCTCTTTTCCTGGAGAAACACAGAATAAGCAAGATTGCAGGAACATGATACAGAAAAAATATTCACATCCCCAAAATTCAGGGTGTCTTAGCACTTAAGACTCAAATGCAGAATACAACAACAACTAAGCATTTTTCTCACGTTCAAATGCAGAATATCTATGATAAACCAAGAATATGATGAGTCGAACAGAGCCGATCATGCCAACATGTAATTAAAGTGTAAAATCTGTGATGCTTCCGCCAACAACTAAAACCACAGGAAACCAAAGTTTTTGTGACTACCTCACCTCCTCAATGACTTTTGGTAGCAGTTGTTGCCACTTTTCCTCAAACTTAGCCGATAATGTTTTAGCCATCTTGTGAACATTACTCTTCTCGTCATTGTATTTCATTGCATTTTCGAAAACCAACCTCACATCTGCACATATATCACGAACATGCCTATATCCAGTACCATCCTTCGCCTCCATTTGGTTTTTTATTGTGCTAAAATCCATAGGCCTGTCAATTACCTGGAATTTGGAATTAATAGATTAATGTACATCAGACTCTAACTTTTGACAAAAAACCCAAACTGAGTAACTGGCAGATCAAAACTTTATTGTAATACTTTTTTAAGACTATCACAAGACCGAATGAAACTAGTTCCAAATGGTCCACACATTTTCATAGGTTGAGGTTATGTATTAGCAACAATGTACCATATACACAAGTAGTTTGATGTTTTTAAAATCATAACTTCTCTTCCCAATTTCTTGTTTTTCAATTTTTATTTTTCCACTTTTCTTTCATGGTTCTGAATCTCATGTTTCCCATGCTTACAAATTCTAAAGGGATACTGAAGATTGGAGGAGATTGATGGAGGCTACGCATTCTACCTCATAATAGTCATCCAACCCAAGCCCTTCAACGTCAACAGGCTGCATAAATGGCCATGCGCACTTGTGCTGAGTGATCTGACAGAATGAAAAAAGACATAAGATATCAAACTGATTTATGTATTAAAAAAAGCTGCAAACATCCAAAATCTTCACTCAATACATGGATGCATTGTTGACAAGTTTTGCAAATGCACCCTCAAAAAGACTTGAAATGCAATGGACCACACAGTGCTAAAAACTATAAAAACAAATACCTAATTAAATGGAAATAACTTGTATTATTCCCACACAAGGGCTAAATAGATGGGATTAAACATGAGCATATCCTAAAATATTTCACAAAATATGTTTGAACAGAACCGCTAACAGACTTGTAGAGATATTGCTATCTTACTAGGTGAAGCTGATTCTCTTTGACATTTGAAAGTTGAATAAGTAAAAGTACTAGACCAAATTTCTGATTTAAAAAAATACACTTCTTGAATAGTGCATTCAAAGGTTGAAATCTTATGTCAAATCAACAAACTATACGAATTAACTATTTTCAAGACAGAGAGAAGCACAAGGTAATTGCCTGACGTAGTATTGACCCAAATTGGCGCATGAGGTCTTGCATTCTCTTTGCAGCACCTGCCTCTCTTCGTGAGGCATCCTGTTGTAGCTTCTTAAAGCTGGGAGCATGTCGTTCCTTATCTTTATCCTTCATTCCAGAGGTACTGGGGGATGTCTTTGGTTGATTAACATTCTTACTTGAGAAAAACTGCTGAACGTCATTCACCCTTTGCTCGAGCTAAAAGTTTTTGAAAAAGAGTAAGTATTGTCTCATAATGCTAGAAGCCACATCCAAATAGATTTAATTCATAAAATGAAGACATAAGCAACAAACTAGAATTCTTATGTAAACCAGAAGTCATACTAAGAATTGAATGCCAGCTACAAGATTGCCAATTTCATTCAGCAAGCCTAACAAAAAATCATTCGCATAAACATCACAGGCATTAGTAACTTACTCTCCAAAGTAGGATAAGAAGTATAATGTATGGACTTTTATTGGGAGATTCAAGTCGAAAACATAGCTCCTTATGCAGCATATTCTTATTTTATAACACTGATAACTAAATAAGAAATGAGGAGATGCAATAACTGCATGATTCATCGGTATTTCAGCTCAAACTCACCCTGTCAACTTTCAAACATAGCTCATCAACACTCTGCTTGAAACCATCCGTTTCTCCAGTATTACCTATAGCTTTTCCAAACTCTACATTCTGGCCAGCTCCATTTGATAGACCCACTGCCTCCATCTGATACCAACAATCCAAAACTAAAATGGGATCAAATAACAATCAGAGGAGAGAACTACACTATCATGTGAAAACATAATGATGTGGGTCATAAAACCTTGCAGAAAAGAAGCCTAAATTTCAAATTTATCATTCAAAAATTGATGTTTATACACGATTCACCTAAATTTGAACCCTTCACAGAGTGTCCCTAGGCTAAAACCCGTATTAACAGAATCATTACAACTTCAGTAATTCCCTCAAGAATCAGTAAAGTTCCAAACTCAAGAATCAAGATTCTATCACAATTTGGGAGAGACCCGTGATCAATAGGACACTATCAAGTCATTTCGTTTCTATGTAACTTGCATAAACTGCGAAAATTCGCAGAAGTATACTGATTAAGAAAAAGGGTAAACGATGAATACCGACGCAATATGGGCAAACTGGCGTTGAGGGATGGTTTGAATCCTGGAACTGGAACAGTTTCTTCCTGGGATTTCCTTGATTGAATTCTTTAAAGCTGGAAGACTAATGGAACTCTCTTTGCCTAGTCGCAAGTGAAATGGCGTGTTAAAGGCTAAATAAAGTCACTAATGTTGCTTGATTATTTGCAGTTTGCCATTCGGCCGCCGCCAGAGATAGCTCGCCGGTGTTCCGATTACCGGAGGCGGCAGAATCAAGCTGAAACGACGATCTCATTCGGTCGGACCGTGCAGCTGGAAATTGTCCGAGTTAGTAAAAGAGAAGAGATGACTGAATTTTTTATCCTCAAAGTTTTGCCTAATAGCAAAATTAGTCCCTAAATAGTAAATACCCTTTGATGTGTTGTTTATTAAATAAACTTTTGATTTAATGAGTTTAACTGCTAGCGTATCGTACTGATGATATAGTTGTTGTAGTATTGTGTATTTAGTTTAACATTTAATGAATTGCATATTGAATGTAGTTTTTGATGCACGGCATAGTTATCATCGTCAAAGAAGCAGGACACTCTGACATAAAATTAATTTTAATGTTCAAATTTCAGATCGATCCTTCCTAGTATGAAATTTATAGTTTTTTTTCGAGTATATTAATTGAGGCATACTAAATGCATTAACCGTTTTACTAAACGCAGTAACATTCTCCTGTGAAAAGTCTGAATTGCCTTTTAGGTTTTTGAAAAAATAAAAGAAATCCTTTTCACTCTAATTATGACCGATAGTAACGAAGACAATTCATATTACACGGTAAGTAAACAATCTATACATTTTTTAGAAGAAAATACCACCGGCGACAATTCATATTACACGGTAAGTAAACAATTCATATTACACGGTAAGTAAACAATCTATACATATTTTCTTCTCAAAAATGTATAGATTGTTTACTTACCGTGTAATATGAATTGTCATCGTTACTATTGGTCATAATTAGAGTGAAAATGATTTCTTTTATTTTTTTAAAAACCTAAAGGGCAATTCAGACTTTTCACAGGAGAATGTTATTGCAAATAGTAAGACCAAAAATGTATAGATTGTTTATTTACCGTGTAATATGAATTGTCCTCGTTACTATCGGTCATAATTAGAGTGAAAAATATTTTTTTTTATTTTTTTAAAAACCTCAAGGGCAATTCAGACTTTTCACAGGGGAATGTTACTGCGAATAGTAAAACGGTTACTGCAAATAACAATTTCGTATTAATTTTCATTTATTCCCAATACTTTTTTTCTTTTTTTTTTTTCATCTATTTGATATATTTTTAACATTTAAAAATTTAACTTCAAACCATTTAGATATACAATTCAGAATCTCATATATAAAGAAAAAAAGAAAAAGTTATATCCATTTTAGCTCTGAATATCATTTTAAATACATTGCAAATGAAACATCAAGCACCAGTGGTCTAGTGGTAGAATAGTACCCTGCCACGGTACAGACCCGGGTTCGATTCCCGGCTGGTGCACTTTTTTGCAGTGAAGACTTCTGCGCCCCTTGGAGAGTGGGTCTCTCCAAGGTTGTTAAACTCGGATATTGACTTAAACTCGTTTGAGGTCTGGAATCGGAATCGTAGAATCGGATCGTAGACTCGGAACTAGACTCGAAAAATAGGTTTAAAGTGTATAATTAATTATAATAGTTTTTTCAATCATAATACATACACAAATTTAACTATACTTGTAACATAAAACTTAAATATAATAAAAAAAACCACATTAAAGTGTCAAATTATCAATTGTGAAATAAAAAAATATCCCCAACAAAGACTAATCTCAATCTCAATACATGTTATAGAGATTAAAAAAAAAAATTAACCCTAGAAAAGAAGTGAAAATTAAAAGTTAAGAAAAATATAATTTGTCGAGGTTTGAGCAATGGAGAGAAATTAGTAGTTTTAAAAAAAATCACAACTTTTATGGAATACAAATGTGATGGATACTTAAAGAGAAAATGAATAAGTAATAAAACTGAAATATTTATATATATAATTTCAGTTCTTGATATAATAACATGGGTTCATTTGGTCTAGTGGCATGTTTGATGTGCAGCAAAAGTAATTTACTTCCATAGGTGCAAGGTTCGAACCTTGCTCATGCCATTTTTTTTTCCCTTCCTTCTTTGCCAGATTTGCCAAATCCCACATCGGGTTTGAGAGAAAACTTGGTGAAGAAGCTCTATTATAAAAGGAACACAAGGATGAGTCTCCTTCACAAACGGGCTGGGCCAATAATGAATTAAAAAATAAATTCAATGGCCCAATAGCTCAAATATAATAATTTTTTTGGACTCGCCCTAAACTCGTGAACTCGGACGAGTTTACCGAGTCTAACCGAGTTCAACGAGTCTAGGGCGAGTCCAGTCTAGTTTGAAATTTTAACCGAGTCTGACTCGATTTAGGAAGTCGACTCGTAGACTCGACCGAGTCTACGAGTTTACGACCGAGTTTGACAACCATGGGTCTCTCCATTCTTCCGAACCTCGGACGAAAACCTAGGCGCTTCGGAGCACCTGTTTTTTTTCTTTTCTTTTTCCAACTTTGTTCAAAATTTTTTTTATCTTTTTGTTTTTCTACAAATTTTATGGTTACATATTTGTCTAAAATACACTATAAATTTTGGATTTATTTCCCCCAATATTCATTTTGGGGGGATATAAATACCAAAACAAACCAAATAGAATTGAAATTCCCAAAATATAGTTGAAAACGAATCTCCCGACTTCGTTTTCTTCAAAAAAACAAAAAAAAATTTCACTACTAGAATTCGTTTCCAGTACCTGGAGAATTCGTTTCCTAATGGGAATTATTATTATTATTATTATTTTAATTCTGAATTCGTTTTCTTTCAGAAAATTAATCTTATTTTTAAAAATTTAAGTGAATTCGTTTATAAAATTAGTTAAGTAATTCTATGTAAACTAATGTAAAAAATAAGTAAATAATTATTTTGTAATTGAAAACGAGTTCACCAACATCGTTTCTAAGTTTTTATGGTTTTTTAAATATAAATATTATTTAATGTAAAACGAATTATGGTGATTCGAAATTGACACCCGTAATTCGTTTTTCAATTTTAGGGGAACAAAGGCAAGAGCTAATTATATAACTGAAAATCTAATTTGTAATTGAATTAAATTTTTAAATAGTTTTTATTAAATTTGTTTAAAACTAATTTTTTAACTAAAATTATTTTACTTATTTTAAAAAAAACTTTATTCATAAAACGAGAGAAAACGAATTCAGAAAATTTGTTTTCAGTATAAACTGAATTCGTTGAATTCGTTTGCACGAATTCTCTTTTTGTATTATTTAATTAAAATTATTTTACTTATTTTGGAACTAATTTTATTTATTAAACGAATTCACTAAATTCGTTTCTTGTTTTCTATTATTTAACTAAAATTATATTACTTATTTTAAAAATAATTTTATTTAGAAAACGAATTCTTTAACTAAATTATTTTACTTATTTTTTAAAAAAATTTATTTCAAAGAATTTGTTTTCTACTAAATTTTTTTTTCAATTTTTTAAAAATAAACTTAATTTTATTAAGTTGAATTCGTTTCTTTCAAAAATATTTAACCAAAAAAAAACCAAAATATAAAGTACTTAAAATATTTATTAAATTACAAATTAGATTTTCAGTTATATAATTATAAGAGTCTTTTTTTCATAAAAACTGAAAAAACGAATTACGGGGGTCCATTTCGAATGACCATAATTTGTTTTACATTAAATAATATTTATATTTCAAAATATATAAAAACTTAAAAACGATGTTGGTGAACTCATTTTGAATTACAAAATAAAGAAGACAAAGGTAATTGACCACCATTTCGAAAAATGTCGTAAATTACTTCCTCTGAAATTTTATTAAATTAAAATTAAAATTTCAGTTATATAATTATATTTTGCCTTTTTTCATAACAATTCAAAAATGAATTACGGGGGTTCTTTTGAATTAATGAAATTAATAAAAAAACAAAAAAGGAAAAAATTAATTTCTCCAAGATTAATGAAATTAATAAAAAACAAAAAAGGAAGAAACGAATTCATGGAATTCGTTTTCAATCAAGAAGTTTTTTTTTTTAAAATTCTTGAAGAAAACGAATTTGCCAAATTCGTTTTCTATAGAATGGGAATGAATTTTTTTTGTGTGTATATTTTGGTAATTAGTTGCCCCAATAAAAATATTGGGGCAAAAAACCCATAAATTTTGAGAAGAAGAAACAATAAAATACTTAATTTACTTCATATATATACACACACACGTACTCCTCTCGTTTCATTAGAAGAGTAAACTTTCAAAAGTATTTGTTATTCCAATAGAATTGTCTACTTTCAGAATTTTTACTCATCATTCCTATAATAATATAATCATGTGGGGTCCGTCCACAATTAGTTATGCTTGAAAAGTAACAATTTTAATAGAATAAATGGTGTCTAATTAGCTATTTTAGGTGTTATTTTTTTATATTCATAATAAGTTGTACATTGGTATACAAGTAAATTATAAAGCGGCTCCCTCCCTCCTCTCTCAAGTTGTACATTGGTTTGGTATACAATCATTTGAATGGAACAATGGTGACATCATCATCTTCCCTCAGTCTCCCACCTCATCTTCCCCCACTGGAGAATGAGGGAAGAAGTTCTACTCTCGTTCTTGTTAACTTTTATTTAATTTTCTTTGAATAATTAATGTATCGTTGTTTATGATATTTTTCTATATGTTTACGGTGTTTTCTTTCTTAGTTATGAAAGTTTTCTCTCTGGCTATAGTGATTTTATTACTAGCTATGGTGTATGAGTCCCTAATTATGTTATATTCATGGTCATTGTGTATAAAGTTTTGGTCGACATTTCTGTTGGGGAGTTTTGGGGTTAGGAAACCAGAAACAAAGAATAACAATACACAACTTAAGTGATCACAGAGAGCACTTAATGTAGAACACAAGAACAACTTGTAAATGATTATTTATGAATCAAAGTAATGAATCTAAGGCGTGTAATCACTTTACTTAAAGAGTTTATTGCATACTATACTCAATAACAGGGTTTAATGGCAATACTATTTTAGGATACAATAGATTCTTCAAACAACAAAGTAGAGAGTTTTTTTGATTGTTTGAAGAATAATAGGAGAGCAAAAAGTTGATATAATTTTGAATAACAACATCTATTTATAGAGACGAATAGCCACGAACTCGTTGGTGATGGTTGAGGATTTGTTTGATCACTACCACTTGTGAGCAATCATAACTCTTCATTAGAAAACTAAACTCGTAGCAGTTTTCACGAAGCAGTTCGATACCAGTTTAATGTCGAATGCCAACGTCGAACTCAGTATGAGAAATCCTCAAATATCAGCAACAAAGCTTTCGACCTTTGTTTTATACATGTACAGTTGTGGTAGTTCAAATCTGATAAAAATCAAATCAAACCAAATATTTTGTGAAATAAATTCATCATCTGTAACATCTACCCATTCTGGAATTTTAATCAACCAATTCATTAAACACCCTTTTGGTAACCTAACCATACGAGATGGGTCGTATAACTTCATTCAACAATGAATTTTGAAATTAGTAGGAACTAAAATCAAGAATAGAAGAAATGATCAAAATCAAAATGATTTTAGAGTGAAGAGTAACCTTAAGAAAATAAAAATAAATAAAATTTTTAACTTGACTTTACATAACTCATTAGATTCAGCAATAGGTTCATTCAGATAATATCTTGAGCAACTGAGAAGATTGTATTGACTATTTATTGTTTTTTATTTTATTTTAATAATTTGTAATTTGATACAACTTTTTTTTTTTTTTTGTTTCTAACTTTTGCAATAAAGTGCTTACATATCACTGATTTCAACTCAAATAATATTGCTAATTAAAAGGTAGAATATATGAACACAAAGTCCTTATGTACACATCCAAAAATATTGGATTTAAAAAGGATGATTAACTAATTAATTAATTTCACACTCTAATCCAGTTCCCAGAATTGGCAGCAGCAGGAATGCAACCAAAAACAAACGACCTGGCCAACACGTTATTCAGATGGGCCCTACCACTAAACGTCGATTTCAGCATCGCCCAGTGACTCCTCCTCTTCGCCGTCGTCTTCCCACCGCTGACCACCACTTTGTCACCGTCCCACACCTCGTCCGGCGACAGCATAGTAGTCAATCGCTTCCCTTGCCTCTCCTTGATGGCGCTGAGCTCCATCTCGGGCTTGAACTTCACGGGCCCGAACATGAACATCCTCCTCCTCGACTTCGCCGACATGGAAGTCAACGAAGTTATGTTGACTTTCTGAACCTGGTGAGGAGGCTGATACGAAGAAGAAGAAGAATGGCTTCCGCCGGACTTAGCAGCGGTCCGGGTGGGACTACTGGGATAGTTTTGTCCACGATGATCAGAATTAGAAGAAGAAGAAGAAGATGAAGATTGACGGAAAGAGCCGGACTTGACCATGGTCAAATAATCTCTCTTTTGATACTCATTGAGTTCTTCGTCGTCGTCTGCTTGAATGATTTTTCCGCAGAAAACGATGTCGGGGGCGCTGTGAGTTTGGTGGATAGTATTGGAGAATTCGAACAGTTCTCGATGGGGTGAAGAAGGGAGAGACGAGACAACGTCGTTTTTACTTTCTTCAGGGGATTCATGCATGGTGAGGTTGCATAAAGAAAGAGCGTCATCTTCTTCTTTGTCTTCAAATAAAGCTTCCCAACCATAACTTGCTTTGTTTTCCATTTTTTGATTTGAATCAATGAAGAAATTTGTAAAGAAACTTGAGAATTTGTTAATGGTGGGAAGGGATCGATGACTGGAGGATTTGCTGCTAATTGGGGTAGTTATATAGGAGAGGAAGTTGAGAGTGACGAATGGCTTCTAGAGAAGTGGGCAAATTAAAGTTGATTTGATTGAGACGCGCAATTGTTGCAGAGATCTTTCGTTTTCTTGGGGGAAGAAGTTGTACGCAGTCTAGAAGGAGAAAAACAGAAAGAGAAAGAGGCATGGAATGGAATGGAATGGAATGGATGAGTCAAACTTCTAGCTATATTTAACACTCAACTTCCAAGAAACGGCCCGAGGAAGGAGCGTAACTAGCTCTTCTAGATGGCTATCAATATCGTAATTAATTAAAGAAAAAGTCAATACAACTGATTTTACAAAATATCTAATCGAATAATTATAAAATTTGAATCATAGTAACAGTGTATTATTATATATCTATTATTATATATCTAAATATAGTAGAAATTTAAAAATATAATTGCGCTCAATAAATCTCGTATTGATAGTTATAGATCAACCACTAATTACTGATGAAAGTTTCGAAATTGAATTTTTGACCGAGTTTTTATACACCATAGCTATGAATAGAATTACCATATCATTATCGACAAGGAAAGAAACACCATAAATATAGAGAAAGTAGTGATTTTACGGAAAAACTATCTCTTGTTGGTCCAATTAGAGAGTATAAATTTGAAGTTAAATAAAATACAACTAGAATAATAGTACAAGACGCGGGGAGAATATAATGAACTTTAGGGTTTGGAGAGAGATAAAGCAGAGGTTGTGATGACGAAAGTATTTATGATTAATTCTTTTCTATACTTCATTTATTCTATCCATATAATGATGATACACATATCAACTAATTAATTACAATTTTTGATAGCAAGTGATTATGCATTCATTAGACACTCTTTTATAAAATAATTATTAATATCACGTTATCGACTCCAATGAATGTATGCCAAATAACTTACTATGAAAAATTGTGATGAATTAGTTCATATGAGTATCACGACTCTGTTTTAAAATAGATACATTTGTTCAAAAGTGAAAAAAATATAGGAAATATCATAATACTAATTATTTGTTTTTAATATAAGTGATCTGCTATGCATTTAATCTTGTAGGAACAAAAATCTTTCACCGTCAATCAAAGGAATTATATTTCTATTTTAATAAGCAAATAATTGGAGAAAATAAAAAAACTACTCGGTGGAAAAAAAAAAAAAAAAACGCACACCATATGTTAAAAGTTACTTAGAAATTTTAATTTCAAATAGTCAATAATTTTTTGTTTATGTGTTTATTGCATCATTCACTTTAAAAATTCACTATAAATTTTCACTATCTGTGTCATTATTTATTTTGATAACATAAGAGAAAAAATGTAGTAAAAGGCCTAAGACGCAATATAATGTAAAATTATTAAGGGCATGTTTAATAACAGTGTTTGATACTTAAATTTATTTTAATTCAAAGATAATGAGTTTTACTCTGTTAGATTACACTTTGGAATATTTGCTGTATTATGCCAAGACACAAGAAGAGGATAGGAAATTCTAAAACCATACAAAAACTGTTTTAAATGTTGAATGTTTGCAATAGGAAACAGCCTCTCATTAGGCAATTTTGAAATTAAGTGCCACTGTATTTCAATATAGAGCAAACCACCAAAATGATCCCTCAGAAAAGTTGAACTAGCTCCTTGAATTTTCATGCCACAGTAAACACATAGAAAGAAAGATTCATACGTATATTCAAGAAAACACATAACCCAGACAAAGATTTTGTTAAACCATAGGCAATAAAGAAAATTGAACCAGATTTTTTGGGGCAGAAAACACAAAAGCTCAACCATCTCCTTAATTTTTTTTTTTTCAAGCATTATGGTAAAAAATAAGAACAGAAGTATTAAGTTCTTTTCCGATTTTGCCCTTTTATTACACTGCGAGTTAATAGTTTGTTGGATGGAAAAAAGGATGTAGAGTTAGTGAGGGACCAAAAGAGTACACTTGTGAAATGTGAAGGACTATTTTGAAGCATTTAAAATGTGAAGGACAAAAAAATCATTGTACAATATGTGAGGGACCATTTTGGTGGTTTGCTCTTCAATATATAAGACTAATTGGGTTGAAATGTTAAATCTAAAGGGTTTGATTTGGGCAAGTGTGTAAGTTATATGAAAATCTTAAATTGCATGAAAGTAAAATCTTTTGATTTAATAAAAAATGTGTATGAATAAATGAAGAAGAACATTGAGCCATCTTTATCTTCCACATTTGATGCTTTCTAAAATGAAAAATAAAAAGGATTTATTATCACTCATTAGATAAAATAAAATTACTATTTTTGTATATAACTTTTTTAATAGTAATTTGCTACATTTTAGGAGTAGCGGCGGAAGTTAATTCTCATTATTTTACCACAACAAAATTAACAATTGGGCATATAGTTTGCGTGTGCAAGTTTTACTTTATGTGTCGTTCTTGTGCAATAATTATGATATTAATTCAAAGTGTATATGGGATTCACGTGCAATTTTTATTTATTAATTATATAACCTTAAATAATGAATTCAAAACCAACTAATTAAACTAACCGGTTAAACACAATTTTTGTTCTTTTTAGTTAGGTTGGGTTTTGGCTTGCATTTTGGTTTGAAAAAAATAGTTTTATAGTGTAAAAAGTGTATTGAAAATGTAAAAAGGTATAGCTGAATAATAAAAAATTGTATTGAAAATGATGAAAACTGATTATAATATATTAAATTTACTGTTGAGATAAAAACAGAAACCAAAACCAAAACCAAAACCAAAATAAAACCAAAACTTAAGGAACGTGATGAAGATGAGAAAGGCCTTTCCACCTAAGGTGCCCATGTCTCATCATGTTTGGAATTTGTTGGAAAATAATAATTTAAACCAAACTTGTATTAATTAGGTAATTATAATTATAGTAAGATTTATTATTTATCTATTTCCTATTTGGTTTAGTGTTTGTTTTGAAAAACCTAATTGTTTTAAGAAGTAGTTCTGAATCATATTAATGGTAGGATTAAGGAATAGTTTAGCCTATAAATAGAGGCATTGAGTTATCATTGTAATCACAGAGATAGATACAAAAATACATGAGAAACTGAATAGCCTTCGGGTTGTTTCTCGACCAAGCTTCGGCTTTGGTGCGCCGCATAGGTTGTGTGCGTGCGAGTTTGTTTATTGTTCGTTATTACAAAGAAGTTTTATTCCGCTGTGCGTTAATCTCTTTAATATTATTTTGGATATAAATTATTTTTATATCCTACAGAACTGCAGTCCGGCAGAGGCTTTGGTGCGTCGGTATTGGAAGGAGATGTCGAGGGATTAGGTAAGGCATTGTCTTCATATAAGATAGTTGACGGGTGGCAATTCGTGTCGTGTTCGGGTTGACGGGTTCCCGTGTCGACACCTCTCAACCCAAACCTTACCCCGTTTAATTATTCATGTTATTCGTGTCGACCTATTTAACTAGAGAACATTTCGTGTTCATGTCGTGTTTTTGTGTTGTAATATTAATTTCTCGTGTCGAGTTCTGGTTGGTGGATTCACGTGTTAAACTTTCTCAATCCTAACCTTACCAGTTTCAGGTCGACCCATCTTACCCGCTAAGACTCAACCCTAACCAGCTTATATCGTATCGAGTTAATGTCCTATTTTCATATCGTCACTACTACAAAACGAAGCTTTAACGGCTGCGAATTAACGGCGGAAAATAGAAAACCGCAGTAATAAAAGAAATGCGGACTTTCTACGGCGGTCTAAAAATGAACCGCCGTAGAACAGGACTTTCTACGGCGGTTTAAAAATGAACCGCCGTAGAAACGTACTTTCTACGGCCGTTGGGACAAACCGCCGTAGAAAGGGGACTTTCTACGGCGGTTGGAGGGCAACCGCCGTGGAAAGTGGACTTTCTACGGCGGTTTAATTTTCTCCGCCGTAGTATTGACGTATATATATATTAAAACCTAAATAACACCGAGTATTCCCATATCGCAGCCGAGAGTGTCTGTCTCCAAATTTTTACTACGGTTTTGCACGTTGAACCTAAAGAATCGTCATTTTGAGTTAAAATTTACCACCTAAAGGTTAGAAACTTGTAAAATTTCTCAGTAATTGCTTATGCTTGTACTTTAGATATGTCATCCTATAGCATTTATTTTTATTTATGGTAGATGCATGGCTGAAAATTAAAGTTGCATATATTCCATGTATGTGGCGAACCTTAGTAGTGTGGAACCCTATTTAGTTATACTATGTAGTTTTCGGTGATGTAATTTGATTTATAGTGTTTGATTTTTAATGGATGATGTTCATATAATAAGCACTACTTAGAGTGTGTATTATTTTTTTATGCATTTTATGCGTTTGACGAAATGCATAAATGAAAAACTTAGAGTTTCTTCTTCATTCGATTATGTCTATTGCGCATGTGTTGTCATTGCATTATTTTTTTCATTGAGGTATTATAGTAGTTTTGATTATATATGACTAACATAAGTATTATGACATGTGCTAAGACAAGCATGCAACTTGATACTTTGTACATTGTTTGTTGAATTATTATTTGGTATTTTTAATTACTTCAAGGTCTTAGTTACACATGGATCGAAATATCTTGTTATGTGGTGATCGGACCTCCGATTCTTATGCGAGAGAAGTTGAGAATTTCATTCAATTCGCTTATAAGAATACAAAGTACGTTCATTGTCCGTGCAAATCTTGTAAAAATGGGGCGCGGTTTGATAACTCAGATACAATAAGATTCCATTTATATCGGCATGGGTTTGATCCTTCTTATAAACCGTGGATTTGGCATGGTGAAAGTATTTATGGTTTACCTGAGCAAAGAAAATCTCATGCAAAAGGAGATGATGCGATTACTAGAGATCGATTAGATGCCATGATTGAGGATGTGGCCGAGGATTTTGCTGATAAACCGGAAGTTCTTGCTTCGATTTTGGGTGACAATGAGAAGCCTCTATACAAGGGTTGCAGTAAATATACACGATTGTCTAGTGTTTTGAAGTTGTTTAGTTTGAAAGCGGCAAATGGGTGGTTAGATACTAGTTTTACAGCCTTATTGAGGGTATTGAAAGATATGCTCCCAGAAGATAATGAACTTCCAGATCGAATTTACGAGGCGAAAAAAATGTTGTGTCCAATGGGTATGGAGTATAAGAAGATCCACGCTTGCCCAAATGATTGCGTCCTATACAGGAATGAGTATAAGGATTTATTGCGGTGTCCTAAGTGTAACACTCCCCGATACAAAAACAAGCAGCTGTGTGATGCTGTTGAAGACAGTTCTGATGCGCAAAAGAAGGGGTCGCCGGCTAAGGTTCTGTGGTATCTTCCTATAATACCGAGATTTAAACGGTTGTTCGCTAATGAAAAAGATGCAAAACTATTGACATGGCATTCAGATCGGTGTATTCCCAGTGATGATGACAAGGTGATAATGCATACATCAGACTCAGATCAGTGGAAAAAGATTGATTCAATGTATCCTTCTTTCGGGGGAGAAGCCAGAAATTTGAGGCTTGGTCTGTGTACTGATGGAATGAACCCGTTTGGCAGTCTGAGTAGCACACATAGCTCATGGTCGGTGATGTTGGTTATTTACAATTTGCCGCCTTACTTGTGTATGAAGCGCAAGTACATACTTATGTCTCTAATGATTTCAGGCCCACGGAAACCAGGAAATGACATCGATGTGTATCTTGCTCCTCTTATTGAAGACTTGAAAAAGTTATGGGATGAAGGCGCACCTGTGTTTTATGCCTACCGTGAAGAAATGTTCACATTACGTGCCATGTTGTTCTGTACCATTAATGATTTTCCTGCTTATGGAAACTTGTCTGGGTACTCTGTTAAAGGGCATAAAGCATGTCCAATATATGAGGAGAGTACAGATTTTTGTCAGCTTGCACATGGGAGGAAGACAGTATACCTTGGGCATCGCAGATTTCTTCCCAAGACTCATCCGTATCGTCGTATGAAAAGAGCATTCAATGGATTCCATGAGTTCAGAAAAGCACCAGAACCCTTGAACGGGCTAGAGGTGAAAGCTCGTGTGATGGACATTAATGTTGAGTTTGGTAAAACTTCGGAGTCCAGCAACAATGATACAGGTTGTTGGAAGAAAAAATCCATATTTTTTGAACTTCCATACTGGGAGAACTTGGATGTCAGACATTGTCTCGATATTATGCATATTGAGAAAAATATTTCCGAAAGCCTCTTAGGTACGCTCTTGAACATCCCTGGTAAAACTAAGGATGGTTATAACGCGAGACTTGATATGGTTGATATGAACATAAGAGCAAATTTAGCACCGGTAGCTCGAGGACAACGCACATATCTACCCCCTGCCTGTCACACTTTGTCCAGAAAGGAGAAAAAACAACTGTGTTCAACTTTGCGTAGCATCAAAGTTCCATCTGGATATTCTTCAAATGTAAGCAGACTTGTTTCCTTGAAAGATTTAAAACTGGTTGGTTTGAAGTCTCATGATTGCTATGCCTTAATGCAGCAATTGTTGCCTGTAGCTATTCGCTCGATATTGCCCAAGCATGTTAAGTCCAGTATAACAAGACTTTGTTTCTTCTTCAATGCTATATGTAGCAAGGTTATCGCGCGCGAAAGACTTGATCAGCTACAAGATGAAATAACTGTTGTCCTCTGTCAATTAGAAATGTATTTTCCACCCGCCTTCTTTGATATTATGGTGCATTTGGTGATTCATTTGGTCAGAGAGACAAAAATCTGCGGGCCTGTTCATTTGCGATGGATGTACCCATTCGAGCGATATATGAAAGTATATAAGGGGTATGTGAAGAATCGTTGTCGTCCTGATGTTAGTATTGTTGAATGTTATATAGCTGAGGAGGTAATTGAGTTTTGCACTGAGTACTTGGTCGGGACCGCATCCATTGGAATATCTAAGAATCGGCACGATGTGAGGATTACAGGTATGGGCACAAGGGGAGGAAATTTTTTTTTGCCGTCTAATGTTGAATTGATGAAGGCGCATCTCTACATTCTGCGCAATTTTGAAGAAGTTGCGCCCTATGTGACAGACCACATACAGTCAATAAGAACGTCTTATCCTGCTTGGACGGATCAACGTGTGCTCAATGAACATATTCGGACATTTGTCTATTGGTTTGGTAATGCTGTCCTGGGAAAAGACGTTTCGGAGACATTGAAATGGTTGGCATTTAGGCCCAGCCCTGCGGTACGAGCATTTTCATGCTATGACATAAATGAATATTCATTTGCTACTAAGAGACAAGATGAGAAGAGTACGGCACAAAACAGTGGTGTTACATTAACCTTGAACCGCCGTAGAAAGGGTACACTTTCTACGGCGGTTCGACCCGCTGTAGAAAGTCCGCTAACTTACAACGGCTGCCAGATAGATGGCGGTTCAAAAATGCTAAACCCCGCCGTTAAAAGCCCTTTATAACCGCCATTAAAACTCCGTTTTGTAGTAGTGCGTTTCAGAGATTGCCAACCCTAATTGAACTTAGTTGGGTTTTGTGCCATTGAAACGCGAAGGTGTTTTTATTTACTTTTCCCTTCCTTTTCTTGTTGCAGTTCTTTCTTATGTTGCCAATAATTGTGTTGTATTTCTCAACAGTAAGGAAAAAAAAAAAAAAAAAACTCTGTTTCCCGATGAATGATGTTAACTTTCCATCACCAACTCTTATTTGAATTAGAATTATGGTGATTATTAAGTGTTTATTTTTAATTAATATATATATTTCAAAATAACATAGTGTGAATATTAAAAATTAGAAAAGAAACTATAAGTATAATGTTTTCAATATCTCAATCATTTTTGGCATTGCGTTTATTTGCTATATATAATATATCAATTAATCATCATCAAAGCTTCCAAATCCAAATCCAGAATTGACAAGGATTCTCACTCTCATATCCCCCTTGTACAATGATAAATGAAGAACGTACAACGCTTATGATCTTCCTCCTAGTCTGACAGTTCGAACTCAAAGCCTTACTCGATCGAATTCAAGTTTGAACTAGTTATAAATTCTTGAGCGCTTAGAGTCTGAGTCTCAGTATGTATATTTAACAAAGTATTTTAGATTTTTTACGAACAAAAACTAAAATGTTCCGTATGTAAAAGTTAGGGGTTTAAATAGTTGGTTTCAAATGTTAAAGACAAAAACAATTCAAAGAACACATGTTTAGGGAAAAATTTATTTTTAATTTTGAGTATCCAATAATATTTCTCCATGTTGTGCAAATTGATGAAATACCAATAAAATACATACTATTTTTTAACTTGAAAAACCCACAAAAAAAGAAAAAAAAAAAGATTCGAGATTGTAATTTCATTAAGAATATTGAACTTCAAATGACCTTCCAATCTTAGTTTAAAGAATGCTTTATCTGAAATATTATATTTTCTCTGTCCCATTCAAAGACTCCACTTTGTATTACTGTTTTTAGTAATATAAAATAGATTATTTGAATAGAACAGAGTGGGTAATATGTTCCAAAAAGAGAGAGGAAAAAAAGAAAAAAAGAAAGAAGAAGAAGAAGTGTTGTTTTTTTTTTTTGAAAAGTAAAAACATTTATATTAATACTACTGGAAATAGTCCAGCAACAATTTGAGATACAACCAAATTCCTATTCCCCACAAATTGGTCCCCAAAACAAACTTCTTGCCCATTCTTCCCGGACCCAGCATTCTCCAAACCAATTTCCTCACATTCTCCAAACCAAAACAACACCCAACCCATGAAATAGCCGCAGAACAGCAGCCACCTTCCACCGGCAAAACAGCCGCCACCCTCCATCGGCAAGATAGCCGATTCCACCTTTCTCTCCCACCGCGTTGCCACCAACGTCACAGCCATATGCAACTCCAGTCTTCACCTTCTTTTTCTTCCTCTTCCTCTCCCAAAAAACTCTCCAAAAGAGAGGCCAATAAACCTTACAAATAAGGGATAAACCCTTAGAAGAAGGAAACAAAACTTAACCTAAAGAAAACAAAACAGAAAATAAAACAAACAAATGAAGAAAACAAAAGAAAAAACAAAATATTTCAAAGGTTCATTCCCCCCTTCTCCCGAAGAAGAGAAGGGGGGAAGAAGAAAAGTGAGGCGGCGGCTAGGGTTTTTAGAGAGAAGGGGGAGAAGAGTATATGGAGAGAGAGATTAGGAGTGTATGACGCATAAAGACTTAAGAAGAAGTGTTGTTTGTTGGGAGCCAAGCGTCAATGTACACATTTAATTAAGGTATAATATACTCACTTGGTAAGATTAAAGTACATTTTAAATAAATACAAAAGAGAAAATGTCAACTAATTTGTAAATCTACGTGATAATACAAACTGGGGAGAAAAAAAAAAAAAAGAAATCAAATCTACATTGGTTTCGGATTTTATATCCAATTTTTTTTTTTTAAATTTTAAAGATTTGTTTAATTTTTATTTGGAAACAAAATTTACGTAAATTGTAACATTATTACACTAAAGAAAATAGTGAAATCCTTCTCCGGTTGGGAAATGAATTAAACAGTAATAAAATTTCATTAAGAATATCTGTAGTATCAAATTAAGCTTCAGAAATTCAGAATCCAGAATGTACAAGGATTCAAGGATATATCTTCCTATAAATATATTCTCCGATCGATCAAACCCAGTAAATTAAATGCGATTCTTCTTCTTCATCTTTATCGCTCAGATAATTGATTTTTGAGCGATGGAGATGGAGAATCTTGATACCTTGAACGTTCTGATGCTGCCATGGCTCGGCCATGGCCATGTCTCCCCTTACTTAGAATTAGCCAAGAAACTAATTCCCAGAAACTTCAAGATCCACCTGTGTTCTACTCCGGCGACCCTGAGCTCCGTTAGGTCGAAGATCACCGGGAAGCTTTCCCACTCCATCAAGCTCGTCGAGCTCCACCTTGCGACGTCGCCGGACCTCCCACCTCATTACCACACCACCAACGGCCTCCCGCCACACCTGATGGACACGCTCAAGCACGCCTTCGACGCGGCTGGCCCGGCCTTCCGCGCCATTATTAAGAATGTAAACCCCGACTTGGTTCTCTACGACCTCCTCCAGCCATGGGCGCCGGAGGCCTCCGCGGAATATGGAATCCCCGCCGTCGAATTCGTCACGTGCAGCGCGACCATGACCGCCGTCATGTACCACCTTTTTACGAATCCGAAGGCCGCTTTCCCCTTCGATTCGGCGATTTATTTTCGCGATTACGAAGCGCACATCCATAGGAAGCTGCTCGAGAGCGCGGAGGATGCTTATCGTGTCGTACAGTGCATCGACCGGTCCTCCGACGTCGTTCTGGTCAAGAGTTTCGACGAGATGGAAGGAGTTTACGCTAATTATCTCTCCCGGATGACGAAGAAGAAAGTCGTCTCCGTCGGCCCTCTGGTTCAAAACCCCGTTATTGATAATAACGGCGACGAGCATTATGAAATCATGGAATGGCTTAACAAAAAGGAGAAGGGCTCGACTATTTTCGTTTCGTTTGGAAGTGAGTATTTTCTCACGTGTGACGACATGTACGAAATCGCACGCGGGTTGGATATTTGCTGCGACGTCAACTTTATTTGGGTGGTGAGGTTTCCCAAAGGGAACGACGTCGACGACGCCGTGAAGCTGGAAGAAGCCTTGCCGGAAGGGTTTCTGGAGAGAGTCGGAAACAGAGGGAAAGTCGTGAACGGGTGGGCCCCGCAAGCTAGGATATTGGTCCACCCGAACACCAGCGGGTTCGTGAGCCACTGCGGGTGGAACTCGGTTTTGGAAGGCCTGAAATTTGGGCTTCCGATTATTGCCATGCCCATGCACCTCGATCAGCCGGTCAACGCTAGGTTGCTCGAGGCCGTCGGCGCCGGCGTGGAGGTTGTGCGAGATTCGAACGGTGGCCTTCGCGGTGAGAAAATAGCCGAAACAATTAATCTAGTTGTGAAAGGGGACGGCGGGGAGTTCGTGAGGAGGAAGGCTAGAGATTTCTGGGAAACGCTCGAGTTGAAAGGAGACGAAGAGATGGATACAGTGGCAGCGGAACTGGCTGCTCTCTGCCGGAGGAGAGAGAAAGATTTGCTTGAGGCGTCGGTGGAAGTGGCGGCGGCGAAACATTGCGCGGCCAACCAGGAGATGACTGGGTTGAAGATGAACCCCTCCATTCCCGCCACGCTTGGGATTTAAGCAGTATTAAATATTAGTGACACTTCTTGGAGACTGTCATGTGTCGCATAACTTACAAGTGTTGTAATTGTATCTATAAAAAAGTATAAAGTTAATACTCCTTTTGGTTACAGACCTACAGGAGACAGTAGTAGAGACATGTTTCTATAGCTTTTCTTTTTATTTCATGATAGAAAAAAAGTTCAGTTTTTAATTTTAAACGTTCCATATTACTCAATCCAATCCAAAATAATAGTCGTTTTATAGTTGTTCAGACAATGGTAAATAATAATTTAAAAAAAAAAATGACATCGAATTACTTATTTTAGAGCTTCTATCTCACCATCCATATTAAGTTATCCAATCAAAAAATTGAATAAATTATTTTATCTGGATGGAAGGTGTAATAACTAAAGTACGTATTTTATATTGTGAATTTGTTTAAGGAAAATAATACATTCTCTTCAATGAACTATTTATTCATTGAATAATGACATTATTATTGTCATTGCATAAGTTATTATTCAGTGAATGAATATGGTTATTGCAAGAACCGTGCGTTGTCTTTTAATTTGAAAATTAAATAAAATTATTGTAGGTAAAATTTCTGGGAGAAAAATCACAGTTTAGAAGCTACCTCTAATCAGGCAAAAAGCGGAAAAGCATGATAGCAGCAATGAAAACCAGCTAACATGTGATAATAACATAATGGTGCTTTGCTGAGTTAACTGAAACACAGAAATTTAACGGTGAAAAGGCCACGAAACGACGACGCTACCCTAATAGAAATTCCAAAATTGATTAATTATCGCATAGCCAAAACCCTGAAGTCAGGAGGAGGGGCAAAAAAATTTAATATAATAAAAATATTTTGTTAAAAGATTTATTTGCTACTAAATTTCATGTAAATATTGTTATTGCTCTTGTCAAAAATTTTAACTAAGACTAAAATATGTTAACTTCTATGGATAAAAAATTTATTCATAATTGTTAATTTTTACATTTTGCCCTATGTTATTTCAATCTTTAAAATTCAAGTATATTAATCATTATTTTCAAATTTTTGGGTGGGGCAATATCTGTGATTACAAGTCATGGCATTTAAGGACAAAAGTATTAGGATACCGAGGGATCGAATTGGTACAATAACACCTACTTTCTCAAAAGTAGATGAGCGTAAACAGTTCTTCCCATTGGTCACCTCATTATTGTAATGTCGGAAAGTCACCCTTATGTAAGTTAGAAAACTACACAGTGAACTTTGGGGTAAAGAAAAATCTGTTGGAGCATTAGCTGCTCATCCATTACCATGGCCAATGGCGTCACCATTATGTAAGGTAGAAAAATCTGTTGGAGCATAAGTAAAAAATTGCTCATCTACCACCATGGCTAATGAATGGGTGTAGATTGGGGGGCATTCCGAGAATTGAACTCGGGACCTCTCGCACCCTAAGCGAGAATCATACCACTAGACCAAATGCCCTTTTTGTTGTCATGTAAATTTTTTTGAATTTTATACATTATTTGGTATTTTTCCCCTTAAACCCTCCTTTTTTTGCAATTTGCTACAGTAGTAGAGCAAAACCCTTGAAGCCTTGCTGGATCGCAAGTTCTCTACTGTGATTCTGTCAATATCGGCTAGCGGTTTCCTCTCGAAATCACAGAAAGGTTGCGATTCGCAGGTGACCGGCGAAAATGGCGAGAAATTATCTGTTTCAGCTGGTTCGCTCTCAAACCCATCATCTCAAAAGGACAAGCTTCAGCTCAGGTTCTTTCTTCCCCGGTTCAATTCTTTTATTTTATTTTGCGCTCTGCATATTTGGGCTTGAATTTTAGGGTTTACTGCTATTCGTGATTGATGTGATTCTGCGTGTTAAATTTCAAGTAATTTTTTTCGGCTATTGTAGGATGTATTAGATGGTTCAATTTAACACCTTCAAGGCACAGACTTTGGTCTTTAGTTGCTTTCTTGATCTTGCTGGAAAGGGCTTTCTGAGCCTTTAAAGATTGATTCTTTATAATCTAAACGAATTGGGATTCGGATAAAAATGCAAATCGCATTTAGGTATTGGTTTTTGTTAACCACGATGAATACCATTTTGAAGTCAACAATATGTTGTATATAGTGTTTAGGCTACTTTAAGGTTTCCTGCATTGCTAGTCTTAATCCTCAACTGTTTCTGCCATATCTGATTATTGGAAATTGGATAGTTTGGCTGTAGCTACTAGTCTTCAATCCAAAAGATTTATATGTACCCAGATCTGCAACATGGAGGAGGGCAGAATCAATGAACTGAGTGAAAAGATGAGCTCGAGGCCGATAATATTTTCTTTGATTTGCCATCTTCTATTGTAGCCCGTACAAATGCATATTGTATGCTGAGAATAATGAATGTGCACACAAAGTGTACCAATAATCAGTACTTTGTATTATATACTTCAAATATTGTTTGTCCTGATAATTGAAAAGGTGTTAATGTGATTCTCATTTGCTGCAGTGATTTGGATATTCTGTTACCAAGAGATGATATTCACTATTTCGTAATTCTGGCTTAACTGGTTATATTAGCCGGACATGGCCCTTGTTATTTTATCAATCGATCCTTAAATTTACCTGACGGCTATAAGCGTGGCACCTTCTTTTGCAACCTTGTGAGAGATTCAGAAATCCACTGCAACTATCAATATTTGACATTGTTGTTTGAAGAATAACGTGATTGCCACTGATCCTGCTTATGTGACCACGAATGAAACTCTAGCAGTTCCAGGTCTATCTAATATAGAGCAAGAGTTACAGTAACAGTTAATGACCGTTTAAGATAGTTTGTTGTGGCTAATAATACATGATCATGATTTAAGCCTGCTGTTTGCTTTGTTATCTTACCAGAGTGATCTTTATGATTGCTTAACATTTGCATTCTTCCTCTTTAGTTTCAGAAATAGTTACTAATTTGTTCAGTTTGAACAAATTTTATTTTGTGGTTCTTGTTCTCTCATTTTGCCTTAGGTAACATATTCACCCTGCAGGTTGCAATCTGAATACCTCCAGAACATTATTGAGCGCGATTAGTACCTCCAGAACCACACAACCTATTGCTTTTCAGAGGCGATGGTTGTCGCAACCCTCAGCAGCAGAAGATAGCAAGATTAGCATTGGACCTCAAAGAGGGGTTGAGTCGGGGAAAGATGAAAGAGACTCGGGGGTTGTTTATCATGGTCCAATATCGAGCACAATTAAGAAAGTCAAACTCTTGTCTCTTTCAACCTGTTGCCTGTCAGTCTCTTTGGGCCCTGTGATAACGTTCATGACATCTCCAGACATGAATGTGATTCTGAAAGGCGCTGTGGCATCCACTGTCATCTTCCTCAGCGCTACTACTACTGGTGCTCTTCACTGGTTCGTGAGTCCCTACATACATAAACTCAGATGGCAGCCAGGTTCCGACAGCTTTGAAGTGGAAATGTTGTCGTGGCTGGCTACTTCTGTTCCAAAAACCATCAAGTTTGCAGATATCAGGCTGCCGGAGACAAATAGGCCATTCGTAACATTCAAAGCTAATGACAAGTTCTATTTTGTCGACGCTGATCACTGTCACAACAAGGCATTGTTGGCGAAATTGACCCCGCAGAAGCCAACTCACGAATCGCCATTCAAGAACTTGTGATCAGCATTTTCTCCGCCGCACCGCAGCACTCGAGGCTTAAATTTTAACATTGTAATAAAATTATGTTTGTAACATTTTTGTTTTCCCCTACTGCTTCATCAGGGCTGGTGTAGTTGCAGAACGGTAGGTTCTCTTTGCTTTATTGTTTTTTTCCTGAAACGGACGAGTAGCAGTTGAAGTCTGTTAAAACAAAATATAGTTTTATACCTAAATGGCATAATACATCATTCTCTTCGTGAAGGTGGTTCTTCATTTTTCAGCACTTGTGAGCCCTAAATGGCACCTAAATAGCTTCTGCATCTTTGGAATTTGTGAACTCTACTACTTGCATTTTCTTATACAGCTGACCTCTTGTAGGGGATAAATGTTTAGTAGCTGGTCTAGTCGTGTTTACGATTATAGTGGGATAAAGTCGTGTTTTAAGATTGTAGTGGGATAAATGTTTAGTAGTTGTTGTAGTCATATTTAAGATTATACGCCATAAAACTCTTAAACAAGTTGTTGTGGCGGGTTTAAGATTGTACTCCATAAAACTCTAAAACTCTTAAACAAGTTGTTGTGGCGGGTTTAAGATTGTACTCCATAAAACTCTTAAACAATTTGGGAAAATCAAGTTGGCCTCCAATTGTGGCTTTTACTTGAATAGTTAAACTAGAGTTGTTTCTGATTTAGTCAATGACTAAAAATAAACCAATAGAAGTATTAGAACATAAAATGAAAAAAGGAGCTCGATATAATATTGGATTTGGTGATGCATTTTCATCTTTAAGAAACAAAACGATGACGTATTGTCAAAAGAAGAGAAGAAGAAAGTAATAAACTATGGAGGGTTCACTCCAATTAAGGACGATGGAAAAGACAAATGACCCATGAAGAATTCTTAATATAATCGTCTATTCATCTTAAAGCTTAGGCTAAACAATGATTCTTACAATTATTGATAGTAGAAGAATGGGTTGAATTGTAACAATACTAAGGTGCAACGTCTAAAATAAATAATTTGACACCGTATTTTTCAGTTACAATCACTGCTTTCTTTCTAATTATATTAGTATATGTATGCAACATACACAAATCAAAACAAACTATTTTAGTGGAAGTAAAATTTTATTTGAAACGACGAAGGAAGGGGTTATTTTAATATTTTGGGTTAATTATTAACACCTTCCTAAGATTTGAATATCAAATTATCAATATCATTGAAGTTTGGAAATGTTATTATCACGCCTTAAAATTAGAAATAGTATCTTAATATCCCAAATACTCTTGAAGTTTATATCATTATTTTTAATTATTAGGACTCGATTGATAATATGACCAAAAAACTAAAGGAATGAAATGATTGCATTAACTATTAACCAAATCTTAAGGGAAAATATTGGTGAAATTTTTAAACCTCCTAAGGAAATTGGCAACTTTTCAAAACTTTGAGGAGGTAATGTGAAATTTCCCAAACTTCAAGCATAGGATAAAGAAAGGGAAAAGCGCACTTTTGGTTTTTTTTTTTTTTTAATTTTTTTTTTTTTACTCTTGTTACACTTTTGGTCAATCTTTTATGCAAACTCGCACTTTTGATCCATCTTCTTTCACATTTTGGCATTTTTGGTCCATAGCTCTTACCGATTGACTTATGAAGTCAACGATAATGATAATTAGTATTGTTTTGAAAAAGTTATATAATTTTTGGGCTAAATAATAATTACACAAACCTTTAAAGGGTTTAATTTTTCGTAATTTACAAATAAGGGTTCAAATTCCTGCAAGAAGAGTCGATGTTGCCGTATGATTGACTATTTTCATATTTTAAAGGGTTTAGTTTTTCTTAATTTACTAAAAATGGTCACAACTTTTTAAAATTTTTATTTTGACCCCAAATAACTGGTAAGAGAGACCAAAAGTGCCAAAATGTGAAAAGATGGACTAAAAGTGCTAGTTTATATAAAAACGTGACCAAAAATGTAACGAAAGTAAAGAAGAAGGACCAAAAATGTGATTTTCCTGAGAAAGAAACAAAAAGAAACTAAAAGAATTGACCAAGTAAAAGAGAGTCAAGACATAGTGGGCCCACATTCTTGCTGACCGGACCTATCATGTCGTCCCTCTTATAAGGCTACGACGAATTGGACAGGGTGGCAACGCCCTTTTCAGTTTCAGGCGGGACCTACATTCTAGAATACCCATGACGTGGAAATTGTTTCTACAGATATAATAATATATTATTACTAAACGGTTTGACAATTGACTCTTTGACGGTGACGTAACGGACGTTTTTTTTACTTTTTCACTTTATTTATTTATTTATTTTTGACCTTTCAGCTCTTGGAGTTCAAAGCAAAGCATCAACTTAGAGTATAAACTTTTATATATAGAAAATGTGTAGTTAAATAGTAAGATTATGTGTTGTAATCAAAATTAAGTTGTAGGCTTGTAGCCCATACTCTGAACTTCATCTTCCTCAGGTTTTCCACGTAGTATGCATGCATCAGTTGCGAAGCCACATTTAATGTTGGTGGGGCAAGCATCTCAAATATCTTTTTCTTACTGTATAAAATTTAAAAATATTTATATTTTGCCACAACAAAAATAAAAGTAATAAAGATAAATACTTATAACAAATAATTTTGCCCCTTCAAATCTTTAGAGCCTAGCTCCGTCACTGGCATGCATGCATGGCCAAATAAGAGCGCGCCACTTTCTATCTGCTAACAATAACTTAACAGGTTGCCATGGATTGCTTCAACATATTATAGATCGAATCATGTGACTGATAAACTTAAGAGAAAACATACGATGAACAAACTGTCTGCTTGTCCAAAACCGCGCTTCGCCACCAGACGACCAAATTCCAGCACTATTATGTAAGAAAGATTGTCTCTTTTAAGTTTAATTTGGCCGTAAGAATTGAGAAAATTAAAGCATTTTCAGATCGATCTCGATTGATTCTCCAAGTGGGCTAAATTATTTCCATTGTCTTTTTCTGTTACGTACGCAGTCCAGTGTTTTTCTTCGTTCATTATCAAACAAATGGCTTTTTTATATATAAAATTCATTAATATAAATTATTAACCTGATGTAAATGAATAGATTATATCCAATTTGGATTTTGGAAAGGAATCCCAACACTAAGACCACCACTCCACAACAAGACAACACTCAATAGCTAGCATTCTCTAAATCATATATACTCTCTTCCTTTCATTAAAAAAATCATCATTTCGAATCATATCTTATAATTTATGAATAATATTATTATATTGAATTTTTTTAGTGGAACGAAACTTGGGGTGAGGGAGTATAAAAATGCTCTCCTATATGTCCAGTCTCCTCAATATATAAAATCTTGAAATCTTCCTAAACTTCATCAACATTTATAGCCTTGCCTTTTCCCTGATTGTATTCTACGGTGGCCGGAAGAGCATGGCCGAAAACTCGTATTATTACTCCGACGATGAAGCAGATGAAACCATCTCCTTTTCCGATTATTCTTTTGTAAGTAGTAACGTTGCTGCAGAAGAAGGAGCGCTTCAAATTTTACAAAAGAGTTCCCGCTCCTCCTTCTCCGCCGACGGCCAAGACCACTATTTCGAGTTCTGCAGTGAAGAATGGAGTCACTCCATAGTCCCCTCCGAAGACTGTTACCCGCCGGAAAACATCGTTTTCTGCGGCAAACTCATCGCAGCTTCCGACGGGCCCACCTCCCAAGTGGAGAACTTACAAATTTTAACGAGCAATGACGAAGAAAAAAGAAACCACGGCAAACCAGGTGCTGCGGGAGAGGAGTATTACTCTTCATTCCGATGGGACGGGTCCCACAATACTTACTATAACCGGAGGAAGCCGGCGGAGATGTTAAGGTCGTCAACGACGGCGAAGGTGAGTCGTCGTCGGTGGTCGTTGTTTTTGCTGGGAGGAGGAACAAATGCGAGGACGAGGTTTCAAACTGATAGGATGGCGTTGGGAGATATAAAGAGCCGGCAAGGCCGGCTGATGAATCCGTCGACGTCAACGCTGTTTAGATTGGATAGAAATGGCGGCGGCGACAAGAAAATGACGATCGGGAATAACGGACTGTGGGGCCTGTTGAAGGCCGTAAGCCGTGGTGGTCAACGGCATGGTGATTCTGTGGTAAATGCATCCGTTTGTTGCATTCCACGAATGTAAAACAGTAAAAATCAGATGGCTCTCATCCATTTGGATAAATATTACTATATTAGTCATATGTTACATTAAAATAGTTCACTTTAAGTATGAAATAATTATCTAGTACGCGTGATTATATTAGTAAAGTTACGAGAAGTAAAAAATTTGAAATTAAACCCTTTTATTTAGGCAAAAAATATTTTTGAAAATAGACTATTTAACAAAAGAAAAAAAAAAGAGGAGTATAATATAAGCCGACCATTGTCTCTCCTAGCTCAAATAATTTTCTTGTTTATTTGGTGGAACTCCACTTGTAGTCCATGCAAACAAAATTACAAAAATCTTGACCCAATTATGAAGCTATAATGTCATGTTTGATATTATATATTCCCTCTCTATCCAAAAAAACTCGTGTTTCTTAAATCAAAAACTTTTTGTGAGTTATAAATTATGACCATAATTAATAAGGGAAGGGGGAAAAAAATCAAATCACTTTGTTAATTTTTTAATGTAATTTGAGGTGTTAACTAAAAATAATTTAAATATTTTCAAAAAATGGGTTCGAAACTAATTTAAAAGAAATTTTCTAGTCAAGGAACCGAAAAGAAACAACGTCTCAAACCAAAAATAGTTTAGATTCCCTAAACTACTATATATATATATGTGTGTGTAACAACGATGTATCATACTTGTAAGTTGGAATGATCTAATAAAATTACAACAATCTAGAAAAGATTAGCATGTAACAAAAGAATTTGGAGTTTGTCAAAATAAATAAATGTATAAATATATCCAATTCAATTTATTGGTTTTGAGAACGACCTTATTATGAGTTATGGTCGAATACTTAAAAATGTAGCCGATTTCGTTTTTGATTCCTTAATTTGGTCTTCAATTCCAGAATTTTCAAAGTATATATATCCTTCCATTCCAAGGAAACTTCTTTTGTGGGTGAAGCAAATTAAGCATAGACAAAAATTTGTCTCGTTAAAATGGTTCAATTAATTTCATAAAAATACCAATATTATGAGCTTTAAAACATATAAGATTTAAAATAATTAAGTAATTTATTATAATTTTTATTTATTTATAGATTTATTTTTTAAGTGTTAATTAATCATGAATTATACAATTATATTAGTATATATGGTCCTGAGAAGTAAGAACAGATGTATATAAACTTGATTCTTTTATTGGAATTAATAAAAATATTTCAATATACGCGGAGGAAAGAAGTACATAATTCAATGTTTTGTTGCAAACTTAGTTTTTTCTTTTTTTTTGGTCAACAATGATAATATTTTATTAAATTACTAAATAAACGTAGGGTTTCTTAGGTCAATGAGAATTTCTTAGGGTTCATAAATTTGTTGAATTAGCGGAATGATTAAGGTTTTTTCATTTGTGGTTAATGGCAAATTATGAACAGGGTTATTGATGCGACGAGGCTTATACACCGATTGGGCGTACGCCGCCTTACAGCCCTTAGAGCATCGAGTCTAGACAAGGGGGAGAACCTCGAACGCTCGTAACCTCGGGAGAGGGTTGCCACATCACTAGCTGCATCCAAGAATATATAACGAACAAGTTCACGATGACTCCATCTAAGACTAGTTATTTCAGTAGACCATGACGGATTTCGTACTAACTGCTAGACAATCTAGATGGAGTTAGTTCCATGATCCATCTCTTCAGAAGATTCAATCTTAAAATTAACACGATTCTTATTCGCAATGACTATACTATATATTCAATTTTGATTATATAAATGACTTTAGCATAGAAACTTAATTGGTGTGTGATTGCAGCTATCTCTGAGATCATCATATGCTTAATATTGCATTATCATTATTGAACAAGAAAATTAGATCACATTAATTGATTTTTTTTCTTTTTTGATCTAACAAACCCTGAGGAATAGTAAATATAATTAGGTGCCACGTAGGAGCACCAACCGGAAAATGGGCCAACTAAAAACGACGGCTGGCCTGGTCGTTGACGGCCGGCGGCTAGCTATCGCTAGTTCTGGTGGGTCCCTTTTCTAGAATTAATCCAAATCCTCCCTTCGCCCTCACGCACAAAAATCTCTTAATTTGTTCCATTTCCAGCACAATAATGTGTCATGAACTTAGGTGGAGCCGACGTCCAGGGTGGCTCACTCTAGCCTTTTAGGTCACCTCTTCTATAACACGTGGCATGAATTTAGAGAATTTACCTCAAAAATTAATTTATGAAGCAAAAAATCTCAAATATAGTTTATAATTTTATATAACACGTGAAAATCTCATACCTTCTAAGATGCATAATTCATGTTACCATGCACTCTCACCTTAATTAAGTTAGGGCAGAAAGATATGACATATGTGCTATTATACAAGTTTGTTACGTTATAAACAAACCTGATCATAAAGACAAGACATATTCTGAATTATCAACGAAACAATAATTTTTAATACGATATGAAAATAAGATCATAACTTACGTATTTAATTAATATTATTATAACTTGCTCATTAAATCGAACACTCGAATTACAATTGAGGTTCCTCTCCTAATTAATAAGCAGTATAGTAGGTAAGCTAAGCTATAATACTTCTAGACTTGTTCTACCATTGCAATGTGTAGGGGCCCCACAGCCACAGCCGCAACACTTTGAATTGGAGTTTAATTGAAGTTTGAACTTAAGAAGACCATTCTTCCTTCGTGCCCATTGACTCAATTGCAAATATTCAAGGACACCAAAATAAATTAAACTATCGTCCACTAATTTCTAAACATCCTCATTAAACTACTTATAAAAATATGTCACTCAATTATTGTTAATTAATTAGTTCGGAATGATAATTTGGATTGTATATAAGTTCGAGCAGACACAAAAGGAAAATGAAAAATAAAAAACTCTAAAAGACTAATGTATGAATAATTTTAATTTTTTTAATAATTAAGTATGCAAATATTTTATAACTAAACTATTTCTAATCCACGGGTATCACTAATAGTGAAAAAGGGGGGTCGGAGCTCACCCAACCCTCTAGTTCTGCCCCTGTATTCATATATTGATAAGTCACTATTCATATTTTTAATTATCACGACTATCTATATTAGTTATATAAATTCATATTGTATTTAGGTTAATGAGTCATTTTCATCGTGTTAATGTATATTTTTTGAGTTTCATGTTGAGTTTGCATCTGATACGAGAGGCCTCAGGTCCAAACTGTAGTGACTACATGGATTGACATGACGTTGGGCATTTGAGAACTTTGAAACATTTGAGATTGAAATTTGACACATTGAAAACTGCATGCATGGCTTCTAGAAAAAGTTGGAAATTAAGGCCGGTATCACAATTTAAATCATAGTTTGAGTTTTATTTTAATTTTATAATATTAAAATTATATTAAAAATCTAAAAAAATGTGTTAAAAATATAAAAATATGTGTTGAAAATATAAAAAGACTTATTGAAAATGATAAAAAAGTATTATAAAATTAAAATGAAACTCAAACTATAGTTTGAGTTGTGATACCAAACCGGACATAACTTGACGCGTGTAGCCTTTACGTTAGGTAAGTTAGAATAGCATGCAAACCTTAATTACTACGACGGATGGTTGAATTTTTTCCGACTTATTTGGATTTTTCATAATTAATTGGAATTCGCTCTAGAATCTATAATTAATCTAGATGTAACGGTCGTTAACTTCCGCTGAAGCTTCCGTCGATTGGTAAAATTAAAGGAAATCAAATTTTTACCGTGGAGTGAACTGCACTTCACTGCCTGTTGATCCAGTCAAGTTTGGAACGGGTATGCATGCAAGCAGTAAATAATTGGCTTGCACAGTAAGTTTTTATAGAAATGTTCATTTAAGTATCATATGAAGAACAAACATATATGTTTTACCAGCTAATGTTTTATACTCTATTTGTTCCATTAAAAGAGTTTTCTTTGCGATATTGTTTTCTGTATTACTAAAAAAATACTATTTATAAGAGACAGAGGGAATAAGCGCATTGTAAAATAGCAGCAGAGTCAGAAAATATATTTTTAAAATTTCTAGGAGGTCCAACATATGAATCATTATTTTTTTTTTTTTTACAGTCAAAAAAACAATTTAATAATGAAATTTACACAGTTAATAAGGGTGAAGGAATCCGAGAACCACACCACCCTTAATTGCAAACAGTCAAGAAATTGTTCAACTAAATGTTTTATGTGTGTTTTACGTTGATGTACTTCTAAATTGTTTGGTAAAGAGATACACGAACACTATAATTTAGAGATTAAATTCAGTACGCGTGTTGTTAAACATTCAAATGCATAGAATAGTTTTGCGTCGAGTACAAGTTGGAGGTAGCATGCATCAACATTCAACAATGGTTTTTCCAAGCAAATTTTCTTTAGTAGTGTACTACTCTCTCTATTCTTGTATAAGTGTATATATTATTAGTTTAGAAAATTACTAACGAATTATCTATTTTATCATTAATTATTTTCACAAAAAAATGAGAAATTGTAATCAATTCCATTATATCTATATTATATATATATATGAAGGATAAATTAAAAACTTTCTAAGTTGTGTAAAAGTTTTCGACACCACTTTCAACGTCGAAAGATAATCCAAAAAAGAAAACTTGCCTACAAGGAAAAGCTACAACAAATTTAACTACCCCTGTGGGGGGTGGGGTTAATAACATAATTAGGATAAATAAATTTTTTAATTAATCACAAACTTTTTCACTTTTCAACTTTGTTTCCCCGAAGCCTGCTCCCAAAGGAAAAATGTGTAACACCACCTCCCCGCCTACGTTTGTCCTTTTCTTCTCATCTAGAAAAACATCCCCTTTTTTCCCCCTTCGCTTTCATTCCTTTACAGAAAAATCACAGCTTTTTTCTTAAAATGTTTACATAAAGAAATGCCTCAATTTTCTGCATAATTCAAAATTTAAAATTCTTTTAAATATTTGATGATGTTTTCTCAAAAAATAACTTAATCATTACATGTTTTTCCTTCTCTCTTATACAATTTGATCACTAAAATGCAAAAAAAAAAAATTCTGCATGTTTTGGAACCTTCTTTCACTAGATTCAACTTCAACTTCAACTCCCTATAAAATACCAAAGAATCCAACACTTGTTCTAAGTCCTAATCCACCATCACAAACAACTCCTCCTCCTCCTCCTCCTCTTCCTCTTCTCTCCCTCCTTAGTTTCTTCATCATCATCATCATCACATGATGCTTAAGAAAATGAGTTTTCATCACGACCCTCTCCCAGAAAAAACTGAAACGGAGGTGCATGAAACATTAAGAGATGATGAAGATGAAGATGATGAAGAACTAGAGACGCTTTCTTTCTGTGAATTCTCAATCAACGGCAGCGATTCTGACTTGTGGGGAAACTCCTCCACAGAATCATCCTCATCATCATCTCAAAATTCAAGCTTCAAATCATCTACATCCCAGCAGGAAGAAGAAGAAGACTGTTTTGAGTTCTTCAGTCAAGAATGGAGCAGAGGAGGCGATCAAACCTCTAAAAACGTCGTCTTCTGCGGCAAACTCATCCCTTACAAAGAACCCGCCTCGGAAAACGCCGCTCAAAAGCCGCCCGTCGTCGCCGTCGACCACCACGGCATCAAATTGAGGAAACACAAGAAGGCGAGGAGGTCGGGAGGAATCTTCCGATGGAAATGGAACTTCTTTTCTTCATCGTCCCGTAAAGCAAAACGACAAGTCGTCAACAGTTCCGAAACCGACGGTCACGATCAATACAAAACATTGAAGACGGAAGAAGTCACAGAAACAGAGTTCAAACAGAGACGCAGCAGAACAGCGAGAAAAAAACAGAGCAAAATCTCGTCGTTGCTGACATCATCATCGTCGTCAGTGGCACTATCGCCGTCGAAATGGTACTTGTTTTTCTTCGGGATAACCAAGTACAGAACGAGAATGGAGCTCAAGGACATGAGAATCAGGCAGAGCCGCACTCGGAGAACCTCGTCGTTTAACAATGACGATAAAAGCGTCGCCGGCGCAGTATGCATGAACTTGAACGAAAGTAGTAAGGGAATTTGGGCGGTGCTCAGGGCACTGAGCTGTGGCATTAGCTGCGACAGCCGGAGCACCACCGACGTCATGCTAAGACCGCCGTCCAACGTGGCAGCCGGCCGGCTGCAGCATTAGTTCCTCTAGTGTAATTGTAATGTGAAATCAAAATTATGACTTTTCTTCTTGAGGAGGAGGGTGACGTCAGCAGTTTGACCATGCTATGTATATACTTCCCAATCAGTTAGTTGAAGTTCAATAATCTTCAAACTTCAAAGTTCAAACTAAAGCAGCTAGCTCCTACCATTCATCCATTTCAATAAAAGAGTTTTGTTTAGAGTTGTATCACCGATTACCGAATTTCTCAGTGAGACAGAGAGCTAGCCAGTATTACTTACGCATCATTAGGATATACTCCCTTCGCCAATCCTACTGTAAGAGTCGTATTTGAAGTTGTATTTTGTGACTCGTAAATAATTGTACCACTAGATTCTTCAGAACAGTTGGTGCGATGTGTGTTTACTGTGTAAATTTGTCTATATCGGTAGCGTGATGGAGATTAGGATCAGCAGCAGCTAAAAATTTTGGCACCGTTTTTTGAATTTTTTGGCGTTTGGTGAAAATTTGTTTGGTATTTTAGCATTTTGTCTACGTCTTGTTTGTTTTAGCCAAATGGAAGATGATCAAAATACAATTAATATTTTTTGGAAAAAAAAAATGTAAACTAAAAAGCCGACTGAGAATACTGCTATGGCCTATTCGCCAATTAGCAGAACGTGAAATTAACATCAAATTTTTTATTAATATTTTTTTCTGCTAACATTTAAACCGATCCAAAGGTGCCCTTATATTATATGTAGTGTTATTTTTGCGCCAAATGCATTGTTTTCGTATTAATCAACGATCCTAGGTCATGTTGTATTGTTGTCCAATGTGTTGTGTCGACACTCCTTATTTTTAACTTTACCCGAATAATTATCTGTGTTATTCATGTCGACTTATTTAATTTGTAAAAATTTTGGGTTCATGTGTGATTTTCGTGTTATAGTACAAATTACTCGTGTCAGGTTCGGGTTAGTGGGTTAACATGTCGATATTTTCAACGTAATCTTACTCGTTAAATATCCGGTCCACCCATTTAATTTGTAAATTCGTAAAGACTCAATCCTAACCCATTTATATCGTATCGAATTTGTGTCGTGTCAGAATTTGCCACGCCTATTAATTATTATAATAATAATAATAATAATGAATTGAAAACGGAATGAAGAGCCATAATATGGACCGTTGAAAAGTCAAAAATCGATCGATTTTGCATGAATTCTAGGCGGTGTAGCTCATGAACGTTGAACATCGATCCAATTCAAGTTTAAATTTCACTATCAACTCAGAAATATCTCCAACATTTGTTAATCATTAATGAGACTGATCATTTCCACCAAACCTAAGACTAATCATATGAAGGAACTTTAATGTAGGGATGGTTATTCGGATTGTGTTCAAGTTATCGAGTTCGGATTGGTAAGTTTCAACGTTGACATTCCTTAACCTTACTCATTTAATTATTTATGTTATTTGTATCGATCCATTTAACCCATGAATCTGCCAAAGTTCAACCATAACCCGTTCATATCTTGCCGGGTTTCAAATTCTGCCAACCCTACTCTCACGAAACTAACCATCTAGAAGAACTCTCACAAAAGCTAATCTTTTTTTCCTTTTTTTTTGTTTTCTCTTTTTTTGAAGGAAAATGCATTCTTATTAACAACACCCATAAAATTTCCCACTCTGTTTTTTTAGGAAGGTTTGAGTTTTAGTTTTGAAAAAATAGTTTCATAATGTAAAAAGTGTATTAGAAATACAAAAATGTATAGCTAAATAGTAAACAATTGTATTAAAAATGATAAAAATTTATTATAATATATTAAATTTACTGTTAAAACAAAAACTAAAACCAAAACTTAAACAACATTTCCTTAAAAAGCTCCATCCACTTGTATTGTCACTTGAGCGTTGTTGCCTGGATTTACCCTGCCCCTTCTTGGTATGTTTCCACCGTCACAAAAGCTAATCATCTAAAAGAAGATGGGACGCATCAATCTACTCTCTCAATGATATTGGAGAAAACTCAAAGTTTGTGTTACAACTATGGATAGAATTTATCATTAAAAGTATGTTTAAGAGTATAGGATGCCCAAATGATTATAAACCATACCCAAAGATTATACATTTGCAAGATAGAAACTAATAGTCATAACAGTTTGAACTTTACAGACGTGCAAGTACACGACCCAAGTTCTTACTATTGGACCGAGTCATTGGATATTATTGAAATCCTAATATGGTAGTAAAGAAAGGGAAAATTTGCAGTTTTAGTCCATATTCATTACCTTAAGTGACAAATGTAATCCACATTCTTAAGAAACTATCGAATGTAGTTCACAATGTTTTCACTCTTTTTTTTTTTTTTTTTTTCAATTTTAGTTCGAAAGACGCAAAATTTACACCAACTAACGGACGGCTCATCCCTACTTTAGTAAAAAACGATTACAAAACCATCTCTCTTCCATCTTCAACCACTGCATTAATTATAAAGTTTCCATAATAGATTCCTGAACACCATTTTGCAAGACCATTCAAATCGGTCTTAAGGAAAATGGAGCACCAAAATGATCTTATAAAAGTTTTATAAATGGATGCAGTAGTTGAAGATGGGTGAGAGATGATTTTAACTAAAGTTAGGGTGGATCGTCTGTTAGTTAGGGTAAATTTTTCGTGTTTTGAGCTAAAATTGAAGAAAAAAATAGAAAAATTGTGAACTACATTTGATAATTAAAAAAATATAAATTACATTTATTACTTAAATAAAGAATACTCCCTCTGTTCCATTAGAAGGGTCCAGTTTGAAAAATATTTTTTGTTCCATTAGAAGAGTCCACTTTCAATTTTTCGGAACGTAATTGGAATAAAAGGTGTCAAATTAGCTAATTTAAGTGCTGTACATTAATATTCATAACAAGTTGTACCTAAATCAAGATGAATCCTTTTAATGAAAGGAAAGGATTATAAACTAAAACTACAATTTTTTCTTAAAAGGAAGGAGTGTCTACTTGTCAGATCAGCCAGACGAGCTTGACTCTCTATTGAAGATCAATTGTATTTTTCATTGCCTTTTTGGATCAACAAATAATCGTGGAGCAAATTTTTTTTCTTGCCTTTTGTTATATTGGCTTTTTCTTGAAGAAATGGAAACTTGGGACGATGGGACATCCAATAAAATTGGAACAGATAATTTAGATTACCAACTGTCATATTTCGATAATATTATGTGTACAATTGACTCCCAAAAGGCCATGGATGAAAGCTTTGGCAACATTTAACATCTGAAACTCCAAAATTGGCCTAATAAGTGAAGTGAATAAACTGTTTCAACTCTTTTTAACTCAAAAGAAATCAAAATTAATTTCCCATTTCCCTTGAACTTGTAACATCAAAAGAGAATAAATTAATTACATTACAGATTCCGGCGTGGTCGCTTTTGTTTCCTTTCAGAAGTTGCTGTTCCATTGACCACGACGACATTAGCAGCTGCCGAATCTGAGCTGAAACTTCCATTCACCAAACCTTCTTGTGTCACTTGCCCTCTTTTCAACTTTGACATTTTCGTCTTTGGCTTCCTGCATAAACACAGGTCATAAACCAGAAAAAAAAAAAAAAAAAATGGTGATTAGCACCAATCATTCGTATCTAAACTAGATGGAATATAAACATAAAAAAAGGTACACCAAAGAGAGGAGCTGAGCCCATATGGCAATAATTGGTGTGAAGGATAGACTTAGTATGCAATGAAGGGCGAATTACCATTTACCTCCCTCAAGTTTCCTGACAGTTACCAACCACCCCCTGATTTGTTCGAGATTAACCGAGATAACAATTAAGGTTCACAAAAATCTCTTTGCCTCAAATGGGGGTAATTTGTAAATTCACCAAAACACGGGGAAGTAAATGTAATTCGCCCTATAACATATTAGATCAAACTAATACTTCATGCTCAGTTGCCAATTGGTATTATGTTGGGTATTACTTTCATTTTTCCCATTAATCGCTTTTGACCTTTCAAATCCACACATTCATTTCGGCCCTATGTGTTAGGAATCAGAATATTTTCAGTCACAGGTACATCAGCAAGCATTTGATTTCATATTAGCTCACATTTCAGCATGCATCGTGTTCCAGAGATTGCAAATATCTGTATAAGCACAACACTAAACACCATCCCATTCACAATTAATTCGGTTAGCTTATCTCTATTCTTCCATAGTTAATGACAAAAGAATTATGAATCTGCTCTGGATGTTCGAGCTCATCAAAGAATATGAGAAGGCACAAGTACCTTATTTTTTCCTTCTCGTGCGAAGTTCTTAGAGCAGCCTTTTCCAGGATGCTTCTGTAATATTGAATAAATGGAGCATCCTTCCCAGATTTTTCAAGCTGCAAATCAACAGATCTTTAAAATCTGGCCAAACCATAACCACTTAATAAAAGAAAGGTTCATCTCACTACATTCAAAAACAAGACGAGGAATTTCTGATTCTGCCTTCCAAAATACATGAAACAAATTTTGTCAACTGATTAAGAAGGGGAAAAAACCTGGAGAAACAGTTCAACAGACTGATGATCGTTAGGTGAAAAAGCCACCTCATCTCTTCTTTTCTGAACAAACTCCACATTATGCTCAACCTGCAGTTTCAGAAAAAAAATAAAAAGAACACGGATGACAGAGGTCAGTGTTGAACAGTCAGTCTCTTAACAAAGAAGTCAAGCAAGAAAAGGGGCATAATCTTAAGTTCCAAGTTCTTATGTCATTTAGACTGGAATCGCCTCAATGCAGAAAGGATGAAGTAGAAAATTGAGTAAGTACAACCTAATAAGAAAGGAATGACATTGGTACTTATTCAAGTCTTTCCCCTAGAGCTAAAGCTAACAAATATAACATTAACAGTTATGACTACAAACTGCTCTATCCAAGTTGGGACTAACTGATTTCATATTTTCTCATAACCCACAAGTAACTACAAACAAAAAGACCAATAAAAATGAGAGAAAAGATCCATAACCTGGTCAATCAAACGCTTAACCATACGCCGGAGGCCTTCATTAGGCGTATTCTCGTGAAACTTCCTTAGACCAATAAGGGGAATAGTTGCTAACTCTGGGAAAGAAATGTGATAACTCCAGTGAGAAAAGTGATCCGAAAGCTGCTCAATGGCTGTTAAAAGGCATTCATCTTGGAAGGCTTGTGATCTTAAACAATTTTTCGGTATCTGCGCCAGCCCATAACTCACAATCAGCAATAAGTCACCAGCTTCAGTAGGAAAAAAGTCCAGCATACAAGTAAACCATATGAGCAGCACAGCAAGTACAAACAATAATTTAATGCCCACCAACCTTAAGGATAGTGGAGAAGTCTATGGCAGTTCCAGTCTTTCCACCCTCTTTGGTAATTTTATATTCTAATAAATCCAAAACATATGATGCAACAGGAACAAATACGCCACTTGAACTTGAAAGATTATTAAGCCACTGGATGCACTTAATTCTCAAAGGCAGGTATCTTGGTCCAGTAAGCATACAGGCAACTCCATTTAGAAGCTGAATTGTTCTGAATAAAAGAGGCTGAAGGTCATACTCTTGTACATTGACCATTATGAACTTAACCCAAAGATCAATGCAGTTCACATACTCCCAACTGCATACCATTTTGAGTGCTTCCTGAGCCATGAATAAGAAATCAGACTATTACAAAGAAGAACACAAACAGCAACGAAACAGGAAAACAAATAGGGTTGGAAAAAATAGAAAACCTACATGTGACAGTTCTCCAAGAAAGTGGATTCAGCAGGACAATTCAATGATATTAAAAAGAGCTCATAAACCACCTCATTCCATACCTTCTTCTTTGATCGCATTCCCCATTGCAGTATCCTTGAAAGTTGAGAAATAGAAGCTTGGACCTTGGACGATGATTTTGGTACATCCAAAGAGCAAATCTCAACAATGCTATTTGACAGAAATTGTGTGTGTCTCGTATTACCAATTTCAGAAACCCTGCTCTGAGTCATATAAGCCATGAAAGTTTTGGCTATGCAGGTGTCAAGGTAATCATCACTAAACACAGCAGCCACATCCCGTATGATAAGAAAGGCAGCTGAGGAAAGAACCTCACCACCAGTTGCCCATAAATTGATTGTAGTCTGCTTCAAATGTATTTTTTGGTTAGCCAAGGGAATGAGAGATCTCCATAAACAATTAACAGGAAGAACTAAGCAGATGCAAAGAGAAATAAGCTACCCTATTTATGCATTCAATGTACATGAGCAATAACAAAAACCTTAAGCATGAAAAGGCATTAATCCTTCAAAATGGAATCAAACACAGACATTAAAATTGCATTCTACAGAAACTATGAATTCACAGTTGTTCCTCCATGAAGGTTACGGACAGCACCTTAATGAGCCTGTGAAGAAGTGATGGGAAAAGTGTAAAGAAAATCAGAGAAGCTTTCAGTCGGCTCAAAGCAAACACCAGAATATCAGAATCAACCACTTGATTCAACAAAAAAAGTGTACTCCTGAAGTAGGACTTAACAAGCGGCTTTAACTTTTTCCATTTTGAGGTATTCTTGAGCTGATTGAAGGTTTCCTTCTTGCAATTAGTGGGCGATATCTGCAGTTGGCTCTTGAAAGCATTATCAGCCTCAGAAAGAACGAATACAAGTGTGCTGCAAAAGGCCTCGCTGTTTTGAATTCGATGACCAGAAGACTCAGCCCCATAGTGGCAGGCCGCTCGATAAGCATTAAGTAGACAAGTAAGAGCAGGGATATTATTCTCTTCCTTAACCAGTTGGCACCATGAAGTGATGACAGAACTAGTGAGAAACTTTCCCTTGTCTTCAGCAGCATCATATCCATTTTCATCTTCATCAGAGAACTGTGACAGAGGAACAAAAAGCGCTTGTCAGTTGATAGCTGCAAACCCTGTGAAGAATATCAAATCAACTAGATCACCAAAAACTTTTTAAGTATGCAAAGCTTATTCATGTTATTGCATGAGGAGCAGTCTTTAGTCACTTCTCAATTGCGGCCTAACTGTTATCAGGAAGAGAATACTATAAGGTAAGGTATTTAATACCCCACTCTTGCTTCAAGCCAGAAAGCTTGTTATAGACATAAAATATGCAAGTATGAGAGTATCCTAGAATCACAACCATTATTGTAAAGCTAATAGCCTAACATGATGGTATTGTAGGGGAGGCTGGAATGAGGATCCACTAATAGAGAAAGCCCATCTAAGGTAAAAGCTTCCGTTTAGTTTCTCAAGTAGAAGACTATTCAGACAAAAAGATGTATCTCAATTGTACAAGATAATTCTTTGTTCAAGGACTGAACACTTTTTCAATCAAAACTGGGACCTGTCATGCACAAGTTGTCTATACATCCAAATTTTAACAATATATTCTCTTTTACAAAGCTTTATCAAAATTCTTTTGTTATATTGTAACTATCAGATATAATAATTGTTCCACATCCAATAGATTGTGATGTTAGATAAATCATAAATAGATGTGGATGGTTGAAAATGAGATAAGAAATGATCACTAATGCACAAAATAAAGATTCTAGTAAAGTACAGTAAGGATAAGACTCACAACACTGTTTTATCATGAATCACCACAAACAATAGCCTACCATGTCATCCTTCTGAGAATTTTCTGTATCTTTGTAACTTTGCAGGAACTTACTGAAATCTGGATCCTGAAAATTTCCAAGTGAACTTGCTTTAATACATTAGCATGTTAAAAGATAAAATTCCAAACTTATGCAGCTGGGAAAAAACTATGTTCAAATGCAGGTCAGGGGGTCAGAGATTCCTCTTAGGTCACTTTGCATTCTATCCAGGCATATCCAAAACCCAAAAGTTGGAGATTACAAGCCAAACTACAAGGTAGATACCTCTCATCGTCCTTTATTACTCAAGAATACGGAGGAGGGAAATGATTTCCAAGGAGCTAAGCTGAAACAAATTGACTCTGATGGTTCGACACTGGAATCAATAAATTCAGCATACTTTTCTTGACAATATAGAAACAAATACTGGGAAACAATGAGCATACAAATAGAGAAAACACGATTGGATATTTTGAAACACTAGGAATTATACGATTCCGAAAATTCAATCAGAACATTTTCAAGCTCTGAGTATCACATAAATCTATAAAGTTAGTGGATGAAAATAAGCTATCAAAATTTTATATTGAACAAGGTGGTACCTCTCCTTCCTAGATTTGCAATTTCATTCTTTCAGGCGGACTCTTTCATAATTTATCAATCATTTAAATTCTCAATACTGTTAACATGAAGCCAGAAACAACCTTTAACAAAAGAACAAAAACCATAAGCATAGAGTTCTAAACCGGTAATGACCTTCTTCCGCAACCGGTCTATTTTCTTCTTTTCAATGGTGAGCTCCTTGCGAAGCTTTTTATTTTGCACTGATAAAGCAGAGGTACCTCCAACATCTGTAAATGAAAAACCATCCCGATAATCAAAGATAATGAAGAATGCAATATTTATAATTAAGAGTGACGAGATTGGGTAAGAAGGAAAACTACACTGAGAAATAACTTATATTTAGTTAACAAAACACTTCACCTTCTAAGAAATCTCCTGTTGCACTTCCAGCAATATGTTGACAGCTGGAGTCCTATTTCAAATAAATCATGTTGATCAGTGGTAAACGAAGAAAACAAATGCAAGACAGACACAAGATCGAGGCGTGTGAAAATAACCTCTGAGAGGTACCCATCACTATCTGAGATGTCTGCGAACACCTCAGAGTCATCTTTTCTGAACACCGCATCAAGAGATGTATCGCCAACATCTTCAACATCATTACGTCTGTTAATGGTGAATGAAACATCAAAACTTGTTTCTAAATTAATATCTCAAAATCTGTACAAACCACATGGAATCTCGAATGATGAATTTTGTAGGGGAGAGAGAGAGAGAGAGAGAGAGAGAGAGAAGAGGAGGAGGCAGGACTGAAAATAAGTTATGAGTAAATGCTTTTACAATCAAGAAGAAAAGGGTATCTCTTTTGCTTGCCTAAAGGTTGTTTAATTTCTTTACTTCTCGAGTCTCACAAGTTAGGCCTTATTGCATTGAGTAAAAGAATAAGACTTCAAAAATCAAAGAGAAAAGTGTGAGCACCAGCGAAGCCACCTCTACAATGACTGTTAATAGCTAACCCAGAAATAATATTAGTGGCCCATCCAAATCTAGAAAGTAAACTTCAGATACTTGAAATTCTAAAATTATCATAGGCAAAATCATAGCTTGATTTCAAAGTTAGGCATCTGGTTTCCAGGCTCAAAGTTTCATTATCTGTACAGAGGAAATTAAAGAAACTAATATAACCAACCCTCCATCAAATTCCAATATAAGTCTCAGGAAACACCATACTAAGAGAGAAAATAATGGAAGACTATAACTAACTCTTGATAGCAGAAAATGATTCCCATGACAACTGCAACATACATCCAAAAAACCCTACCCTCTTTCTGGATTTCTCCAAAAGGTAAAAAGATGTAGAGAGCATTCTTAAACCATCCCGTGATTCGGCTTTGATGAACTCCAAACGGAAGAAAAAAAATTTAAAAAGAAATCTACAGTACCGAACTTTACCAATATAGAAAGAATGAGAGGGCATCGAGCATGCTCCAAAATTATCTCGAACAAACAAAAACTAAGGTTTAATCAAACAAATATGTCCCGGTAGTCAATCAAGTTCACCTTTTTTACCTTCCACTGGAGTGATCCACTGCATTACCAAGTTGGTCTTCGGCATCGCCCTCCTCATTTTCTGCACCAGTTCATTGGAGAATTCAACATGCTCTTAAAAATTAAATTTATTTGAGTCAATTTACACACTACTTTGTTCCTTTTATTCATCATTTCGAATCAGAACACCATTGCCAGAGCCCATTCAGTAATCTCTTTTTCTCATTCTTCTTCTATTTAGTGAAGTAATTCTTAGAGAATGAAACTATCACCAACAGGATACGCACAAGCAGCTAAACATATGCTTTACACATCATAAATCATAATTGGGTTCGAGTTCCAAATGAAATATAACCACGAAAAATACTTTGAAATTAGGTTCCCATTCACAACTTGTTCAACATAAATTCGCCGGCGCAAACTAAACCATAAGTGTGTAGACTGTAGAGACATCAAGTAAAGAAGATAGAACACTTACTGGAGTGTGGTTTCTTCTTGGATAAAAAGGCCTTGCTTTTCCTCCTCTGACGAAGAACGGATTGAAGATTCTTCTTCGCGAATTTCCTCGCTTTCTTTCCAAGCTTCCCCATCTAATCTTGTGTGTCCCAAATCCTCTGCCCAGGGTTTCAAATTCGGTTGGTCCGAATGTTCAGGGTTTAAGCACTAAAACCCTAAGGCGCTAATTTTGAATTATACATAGCTCTTTGGGCTAGGCCCACTCATACATAAAGAATAAAGACTAAGCCCAATTGAGAATAAATTTACATTTTTGGGGCTTTATTGTCAAATTTTAAGTCTTGTCGTTTTAATTTCTTTTCAATATAAATGTGAAGACGCTAGAGGAAGATGAGGACATGAATTTGGCGATGATGTTTCTGTAATCTGAACTCTTTTTTCTAAGAATAGAATACCTTCCCCCTTCTATCTTTTTATGCTTTTTTTTTTTTTTTTTTTTATATTCTCCTATTTCTTTTGCAATTTTGGTTTGAAATTTTGGATCTGTAACCTAACATAAGCTTACACCATTGTAATGTCCAAACAGTATACGTTTTCCCGTTAAAAAACAAAAAAGAAAAGAAAAACACCAAATGCTTAAATACTACTCTATCCGTTCCATTAGAATTTTTTTTTTTTTTTTTTTGTAAGTTACAAGGTACAACATTTAAAATAAATAATTTGACACTATTTTCTTCACTAATGCCTCTACTTTTCAAACGTGAATTATTTGTGAATCGCACATAATTTTATTAGTAAGGTATGAAAAGTAAATAATCCTAATAATTTTCTTCTTTTTTTTATACAAAACTTGATTCTTGTAATGGATCAGAGAAAATATATTATATATTATTAAAAATATAATTGTTTTATTAACATATAAAAAAAAAATTTTTTTTTTTTTAATGCAAGGTGTCACGCTGTAAATTTGTAACTATGAATATTGTTGCGTAGAGAATCATAGATGCACATCCTTAGATTAGATTGGAAATCAACCGTTTTTACAAGCTTAAAAGATAACATTTTCGATCATATTTATTTTCCAACCAATATGGTTATGATATGAATGATATTGCTTATTTATTCACAATAATGCTTAACTTATAGGTATTAAATAAATTATTTTAACTACTTATGTATTATACAGTTAATTTTTTATTTTATTTTTTTGATATATTGATTATTTTATCAAAGTATTTCAGCTATCTTCCACTTATTTTAAGACAAAAACTTATATTATATTTGACCATTCGACCCGCACGCGTTTTAATTTTAGCCTAAAAACATGTGTGCATTGATGTACTGTGTATCGAGTATTCGCTTTGATGCACTGAGTTTAATTGTTGATATATTATTTATTTAATTTAGCATATGATGTACTATGCATTGAGTTTAGCCTACGATACATCACTTTTAACTACTACTGATGTATCCCAATTATGTTTGGAAAAAAAATATTCGTATGTAGTGTGCGTATCAACTTTATGTGCATAATTATCGCACGTAGGTAGGATTGGCAATTTACAACACAACACGAATCCGACACGATATAAACGGATTAGACTTTGCGGGTTCGCGAATTATATAAGTGGATCTAAATAACAATAATAATTAAACGGGTAAGGTTATAGTTGAAAATTTCGACATATGGATTAGGGATGACAATTTATGACATGACACGATATATGTTAGGGTTGAAGAGTGTTGACACAAGAACCGCCGACACAAACCCGATAACTCATACACGACACGAATTACCACCCCTACACGTAGTGAAGAAAACAAGCTTATCAATTTTAACCTATAATGTATTATTGTGATGAAAACGTGCATATCGCATTTATCTACTAAAGTATTGCCATCAAATTGTTTGACACAATATTCATCCTAATTGAATTCTATTCTTCCCATTCCACTAGAATAATACAGTTTGAAAAATGTACATTTTATTATTAGTTATAAAATATACCCTTAAAATAAGTAATTTAACATTATATTTTTCACTTTTATTTTTATTTTATAAGTAAATATTCACTGTGAACCACGAATTATTGTTTGTTAAGGGAATGTAGTGTAACTAAATTGAAATTGAATTACTGTATTAAGACAAAATTATATTTTTTAAACACGCTTAAAGAGTGAAAATGAGAGTAATCTATTTAGTCAAACGGTAATCACTAGCTGCTCAGCAATCCTCCCTTCTATTATAAAAGTTAAAATTTGAAAATGTACCATTTAGGGCATGTTCTTTACCCGGTTCTCAGACTCGGGTTTGCCCATTTTTTGGGTCTCAACCCAGAAATCGAACCCAACCCCATGTTCTTTACCCAAAAATCAAACCCAGTTCACAAACCCAATTCCACTTCTGCCGCCGCCCTCCCGCCGCCGCACTCCTCCTCCCGCCGCCGCCACTGCCACCCAGTTCTTCTTCTCCTCCTCCTTCTTCTTCTTCTTCTTCTTCTTCTTCCAGTTCCCGGTGCTGTCTTCTTCTTCTTCAACCCAGTTTATTTATTTATTCTCAAGAAAAATACAAACTTTTTTTTTTCTTTTTCTTTTCTTTCCCTTCCCTCTCTGTCGTTCATCCCAGCATCCCAGTAGCAACAATGGCAACAACACAGCAGAGCAACAACACAACAAGAAAGCCAGTAAGTTTAGCTCAGGACGGAAAACTTTCTAAGTTCCCACTGCGGTGAACAGTAACCCGTAGCTAAAATTTTGAAAAATTACTCTCCCGATTTCAAGTTGTTTGATTCTTGACTGTCGAGACTTCCAAAGCAGGTTGAATCTTGCTTGATAACTACAAAAACCTTAGCAAATTGAAGTGGGTATGGGCGGAATCCGGCCAATGTGTGACGGCGGCGAAGGTTTGAAGGAGGAGAAATTCATTTTTGGTGAAATCTGAAGTTACCCATTACAATTTGTGTTCATATCCACGAATTGATTGATTAAGTGCTTGGTTCTTGTTGTTGTTGCGGCGTTGTTGCTGCCATTGCCATCCTGAGGTTTCCGGCGCCGATGATAGAGGGAAGGTAAAGAAAAGAAAAGGAAAGATAAAGAAGAAGATGAAGAAAGGAAAAAGATGCAGAAAAATTTGAATCCCCATTTGATTGAAACAGAAAAAAGAAGAAGAAAAAGATGAATTTCATTTTGGGGATTTAGGTTTTGGGCCGGCGGCGGCGGCGGCGGCGGCGGGCGCGGACCGGTGGTGGTGGAATTTGTGTTGTGGACCCGGGTCTGAGAACGACGTTTCTTTGTTCTGGGTCTCAACCCATTTGGTCTCTACCTAAAAACTCAAACCCGGTTCTCAGACCGGCGTAAAGAACATGCCCTTAATATGGACTTACAATACTTAAAATAACTAATTTACCACAGTTTATTATATTAATATTTTTACTTTTTCAGTTTTGAGTAATTATGGACTACACGTTATAAACTATAATTTCACAGTAAAAATGGAAGTGTAGAAACAGTAGAAAATTTGAAAGTGAAACCGATGAAGTATTAATTAGTTACATACTCATTAAATTAAACAAGTAAATATATAAGAAATATCGTCAGTAAACAATACACACTGACACTGCTCTCTCCATTCCAATAAAAAAAAATTACTTTAACAAATGTACAATTTATTATGAATGCCAAGATACAAAATCTAAAATACAATTTGTTCCATTTATATCATTACTTTCTAAGTACGAACGTATTATAGACCACACATGATTATATTAGTGAATGGTCGGATGAGTAAAAAAATTGAAAGTGAACTCGTTTATTGAAATAAAAATATATTTTTGAAAGTGGACTCTCTATTCGAAACCAGGGGATTATTTATTTATTTTTTTGTTGGGATAATTACTAGATGATTACATTAATTACTCATTAACTAAATAACCAACTCATTAACTAAATGAGAGAAAGTGGAAGAAATATCTTCAGTCAAAGTATAATTAGTAGCTGATTATGAGTAACAAACTCATTAAATTAAATGAGAGAAGAAAATGGAAGAAATATATTCATAAAATACTTACCACCTAATAACCGACGCATTTACAGCAGTAATTAAGAAATTACTGTTTTTCCTTATTAATTCCACTTTCCGTAAAACGCCCCGCTTTTTAAACTAGAGTATGTACGAAGCTTCATTAAACTCGAACTAATCTCCCAGCCACCATTTCTTACACCTCCCCTCACATCGTTATCCTAAACCCGCAAACACCCACCGTCTATATGTATTCCATCAACGATCAAGATTAATCCAACGGCTAATCATAAAAATCACATCGCAAAGTGACCGCACCCTATCACAACCCTCGCACCAAGTATTTAATAATACCAGCAGTAAACACTGTACTTTTTCCTCCGTTGTTTTTTAAGTTGTTTTCCTTTTCCTTCTGCTTCTTCCCGAGTTGTATTTTTCTTAGTTCACCGAGTCGCTGAGTCAAGGGAACTCGCTGCTTCACTTCGTTCTCTCTGCTCCGACTCACACACATTATGCTGAAACGGAACTCTAAACGGGTTCGATCTCGTATTATCACTTATTTCTCCAATGATCTGAGCTCCGACTGAATTGCTTTTGAGGAAATTTGAGAAAAATTTTGTGGAGGAAAATTGTAGGTTTTTTTTTTTTTTTTTTTTGGTTTTGGATTTTGAATTTTCTGGGGAGGGGGTTAGAGCCGTAGAGATGTATAAGAACCAGTTGCAAGAGCTGGCGCAGAGGAGCTGCTTTAATTTGCCGTCGTATGCGTGTATAAGAGAAGGTCCGGATCACGCGCCGCGGTTCAAAGCCACCGTTAACTTTAATGGCGAGACTTTTGAGAGTCCTCAGTACTGCACCACTCTTCGCCAGGCGGAGCACTCCGCTGCTGAGATGGCCCTCAACGCGCTTGCCAACCGCGGACCTTCAAACTCCCTGGCCGCCAGAATTCTGGTAAGGTTTTCGTTTTTTTTAATGGATTTTTTTGTGTGTTGAGCAGAGTTGTTAGGGTTTCGGTTTATGTTCAGCATGAGTTTTGTGTTTGAGTTAGCGATTGTTGACTTCTGAGCTTCGAAAATTCAGCAGAAATGTGTAAAGAGAAATTTGTGTTCAATTTCGCTTGAATACCGCGTACATTGTGAATTTTCATTTGAATGTCCCGAGAAATGTTGATCAAATCAAATATTTATGCTTGTCTTCAGTCGGATGATGATGTTAACTTGGTAATGTGACATGTCCTGATCAACTAGAATGGATTGTGCTGAGAATTCTGGCGTAGTTTTGAAATTTCTCTGCGCTCTTTCTTGTGTTGTGTAAATTACGTACTTAGGAGTTTCTGCTGCACGTATGTGTATGTGTTTCGTGAATCATATGCCTTACATATCTGCTGCTGGCGTTGACTTCTATCCCTGTAGCCGTCCCTGCAAGTTATCTGGGTAAATTAGTCTCCTTTGCCAAGTGGTAAGCTGACAATTGAGGGACAATTGCTTCCTAGGCGTTTAACCTGATATAACCGCTTATTTAATGTTGGTTGTATGAGTTAGCAATCTGTCCCTTGGTTAGTGTTCACTTGCTTACGTTAGAGTGCCATTGGTTGAATGAACGATCTTTACAAATGCTGAGGGTTTTGCATACCAAATAACATGGCGAGCAAGTAGATGTTACCTTTGTTTAAGTACTAAGTTTCATACTATGGTGAAGGATTCTATTATTATCAAAATTGCTGTTAAATCAAATGCCTTCATAGATGGTACCTGTGATTCAGTCCTGTATGGAACCCTAGTAGTGAGTTTATTGAACATGAAAAGGTTTTAACTTGACGCTTCTAAATTTGGCACTTTAAGAACCTCTTAATTAACTCTAGTCCCCAGGTTGGATAACATGATTGGTGGTTTTCATTATTTAATGCATCCTAGGCTTGTGTTTGAGCTTAAGCTAAGCCTGTGTATGGTTGACTCCATAAAATTAAAGTGGAGATACGGGATGACTTTTGTGGCTCTGTCTGCATGCAAATGTTAGCTATTGCGAATCAGATTCACCTTAACCATCTGTGAGGCTGATTCTTTTGTTGTCTAATTTATGGCCATTTTTTGCAGTATTATCTATGTGTTTGGTGTTGGAAATGTTACTTATCATTTGTAAACTCACAATTGGCTAGTCTATTTTCTCGTCTTGGAATAGCGCTGCTGGAATAATGTCCTAAATGCAACATGGGTATAGCGTTAGCTTCCTTCATACAGTACTTGTTTAGTCATGAGAATTTCTCTTCCCTCTCTAAAACACAATCATATACATAACCACCAAGACTCTGAAGGAAAAGAAAGACATTGCATTTGCTGAGCGTACCTAATACCCACAAACATATCATAGTGCTTACCAAAATAAGCCACGTATGGTCATTTTTACTACCCATTTCATTATACAAATTTGTTTCTACAGTGTTCACAAATAATTGGACATTGGAGGGAGGTGAGAGAGATTGACGGTCCTTAAATTTGGTTGGTATCATGGAATTTATGTTATGGGTGTAGTCTTATGTGTGCAGAGTGTTCCAATCTAATAATGTTGCAATTGCTTTAAAATGTTTTTGCAATAATATATTTAGTCTATTCTTTTCGGCCACTGGCAGGATGAGACAGGTGTATATAAGAACCTCTTGCAGGAGGTTTCTCAAAGAGTAGGAGCATCATTGCCTGTGTATGCAACCTTCAGATCGGGCTTGGGTCACTTACCTGTGTTTACATGCACTGTAGAGTTGGCAGGAATAATATTCACTGGCGAGCCAGCTAAGAATAAGAAACAAGCTGAAAAGAACGCAGCAATGGCAGCTTGGACGTCTCTTAAACTGAGTAAGTTGGCTAAAACAATTTTGATGTTTTGCTATGTGTAAAATTTCTGCAGAAGTTTCACATTTACTTTAGAGGATAAAGGGTCACCATGATTCTCTAGGGTTGAGATTTGGGAGCATTGTGGAAAAATCCCACCTGCTTGAAATCTCAGAGACTTGGACATGGTTCTTTAGATCCTTGTTATCCATTGAAATCTAAAAAGCATCCTGGTATGGTTTTCTGTGCTTTCGGCTGGTGCTTATTGATTTAATAAGCTCTATCATGAAAATTCATCCCTACTATCTGAGCGGTGGATTAAAAGTTACTGTCTTCATATTTGGGTTTTGTGTGTGTGTGTTTTTGCATTTTTTTTTTCCAATTTTTTTTTTTGCCCCCTTGGAGCTCTGCCATAAATGACAACATCAGTGATTATTTGTCTCTAGCAATGGCATGTAGGCAAGAATGTTCTGATTCCTGTTCTTTTATCTAGGCAGGAAATATACCGATTCCCGGTATTCCCTGAATTTCGCATGTTGTCATTATATATTTCGCCCTGTTCTGAACGTCTTAGCCAGAAACCATGAAACTTGAAATGCTGTTGCTTTGTGATCTGTGACTTTCTCCATTTGTTCTCCACTAAACCTTGGGGACCGGGCGAAGTCCTTTAGTTCATGAAACATTACCGAATCATTGTTATATATTTCGACGATTTGACCAATTTCTGTATCTCTAGATTTCACGTTCTTATGTGTTACCCCCTAGCTGTTTCTGAGTGCTGGTTGAAATGCCTTCTTGTTTCTGTCCAGTGGTGCAACAATCAGAGAATGCAGCAGTACAAGAAAAGTTGAAGACAGATGAGCAAGAGCATGTTACTGTAGCAAGGGCTCTGCAGAAGTACCTTATCCATGCAAGGATGAATAAAGAAAAATTCCCAATTAGATTTCCTGCTCCTAGTGCAAAACCTCCAGGCACAGTACAGTCTTTTGCAACATCATCGAAGATTCTTCCCTTTATATGTCCGAGACAAGCTCGCAACAGACCGGGCCTTTCCACCGGAAATATTGGTTCATTAGGCTCAAAGATGATAACTCCTCAAAGCAGACCCGTCATGCCAGAGGCGCTGATTTGTCCTCAAACAGGTACTGCTGCCATTAATGATTATTCATCACTATCAACTACAGAGAACCACAGGGCGAAGCCGAAGTTCCCGGCAGCTGGAGCAGCACCGTACATTCCCATCCGGCACTTAAGTCCTCATCATCATAGAATTGCACCACCTGTGACAATTCGAAATGCTGTTCCCGTTTTCTCTTCGCCATCTGTTCCGCTGCCACCTTCTCAATCTCCATCTCCTCGGATGATGAGGCCTCTGGCGAATGTGGCCCCGCCTGTTTGCCTGAGACCTGCAACGCCAGCTTTCTGTGCACCACCTGTTCGGTTGGAGCAGCTATCCCTGTTGGATTCGCCCATTCATGTAGAGTCGTCACCATTTTCTAAGCCTCCAAGTCCCAAGTTTGACGAACCATTGGGCTCTAAGGTTCCCCAACCCCAAGCTCAACCGGCAATTGTGGGGAGAATTGAGGAGCCGTCTCCAACTAAAGGCACGCCTTCAAGCTCTACCATTCAGCCTGATTCCAAAGTTTTGTCCGTTTTACCTGTTCCTAAAGTTTCAGCGGCTTCTCCGACCTCTTCTTCAACTGCACCTTAGAGGAGGGGAATTAGAGTGGAAGCCAGAAAAGTTGGCGGATGCCGTGGTGGTGGAGGGGAGGCTTAGGGCTTGAAATAAGCTTAAAAGTCGGAGGAAGTTAATCGGAATCATAAAATCATAATGGTTTGTAATAGGAGAGAGAGAGAGAGAGAGAGAGAGAGAGAGAGAGAGAGGGGGGGGGGGGGGGGGGGGTTGGTATTATGAGCGATAAGAAAGAAGTAGGGTTTGAATTTGTAGTGTTTTATTTGCTGTGTAGGATTTAAGGTTTGTTTGGATTAATTACTAAGACCTGCTTTGGATAATCTTGAAACGTTTTGGTCAATTTGGCATCATGGTATAATAATTAAGCTAGTAGTCTATCTGGTCGACCTTGATCTTCTAAGAAGCGTTACGAGTGTGAGCACACCTGTCAGGGACCAAAAGATGGTGAATTATGCCTGAGCGGGGCAAAGCCACCCAGAGGAAACTCTGGTGGAATCTCGCAGCGAGGCGAAAGACTAATTCAACCGTCTATCTGCCTCTGGAACACACATTGAACTTTACTTTTCTGCCATTTACGCACTCATCACATATGCATACTAATTGAGAATAAGTAAATTAGATGAACCATTAACCAAAATGAACTTGATTCCTTCGATTTACAAAGTGACATTATTATATGAGATGGAGTTGGATTGGACAAATAAATACACATTAAAAAGGTGTCAGATGGAATTAGTTTTCTCAAGGGCTAACAAACACCACCCTCCTTTCATATAAGGTTCGAAAATAAGATTCGTACTTCCGTTCTCCTCTACCAAAAGAAAACAGCCTAAAGTTAAAACAAGACGCTTTATGCACAAGCTCTACTTTGTACACGTAGCCAATGCGAATCTGCAAGAGCAGAACATCCAGAGCACAGTGTGAGTAGGCACGGGCGATGATGTAGCCGATATTGCTGGTGCCGCTGCTTGCCTGATTATATGCACTCCGAAAGAGGCCGAGAATTGACCAATTATGTGGAGAATCCAGCTTCCATTGCATGAAATATTGACGCTGTATCAAACCGAAAGTTTCTGAAGCTCCTACCTGGACCCTCTGAGGGGGTGGGGGGCTTGCTAACTTGATTCTCTGCTGCTGCTGCTGCTACTACAGAGCTGCTGCCTGTAGAACTGTTCTTTGCCTTCCACACAGTGATTCCTTCCCAATCAAAAAGAAATTTATCAGCAAATGAATATAGAGGTTAACTCATAGTTGCAACAACAAGAACTCTGAACTTCTTTGATAAAAGAACACACAGTTTCTGTAATTTCCATTCTGTAAGCAAGAGCCGGGATTAAAAGCAGAAATAACTAATATCATGAGAGAGTGAGAACCTTTGACAGGCCTATCAGATCTGGGTGGTAATGGAGGTTGATGCGCTGAAATCCATGCTCTCAGAGATCTGAAAAGAAGTTTTTTTTGTTTGCATCTGAATGGAAACTAAACCAATAAAAGAAATCCTTCCATGATAAGGTTCAGAATGCACTTACGTCAAAAATGGAGCGACCATGTATAACTTCAAACCAGAAATGCTACGGGATATGACATCGTCATTTGCCGGGTGAAGTTCATCAATTCGATGCCATGCTATTTCCTTCCAGGAGAAATACCAAAGAACAATCAAATATAATTAGCTTTTAAATCAATGATCAGCCTCATAAATTCATTTTTTCTTTTGAACAATCACTATATGTATGTGCCTCACACAATACGGGGCATCACATTGCTTGGTAGCATGAATGTTTCGGTTCATGGTTAGCAATGCAATGTGCATCCTTTTAATATCACATGACCTTGATGTAACCAGACATACAAGTTTCAAGAGTTTCCTAGGAATGAAAGATTTACGAAGGCTGTTCTCTTCAAGGAAAAAAAACTTGCAAAAATTTAATGTCAGCCACATGCACACAGACAGCTTTCAAAATGAGAGCAAATACAAAACTCCGGTCTTAGGTATGATAATGTTAGAGGTCAGAACATAAGGAGAGGTCTTTTGTGTGTTTCTGCACTCGTTGAACTTCTCCTTTTCAGGCCATCACACGAATGTCAACAAGATATTAAGATATAACACTTACAAAACTTGATATTATGCAAATAAAATATCCAAGACCAGCGTTGTATTCATATGCAAAGAGAGATGTCACAAAGCATTCAAAAGCAGTTGAAGAATTCATATGGCAGAAAAACGTACACTGATCTCCTTTTTTGTAAGAGGGGCAAAAGCTGTATCATCTTTTACTCCAGCAACTATATAAAGCCGTACCCTTTGTTGGCCAAATATCATTTCAATATAGTCATCTTTGTTAAGATAATCTGAGACATCAAAGCCTGTTTCCTCAAGGACCTGTATCCAAGATGGAACAAAATTTAAGAAATTGTCAAATACACATCCAAAGAAAAGCAGGTACCCTCAGGAAATCAATACTTCAAATCTTGAACCAGTTAAGAAAACACACTGCTCCCAAATTGAGTAAGCAAATCTGTTTGACAAATAATCATCATTTATCCGGAGCTGGAACTTAGTACACCTACGTTATAATTGTCAAATTCAGATTGAAATCAAGAATCAGGGTCCCTTCTCATGATTTAAATCACAAGGGAATTGGGATTAATGTAAAATAGCGAGATACATAGATCCAAGCATGTATATGGTCTCTATTTCATTAGACAGATGAATATAGAAAAGGAATACAAATAATGGTTATACGACAATTACTTGTATAAATAGTGTAGATGTTAACATACCCCTCTTAAATATTTCCAAAAAGAAAAAAAAAAAAAAAAAAAAAACCAGTGAGGAAGAACATAAAGATGTCCCAAAGTTCCAAAACTCTCAAAAGACAATTGGTACTACAAAATTTCCATGTGGAAATATAGAGATTCTTCATGTATGACAGCAAGCATGCCTAAAAGCATCTCCAACACATGCAAACCACGTGGTATGAAGAGTAATTATCCAACACAAGGCAAATCAAGATCACTGGGACGGGGAACTTGATCCTAAAGCTTGTGTTAATATAAGAGAGCAACAGACATACTTCTCTGACGGCACATGTATGGTCTTCCTCATCTTTGTTCTTTTTCCCTCTAGGAAAACTCCAGCTTGTTCCTTTCCAGCCCTTCACTAGTAAGCACTGCAAACACACATATGCTCAAATCAGTTAAATATGTAAAACCTTCTGATCTTGAGATACGTAATATAAATGTGTATATGAATGTGCATATTTCAAGCATAATCCAAGCCACATTAAAACTATGAAGAAAGAATTCGTTGAGTAAAGGAGTAGGCCATCAAGTAAGAACAGAAATAGCTGAAAATGATTTTAATATCCACTACAATGAAATCAATTGCATCCCAGGTCACTAGAACTTACTCCACCTCAAGACTCAAGGTCATGATTTTAATATTTACTCGAGGTCGTATCTGATTAAAGTACAAACAACATGTGCTCGCACTGTGACCGATTTCATGAAAAGAACTTCCATAAATCCAATTGAAGGATGGTCATACACAATACAAGGCTTACCCAAAAATTCAGAATTCAAGATTCGAAAGGGTCAAACAATTTGCAATATTTGTAGGATCATCGTACACAAAGAACCATAAAGCATAAGACATAACGTCAGGCAATTCTCCAGCCGTTTCTTAAGTACTTATGTCATGGTCAACTTGTCACAGCAGATAAACGAGTTGGCGTTGCAGAGAATTTGCTGGCATACACACTCAATATGCTCAAGTATAGCTATTAATTTCATGGCTGGGGATGAAGAAAACCAGTTAAGAATACTCTACAGTCCACAGAAATTAAGAAAATCAAGCCACCTTAGAGCTTCAAAATTTCTAAAATACTGATATAGGATAGAGATTAACAAGAAACAAGAAACAAGAAACAAGCAATCAAGCCAACTGTTACGCAACACAAACATGTATATTCAGATTAAGAATCAAGATTGACAAAAAAACAAAATACTGATCAGTGATCTCTAACTAAGAACTGGCAAAAATACTAAGTGCAATATATCTAACTGCTCACCCTTTCAAAAGATTCATCCAAGATAATGGCCCCAGTTACAGGAACTCGAACCTTGTATGAGGTGAAGTCCTTGAATATGTCATCGATATGTGCAACATAAGGCTTCAAGACATCGCAACTATTGAACACTGCAGCAGATTAAGGAAAGCATAACAGATGACCTTGAAGAATACCTAGAAGAGGCTTAAGTTTGGTTTGGTACAACACAACTGGCTAAACAGTCAACATTATAGCACACACGGTATGAGAATAATATTCAAGATTGTCCCACAAGAAAATTTTGGTCAATCACATTTCTATAAAGGGCTAACCAAAAGCAGTAAGGCGTTTCAAGATAATTTTTCAGTGCTCATATGCCTTAGAATGGGAAGACCTAAATACCCCTTAAATGCAAAATAAAAAGTTCAGGTGGAAAGAACCTCACCAAAAGGTCCCAGCCAATTACCAAAACATCATTTGAGTAATTGCTAGCAGATTAGGGTAACCTAAGGTTACATGAAAAGGATACTTAAAGAAGTAAATTCCTTCAAAGTGAATGACTTCAAGGATGGATTCTTTTCCACGGAGTTGTCCTCATAAAACCAATGAGCATATTCTACGAGAAATAAAATTCTCTCAAATGATTGTTGGTCTTCTTTCGGCACATTCAGAACAAACCGACTGCAATCAAACACAGGTTAAATAATTAATCCGGATAACCAGCATTTACAAATACCACTTTCAGAGATCTAGGTAAAATTCAGTGGACCAGGATATCATGCTCAATGCAAAATCATATGGCCTAATTAATTCATTATCACACACACATTTCTTCAACCTCTGGATAAGCACTCATTTGCTTCTTTTCACAATCTAAGCTGAGCTCTGATAAGAAAGAAGCCTTCAAAATTCAGCTAAAGAACATACTACCCAAAGCGTCTCTAGCACAAGAATCCATCTTTCCTAATTCATACTTGGCTCCAAGCTGTCTTTCACTCACTTGCTTTACATCAGTCCCTATACCTCATCAATTAATCCTAATAAATTGAGCAATGCAGCAAGAAAACCTCTTCTCCTACTCTCAAAATTTCTAGAAATTTAAAGAAAACCCAGACCATTAAAATTCAAACAAAACAAAGGAGAACATTAATTAAACTTCAACTCAGCTTAAACCCCACCAGAAAAAAATGAAAAAAAAAAAAAACTAATTCATGAAAATCTATAAAAGGGTCACCTGCAGAGATCGTCGAGGAGTTCTTGAGGAGGGAGGGCATTCTTGGAAGGAGCGCTGGAAGATCGGTGGAGCGCTCCCGACATTTTCTAAATTATATTCTCCAGATCAAAATAATCGAAACCCAACTGATAATCTGAACCCTAAACAATATGATTATTGCCCATTCATGGGCAAGAACATGCAGAAAAAGGGCAAGGCACAGTGTGAATCGGGGAATGGCGTAGAACGAAATTTCAACTCTCAAGAGAGTCAAGGAGCCCAAATTTGTATACTATGAACCGGGAGTTCATCATCCGGTCCAAACCGGGCGTACAAAGGAAATGAAAACCAGAGCAGAGGAACCGGTTGGTCCGGTTCGACTTCGAAGGCTGTTGTTGGAATTTGGGCTCAGGCCTTTTGCCATTATGAAATCTCTACGTCAGTAAAATGCCCAAAGAAAATAATAGGCCTCATATAATTGTCCAATTAAAGCCCATATATTGTATCCATTAATCGCTGTTCGTTTTGACAAGTTTTGAAAATATATTTTCAAAAGTTGGTTTTAAAAATGAACCATTGAGTTGATTGGGCTTGAGATTGAGTTGATTTAAAAATATGTGTTCGTCGATTGAGTTCGGTTTGGATTTGGTATTAACTAAATTTGAGTCAAATTTTAACTGAACTCTTATGAGCGGTTCGATTTATTTACACCTAGTGATGGAACCAAGCACTCAAGATTAGAGGAGCAAAATATTCTACACACTATATAGTTTGTTTTATAAAAAATAAATAATACGTTATGTTCGATATTATTTATTTACAAGATTCATACATCATTTTATAGCGAAAATATATTTTCAAAACTCTTTAAAACGAACACAATATCTGCTGAGAAGACAGTACTAATGCAGGTAATGTAGTGGGTACTAGGTCTTACAACACAATCTGAAACTCAACTATCATTCTAGCTAGTTTGGGTTTCGCTCAAAGATTTGCTTCTCTGTATGTTTCAATAATAATAATAATAAAGACTTTCTTTGCAATTAGGATATACTTCCTCTGTTCCATAAGAATAATTCACGTTATTGTACTAAAAATAATATTACAAAGTGGATTCTTCTAATAAAACGGAGGAAGTAATCAGCGAACCACAATTACAAATTAAATTGTGGATGGATTGGCGAAACAACATGAAGGTGTTGTGTTGGAGATTTTAATAAAATAATCAATTATTATTATGAAACAATACCATAATTATCATGAGTTACTAATATTCTTTATTGCTTGAGTTATAAGTGACTTTTATTTCAAAGAAAAGCATAACTTATGCATTTTTATTAAATTTATTAAACGGTTTCTAATGGTAATAAACAACCACCGTTTTATACTAATTGTGTGCATTGTGTGTATGCGTGCATCTGTGATTTTGAGTGTGTAAAAGGAAAGTTTGACTCATACTTCATAAAATATATTCTCGAGAGAATTAAGTATAGAGCATCATTCATCTATATTCTATGAATATGGTAAGAAGACATGGTGTAAACCGAGTTAGCTTTGATTAGCAATGCATACTATCGAGAGGTGTACAACTAATGTGCTGGACTGTTGAGATCTGCTGCACCGGATTCTTCCGCAAAGGCGCTTGAATCACCTAAGAATAGCGATTATGCGTCTTAGCCCATGTATCACTAGTTTTCTCTAAAGTATTGTTCTTACTTTAATTTATTATTTATACTAAGATTATGATTTTGTTCAAGCGATTTTGTTCATGCAGGAACAACATGTTGTAAACTTCAGATATGAAGTAAGTTAAATTACTCAATTTTGGTCCTTTAAATTGAGATGTTGTCTCTATTTGGTCTATTAACTTTAAAGTGCTTTATTTTGGTCCCTTAGGGCCTGTTCTTTTTCATCATCGTTTTGAAAACGATTTTGAAAACAAGTTTTGGAAAATAGTTTTATAATATAATTGGGGCATGTTCTTTTTGTTTTCGTTTTGAAAATGGTTTGTTTCATTCAACAGTAAATTTAATATATTTTAATAATCATATTTCATCATTTCCAATACAACATTTTTACTATTTAGTCTACTTTTTACATTTTCAATACACATTTTTACATTATAAAACTATTTTCCAAAACTTGTTTTCAAAATTGTTTTCAAACCGTCCAAAAAGAACAGGCCCAGATGCTGAATAGTAAAGTTGTATTGGAAATGATGAAATATGATTAAAATATATTAATTTACTGTTGAAACCAAAACTATTTTCAAACAGAACAAAAAGAACAGGCCCTTAACTTAAAAAAATCATCCATTCATTCCAAACCTGCATTTCGACATTTATTTTTTTTAAGATATTTTTCGGCAAAAATGTAAGATTCACACATATTAATACAATATAAATAGAAAAGTAAATGTTAAATTATTTTATTCACATCTAATTTAGCTTGAAACAAGAAGAGCAAGAACGATATTGGAATACCCAGACTAAAAATGAGATGGTGGAAACTGAATGTATATTTTTTTTCGATCTTTACAGATTAATAGACGTGTATGAGTGAAAAAACACTACAATATGTGACTTCTACGAAAATGAAATGAATGAATTAAAGTAAAAAAAAATAAAAAAATATTCTACACACTATATAGTTTGTTTTATAAAAAATAAATAATACGTTATGTTCGATATTATTTATTTACAAGATTCATACATCATTTTATAGCGAAAATATATTTTCAAAACTCTTTAAAACGAACACAATATCTGCTGAGAACAGTACTAATGCAGGTAATGTAGTGGGTACTAGGTCTTACAACACAATCTGAAACTCAACTATCATTCTAGCTAGTTTGGGTTTCGCTCAAAGATTTGCTTCTCTGTATGTTTCAATAATAATAATAATAAAGACTTTCTTTGCAATTAGGATATACTTCCTCTGTTCCATAAGAATAATTCACGTTATTGTACTAAAAATAATATTACAAAGTGGATTCTTCTAATAAACGGAGGAAGTAATCAGCGAACCACAATTACAAATTAAATTGTGGATGGATTGGCGAAACAACATGAAGGTGTTGTGTTTGGAGATTTTAATAAAATAATCATTATTATTATGAAACAATACCATAATTATCATGAGTTACTAATATCTTTATTGCTTGAGTTATAAGTGACTTTTATTTCAAAGAAAAGCATAACTTATGCATTTTTATTAAATTTATTAAACGGTTTCTAATGGTAATAAACAACCACCGTTTTTACTAATTGTGTGCATTGTGTGTATGCGTGCATCTGTGATTTTGAGTGTGTAAAAGGAAAGTTTGACTCATACTTCATAAAATATATTCTCGAGAGAATTAAGTATAGAGCATCATTCATCTATATTCTATGAATATGGTAAGAAGACATGGTGTAAACCGAGTTAGCTTTGATTAGCAATGCATACTATCGAGAGGTGTACAACTAATGTGCTGGACTGTTGAGATCTGCTGCACCGGATTCTTCCGCAAAGGCGCTTGAATCACCTAAGAATAGCGATTATGCGTCTTAGCCCATGTATCACTAGTTTTCTCTAAAGTATTGTTCTTACTTTAATTTTATTATTTATACTAAGATTATGATTTTGTTCAAGCGATTTTGTTCATGCAGGAACAACATGTTGTAAACTTCAGATATGAAGTAAGTTAAATTACTCAATTTTGGTCCTTTAAATTGAGATGTTGTCTCTATTTGGTCTATTAACTTTAAAGTGCTTTATTTTGGTCCCTTAGGGCCTGTTCTTTTTCATCGTTTTGAAAACGATTTTGAAAACAAGTTTTGGAAAATAGTTTTATAATATAATTGGGCATGTTCTTTTTGTTTCGTTTTGAAAATGGTTTTGGTTTCAACAGTAAATTTAATATATTTTAATCATATTTCATCATTTCCAATACAACTTTTTACTATTTAGCATCTACTTTTTACATTTTCAATACACTTTTTACATTATAAAACTATTTTCCAAAACTTGTTTTCAAAATTGTTTTCAAACCGTCCAAAAAGAACAGGCCCAGATGCTGAATAGTAAAAAGTTGTATTGGAAATGATGAAATATGATTAAAATATATTAAATTTACTGTTGAAACCAAAACCATTTTCAAAACAGAACAAAAAGAACAGGCCCTTAACTTAAAAAAATATCCACATTCCAAACCTGCATTTCGACAATTTTTAAGATATTTTCGGCAAAAATGTAAGATTCACACATATTAATACAAATAATAAATAGAAAAGTAAATGTTAAATTATTTTATTCACATCTAATTTAGCTTGAAACAAGAAGAGCAAGAACGATATTGGAATACCCAGACTAAAAAATGAGATGGTGGAAACTGAATGTATATTTTTTTCGATCTTTACAGATTAATAGACGTGTATGAGTGAAAAAACACTACAATATGTGACTTCTACGAAAATGAAATGTAATGAATTAAGTAAAATAAAATAAAACTGTAAAATCCTAATAAATAAAAGATAAGATGATGAAGTTGAGGAATAAAGAAGAACTGGTGATGAGGTTGGGACATTTTTCTATTTTTCCTTTTTGTGGAAACGTTGGAAAAGAAAAATACTACTTTTGGTCTTGATTAATGTGGATATTATATTATTATCATAAAGAAAACATATTTTGCAAGTTTTTACTTTACTTAGTTGTTAAATATAATATAAAATAAAGGAAGATTGAGGTTGTGATTAACGGAATAACCTTATAATTATGAAGTTATGAGTTCAAATCCTGAAGATGCAACTATATATAAAACCGAAAAAAAAGAACCATAAATCAAAAGTTAACTTGTTTGCCACTAATTTGATCTACCGTTAAGGATGTTCAATCATGATCATGTAGTGTAAATATTGAGAGGCAACTTTTAATTTCCATTTAAATGTATCTATATGAAATGTGAGAAATTTTTTTTCAAACTTGAGTGTTACTTGAATCAATTAATCTCCTTCTTTACCCACATTTTTGTAAAACGTTAACTAATAATGTAATTTTTATACTCTCTCAATTGAATCAGAGCTAGTTTTAAAAATGTACAACTTTTTATAAATGGTAAGGTACAACTCTTAAAATAAGTAATTCACTATTTTTCCACTAATACCGTTATTTTTAAAAAATGGATTAATTTTGAGTCACATATAATTATAGTAGTAACAGTATGTAACATAAAAAAATAAAACTAAACTCTTTTGATTAAACAAGATTTTTTTTTTTTAGAACCTGAACTATTTTCTAATAAAATTGAGAGAGTACAACATTAAGGGAGCAAATCATCTGTCTTCACACACCAAAGGACGCAAAAAAAAAAAAAAAGTAATATCTTCATATGTGAGGAATATTACTCTTCTTGCCCTTTGATGTGTGAGGGATAGACACACCTCACTTTTTGTGGGACGGATGATCTTTCTCCACTACACGAAGTTTGTAATCTCCGCCACGGTCTTCACTTCTAACTAGGTTCGATTGATAGTTTTACTAAACTATGATACATGAGGTATATTACTTTTTTGCCCCCTAGCTTGATGTGAGGTAGACACTTGTCCCACTTTTTGTGGGATAGATGATCTGTTCCCCACTAAGCGAAGTTTGTAATCTCTACCACGATCTTCACTCCTAACTAGGCTCGATTGATAGTTTTACTAAACCATGATATGTGATATATATATATATATATATATATATATATATATTTGCCTCCTTAACGTGTGAAGGATCGATAGACACTTGCCCCACATTTTGTAAGATAGATGACCCCACTAAGAGAAGTTTATAATCTCCACCACGGTCTCCACTCCTAACTAGGGTTCGATTGATAGTTTTACTAAACTATGATATATGTGGGATAATTGTTTTTGCCCCCTTAATGTGTGAAGGATCGATAGATACTTGTCCAACATTTTGTAAGATAGATGATCCAACTAAGAGAAGTTTAGAATCTCCACCATGGTCTCCAGTCTCCATACTCCTAACTAAGGTTCGATTGATAGTTTTACTAAACCTTGATATGTGAGATATATTTTTTTTTTGCCTCCTTAATGTGTGAAGGATCGATAGACATTTGTCCCACATTTTGTAAGATAGATGACCCCACTAAGAGAAGTTTGTAATCTCCACCACGATCTTCACTTGTAACTAGGCTCGATTGATAGTTTTACTAAATCATGATATGTGATATATATATATATATATATATTTGCCTCCTTGATGTGTGAAGGATCGATAGACACTTGTCCAACATTTTGTAAGATAGATGACCCCCCTAAGAGAAGTTTATAATCTCCACCACGATCTCCATTCCTAACTAGGGTTCGATTGATAGTTTTACTAAACTATGATGTATGTGTGATAATTGTTTTTGCCCCCTTGATGTGTGAAGGATCGATAGACACTTGTCCAACATTTTGTAAGATAGATGGCCCCACTGAGGGGGCGCTTGGTTGGGTATAATAGAATGTTGCAATATTGGAAGTTACTTATGAATTAATGCAATTGATGATGCTTGGTTGGGTGTAGTGAGAATCAAAATTCCTAAGCCACTCCTTAATTCCAATACATACCCCCTATGTATTCACCCAACCGCATTGAATAGTTAGTGAGCTCTATTTTTTTTCTACAAAAAATGTCATTACTTCTACTACCCCAAAAAATGCCCAAATATCTATTTTTTTCTCTCTAATTTAATTCTTCACTTTCTCTCTCTAACTTTGTCTTACCTTTAATATCTCAATTTCTCTCTCTAACTTTATTACTTTACTTTCTCTCTCTAAATTTATTACTTCACTTTCTATCTCTAAATGTTTTTCTCTCTCTAACATTATTACTTCACTTTCTGTCTATAACTTTATTACTTCAATTTCTCTCTCTAAATATTTTTCTCTCTCTAACTTTATTACTTAACTTTCTCTCTCTAAATGTTTTTCTCTCTCTAATTTTATTACTTTACTTTCTCTCTCTAAATGATTTTCTCTCTCTAATTTTATACTTAACTTTTTCTCTCTCAAATTTTTTCTCTCTCTAACTTTATTTCTTCACATTCTCTCTCTAAATTTTTGTCTCATTGTCTCTCTCTCTATATATCTCTTTTTACTTTCTCTCTCTACATATCTATTTTTACTTTCCCTCTCTGCTCTCTACATTTTCTCTTTTTCTCTCTACATCTATTATTTTACTTTCTCTTTCTAATTCTATCCTTTAATTTTCTATCTCTACATTTTCTCTTTCTCTTTCTAACTCTCTCTTTATTTTCTTCTTCTCTCTACACCTTTTTGTCTTTGTTAACTTTTTCTCTCTATCTAACTTTATTATTTCCTTTTGGTTATTTTTTTCTTTTAATATAATTGAAGGGTAAGAATTTTAATTTCATTGTTATGACATTAATTGCCATGAATTCTACCAATCAAGTTATTGACGCCCAATTATACCCAAGCCCATACAACTCCCACACACATCATTCTTAATCAGCCCTGAACCCATACCTCATATCACTCCCATTGGCGTAGGAGAAGTTTATAATCTCCACCATGGTCTCCACACTCCTAACTAATGTTCGACTGACAGTTTTACTAAACCATGATATGTGATATATATATATATATATAAATATATTGTCTCCTTGATGTGTGAAGGAGCGATAGACACTTGTCCCACATTTTATAAGAGATGACCCCACTAAGAGAAGTTTATAATCTCCACCACGGTCTCCACTCCTAACTAGGGTTCAATTGATAGTTTTACTAAATGATAATATATGTGAGATAATTGTTTTTGTCCCTTGATGTGTGAAGGATCGATAGACACTTGTCCCACATTTTGTAAGATAGATGACCCCACTAAGAGAAGTTTATAATCTCCACCACGGTCTCCACTCCTAATTAGGGTTCGATTGATAGCTTTACTAAACTATATATATGAGATAATTGTTTTTGCCCCCTTGATGTGTGAAGGATCGAGAGACACTTGTCCCACATTTTGTAAGATAGATGACCCCACTAAGAGAAGTTTATAATCTCCACCACGGTCTCCACACTCCTAACTAAGGTTCGATTGATAGTTTTACTAAATCATGATATGTGAGATATATATTTTTTTGTCTCCTTGATCTGTGAAGGATTGATAGACACTTGTCCACATTTTGTAAGATAGATGACCCCACTAAGAGAAGTTTATAATCTCCACCATGGTCTCCACTCCTAACTAGGGTTCAATTGATAGTTTTACTAAACTATAATATATGTGAGATAATTGTTTTTGCCCCCTTGCTGTGTGAAGGATCGAGAAACACTTGTCCCACATTTTATAAGATAGATGACCCCACTAAGGGAAGTTTATAATCTCCACCACGGTCTCCACACTCTTAACTAGGGTTCGATTGATAGTTTTACTAAACTATGATATGTGAGATATATTACCTTTTTACCCCATGTGTAAGGGACATACACTTGTCCCACTTTTTATTGGACAAATGATTTGTTCCCCACTAAGTGAAGTTTGTAATCTCCGCCACAGTCTCCACTCCTAGTTACGTAAGATTGACATATATACTAGTAACTTTTCGAAACCTCAATAAGATAATACACGGTAAGTAGTTTTTAAAAATTATGGGTGCGTAATAGTAGTTTCACGAAACATAAATGCCGGGTAAGTATAATATAAAATAAGGGAAGATTGAGGGTGATTAATGGAATGACCTTATAATTATGAGGTTATGAGTTGGATAAAAACGAAAAAGAAATCATAAATAAAAAATTAACTAGTTTGCCACTAATTTTATCTACCATTAAGGACGTTGAATCATGATGATGTAGTGTAAATATATATGGAGAGACAACTTTTATTTTTCATTTAAATGTATCTATATGAAATGTGAGAAATTTTTTTTCAAGCTTGAGTGTTACTTGAATCAATTAATCTCCATCTTTGCCCACATTTTTGTAAAACGTTAACTAATTACTATACTCTCTCAATTCAATTATAATAGCTAGTTCTAAAAATGTACGACTTTTTATGAATTATAAGGTACAAAACTTAAATAAGTAATTTATCATTTTTCACTAATACTGTTATTTTTCAAAGGTAATTTAATTTTAAATCACACATCATTATATTAGTAACAGTATATAACAAAAAAATAAAATAAAATTAAACTCTTCTAATTAAACAATATTTTTTTAAGAACTTGAACTCTTTTCTAATAAAATAGAGAAGATACAACAGTAAGGGGAGGGGATCGATAGACACTTGTCCCACATGTTGTAGAATAGATGACCCCACCAAAGGAAATTTATAATCTTCACCACAGTCTCTCCTCCTAACTAGGGTTAGATTGATAGTTTTACTAAAATATGATATACGTGAGATATAGTACATTTTTGCCCCCCTAATGTGTAAGAGACATACACTTGTCACACCTTCTAGATGACTTGACACCACTAAGTGAAGGTTGTAATCTCCGCCACGGTCTCCACTCCTAGTTATGTAAGACTGACATGTAAATACATACTAGTAACTTTTCGAAACCTCAATAAAATAATACTCGGTAAGTATTTTTTGAAAAACCACGTTCGGGTAATAGTATTTTCACGAAATATAAATAAATGCAACTTAACCAAAGATATCCCTTCGACGGAGTTAACGAAGAAGATAACTCCATTTTCCTCTATAAATAAGGCCACCTTTCTCTATACGTGCCCTTTTCTCCTCTCTTCTGTGTAGAGTTTTCGTGCTTACAGAGATCTCATCACCACCATCATTTGCGACGAACATGGTTGGTTAGGGAAGCTCCTCTTGCCCCTCCTCTTCCACCACTCCCGCCCGCCAACTCACCGACGAGCAACTCATCATCCTGGAGGCGCTCTACGTCCGGTACCCATCTCCTCCGGTTGCTTCCCTGAAGTTGGTGCGGCAGAGTACGACCACCCCATCCTCGCCACCCTCGACGACACCAAAATCCAAGCTTGGTTTGAGAACCGCAGGTTACTTAATTTGCTAGCCATATGCACACATTAGTTACTTAATCACGAATTTTTTTTATCGTAGGCAAAATGTTTAGGACAATATTAAATAATCTTAAAAATACTATGTTTTCTAAAATTTTAAAAATTCACAAATGTTAAAAGAATTCCCTAATTATTATAAATTTTGGTTAATTTTGCCCCCACCCGGCTGTATTGTGGTTCCACCACTGCTTTCTTACGTAAATGCGCAAAATCCTAATATTATTATTATTATTATTATTATTTTGAGTTTGTTGATGAATTAGGATTCATGCAATGAGGATGGCGGAAGAGGAGAAGAAGAAGCTAGAGAAGCTGGTGACGGAGATGATGATCGCCGATCACAATTTCCTAATGCTGCAGACGATGCAGGTCAACATGTTCATCAGGAATCTGATGATTGACCAAGCCGCCCTACGGGAGGCCCGCAGGAAAATGGACATGGGTATGATCGACGCCGGCGAGGACGCAGACGAGACGACGACGATGAGGATGAGGATGCGCCTCCTTCCGCTCCAGCTTAGTTTTGTGTATTGTTTTTGGATTTGGAGAGAATAAGAGTAAGGATGTTTGATTTGTCGATCGTTGTGGTCGGATGGATCATGCATTCCTGAATTAATGTTGTTGTTGTGTTCTGATTGTCATGAGTAGTGAATCAATGTTGTTAATTTCGTGGACTTTTAATGTTATATAAAATTATGGTTTCTCTGTTTTCGGGTTTATATATATATTTTTTCTTTCTTTCTTTCTTTGATTTTTCCATTTCAGTAATGTTAATTCACGGAATTCAATTTTATTTTTTAAATGCGTGAAATGAAGAATTTAATTACCAGATCTGAAAATCTAGCTAAAATCGATGTAGGGATGGACGCTGTAATTAATTAATTTGGATTTTACAGAATTTAATAAAAAAAATATATAATAAGATTAATGGATCGAATTCAATTTCTTCATACGTGAAATGAACAATTTAAAGTACATCACTTATTTCACTAATCTAAAATTTCTCTACATTTTACAATGTTAGATTTATTAATAACGGGAAGTGTCTACAATGCGTTACACGTAAGATTTAGAATGTCTTTTACTAGAAGAAGATGGATTTACTGGGGCACTGACCATCACAGAGCTTATCTCCTACAACTATTGGGTCTGGTATCTAATTGTGGATGTAGCGACAGTAATTGCAATAGCTTTGTTGAAGCTTACCCACAATCTAAAGCAGAACACTTGTAAGGATTAGGTCCGCATGGCATCCAAAGGATCTTTCACAATCTAGAGCGGAACACTTGTTCGAACAGGTTGTGTGGGCCTAGATTAGCTTTCCATGGCATCCAAAGAATCTTTTAGGTGAATATGTCAAAAACTACGGTAACACACGAGCTGGCTAGTATGACTATACCTACCAACTTTGACTGTACATGTGTAGCTGGGTTCGTCCCCAACTTTTATTATTCAATTGTTTTTAGATGATTTTCAGTTCCGTTAACATGAATAAGTTCGTTGAATTTAAAAAATATATATATATATCGACCTTATGATTTTCCCATTTAGTATCTATCTGGCCATTGCGATTTCTCTAAAATTTTATAGAATTCAAGAATATATAAAAATGTTTTTAGATTTGATCTATTTAATTTATATCTTTAACCTTACTAATTGGATTTTTTTCTTTTTTTTTTAGGGTTTGACGAGGTCTGAAAACACATGTATACATATTGTTTTTTTTATTGCTACAATTTTCAAATTCATCTTTAATTTACTTATAATTTTAGGAAATTCATCTTTAATTTAAGTTAAACATAGTTTTAATTAAGTTTCAATCACTATTATTATATTTAAAGTGAATTTGTAAGGGAATCTTCTTCCTTTCATCATTATCCCTGATCACCAGAATGCGAAACGTCGTCGTTTTGCCGCCATTGACTTTTGGTCCCAAGTATCTGAGAAGTAGGGCTGAGAACGAATACAAACGTTCACGAATAAGCTCGAGCTCAACTCGATAAAAAAGTTCACGAACATGATTTTTAGACTTGATAATAAACGAACATGACCACGAACAAGGCGTTGAAAGTTCGTTAATGTTCGTGAACATGCTCGATTAAAATATTAACTATATAATATAAATAAAATAAGTATATACAATATTAAAATTTTAAATAATACAAATAATCGAATCTTTATATATATTTATATGTACATAGATATCAATATATGATTTTAAATTGAATTTTAATTTTTATGTAAGTTGATATAGTATATTAAAGTAACTAAACATTACGATTTTCTGTTAGTTAATGCGAGAAAGAATGCACACGAATGTTCACGAACAAGCTCGGCTCGGCTCGATTAATAAATAAACGAGTACGAACAAGCTAGATTTTAAGTTCAAATAAATAAATGAACAATAAATGAACACGTTAAAACTCGGCTCGTTATCACCCCTACTGAAAAGCATCAAAGTTTTGAAGTCTCAAGTTTCACTAAACCAATTCCATTGCTCCAGTCGTGCGCCCAGACCGTGCTCACTGAAGCTTATCGCTTTCAGTTTGATCCGAAAAGCCTTAGGCATAACTGCTATCTTTTCTTGCATCTATTTGATTTCTTGCAACCCAATTCTTGTAAATTATTTTATTTATTTATTTTTTTATAACCTTTTTTCACACGTGAAGTTTGGATAATAATATGAAATATTGAGATTGAGTAATGATACAATCCTCAACAAATCTTCTCAACTTTGTTAACACAAATGAGATGTCATGCATTCATTGACTACATTTTTATAAAATAATTATTAATTGACCAATAAATTTATGACACCTCACTTGAGTTAAGAAAGTTGAGGAGATTATTTGAGGAGTGTATAATTATTCATTGAGATTTTGGGTCCAAGAAAGCAAATTTATACCACAAAGTAATGATTTTTATGATTTTATTATTAATTATTTTTGTATTATAATTGGTCTTTTATTATAAGATGGCAGAAACGTTTAAAAAGTTGAAATTAAAATTAATGAGACAAAAGGATCAATTGGAAATTAATGACCAAGAGGCAAACCCGCTCTGAAATAGGGGCCCCGATCCTCCCATGCATGCGCCAGAGAAGGTGCTAAAAGGCAAGGTTCTTCTCGATTTTAAATGGAGGGGAAAGTATGTTCTGAGAATTTGCCTGCTACATTGGAGTGGGAGAGAGGATTTCTAAGCTGGGGGCATTAACTGAATTATTTGACCAAATGGGTGAAAACGATGCCTGACAAGGCGAGGGAAAAGGTTTTTTCTCTTGGCTTAAGCTCTTGAGGGTTGTTGGAAGATATCGGTTGGATGTCCTTGACTGGACTTAAATCATTGTTAAAGAGTTTTAATGGTCATATTGCCTATACATATGGTATCGATATCTTATTATTTATTTTATTTTTATTTACGAAACACTTATTATTTTTGTTTAGATTTATGCTTAATATTTGGTGCCTAAAATGTTGTTAATTGTTATTAATTACGTAGGGACGTATTTTGACATTAAATGGGCATGAGCGGCTGTAAAGGTGGGATTTAGACGTCGAGGGGGATGAAAAGTATAGTGGAACGGTCTGGGTTGGAACATGGTTTGGTGTAAATGCATCCAAGTTAGACTCCGCACTCCTCAGTTGCCTTTGTTGCATCATCCGGAGACTAATTCATTCTGCCTTTCAGTGCCTTTGTTGAGATCAGACTCTTTTCCACGATGTGCCTACATTGGGATTCCGATTGACAGACTTTTCCAGTCATACAAAATTATTGGCGAAAATGAAGGAATTTTTAGTCAAATTTGAAAGACAGAGGAAATGAGTTCGGGGAACGAGATTTTGCAAGTGTGAAAGATTCCTCCTTCGTGACCATTGTGTCAATGGAATGTGGACCCTGCCAATTCTACCGCAGGGTATTTACCCTTTGCAGTATAGTTGGAAACAAACCCTATTCGTTATAAGAAAAAAACCCACGTGCTTGGGCATTTTCTGCCTTCTCTGCGACGTAGATAAAATAAGCAGACTTGCTTCGGGGGCAACTTGCTTGGCGAACATTTATCGCAATCTTGTAAGGGGCTCTAGGGCGGATGGTGCCTAATTAGGCGGGTGTCTGACATTATTGCAGGTTTGTAAAAATCAATTATAAATTATTTAAATACTTTCTACTGGTTCATTAAAATTCTAAAATTTTTTTTTCTTACATTTAAAAGAGTTGGATATACGAGTACTTCCCCATGTTTAGTTTTCCAAAGATGAGATCCTGGGATGTTTCCTTGCCTATTGCAACGAAGTGGCACATCGGAACCGGGAGGAAGCGTGAGCCTAAAGGGGATTTGGTGTCCTACCGCCGGGCACTAGATATATTAAAATCTGATGAGGTAATATTTTTTTATCATTTAAATGTCGTAAAGTTAATTACTGTCATATCTTAATTGGTCGATTAATCACTAACGTTTTTGCAAAAAAATTAGGTAAATTGGCTTTCTTTCGGGCCAAATGCTGACGATTGCACCCAATAACATTGTTTAGGGGTCTTATTTATTCCCCTTCGGTCATAGAGCCCTATATGCCTGATCGGTTCTTGCGACAATTTGGATACGTACAGTTGATCCCAGATAGAGTTTTTGAGCCAAAGAACTGTAACAGAGACCCTGAAATTCGTAAGTATTCGTGCGTGTACGATACAGATTTTATGGCTTGGCAAATGTACAAGAGTAGGATGTTAAAGGGGCTGCAGAGGGCTTAGTGGGCCGATCAGGCGTGCCCTGAGTACCTCGACATGGAAGTGGAAGAGACATCGGACCCCAGACAGCTACCAGCGGTTGCAGTAAGTACATGGGATTCTTGTGTATTTATATGCATTTATTATTTTTATGTCAATGTTTATTTACAAAACTTACATTTTTCTGACAAATACAGCGTTTGCAATATATAGCTAGTAAAATGTATCTAGCTCATCTCCGGACAAGGCATTCCGTCCCAAACATTTGGAGGATTTGAGAGAGAGGGCCATAGAGGAGGTGGCTATACATTTGGAGGATTTGATGCCAGCACTAGAATAACTTGCGGCGAGATCACCTGTGCTATATTATTGGCGCTTTCTATTGAGTAATATTATGAAAAATTTCTGCATAACCATTTCTAAATTATTGTGATATAGTATATATACTTTTTGATGCAGTGTATTAAGTACTATATCATTTGGGATGCTATATATGTATTGTATGTGCGTTCAATAATGTTAAAATTAATTACAAATAAAACTTAAATATAAGATACTTATATTGGTAACCAGTGGATAAGAAAAACATTTAATACTAACACTTAACAGTAGATTTATTCCTAAAAGCAACAAATCGCGATTTCAAATGAGTTTTTCAACTCTGTATTTGTTCTGAGACCCTGTTTCTCCACGTCGGATAGATTGGGGGTAGCAAGACCTCTCCTGTCGTTAACAAAGTAATGAAATAATTTTGTCTTATAAGGTCCATATTGATGAAGCTGATCGGATCATTAGATACGCTGGCCCCCCGCCACTCAATAGGAAGGAAAGTATTACTTTGCGGGCCAGATAATGTAACAACCCTCTGATACTTCGTGGTGACAAGTAATCCAAAAAGATGAGAATCAAACCAAAATTCCTCTAAGGATGGAACTACATAACATTCTATTACCCTGCATGCTAACTCATAGTCGACTGGCCCAAGAATGTGTCGCCAAAGGGTTGAGTGATCCTGCAGTTCTTGGTGCAGGTCTTTGCGCACTTGATGCCAATATTCCTCATCTGCATCGTGTACGAAATAAGAAATTACTCTAAAATCATAATGTCCATCAGCCTTTACATTAACGTGCTCGGTAATGTAGTCAAACATGAACTGCTTCAGAAATAAGGGTATGTCGAAAGGCTAGTCAGAAACATGCGGCCTCATAACTCTTCTTCTCCTCTGTCCGCCTGTGGATCTCCGACCTGTGATTGCAACTCATATTAATTTTAGTATATCGAAAGGTAATTATTCATAATGATCTGTATAGGAAAAGTCATATATGCACCTCGTTGTATTGCATTCCTTTCAGCATGCTCGTACCCTGATAGATCTCGCTGGGTCGGATTGTGTCTCGGTCGTCCCCTGTGTGGCCTACTTACTGGCTCCGCTAAATAAACAGTTTCCGGATTAAGAGCTGCATGCACGGCACCCATCACCTTGTATATGTCAGCGCTTGGACTCATAATGGTTTCAACAAACATTTCATGCAGTCGCCCTTCAGCGCTTTGCCTCGACTCCGTAGTTTTCGGAATATCATTATCTGCCAAGTGCAGCGTCTTCTAGAGTCCACATCGATGGGATCAATTGGACGATATACTCGCACCAACTGTTGCATCTCACATGCACATGGCAAGTCGCAACTTGTTCGGAGTTCGCAACCACATAACGAATCATCTTCCCCGATGAGGCAAACTATTTTTGTATATTCTTCATCTACCATTGTAATAGCAGCAGAAGACAGTCTACCGTTCAGCCTACTATACAGTAAGTAATCGCTCTTCCTGTATGTTTTACTCTGAAAAGATTCAATTGCAGTCCAAATTTTATTAAAGTGAGCCTCTATCAAATATTAATCCCTTAAAAAAGACCTGAAAATGCATTTCTATCCGTCCCAACTGCCTTTTTTAATTGTGCATGTGCACTCTCAACTCTGAAAGCCAATTAACTTTGAAAATCAAACTTTCACACAAAGCATTATGTAAAGTATCATATAATTATACGATATACAAACTATAAATTAAAGCTATAATTAACTTACATGTTCGTTGTGCACCCTCCGTAATGCTTTATATATTTCGTCCAACAAGATACAAACTTGTTTGCGTGGGGATCCAACCATGTGTTTTTCAAGTATAGAATCACATTTCTAAATTTAGATTTATTTCCATATCTAGTATCAATATATTCCACAGCTTCCGTGAACTGTTCATATGTCAAGGCTTTCACCACTTGCCCCCAACGATATAGAAATACATCCATTGTAGTTTTGTCGTTGCCAGCCTCTACTACATATTTCTTTACATCCATTTCAATGTGTCTCTTGCACAGTAGTTGGGTAGCATGTGAGAATACTATTTCCACAGCGTTCATTACGACAGTCTCTCGATCAGTGATGACCATATGTGGGTATTTGTTGCCCTCGAATAAATTTCTCAATTGAGTCATGACCCACAAATAGCTCGGGGTAGTCTCGTCCCTCATGAAAACGAAAGCAATATGAACATACTAAGATGTGGGTACATGAGCCACTATCTGAGAAGAGGCATGTCATACCTGTTTGTCTTGTACGTCGTATCTATAAACAAAACGTACGAAAACAAACCAAGTAGAGAATGCGCCTTCTTGTGTGTGAAGAAGATGTGCCCGACTGCATTACTATCATCTTCAGCTGTGTGCGCATAGAAATATTCGTGATCGTGCAAAAATTTGAAGAAATACTGCATGTTAGTCATATCTCCCCTCGCCTCCCTTCTACCTTTTGCTGCTTCATTGTACACCTGTCTTATGTGGCTGACATTTTGCGGATCATCCACTTGCAACTGGGCCAATATATGCTTCAGCCTGATGTTAATACTTGACATTTCTGCAATCTTCTTCTTCTCCGCTCCGTTAGCCATGAGTATGATGAATGCCAATTTCCTGTAATTCATGATTGTGATTACCATTTTTGATCTCTAACTTTCAATTTGTCCCAGCAATTTTGCGTCCCACAAGGTGAAATGGACATTTTGTCAACTTGCTGCTTGTATTGTTCCGCCTGCTTTTCCCTTCAGGTAGGGTTGACTTATCTCTAACTGTTCCTGATCTATTGCACCCTATCTCAACTCGCCCTTTTCTCCCTCTTGTAAGGAAAATGCCCAACGCTTTCGAATAAGATGTAATTTTTGCAGTCATATTATTTTCAGATGCTGTAGTTTTGACCCATGCAACCAAATCTTCCTCACTTCTGAACTCTTCGTCCGTCTGAAATACATTCGTGTGGTCAGCAAATATTTCATCCCTCTCCAAGCGGATATCCTGTTAATACAAAATGATGGATCAGCATACTGAAACCATTAAATTTTGGAATAATCTCATCTACGAGAGGTGAGAATGTGACAAAATTCTACATACATAGGGGGGATATTTCAAAAATCTCACCCCCTGTGGGATATCTGGCCCTTTTCAGCCGAGAAATCAAAAAAATTACAGCCGGCCGCCGATAAAAAAAGCAAGCAACCGGCGATTTTTAGGCAAACCACCGTCGGAAATACCGCCGGAATCCGGCTGTATTTCGCCGCAAATTACCGCCTTGGTGGTTTTTTCAGTTGAAATACCGCCGAATTCCGGCTTGCTTTCACCTCCAAACACCGCCGTCCACCAGCGGTGTTCTACTAAAAAATACCACGCTTCGCCGCGCGGTATTTCGCCGACAACTGACGTTGGTCTCCGGCGTTAGTTTCGCTGGAAATGCCGCCGATGACCAGCGGTGGTCCTAGGGAAAAATACCGCGCGGTATTTCGCTGGCAACTAACACCGGTCTCCGATGTTAGTTTCACTAAATATGCCACAGGTCCTAGGGGAAAATACTGCGCTTCGCCGCGCGGTATTTCGCCTACCACTACCATCGGTCTCCGGCGCTACTTTCGTTGGAAATACCACCGGTATTCTGGTCAAAATCCGGCCAACCAGGCAGTCTCCTAGGCCAAATTTTATAGTTCCAGCCAAAAACGGTTGGATAATCGCAGATCCGGGTCAAAAATCCCGCCCATAGGGGTTTTTTTTTTCCAAAATTAAAGGGCAGACATATATTTTTTTATTAAGCAAAAACAAATTTCACGTAAACAATTGTATACATTTGTTACTTACCGTGTAATATGGATCATCCTTTTGTTTGTCGGCTATATTTGAATACACGTGTGAATGAAAAATGAATTACTGAAGTTGAATAGTATAAATAGAGAAAATAAGCAACCAGGCTGAAGGTGAATGTCATTGCCCTTTATAGAAGGTTTTAATATGGGGGGTTTTTTTTTTTTTATGCCTTAAGGGCAATTTAGACAATTCACCTAGAAATGTTACTGCGAATAGTAAAATTGATCGTCACTGCAAATAACAATTTTGATTATGATTGATTCTCCTTCATTACTAATCAAACAGTAATATTATAATTAGCAAATAATTAGGAATCAATCCTTATCATTTAACTTTCAACACTCCCCCTCAAGTTGGAGCAAAAATGTCTAACATGCCCAACTTGCTAATATGACGATCAAATGGTAGTCGTAGTAGCCCCTTAGTCAGGACATCTGCCACCTGTTAAGCTGAAGGTACAAACGGGATGCAAATTATTCCTTTCTCTAGCTTCTCCCTTTTGAAATGCTTATCAATTTCAACATGCTTAGTCCTATCATGTTGAACAGGATTCTGAGTAATGCTAATAGCCTCCTTGTTATCACAATACAACTTCATAGGTAGAAGAACAAGTCTCTTTAGGTCTTGCATCACCATCTTCAGCCATACAACTTTTTTAATAATTCCATAGTTCATTGCTCGAAATTCAGCTTCTGCACTACTAGTTGCTACCGCCTTTTGCTTCTTACTTTTCCAAGACACTAAATTGCCCAAGAGAAAGGTACAATAGCCTGTGTGGTAGATCTCTTATCTGAGATAGAACCAGCCTAATCAACATCCGTAAACACCTCAATACCCCTCTTCTCACTTTTTCCAAAAAACAGTCCTTTCCCTGAGTCGCTTTCAGATATTTTAGAATTCTACAACACAATATGGAACTTAACTATCATTCCAGCTAGTTTTGGTTTTGCTCAAATATTTGCTTCTTTGTATCTTTCAGTAATAATAATAATTAGAAAAAAAGGACTTCCTTTGCAATTATGATATAATGAGTAGACCTACCATCAGTAGCAAATTAGGGGTTTTTTTTTTTTTAGGTGCTCTCTCGGATTGTTCTATTTTTCGAATTTATTTGGTAACTTTGGAAATGTACAAATTCACCTAAACGTTAAACTTACTTTTATTAATCTGTATTACATTTACAACGTAATTATTATCTTAATTACATACTAAAAGATGAAGGGCCTCATAGGAGGCCATAACCAAGTGGCACTACTGCAAAAACACCCAAGGGAGGCACCCCTTTGGAGGCGGGTGCACTAACACCCGCCTCCAAAGAGGCCGGCAACGCTTTTGGAGTTGCACCCAATCTATTGGAGGCGGATGCATGCTGCACCCGCCTCCAATAGCTTTTGGAGGCGGGTGCATGCTCCAATAGATTAATCTATTGGAGGCATGTGCAATTTTGTACCCGCCTCCAAAGTTTTTTCACCCACCTCAAAAGTATTTCGTCAGTATTTTGAAATTTTTTTGTGTTTCGGACTATTGAAAATTAAAAATAATTTTAAAATTTTGTCGATATTCGAGCAAGACAATAAATTAGTAGGTAAAAAAATCACAAAGTGTAGAAAGAAATATATAAATATATCATTTCGATTTTAACTTTAAATACATAAGTATATGTAGTCTAGTGGTAAATTTAATGTGCAAGAGTCAAGTGATTCTGCTGGCGCGAGTTCGATTCCTACCGAAGCCATAAATTGAAGCAAAAGAAATTAAATTTTATATTGGGTGAGAATTACCCGCCGGAAAAAAAAAATGGTAATTGGAGGCGGGTGCAATTTGTAAATAGAGGCGGGTGAGGGCCCCTCCAAAGGGAGGCGCCCGCAGAGGAGGCGGGTGCAATGTCCCTTAGGACCCGCCTCCTAAGGGAGATTTTGGTGTAGTGTGGTAACTTCTCAGTCCAGTCAGCTTATAAAATGAGGCATGTTAAACGCAGTAACGGTTTTACTAAACGCAGTAACATTCCCTTGTAAAAAGACTAAAATTCCCTTGGAGTAAAAAAAAAAGAAAAGCCACTGTTCATGAACAGTACCCGCATGTTCATGAACGGTGAAAAGATGCCCGGCAGTTTTACTGTTCATGAATAAATTTTTTTTTATTTCCATGTTTTCACCTATAAGTAAGGGGTGAAGGTCAGAAGTTTTATAAAACGTTCAGAGGTAATTGTTTTCCATTTACATTAAATTGCAGAAACACTTGTTTTCCATTTGGTCACTGATACGTTCATTCAAATATGGCCGGTATACCCGAGTACGATCCATATTACACTGTAAGTAACACCAGATTTATTTTTTTAATTTTTAATTTATAGCATTGTGTGTAATTTATGTATATACTGTTTCACTTTAAATTTCGGGAAAAAAAATCCATTATGGGGGATTTTTTTCCCGGATCTGTAATTATCCGGATGTTTTTTTGCTGGTTCTGAAGCATTTCGGACGGGGAGAATGTCTCCCAGTCCGAAACAGCCTAAAATACCGCGGGCGAATGGCGGTATTTCCCCCGGAAATATCGCCGGCCGGGTGCGATATTTTGGCCAGAACTATCGCCGGCGGCCGGCGATATTTCGGCCGAAAATATCGCTGGCCGGCGGCGATATTTCTGGCCAAAATTTTCCGGCGGTTTGCGGGTGGGCAGGCGTTTTTTCTGCTACTTTTGCGGGAGAAAATCCCGTGACAGTCGCAATATCCGGACGACCCTATGCTAATCAAAATTGGTTAAGAACTTTTGTATCTGGACGATAATATAATTGCGCAATGTATTTGCTGAATAGAAATTTTAGTGTGTAAGTATGCTGAACGAGGTTTTATTATGTTGTTGACAAGGATTTCCGCGTTGAGAGCGATGCCATTTATGCTGACCACACCGCGGTATTTCGGACGACCCAAGAGTTCATCAGTAAGGAAGGTATGCTTGCATGGGTTAAAGCACGGGCAGCTGAAAATAATATAACGACAAAAATTACATCTTCTGCGAAAATGTTGGGGTTGTTCCTAACAAGAGGGAGAAGCAGTAGAGTTGAGATTGGGTGCGATAGATCAGGAAAAGTTAGGAAAAAGGCACCCATACCGGAAGGGAGTAGCAGACGGGGCAATACAAGCAGCAAGAAGACAAACTGTTCATTTCACCTGAAGGGACGAGAAATTGATGGGGGGAAAGTGGAAGTTAGAGGTCAGAAACGGAACGCTCAATCATGAATTAGAAGGTGTGAGAAATTGGCATTCAGCTCAGACACGTTTAACAGAAGAGGAGAAGAAGAAAATTGCAGAAATGTCCAGTATCAACATCAGGCCGAAGCATATATTGGCCAAATTGCGCGCAGATGATCCACAAAATGTCAGCCACATAAGGCAGGTTTACAACGAATCAGCAAAAAGTAAAAGGGATGCGAGGGGAGGTATGACTAACATGCAGTATTTCTTCAAATTTCTGCATGATCACGAATACTTCTATGCGTACTCCGGCGATGACGGAAGCAATGCAGTGGGCCACATCTTCTTTGCGCACAAGAAGGCGCGTCGTCTACTTGTTCTGTTTTCGTACGTTTTGTTTATGGATACAACGTATAAGACAAACAGGTATGACATGCCTTTGCTGCAAATTGTAGCTCATGTACCTACAGCTCAGTATGTGCATATCGCGTTCATTTTCCTGAGGGATGAGACTACTCCGAGTTATTACTGGGGATTGGCGCAATTGAGCACCTTATTCGAGGAAAACAGATTCCCCCACGTGGTCATGACCGATCGAGAGACCGCATTACTGAATGCGGTGGCACTAGTTTTCCCACATGCTACACAGCTACTTTGTAGGAGGCGCATTGAAATGGATGTCAAGAAACATGTAGTGTCATCTGGGAACGACAAAACTACGACGGATGTCTTTCTATATCGTTGGGGACAAGTTGTGAAAGCCCTGACTTATGAACAGTTCACGGCAGCTGTGGATTATATTGATACTAAATATGAGAATAAATCCAGATTCAGAAATATTATTCCCTACTTGAAGAACACATGGTTGGATCCTCACAAGGAGAAGTTCGTGTCTTACTGGACGAAAAACATAAAGCATTACGGCGGGTGCACAACGAACATGTAAGTTATTTATTGATTTCATTTATGATTCGTACGTTGTATACTTACGCGATGTTTTATATTAGGATTTATGTTATATGCAGAATGTTAATGTCAAAAGTATTTCAGGGTTGAGAGTGCTCATGCCATGGTAAAGAAGGCTATTGGTACGGATAGAAAGGCGTTCCCAAGTATTTTTCACGACATTCATATTATGATAGGGCTGCACCTCAGTGAAATTCGGACTAAAATGGAAGCTTCGCGTAGCAAAACATACCGGAAGAGCGACTACCTACTGTATAGTCGTTTGAACGGTCGAATGTCGTTCGCTGAAATTACAATGGTGGAGGACGAATATACAAAAATAGTTGGCCTTATCGAGGACGACGGTTCTCTTTGTGGTTGCGAACTCCTAACAAGTTGCGGTCTGCCATGTGCATGTGAGATGCAACAGTTGGTGCGCGCGTACCAACCCATTGATCCTATCGACGTTGACGCCTTCTGGAAGACGCTGCACTTGGGAGATACAGAAATTCCAGAAACCCAGGAGGAGAGGCAGACCACTGAAGGCCGACTGCATGAAATGTTTGTGGATGTCATGGCGCGTCCGAGCGCTGAGATATACAGGGTCATGGGTGTTGTGCATTCGGCGCTTTATCCAGAAACCGTGGATGTAACTGAGCCTGTTAGTAGGCCACACAGGGGACGTCCCAGACACAATTCGACCCAACGAGATTTATCAGGGTTCGAGCACGCCGAAAGGAATGCGATACAAAGAGGTACGAATATGTTTAGGCAACTTTTAATATGTCATTGTTGTCAAATACATATACACCTACTGACTTTAATATGCTTTACACTCGCAGGCCGCGCGATCCACAGGAGGGCATAGAAGACAAAGGGTTGTGAGGCCGCACGCTTCTGAGTGGCCTTACGACCTTCTCGTATTTCTGAAGCAGTTCGTGTTCGAATACATTACCAGCCACGTTAATGTTGTGCCCGATGGACATTGTGGTTTTAGGGTAATTTCCTATTTCGTACACGATGCAGATCAGGAGCAGTGGCCCCAAGTGCGTAGAGACTTGCTGCAAGAACTCCGAGATGAGGCCAATTTTTGGCGCTTCGTTCTTGGGGCAGTCGATTACGATTTAGCATGCAGGCTGCTAGATTGGTATGTAGTTCCGGCAGACGAGGATTTCTGGTTTGATTCTCATCTTCTGGGAATACTTGTCGCAACGAAGTACCAGAGGGTGGTTACATTATATGCCCAGCAGAGTAGTACTTTCCTTCCGCTCCTGTGGCGGGGGGCCGGCGTCTCAACTGATCCTAGCAGTTACATCAATATGGGGTTAATAAGACAAAATCATTTCATTGCTTTGTTAACTACAGGGGAGCTATTGCTGCCCCCAATCTATCCAACATGGAGTAGCCGGGCCGGCCAACAAATGCAGCTTTGGAAATCGCACTTGGATGAAAAATTAGGTGCATACCGGAATAAAGCTGCTGCTGAGTGTTAGTATATGATATTTTTATCGCCTTATGTACGGCTACACGTTAAAAGCAATTTAGTGTTTGTACAATTTTTAGCCTAGGAAACATAGGATCCGCATCTTCATTATACAAGGTGTAATACATTTTATCATGACAGAATTTAAATAAAATGTCTATACTTCATTGCGATTGGCGGTATCTCCATATACAGTGTAATTAAAAAAATATAAAAACAAAAATTACATCATATGGGAATCAGGCTAAATGTACTACAGGGCCGCCATCAAATCCTCCAAATGACGGCAAACCTCCTCTATAGCACTCTCCCTCTCTTCGGGTGGGACGGTATTGCGGTTGCGAGGATGAGCATAATACATTTTATTTGCTATGTATTGCAAGCGCTGCGAATGGAATACATATCGACTGAATGTTAAACAGATTGACGCAATTATATACTAAATCAACAGAAACAAAACATAAATGTGTAGTTCTTACCGCAACCGCAGATAGCCGTTTCGAGTCCATTGGCTCAGACGCAGGAATGTCGTCGCGACTAACACGAATGTGCGTCCGCGGAATGAAGTACTCAAGGTACTCAGGACACGTCTGATTGGCCCAATTAACCCTCCCCATCCCCCTTAACACCTTATTCTTGGGGTACATTTGCGGGATTTTCAGATTCACATCAAACACGCAGGAGTACCCTTTTATTTCATGGCCTCTGTAACAGCTCTTTGGCTGTAGAATTGGGTGAGGGATCGCCTGAATGAATCCAAATTGCCGCAGGAACCGATCTGGCATGTATGGCTTGGCGACCCCAGGACAATGAATAAGACCCCTATACAAGGTTATTGCGTGCGCTCCTGCGGGATTCAGCCCAAAAGGAAGCTAATTGACCTAGTGCGTGTGAAACACAGTCAGTGGATAATCAATCAGTAAAGAAATTACAATAATAAACATAAGAAAATTAAAATGACAGGAGAAATATTACCTCTTCGGATTTCATTCCATCCAGGGCATGTCTGTATTTCAACAGATCCCAGTTGGGCTCACGCTTCCTTCCAGTTCCGACTTGCCACTTAACCGATGCTGGCCAATCGGCATCCCAGGATCTCTGCTTTGCCGGACTAAACGCGGGGAAGTATTCGTATATCCAGCTCTATTAACAAAAGTGAAAAACAAATTATTCAATTTTTTCCGGAGGTATAAGTAATGAATTCATTTATAAACGATGCTTACAAACCTGCAATAAAGTCAGACACCCGCCTAACTGGGCACCGTCCGCTCTGGAGGCCCGACCAAAGTTGCGATACAGGCATGCCAAACATGCTGCCCCCTACGCAAGTCCGCCTAGGCTTTCTACATCTTGGAGGTAAGGCAAGAAGTGCCCAAGGACGTGGGTTTTTTTCTTATCCACGAGCAGGGTGTTCCCAACTAACCAGAGCAAATAACCTGCGGCAGCATTGGCGGCGTCCACCTGTCCACTCAGACATTGCTCGCGGAGGAGGGACATTTTGACAGAGGCAAAATCTCGATCCCCGAGCATTTCTTCATGAATCCCCAGCGTCTCCAACAGCAGTTGCTTCATCTCGGCCAGCTTAATTTTCCACCCAATTGGCTGTCCGCCAATCGGAATCCGCAGGATGTAGGCGACGTCATGGAGACTGATACTCATCTCTCCGAATGACATGTGGAATGTATTAGTTTCCGGCTGCCATCTCTCAACGAAGGCACTTAGGAGTGCAGAGTCTAGCTTTGGATGCATAAACCAACCCAAATGTGCCAACCCGGACTGGTCAACTAGATTTTTCATTTCCCCTTCTTCTAAGAGCCACTTTTGCAGATTGTTAAAGCCATTATGGCACAACAATGCACCTCGTTCCTATGTAATGGAATGAATAACATAACACATTTACTAACCCAACATATTAATCATACATAAAAAATTAACAATATTCATATCAAGAAATATGTATTAAATCGTGAAAACGATACCTGTCGATGCCATACGTAGTAGGCAACATGACCTTTAAAACTCTGTAGCAACTCTGGATCTGACGGACCACCGTCAATCGGCCCATCTAGAGGCATGTAAGAGTTCCACCCCCCATCACCTCTATAACCAGAACCGGACCCAGCCCCTAACACCGACCTACGCGCGGAGCCTATTACTTCTTTTCCTTTTTCGCTCCTCCGTCGGTTGGAATCATTTTCTTCTTCATTTTCATCCCCCAACCGCCCCGAGTTCCCTCCCATATACCCCTGCGACTGGGACATTTCCATCTCAAATCTTTCCGCGTTTTCCCTAGCTTCCTCCTCCTCCGCATTTCCAATGTATGGCGGAGCAAATGGAATGTCGCGGTAATCAACGTTACTTTCCCTCGTCGCATTTGATAAGCGAGAAGATCCCTGCACTCTTCCTACCACTTTCCTCTGCCGTTCGGATACAGTGGGATGTCTTCGGCAACCTACTTCCTCAGACGAGGACTGCGTGTCATCAGCCCAACGATTGAATGTTATAGGGGAAAATAAAACGTTGCTTTATTTTCTTGGCAAAGTCTAAAGATTACATGTTTGCTAAGGTGTACTATTGGGGAAATAATTTCAAACAAAATTTTGGATAACCATTCTTTAAAGGGAAAATTACATCAATCTCCTATAAAATGCGTTCAAATTACTATTAATTAAACATTGAAGTTTATAATATTTGTCACTATCTCATTCTTGATTTGATCAAATTACAAAATTTCAAAGATTGTTATATATGCAAAATTTCAAACAATTCAGGAGTGTTAATAATTATTAAAGATTGTTATATATGAATGGGATTGATAAGGGTGTATTAGTTATGATGTGTATTAAATTTTTGGTAGAGGCTTACTCTGAGATATGGCAGAATCTGCACAGCGGTGTAGGTCGGTCCATTTTGCAAAATCAAGCTTGCAAGGGATTGTTGGGGGAAAAGCCTCACGATATTCCTCGACCACAGAATTTCCTCTAATGAGCCATGTGAAGGGGTAGTTCGGGTCTCCTTCTTTGTCAACTGCTGCTCTCACATTGGCGTTGGAGATGTAATATCTCCTATGGGGAATGAATTGTTCGTTGAATGTGTTAACATCTGACCCATACAGGAGGGCGATAACTTTGGTTCCCTGGAGTAAATAATTTTAGAAGATTGTGAGTGTTTAAACAATTTGTTTCAAAAATAAAGGTGAATATGGTGAGAAGTATCTACTTCATAAAGCATGATAAAGGATATTTAATAATAGGGAGGGTATGTAATAAATCTGCTCATCATCTATATAGAAATGATACATGAAAAAAGTAATACTGCATTTGAAAATCAAATTAGAGACAAAGTAAGTAGTGACAGTACAGTTTTTGAATTTTTTTTAGCGATTAGAATCATTAAACTCACAGGGTGCCGTGCATCGAGAAATGATTTAATGATTTTTCACAGTATTTCATAATGGGAGGGGTCTGAAATGATCCAGAATCGTAAAATAGTTTGGGTGGGAAAAATATTTGTACAGAAGCAATTCATCTGAACCACACTAAAAGCTACAAATTTTAATGAGAATTTGATATCAAAGGTGATTAAAGGTTGTAAGCAGGAAAAATAATATGAATGGCTGAAATATTTGTACATATATTTTAACAGAAAGTTAGATCCAGAATAATTTCAGGTGCTTCATGGAACAGAACTTCATACATTGATAAGCAATAGGTCGGCGTATAAACAATAAAACAGAAGGAACAGCATAGCCCCTAAGGGGTTTCCCATGAAATGACAGTGACGTTGGCGTTTCAAGTATGCCCAATGACCAGCATATGTTAACAGTAAAGACTTTTAGTCAGTAATAGGTATTTTTCCCAATGAAGTGGTTTAAGGGATGGAATCGGACGTGGGTCTCCCTGCAGTGATGCTTGAAGGAGGAAGGGGTAAAAATTGTATGCAATGAATTATATATATGTTAATAAAGTGTGTAGGCCAAAATCCCTCATAATAGGGAAATCATATTTGGTGCTTATGCAATTAGCAAATGTAATTAGCACGTGTTAATTTTGATGTAGTAGAAAAAAATTACCATAAAGGGTGTGGATGGGTCTAAACGGAGAAGGTATTTTTCATAACATAAATTTAAGAGTAGATGTACAAAAATCAAAAGTGAGGGGGACAGTTAAGTTTGTAGTCCATACCTGTGCATCAGTGAGAATAAGGCGGCGATACTTTGCTTGGTGGTTTGAACTCCTGCTTGTGAGCACATTGGTCCTGTCTACAACTTGCATGAGGGTGGTCCATTCCATGTTGTTTTCATCGACGATCTGGAGGTCAGACAGATTGCGTTCCATTTTCAATGATCTGCAGAGAATCATGTCAATGGAGCAATATTAATAGGGTGTTGGGGGTTTTTTTTTTTTATAAGGAGAAATGTTACAATTTATTAGGAACAATCTTACTTTTATTGGGATGTACAATTTTGGAATGCTTATTTGTAGGCTACATTTTATGTATGTAAAATATTATGGGGGGCAAAAAATGTGGTTTCTATCAACACTGTAACAGCAGCTGGGGTGTTTACTCGAGAAAGGGCCACGCAGAGCTGGGAATGAGGGAAAACAGTTCTCTGAAGTATAGCGGAATTGATGTGGGGGCAGGCCATTAGGGGTTATGGAATTCAAAAGAACTTGGTCTTCCGCTTGGTCATTGGGGTTTATAGGTTCATGTGAGGTATTTGACTGGGTCAGTTGGTAATTTCTCTATTAAGAGGGGATTTGAGTGGGTGATTATCGTCATTTCAGCAATCTCAAAGTTGTGGAAGAACGGTTTGAATGAGTGAGGTCATTCCGTCAGAATCGTGATCATTAGTGTGACCAGGCAGTGGAGGACAGGAGGTTAAATAAGTCAAGCAATTTGCAAACTTCAACTACAAACTTTTGTGCAATAGAACAATATTTCATGGAGGGTATTTATCTAATCCTTAGGGAAGAGGAGAATTTAAATTGGGAAAGAAATGACAATCTGAAGTCATCAAAACTTCTGATCTTCAAAAATTTTGCCTCAATCTAGGGAAGTAGGACTCGTGTTTCTTCCTACAGCATGACAAACCATTTATCATGTTTACAGATTGGAAATGATAAATTTCCTATTGTTTAACAATGCACTTGTTCATGCAAGAGTGACGCAGAACAGTTTGAAAGACCTATCATTATCTACAATGACCTAAAACAGTTTGAAACACCTATCTTTTTTAAGTAAAGAGGTCCCAATATGCCAGCAACTAATGACTATTCCAGTCAAGAAGAAAGTTAAGCAAGACTGTTTTCAGTTTATTGGATGGATCCCATTCAGTTGGTTTCAAAACTTGAGTCGACATTCATTTTAGTTTTCATTCATTTTAGTTTTCCTTGAGACTATCAGTATTGATTAAAAAGAAATGAATTGATGCGTTGTTAAAACAAGTAAATTAAAGCTGGTTGATTAGCTCTTTTAGTAAAAGAAACAAGTATCTGCATGGGTTTTCTGTATGCAGTTGCTGGGAAATTCAAACGACCACAAACCACTCCTTTCATAAAAGTGATGTACTCTTTCTTCAGCTCTCCTATCTCTGGGTTTCCAGGATCCAAACTCATGATGTGTTTTGCCATCAAGTTAAATGTAAACTGCATTTTGTGAATATCGTTACTCTGTTTTCACGTAGTAATACTGCGATTTTCAGTCATTGCATAAGTTTTGTGGTATTTGATTGTTGCAGTCAATACTTCGACAACCTAATTTCAAAGTTGCAACACTGGTCGGAGCTACCTTCTTTGCTGCTCATTTAACAGGTTTAAACCTTCAAATGTCCAATACTGGTCGGAGCTACATTCTTTCATGCTGATTTAACAGGTTTAAACCTTCGCAGTTTGGAAATTTCCTCATCTTTGCCTTCTTAATGCCATGACGAGACTGTATATTTATTTCTTAGTTTCCAATAAATTCTGCCTCTGCAGTGGAAAAATGAAAATGAAATTGGAAGTGCCTTCCTATGAAACTACATTGCATTAGAACCCATGGTCTATGCTCTGAAAGAATACCTTCAAACTTCCTAATTACTTCGAACATCCATCTACTGTATTTACTCATTCTTTGCAGCTTTAGAGAGTGCTCAGAAATTTTTGTTTCGTTCAGGGGCTTATCTTAGGGGTGCTGATTTCTCTTTAGCAAATGTGACTAACACTTATCTCCATAGTGCCTTTCTTCACACTTTTTATGTCACAACACTTCCTACGAAGGCTATGCACGTACATGCATTCATAAACCAGTCAATTTTGAAGTAGAAATATGCCTAAACATATTTAGTCTTACTCTCTTTCTATATGCATATGATCTATCATACTCTGTAAATGCAAACTGATTGCCTTACTGCTTAAACTAAGTGTTCACAATTCAGGATTTACTTGAGACTGCATTGAAATTTGGAAACATGCACAATATATAACTGCTGAATTCAAGCCACAATGAAGAATGATTTTCCCAATAAATGATTAGGTGTGCAAAAAACAGTGGTGTCCATTCCTCAGCATCAATTTTGTATTGAAAAACTACTAGCTAAGAAAGAATGGTAACATTTCAAACCTTTCCAATATAATTATTTTATAATTACATCGAATAAACTAATAGCATAACTAATTGTGCAGATACTTCAGCAAAAGACACACCATCTTGGAAATGGTAGCTAGATGAGATTACCAGAACACATACCTTCTCTTACCACCACCACAAGAAGAAGACATCCCCACCATAGGCTAAGGAATCCACTTTGTGGATAAACCGGTAAGTTACCATACCCACTTCCAAACTCATATCTTTGAAAACTTCTCCTAACTCCATATGGTATCTTAAAGGTCAAAGCAATTTGGGTCAGATTCACAGCAACATTACTTCCTTGCAAAAGTACTGCTACACTGAATCTGTTAATTCCCAAAATTACCAGACGCTCCAACTACAGTGGGAGTTTAGATGTCGAGCATGTAATACAAAAACAACAGTTGAATACAGGTACACATCCATACTACAAATACACTCATCCATCAATACAAAATCAAACTCTAATCATTGCCACTGACTCACTTTAGAAAAAATCAAACCCATCTACTGTATTTGCTCCTTCATTGCAGCTTTAGAGAGTGCTCAGAAATTTATGTTTCGTTCAGGGGCTTATCTTAGAGGTGCTGATTTCTCTTTAGCAAATGTGACTAACGCTCATCTCCATAGTACCATTCTTCACACTTTTTATCTCACAACACTTCCTACGAAGGCTCTGCACGTACATGCATTCATAAACCAGTCAATTTTGAAGTAGAAATATGCCTAAACATATTTAGTCTTACTCTCTTTCTATATGCATGTGATCTATCATACTCTGTAAATGCAAACTGATTGCCTTACTGCTTATACTAAGTGTTCACAATTCAGGATTTACTTGAGACTGCATTGAAATTTGGGAACATGCACAATATATAACTGCTGAATTCAAGCCACAATGAAGAATGAATTTCCCAATAAATGATTAGGTGTGCAAAAAACAGTGGTGTCCATTCCTCAGCATCAATTTTGTATTGAAAAACTACTAGCTAAGAAAGAATGGTAACATTTCAAACCTTTCCAATATAATTATTTTATAATTACATCGAATAAACTAATAGCATAACTAATTGTGCAGATACTTCAGCAAAAGACACACCATCTTGGAAATGGTAGCTAGATGAGATTACCAGAACACATACCTTCTCTTATCACCACCACAAGAAGAAGACATCCCCACCATAGGCTAAGGAATCCACTTTGTGGATAAACCGGTAAGTTACCATACCCACTTCCAAACCCATATCCTTGAAAACTTCTCCTAACTCCATACGGTATCTTAAAGGTCAAAGCAATTTGGGTCAGATTCACAGCAACATTACTTCCTTGCAAAAGTACTGCTACCCTGAATCTGTTAATTCCCAAAATTACCGGAGGCTCCAACTACAGTGGGAGTTTAGGTGTGCAGCATGTAATACAAAAACAACAGCTGAATACAGGTACACATCCATACTACAAATACACTCATCCATCAATACAAAATCAAACTCTAATCATTGCCACTAACTCACTTTTGAAAAAATCAAACCTAGATGCAAACTTGGACTGCTACTTCATGATAAGCCTGGACCGCTACCAACTTATCCCTTTGGAAATGAACCAGAGGAGCTGATGCCAATGTCTATGGAACAACTCATGCTGGTTGCTGATAAGGTATCCCCCATACAAAAAATCTTTAACCCACTAATCTTAAACAATCGTGAACACTTGCTAATACTCAAAATTCATCCAGGGAAACCCATTCCACCAGAATGCAGATGCCTAAAATTTTGGACAGAAATTCATTTGCTTTCTACTCAGTTATGACCAACCATTTCAAGGTAGACACGACAGAAAGCATACAATCGGGCCTGTCTACGAGGAGGAAGACCTACAAAACCTCCAACAAAAAATAACCAAACCCATTCCACAGTTTGGAGAAAACACCATCACTTCCCTGAACAAAAGGCCAGTCCATGATGATACTACCTCCAGTTGTTACCTCACATTTACACTATCAATGAATCCGCATTGAAAAAGTCTCGAGGAAACCCCCAAGAGGAGGACCTTTCTGCCACCAGTCTTCACCCCAACAATGCCACTGTCAATGAAGCTGCCCTAAACAAACCCCAAACAACCTACCCAAGAGCACCAAGCCCAGATGACACCTAACAGAATATGCACTAATACACCTCTTTATACTATTCTGTTTCTGAATTACAAAAGGCCAGTTCATGATGATAGTCCCTGAAGTTCTTACCCTGACATTCACATTATCAATCAATCTGCATTGAAAATGGCTCGAGGAAACCCCCACAAGGAGGACCTTTCTGGCACTGGTCTTGACCCCAACAATGCCACTGTCAATAAAGCTGCCCTAAAGAAACCACAAGGAACCTCCCAAGAGGACCAGGCCTAGATTACACCTAAAAGAATATCCAATAATACTCTTCTTTGTAGTATTCTCTTTTTAATTTAGAATCTGTTAGATTGTAACTAAAAACTACACAATTAAAGCCTTATGTGGTTAATTTCAGTAATATTCTTTTCTATTAATGTTGGGTCCTTCTCAACCGTATGATCCTTTTTTCCTGATTAATGTTTTCTTTCATTAACACACTCCATCTACTATGGAATCAAATTTCTCTTTATGTCTCTTACAAAAATAATACCTTATCAAATGCAGATCTATCTAACCATATCAAACCTAATAAAAACTACATTTTATGTGATACAGAACCATATATAAAAAACATTATAATGAAACAAAAAATATTTTATGCAATAATACTGCCCTCTGCACAGAGACTTTTAGTGATATCTAAACTCATTCCCCATTTTTGCTTTTCAAATTGGGAGTCATGTCTTCTTAATTTATAATGTTTTAGACAGTCACAACAAACTACAGTATTAAATAATGTACTGTCATTGTAAGTCTTGAAGTGCATTGGTTCTTTTGCCTTGGAGACTAATAAATTCACCTCCAACTTCAAGACATTGGAAATGATGGGGTAGAATATCAAAGTCATCAATTTTTTTACCCATGGTTTAGAAGAGGTTGGCTATTTGACGGAGGACTTTTTTCCTAAATTCTTCTTTGGGTTGGGGTTCTTATTTGGCAAAATCTTCACACATAGCCGTTTCAAAATTTTCCAACAAATCTTTACGATTATTCAGATAGTTGAATTCCAAAACTGAGGTTGAAGGTGAATTTAATACGTTTATAGAGACTACCCGCTTAGACACTATACACTTGCAATTGGAGTATTAAATACTACTTCTCAGTAGGTAACGGAGGTCAAGGTGAATGCGAATGGAGTGAAGCAGCTTATTTCCTTCAATCAAACAACTGATTGATTGATTGATAATTCAACTCTAATATTCGTAATTATTTCATCAAAAGATGTTTAATCTCTCTTTCGTTTCTTTTTTTTTTTCTACAAATTTGATATATAAAGTTTATTATTAACTTTGAGATTTATAACCCTTATGTGATGCTTAATTTCATAGACACGCTCATTTATGAAATTCTTTATCAAACTCTTTCTTACCCATTCATCTCCTAATCTTCATTTTCCTACGGTTGTTCTCTATTCCCCTCCCCCATTTATTCATTACTGACAACCCTTTACATCCTTCTCAATCCATTCATATCCTCAAACACAGCAAACCAATTATGAATATTTATTGGGTTATTATAAAGGAAGGAGCGGTTTATCAACTACGAAATATGAAAAGCCATCTTGGAATTCCTATTTATATAGGGGGAAACCTCTGTAATCTGCCCCCAGTTGTTGCAAGGTTCTTCAAAGAGGGTAAGTTTTGGTTTTCTATATTACACAATTTTGTCTGTTTACCGTACTCTTTTGCTCATCTTTCTTAATAGAACAGACATCTGAAATCAACCACGAAGGAAACCCCAGCTCGTAGCTTCATTTACATTGTCGTCAGATTCATCATCAATACAACTATGTAAAATTTTACCTTTATTTTCCTTTTACCACAATGTTTTCTTTAATTTTATGGATTCTTGGCATTTACTATAAAATTTACCCTATGCTATCTGGTTAATTAAAACCACCGCAATGGATTGATTTTCTTATAGCATGCTAGGTGTTTGATATTTTCCCTCTGAGAATTATTTCCCCAAGGTACATAGATATATGAATTCCAAAAATCAATCTAAACAATCAAACCATAAAAATAGGTCATCTGTAGTCTTTTTCTTATAAACCAGGTAATATAGATTATGATGTAGTCTATAACTGGTTTTTTTTTTCCCCATATAACACATGGCCAAAATCAATAGAACCCAATATCTCAAACTTCATCATTTCTTCTTCAATGTCTTCTATTCATTGAGTTAGATACAATAGATTAAATATGTGGATACTTAACGTTTTTAACTGTTTTTAACAAAACTTTAAATTACATTGATGTTACTAAATGAGATGTTGGGCATGCTCCTTCGTATTACATACATACAGAGTTTAGTTCTTGTACTTTTTCCTCATATTTTCTGCTTGACTCTGTGGAACATTTTTTAAGGGAAACCCCTCTTTTTGTCCATCTATTGAACTTGCTTGTGCCCCTTAAATAAATTTTGTGTTACAAAAATGATTTTCACATTGTGTATAGGTGCAAGAGAGTTCACATTAACTGCATAATCTGCTGAATGAAACAAAAAATCACTATAATTGAATAAAACAACCACCTTTCAGGTCTATTCACAAATTACTTATTCATTTTCTTGAAACTTCCAACTTATCTCTGCATACATGCCTTGTATTTAATGATTCACAGTTTAAACCTACTTTACATTCACATAAGTTCCCCCCAATTTTTTCTTTACTCACTAAAACATTTCTTCAGCTTTAAAAAGATATGAATACTAAACAACATTATTAGTATTCCCAGATATAAAACTCTTCCTCATAACCTCCAATCCCTGCAATATTGAACATTATTAGGATTCCCAGATATAAAACTCTTCCTCATGACCTCCAATCCCTACAATATTGAACATCTCCACAAATATAGTACAAACTGATTCAAGTTGCACATGTAATTTGTAAGTTTCCAAATGATCCAAGATTTAATGTTGACCTCTATTGTTCTCCCTGTTTGGATTTTTGTTTGTGGTTTTCTCCCCTGAAAAAAATCTTCGATACTCATTCCTGCTTACCAAACCAGTGATACTCTTCCGCAACATGACAATTTGTAGTTTAAGTTTCATAAAGCTTCATTTAAGTGTTTTCGAATTCCCTCTCTGTAAGTTATAGTTATATATCTATATATATATATTTTACTGTCACTTTTTCTTCGCGTATAATGACTGATTTTATGTAATAATGAACTCTCCTACATCTCTTCCCTCAATATCCCCCTTTCAAACTGAAACTTTCCTCATATTTTAGGATTAGGTACCCTCAAAGGTGTTGCGACAGGATGAAGCTTTATTTCTTATGTTTAACTGTCATTCCTTCGGCAGAAGATTTACATTTTGTTGATATGCTGCCATTAATCTGATTTCATGCTGCATGCACCTATCAACAATTATCGTCAAGGTCTTATATGACCAAACTGTAATGCTTTTATGTAGTTTCTTTTGCGGAATTTCATACTATTGCTTAAACAAGAACTTTTGTGTTTTCCCTATAAATAGATTTCTTACCGAGCACCCCATGATCTAACCTTAAAGTCGAGATTGTTCTTGGCTTATTCTATCCATGTTTTCATCTGGTATGTACCGTTTCTGGAATCCTTGTTGTCTTGACCACCATTTGTTTCAATTTTAGCATGTAATTATCTTGTTGGCACAGCGTTTTGTTTTGTTTTGTTTGACAAGGGGATTTGGGTTGGGCAAGTCATTGGAATTATATTGTTGTTTTAACTTTATCAATTTGCATGTTTTTTCCCAGGTTTTTAGTTTGGATCTGAGGAGCATACAACTGAAATTTTACTGAAGAAACGTGGTGCATTGCAGGTGAATTCTGGTATTAGAAAACTGAGATTGCTAAAGACAACCCAAGTAAGTTTTACATGCTGGAAACATTTTTTTGCTGTTTGGTACCTAGCTCAAAAGTTTACTTAAATAATAAATTCCATCTTAATAAGTTGGTTTAAGTACATTTGTGACTGCCGAATTTTTCTTCCATGTGTGTTTGGCTACCAAGAAAAGCTGATATTATATGAATGTTGTATGTGAAAGCTCGATTGAGTGAAGCAGAGGTGACCCTGCTTATGCTTATTTAGTAAAACTAAAATGAATGTCGACCCAAGTTTTGAAACCAAATGAATGGGATCCATCCATTAAACTGAAAACAGTCTTGCTTAACTTTCTTCTTGACTGGAATACTCATTAGTTGCTGGCATATTGGGACCTCTTTACTTAAAAAAGATAGGTGTTTCAAGCTGTTTTAGGTCATTGTAGATAATGATAGGTCTTTCAAACTGTTCTGCGTCACTCTTGCATGAACAAGTGCATTGTTAAACAACAGGAAATTTATCATTTCCAATCTGTAAACATGATAAATGGTTTGTCATGCTGTAGGAAGAAACACGAGTCCTACTTCCCTAGATTGAGGCAAAATTGAGGCAAAATTTTTGAAGATCAGAAGTTTTGATGACTTCAGATTGTCATTTCTTTCCCAATTTAAATTCTCCTCTTCCCTAAGGATTAGATAAATACCCTCCATGAAATATTGTTCTATTGCACAAAAGTTTGTAGTTGAAGTTTGCAAATTGCTTGACTTATTTAACCTCCTGTCCTCCACTGCCTGGTCACACTAATGATACTATGTCTCCTTAAAAAAATTACTTTCGGTACAATCTGAATTTTTGTCTTTCGACTTCATGAGAATCATCACTACACCCCCAATTGGTCTAGATTTTCTTAAATTTGTTTTACCATTTATTTATTTTACTAATTTAATTATTCACCTCCTTTCCATTGTGCACCATGTTCTAACATGATCACGATTCTGACGGAATGACCTCACTCATTCAAACCGTTCTTCCACAACTTTGAGATTGCTGAAATGACGATAATCACCCACTCAAATCCCCTCTTAATAGAGAAATTACCAACTGACCCAGTCAAATACCTCACCTTCAATGAACCTATAAACCCCAATGACCAAGCGGAAGACCAAGTTCTTTTGAATTCCATAACCCCTAATGGCCTGCCCCCACATCAATTCCGCTATACTTCAGAGAACTGTTTTCCCTCATTCCCAGCTCTGCGTGGCCCTTTCTCGAGTAAACACCCCAGCTGCTGTTACAGTGTTGATAAAAACCACATTTTTTGCCCCCCATAATATTTTACATACATAAAATGTAGCCTACAAATAAGCATTCCAAAATTGTACATCCCCATAAAAGTAAGATTGTTCCTAATAAATTGTAACATTTCTCCTTATAAAAAAAAAAAACCCCCCAACACCCTATTAATATTGCTCCATTGACATGATTCTCTGCAGATCATTGAAAATGGAACGCAATCTGTCTGACCTCCAAATCGTCGATGAAAACAACATGGAATGGACCACGCTCATACAAGTTGTAGACAGGACCAATGTGCTCACAAGCAGGAGTTCAAACCACCAAGCAAAGTATCGCCGCCTTATTCTCACTGATGCACAGGTATGGACTACAAACTTAACTGTCCCCCTCACTTTTGATTTTTGTACATCTACTCTTAAATTTATGTTATGAAAAATACCTTCTCCGTTTAGACCCATCCACACCCTTTATGGTAATTTTTTTCTACTACATCAAAATTAACACGTGCTAATTACATTTGCTAATTGCATAAGCACCAAATATGATTTCCCTATTATGAGGGATTTTGGCCTACACACTTTATTAACATATATATAATTCATTGCATACAATTTTTACCCCTTCCTCCTTCAAGCATCACTGCAGGGAGACCCACGTCCGATTCCATCCCTTAAACCACTTCATTGGGAAAAATACCTATTACTGACTAAAAGTCTTTACTGTTAACATATGCTGGTCATTGGGCATACTTGAAACGCCAACGTCACTGTCATTTCATGGGAAACCCCTTAGGGGCTATGCTGTTCCTTCTGTTTTATTGTTTATACGCCGACCTATTGCTTATCAATGTATGAAGTTATGTTCCATGAAGCACCTGAAATTATTCTGGATCTAACTTTCTGTTAAAATATATGTACAAATATTTCAGCCATTCATATTATTTTTCCTGCTTACAACCTTTAATCACCTTTGATATCAAATTCTCATTAAAATTTGTAACTTATAATGTGGTTCAGATGAATTGCTTCTGTACAAATATTTTTTCCACCCAAACTATTTTACGATTCTGGATCATTTCAGACTCCTCCCATTATGAAATACTGTGAAAAATCATTAAATCATTTCTCGATGCACGGCACCCTGTGAGTTTAATGATTCTAATCGCTAAAAAAAATTCAGAAACTGTACTGTCACTACTTGCTTTGTCCCTAATTTGATTTTCAAATGCAGTATTACTTTTTTCATGTACCATTTCTATATAGATGATGAGCAGATTTATTACATACCCTCCCTATTATTAAATATCCTTTATCATGCTTTATGAAGTAGATACTTCTCACCATATTCACCTTTATTTTTGAAACAAATTGTTTAAACACTCACAATCTTCTAAAATTATTTACTCCAGGGAACCAAAGTTATCGCCCTCCTGTATGGGTCAGATGTTAACACATTCAACGAACAATTCATTCCCCATAGGAGATATTACATCTCCAACGTCAATGTGAGAGCAGCAGTTGACAAAGAAGGAGACCCGAACTACCCCTTCACATGGCTCATTAGAGGAAATTCTGTGGTCGAGGAATATCGTGAGGCTTTTCCCCCAACAATCCCTTGCAAGCTTGATTTTGCAAAATGGACCGACCTACACCGCTATGCAGATTCTGCCATATCTCAGAGTAAGCCTCTACCAGAAATTTAATACACATCATAACTAATACACCCTTATCAATCCCATTCACAATTGATTCCGTTGTACCATAAATTTACAGACATTCTCGCTCTTGTCATTGGTGTACTCCCAACAAAAAGACAGGGAAAGGGTTCCACTAACTCGAGGGATTATATCATTGTGAATGAAGAGTAAGCCAAATACTTTCTTACTAATACCATGTACATATTTTGCATTCTTTCTACTCCCACATTTGTAATATTTTATAAACTTATCAAATGATTTGTTCAAGGGAAAAACCCATGATCCTCACTCTCTGGAATGAGTTTGAAGACACTGAAGGGCCACAACTCCAACGTACCATGGCAACTACACCAGTTATTATGGGGTTAAGGATGAAAGTAACAACATTCCATGGTAAGAAAATACAATTTCAATTCCACCCATTGTTACTCCCTAACGATGAAGGTTTTCGCAAATACTCTCCCACTTTCACTTTCAAATCATTTTAATACTTAATAATCATTTCCACCTACACAGCCCTTTCACTCAGCACGTGGATCACATCTGGCCTTTCTATCAACCCACCTCTTCAAAATCTACTAGCTATGAAAGAATGGTAACATTTCAAAACTTTCAAACATAAGTATTTTTTAATTACATCATATTAACTAATAGAATAACTAATCATGCAGGTACTTCAGCAAAAGACGCACAATCTTGGAAATGGTAGCTAGACGAGATTACCAAAACACAAACCTTCTCTTACCCCCACCACAAGAAGAAGACATCGCCACCATAGGAGAAGGAATCCACCTTGCAGATAAACCGGTACGTTACTATACCCACTCCCAAACATATATTCTTCCAAACTTTTCCTAACTCTATACCGTATCTTAAAGGTCAAAGCAATTTGGCTCAGAGTAACAGCAACATTGCTTCCTCGCCAACTCAAGTACTGGTACACTGCATGTGTTAATTGCCAAAAATCACAGGCAGTAAAACCTGGCTGGGAGTTTAAATGTGGAGCATGTAATACAAAAACAACAGCTGAATACAGGTACCCATCCATACTACAAATACACTCATTCATCAATACAAAATCAAACTCTTATCATTGTCACTAACTAACTTTTGGAAAAATCAAACCCAGATGCAAACTTGGACTCCTACTTGATGATAAGACTGGAACGCTACCAGCTTATGCCTTTGGAAATGAAGCAGAGAAGCTGATGCCAATGCCTATGGAACAACTCATGCTAGCTTCTGAAAAGGTATCCCCCACCCCAAAAAACTTTAACACTCCAATCTTAAACAATTGTTAACACTTCCTAATACTCAAAATTGGTCCAGGGAAACCCAATCCACCAGACAGTGGCTGCCCATATTTTGGGACAGAAATTCATTTGCTTTCTACGCAGTTATAACCAACCATTTCAAGGAAAGGACGAAAGAAAGCATACGATCGGAGCTGTCTACATGGAGGAAGAGCTACAAAACATCCAACCAACAATAACCAAATCCATTACACAGCTTGGAGAAAACAACACCACTTCCCTCAACAAAAGGCCTGTTCATGATGATACTCTATCCAGTTCTGACCATTGCATTGACGCTATCAATGAATCTGCACTGAAAAAGTCTCGAGGAAACCCCCAAGAGGAGCACCTTTCTGGCACCCGTCTTCACCCAAACAATCCCATTGTCAATGAAGCTGCCCTAAAGAAACCCCAAGGAACCTACCAAGAGGACCTACCCTAGATTACACCTACAAGAATATGCAATAATACTCCTCTCTACAGTATTCCCTTTTTAATTTTCAATGTGTTAGACAATCACTACAAACTATACTATTAAATAATGTAGTGTCTTCGGTAACTTAAACCCTTATGTGGTTACCTTCAGTAGTATTCTATACTATTAATGTTGGGTCCTTCCAAAACTTATGATCCCTTTTTCCTGGTTATGTTTTCTTCCTTTAAAACACTCCGTGTAATATGGAATCATATCTCTCCCTCTGTGTCTTGCAAAGATTAATCCCTTATGAAATTCATATCCATCTACACTTATCAAACCTAATAAAAACTACACTGTATGTCATACACAACCATATATAAATCATATACTCCAAACTACAAATATACACTAATCATATTCAGTTCATCAGTGCGATGTATTCCGGCTGTTTAGGACTGGGAGACATTCTCCCCGTCCGAAATGCTTCAGAACCAGCAAAGAAACGTCTGGATAATCGCAGTCCCCGAAATTTAAAGTGAAACAGTATATACATAAATTACGCACAATGCTATAAATTAAAAATTAAAAAAATAAATCCGGTGTTACTTACAGTGTAATATGGATCGTACTCGGGTATACCGGCCATATTTGAATGAACGTGTCAGTGACCAAATGGAAAACAAGTGTTTCTGCAGTTTAATGTAAATGGAAAACAACTACCTCTGAACGTTTTATAAAACTTCTGACCTTCACCCCTTACTTATAGGTGAAAACATGAAAATAAAAAAAAATTTATTCATGAACAGTAAAACCGCCAGGCATCTTTTCACCGTTCATGAACATGCGGGTACTGTTCATAAACAGTACCCGCATGTTCATGAACAGTACCTTTTCTCTTTTTTTTAAATTTTTTTACTCCAGGGGCATTTTAGTCTTTTTACAAGAGAATGTTACTGCGTTTAGTAAAACCGTTACTGCGTTTAACATGCCTCTATAAAATAGTGAGGAATCAAGAAGTGGAATGGAAGGTCACCCCTTAAATTATTTGAAACACTCGAGATCTTTTGGCATTGGCATATATGAAGGAACATTCATAAGGAGCTCACAAAAATTATTTCCTCCCTTATTTGCTAAGAATTATGGAAGGATATATAATCAAATTCATTTCCTAAGCTTACAAATTAAATGTGGATGGATCCGCAAAACAAAATACAGATTTTGTAAACTGCATATATAAAGTAGCTAGGTTAAATCATTCAATTTTGGTCTCTTAAGTTGAGATGTTGTCTTCGTTTGGTATCTTAACTTGAAAGTGTTTTATTTTGATCCCTTAACTTAAAAATTGTCTCATATATCCCAAATATAAATTTCGACAATACTTGAGCTATTTTTTGCTAAAATGTAAGATTCACACACATTAATACAGACAACAAATGAAATCATTTTATCACATTTAATTTAACTTGAAACACTTACATGTTAGTTGAAAATATCTTAAATATTGTGGAAATTAAGGTTTGGAGACCACTTTTGAGTTAAGTGACTAAAATGAAACAATTTCAAGTTAAAAAATCAAATGGAGACAACCAATAAATTGTCATGTTAATATTTTCTTATTTATGACCTGTATCTATTACTTAAGAAGAGTACCATTCTTCATTGTTATTGTACATATTTACCGAAAAATATAATTCTCTCGATAAAATATTCCCTTTCATTCTTAAAGAGTGGAAGCAAGAACGATGCTGGAATGCCCAAACTGAAAAATGAGATGGTGTAAACTGATTGTATATTTTTTCTGTACAGATTAATAAATGTGTATGCGTCCATGCCAAACCCTAACACCACAAAATGTGACTTCTACAAAAAATAAAATGTAATAAAAGTAAAATAAAATAAAACTGTAAAACCCTAATAAATAAAAGATAAGATGAAATTAGGGAATAAAGAAGAACTGGTGATGAGGTTGGGACATTTTTCTATTTTTCCTTTTTGTTGAAATGTTGGAAAAGAAAAATAGTACTTGGTCTTGGTTAATGTGGATATTATATATATATTTTATCATAAAGAAAAGATATTTTGCAAGATTTTACTTTACTTATTAAGTATAATATAAAACTAGTAACTCACCCATATACAAGTGCATCGGAAGAAGAATCAGAGGCATCTTCGAAATCCAGAGAAATCAGTCCTACATAAGAAAATTTTGAAAACAAAATGTTAGCAATTCATTCAACAAAGCTGAACACTGAAAAAGTTCTTCCCAAGTTTTATTAATTTGTAGCAAGCCAATTACTCATTCTATCATACATTCTTCCAAAGAAGCCACTAGAGGAGATAGGTGAAGCTAGTTACATTCAGAACAAAACATGACATCACAGCAAAACCAAATTACGCCAACTCTGGAGGTCTTAAATATTGAGGAACAGAGGATTAGACAACATAGAACATCAAATGAACACAAAAAGATGAACCAAAAGCCAGAAAGAAAGAAAATCCCTTGAAAGCAGAAAAGGGCTCAAGCATTTCTGTCCCTTTCTACTCATCATTCCAGTTCAATAGACACAGAAGACATAAAAATCCATTCTTTTTGTAAAAGCAAAGATTAAAACCAGATAGAAACAACCCCATCAATAAAATCCCTCCATTACGTCACCAAGGAAATCAAAACTACATCTTTAATTTCCTTAAATAAGCTCCATTTGAACTGAGCAGAAATTCTGCAACTACCCATATCAAAACAAACCATAACATCGTACCATTTGAAAACAAAATGCTGGAATCAGAAGCTAAAACTCCGAAACGATTAATTCAATGGCCATAAAAATCACTCCAGAGAAAGAAGAACTTACTGGAAAGAAGGGTGCGTTTACCAACTTTGGGAGATCCGATCATGAGAATCCCGGGCCTTTTCTCCAGCAGTTCCCGATTCAATATATCCATTGCGGGGTACTAATCGTTCAAGAAACAATCCAAATTTCCGAGATTTTTCACAGAAGGAAGGAATGAAATCAATCCCGAATTCTGAATCTCTGATTCATTAAACCCAGATAAAAAAACCTACGACACTGATGACGCTTTACATATATAGTCGTGTTGAAAAGTAGAGCTGCTTCTGAATGACGAATTTGCCCTCGATTTGACATTTGACTCGGAGATGACGGTCTTCGTTGCTCACAACTAAATTTGGCGCTTTTTAAGTGGCGCGCTTCAAGGGGGGAACACTTGGGATAATATATATATATACTAGACGGAGCATGCCGTGCAATGTCCGACATTTGCTCAATAATGTTATTAGGTTGTAATTCTTATTATTAAGTCTAAAAAAAGGGTTTTTTAAGATTTTTTTTTTTTTTTTTTAGTACAAGTAGAGGTGTCAAACGGGCGGGTTGAGGGATATTAAATGGGTATTAAGTTAATGGGTACCCATTACCCATTCAATTAATGATCTTAGTTCAAATGGGTAATGGGTAGCTATGGGTACCTATAATACCCATTATACAAAAATATAAGGCTTATTTAATGGCTTATTAATAAATTTTTTTCAAAGTTTTTTAATTTCATTTTAATTCCTTTTTCTTTTTAAGCGGATTTTAATTTTTTGAATCTATTCTAAAATTTGAAATATTATATATTGTATACTTTTATATTTAATCGTATGTAATTTTTTTTGTCCAAACACAATTTTTAATTTTTTTATATTTATATAAACCCGTGCATGCCCCGACCCCCGAGGCCCAAAATTAGACCCGGCCAAAAACTGGCCCGAATTGGGCCCAAAACTGGGCCAAAACCATGGGCCCGAACTGAACCGGCCAGAACCCAAACCCATCCCGAAACCCTAGCCTGAACTTGACTTGGAACCCGAACGAATTTTGAATTAGTATTTATAAATGGACAATTTAAAAATATTATAAAAGAATAAATGGGAAAAAACGCAAAGTAATTGTAGGACATGAAAAATAAAGAAAAAAAAAAGTTTGAAGAAAAAAAAAAAATGAGCCCACTAAAATAGGTGAGTTGTTGGGTTTTTGTTTATACGTTTAAGGGTAATTTTGGATAGGTATTTTTGGTACCCATGATGGGGGGGGTTTTTGGTACCCAATGGGCTACCCTAAACCCGCCTATTATATATTTAGTCCAAGCCCAAGCCCACCCAGCCCATTTTTTTTTTAGGTGAGTTTTATTGGGTTAAAACCCAATGAGTTTGGGTGGTTTTTGGGTTAATGGGTTTTTTTTGTCACCCACAGGTACAAGTCTAAGAAACATTTGACCAGCATTTCTACTCTTTTATTTTGCATAATTTGGCACATAAATCTTGAAGAAGTAATAGAGTCAATTTTTTTTACAACCAAGCACAATTTCAATTAAAGTATTAAAAAATACATGAAAAAGCATGATTACAACTCATGGCTTCCTTTGCAATAGCAAGTAAATAGCAAATTGTATAGTGATGATCTCAACTCATGGCTTCCTTGAATATAAATGAAAATTTTGATTATGTTCCACTTTATTAATCTTCTCGAGAAATGACATATATTAAAATTAGCCAGACTTCACTATCACATTTTCTATCTAGCTAGTATAACTAATCATCTAAACAAATAACATGACAAAACTAAGTAAAATGGTCTAGAATTACATTATGTACAGCTAACTTAAATTGAGGGAGACATAATTAACCTTTCCGTCTAAATATATATAAAAAAATTGGACGGACCCTTCATTGTTAAAAGATGATGAATGGTTATCATGCATTTAAATTTTTTTTATATAAAATTAGTAAATGGTAATTTTTTGTAAGAGAGAGGATGAATAAATTACTTAATGATTAGTTGGTGTTTATTACCTAATATGGAAGATGTACAGTGAAGAAGATAAAAAATCTGAAGATATAATTAGACTTAGAAACTGTACGAAGACAATAATTACACTGAAGAATTAGAAGGTCAATTATAAGTTATGTGGTAACTGAAGGGAGGGAGCCATAATTAATTAGTTTTCTTATTAAATTATATCATAAGGCAATAATATGTGGCATGCTAAATTAAATTGTAGTCTTATGTGGCATATTATTACATTAAATTCTAGTATTATGTGGTGCTTATGTGGCATCCAAGTGGCAGCTTGAGATAGAATCTATATTACTTTTTAATATATAGGGTGGATAAAGGAATTAGATTTAGGTGGTAATTAATGGAATGACCTTATAATTATGAAGTTATGAGTTCAAATATGGGAGATGCAACAATAAAAATTATTAAAAAAAAAAAAAACACCATAAATAAAAAGTTAGCTTGTTTGCCACTAATTTGATCTACCATTAAGGACGTTCATGATGATCATATATAGTGTAAACATGAAGAGACCACTTTTAATTTTCCTGTAAATGTATCTATATGAAATGTGAGAAAAAGACTTGAGTGTTACTTAGAATCAAAGAATCTCCTTCAATTCTTTGCCCACATTTTTGTAAAACGTTAACTAATAATGTAATTTTATACTATCTCAATTCAATTAAAATAGCTAGTTCTAAAAATGTAGAACTTTTTATGAATTGTAAAATATAACACTTAAAATGAGTAATTCATCATTTTCCACTAATGCCGTTATTTTTCATATGTGGGTTAGTTTTGAATCACACATAATTATATTAGTAACAGTTTGTAACAAAAAAAAACAACTACACTAAGGGAAGTTTGTAATCTCCACCACGATCTCCACTTCTAACTAGGTTCGATTGAGAGTTTTATTAAACTAGGATATGTGATATATTATTGTTTTGCCCCTAGCTTGTTGTGAGGTAGACACTTGTCTCACTAAGGGAAGTTTGTAATCTCCACGACGGGCTACACTCATAACTAGGTTCGACTGAAGTTTTACTAAACCATGATATGTGAGATATATTGGGCATGTATGGAAGAACCTCTAGATTTTGGTGGCCCAAATCAAAAAGTTTGTTTGGTTTATATCTCATTTGAAGCTAATTTTGCAAAGGTGTTTGGTAGGGATTTTTGAGAAATGGTCCAAAAACATTTTCCACATCAACCAAAAAATCTCATGTTCGTATCTTCACCAATGATGTTAGTAATTTAAAAGTATCTTTGATGTGTTTAAAAAAAAAAAACCACTTGTGAATAGTAATTATGTGGTACTATTCACGAGTATCAGTATTAATCAATTCAAGATTAGAAATAAATAATGAACCTATAAGAAGAAAATCTCAAGTTCGTATCATCACCAATGATGTTAGTAATTTTAAAGTATATTTGATGTGTTAAAAAAAAAAAAAAAAAGAACAGTAATGTGGTACTATTCATGGGTATCGAAATTAATTAATTCAAGTTTAAAAATAAATAATGAACATAGAAGGAAAGAATCTTAAGTTCGTATCATCACCAATAATGTTAGTAATCTAAAAGTACACTTGATGTGTTAAAAAAAAAAAAAAAACTCGTAAATAGTAGTTATGTGGTATTATTCACGAGTATCGATATTAATCAATTCAACTTTAAAAATAAATAATGAACATAGAAAGAAAAAATCTCAAGTTCTTATTATCACCAATGATGTTAGTAATTTGAAATTATATTTGATGTGTTCAAAAAAAAAAAAAAATTACTCGTGAATAGTAATTATGTGGTACTTTCACATGTATCCATATTAATCAATTCAAGTTTAGAAATAAATAATGAATATAGAAAGAAAAATTCTCAAGACCGTATCATCACCAATAATGTAAGTAATTTTAAAGTATATTTGATGTGTGTTTAAAATTTTTTAAAAAAAAAACTTGTGAACAATAATTACGTGGTACTATTCACGAGTATCATGAATAATTTGATAGAAAAAAGATTCCAAGATGAAGAAATAAAAAATTTTGCAATGCCATACAATTATCTTGAAATATATCTTAAAACACACTCTAAAATATATTTGAAAATGTGCTTCCAAACAATACTGGGCCATACTGGGCCACTCTAAAATATATTTTAAGAGGTGCTTCCATACTGGGCCATTATTTTTTTGGCCCTATATATATATATATATATCTACCATATATAATAGAAAGTAATATAAGTTTCACATCAATTTGCCACTTGGATGCCACATAAGTCTAGCATTTAATGTAATATACATTATCACCATGTAACTTACCTCTAAATAATGCCACATGGCTACCACATTAGCACATAATTTAATAAACTTTTTATATAAAGACAATATAAGAGGAACATTTAATAGTTGTTTATTAAAAACATAAATTTTATTTTCTCTATTTTAATTGGATAACATTTTCTTTTGTATGTTTAGCTTCTTTAAGTTAATTTTCAAATTTCTACATTAAAAATTAACGTTCATATTTAACCCTCCGTATTCAACTTATTTAAATATAAATATAAACATAAATATATATATATATATATATGCATATATCTTTCATATTTTATCAATATGATTTAATGTAGAATATTAATTAGTCATGTTTGTAAAATATTAACCATTTATCATGATAAATAAGTTGATTTTGTTACAAATAAATATATTATGTACTTTTTATTATTTTCATTTACTCTTTTCTTTTTTGATTTTTCATATACTATAAGATTTAAATATCTGTAAAGGCTATTAATTATATTATGGTTATTTACATTGTTCACTAAATTTTCTTTATTTTTTTCACTTAAACTCCTTTATTTAATATGCCATTATTACTTTCTATAAATTATAAGAAAACTTTTGGTAATCCATAAAAAAATATGAATAGACACTCACAATCTATATATATCTTCCGTCCATTCAAAAGAAAAACAACTTTTTATTGTTTATAATCCTTATGTGCATGCCTAATTCACGCTAATAGTGCAACTTTTCGTAATATATACGTCCATTAAGAACATATTTTTTGCTTAGAGAAATAAAAAAAAAAAAAATTTATTATTGATTTTTCTCAATCTCTTCTTCAAATTTGCAGGTTTATGCTGGTTCAACTCCAATGAAAAACAAAGTTTCTCTATTCAGAGCTAGAAAATATGTCTTCAGGTTCACCTCATCTGACAATAGAGTTTCTCATGCCGTCGACGTCTACTTACAACGCGAATCATATTCATTCAACAACTTTGTTAATTTTTAGAAGAAGACTAAAGAAGTTGACAAGAGAAAATATGAAAAGGTGAGGAAAGGGAAGAGAATAGGCATGCCAATTCTATATTTGACCAAAAGTCACAAGTATTTGTGTTATAGTTAACCAATGTTTCTTGTTTTTAACTATATATTTATAATAAACTAATTATTATTTATAATTCTAATTTTTATATTATCACATAATAATATTATTGGGCATTCACCGTGCAAACGCACGGTGTTCACACCTAGTATATATATATAAATATCAAGTATATATATGTGAGGGAACGATAGACACTTGTCCCACATTTTATAGGATATATGACCCCACTAAGGGAAGTTTATAATCTCCACCACGGTGTCCACTCTTAACTAAGGTTCAATTGATAGTTTTACTAAACTATGATACATGTGAGATATATTACCTTTTTGCCCCCTGTGTGTGAGAGACATACACTTGTTCACTTTCTAGATGATCTGTCCCCACTAAGTGAAGTTTGTAATCTCCGCCACGGTCTCACTCCTAGTTATGTAAGATTGACATATATACTAGTAACTTTTCAAAACTTCAATAAGATAATACACGGTAAGTAGTTTTTAAAAAAATCATGGGCGGATAATAGTAGTTTTACGAAACATAAATGCCGGGTAAGTATAATATAAAATAAGGGAAGATTGAGGGTAATTAATGGAATGACCTATAGGTTATGAGTTCGATAAAAACGAAAAAAAAATCGTAAATCAAAAATTAACTTGTTTGCCACTAATTTGTTCTACCATTAAGGACGTTCAATCAAGATCATGCAATTTTTATTTTTCATTTAAAAGTATCTCTATGAAATGTGAGAAATTTTTTTTTTTTCAAGCTTTAGAGTTAAATTTATTTTTCAAGCTTTAGTGTTACTTGAATCAACTAATCTCCATCTTTGCCCGCATTTTTGTAAAACGTTAACTAATTAATATACTCTCTCAATTCAATTAGAAGAGCTAGTTCTAAAAATGTACAACTTTTTATAAATTGTAAAGTACAACATTTAAAATAAGTAATTCATTATTTTCTCACTAATACCATTAATTTTCAAGGTAAGTTAATTTTGAATCACACATCATTATATTAGTAATAGTATGTAATAAAAAAATAAAATAAAATAGAACTCTTTTGATTAAATAATATTTTTTTAAAAACCTAAACTCTTTTCTAATAAAATAGAGAATATACAACATTAAGGGGAGGGGATGGATAGACACTTGTCCCACATTTTGTAGAATAGATGACCCCACTAAGGGAAGTTTATAATCTTCACCACGGTCTCCACTCCTAACTAGGGTTAGATTGATAGTTTTACGTACTAAACTACGATATACGTGAGATATATTACTTTTTTCCACCCCCTTATGTGTAAGAGACATACACTTGTCACACTTTCTATGAAACATAAATGATTTGTTCCTCACTAAGTTGTAATCTCGGTCACAGTCTCCACTCATAGTTACGTAAGATTGACATACATACTAGTATCTCTTCGAGACCTCAATAAAATAATACACGATAAGTAGATTTTGTAAAACCACACAGTTGGATAATAGTAGTTTCACGAAGAAAAAAAAATGCCGATAACTAAACCAAAGAGAAACTAACCAGAGTTTTATAATCAGCAATTATTGATCCCTTCGACCGAGTTAACGAAGAAGATAACCCCATTTTCCCCTATAAATACCCCTCCCCAGTCACCTACCCCTCCCCAGCCACCTTTCTCTACGTACCCTTTTCTCCTCTCTTCTGTGTAGAGTTTTCGTGCTTATAGAGATCGTCATCACCACCATCATTTGCGACGAACATGGCTGGTCAGGGAAGCTCCTCCTGCCCTTCCTCCTCCACCACCCTAGCCCGCCAGCTCACCGACGAGCAACTCATCATCCTGGAGGCGCTCTACGTCCGGTACCCATTTCCTCCGGTTGCCTCCCTGCAGTTGGTGCGGCAGATGAAGCGACCACCCCATCCTCACCACCCTCGACGACACCGAAATCTAAGCTTGGTTTGAGAATCGCAGGTTACTTAATTTGCTAGCCATGTACACACATTAGTTACTTAATCACGAATTTTTTTATCGTGACAGAATGTTAGCAGAGGCAAAATATTTAGGACAATATTAATCAATCTTAAATTTTGGTTATAAATTCACAAATGTTAAAAGAATTCCCTAATTATTATAAATTTTGGTTAATAATGCCCCAACCCTGCTATAATGTGGTTCCGCCACTGTTTTCTTACGTAAATGCGCAAATTCCTAATTAATTAATTTTTTATTTATGTATGAATTAGGGTTCATGCAATGAGGATGGCGGAAGTGGAGAAGCTGGTGACGGAGATGATGGTCGCCGACCACAGTTTCCTAATGCTGCAGAAGATGCAGCTCAACATGTTCATCAGGAATCTGCTGATTGACCAAGCCTCCCGCAGGAACATGGACATGGGTATGATCGAGATGAGGATGAGGATGCGCCCCCTTCCGCTCCAGCTTAGTTTTGTGTGTTGTTTTAGGATTTGGAGAGAATAAGAGTAAGGGTGTTTGATTTGTTCGATGGTTGTGATCGGATGGATCATGCATTCCTGAATTAATGTTGTTGTTGTTGTTGTGTTTTGATTGTCATGAGTAGTGAATCAATGTTGTTAATTTCGTGGACTTTAATGTTATATAAAATTATGTTTTCCCTGTTTTTGGGCTTATATATGTTTTTTTTTTTTTTTTTTCCTTTCTTTACTTGTTTGATTTTTCCATTTCAGTAATATCATTAATTCATGGAATGGAATTGAACTTTTTTTAATTGCGTGAAATGAACAATTTCATTACCAGATCTGAAAATCTAGCTAAAAATACCGATATATGGATGGACGTTGTAATTAATTAATTAATTAATTTAGATTTTACAGAATTTAATTTAAAAAATATATATATATATATATATATATATAATAAGATTCATGGATCGAATTGAATTTCTGCATACGTGAAATGAACAATTAGTAAAGGACATCACTTGTTTCACTAATCTAAAATTTCTCTACATTTTAGAATGTTAGATTTATCTATATTCGGAAGAACAATTCATGATGTCTTTTTACTAGAAGAAGATGAATTTACTATGGCACTGACCATCACAGACCTTATCTCTTACAACTATTGGGGCCTACTCTCTAACTGGGGATGTAGCCACAGTAATTGCAATAGCTTGTTGCGAGACTCACCCGCAATCGCAAGTGAAACACTTGTTCAATTAAGCAGGTTGTGTAGGCCTGTAAGGATTAGCTCCACATGGCATCCAAAGGATTTTCCACAATCTAAAGCAGAACACTTGTTCAAGCGAGTTGTGTGGGCCTAGATTAGCTTCCCATGACATCCAAAGAATTAGGTGGATACGTCAAAAACTACGGTAACGCATGAGCGGGCTAGTATGACTATACTTATCAAATTTGACTGTACCTGTGGACGTGGGTTCGTTCCCAATTTTTATTATTCAATTGTTTTTAGATGATTTTCAATACCGTTAAGATGAATCAACCCGTTTAATTTCAAAAGAAAAATTTTTATCAATAAATTAAGCCAAGCTTCATGTATATATCTCTATTATGATTTTCCTAATTAGTATATATCCGGCCATTTCGATTTCTCTAAAATTTTATAGAATTCAAAAATATATAACTATACAGTATGTTTTTTGATTTCTCTAAAATTGGTTTTTTTAAGATTTTGCCGAGTTTTGAAAACATGTATATACATATTAATTTTTTTATTCCTACAATTTTCAAATTTTGTTACGTAATTACTTATAATTTTAGGAAATTAATCTTTTAGTTTAAGTTTAAACCTAGTTTTAATTAAGTTTCGATCACTATTATTATATTGGAAAATTTCTATTAAGGGCGTATGAAAAAACATAATTATTATAAAGGGCGTAACTTTTTCATAATTATTATTATGGGCATTAAAATACTTTAATATTGTTTTAATTAAATCAAGACTATTTTATCCTTTCTTAATTAAGTTTATGACCTCTGCAATTTTTCTGCAAAAATCATTCTGGCAACCTCTCCTATTCTGACCTTTGCAGTTTTCGTGCAAAATTCTTCCGGCAACATCTATTCGGACCTTTCCTTCAAAATATTTTTAGGAGACCGTTCCTTGTTTCCAAATCATTAAACCTACAAAATAAACAAATTAAACTCCAAAACTGAAAAACACAGTAGCCGGAAAATGAAATTTAAGTATAGAAATTAATTAACCCCCACATAAATAGGAATAAAAACCAAACTTTCTTGATATATTGATTAAACTTACTGACAAACAAGAAATTATATTGACCGCACCTGGACTAAGAACACAAACAAAGCCTTTAAGCCTTGATAAAATCTAGACTAAACAAAAGTTTTCCAACGAAAAAGAAAACCTTATGATCTAATGACAGCGATGGAGACCAAATAAAACAACTGGAAATCTGGAATTTTATTGATTCAGCTCAAAGGCTAACCTTCTCCAGCAACATCAAATTGAAAAGCTATTGTTTTTCTTCTCACTATGAGTACAATAACTCCCCCAACGTGTGTGTGTGTATATATATTTATTTATAGGACAAACTAAAATATAATTCTAATACAGTATTACCAATTAATTAGAAAAATTAATTAAATTATTCTACTCCCGTGCATGAGCAATTTCCTTCAGCTCGATCGGTCTCACCAAAAGTTCCCATACTGACAAATCAAAGAAAACAATCAGATACTGGTATCATCCATCAAGTAAATTGGCCATCGAACATAACACCTAGAGGTTAGGTATTGGAACCCATAAATAGGAGGAATGTTTCCCGCAGAGAAACTGTCTGTGAATGTTGAAGGTGGATAGGTCGACGAACGCTGTTTCGTTAATTACGTTGCTGACAAATAAGTTAGTGATCCAGGACGTTGATGGAGCGGAGAAAAGGATTTTTATTTAGTGCCTGTTCTTTTTCATCGTTTTGAAAACGATTTTGAAAACAAGTTTTGAAAAATAGTTTTATAATGTAAAAAGTGTATTGAAAATATAAAAAGTAGATGCTGAATAGTAAAAAGTTGTTTTGAAAATGTGAAATATGATTAAAATATATTAAATTTATTGTTGAAACCAAAACCGTTTTCAAAACAGAACAAAAAGAACAGGCCCATAAAATAGTCTTATCTTAATCAAAAGAATATTAAAATATTTTAATACCCCTAATAATAAATATGAAAAAGTTACACCCTTTATAATAATTATGTTTCTTCCAGCGTCCTTAATAGAAATTTTCCATTATATTTAAACTTAAAGTGAGGGGCCGTTTGGTTCGTAGAGGGGAATGGGAATGGGAATAATAATAGTGGGGAATGATAGTAGAGGGAATGATAACATTTGTGTTGTTTGGTTTGTAATAGGGAATGACTATCATTACCATAAATGGTGTTTGGTTCACAAATAAACTTTTAGGATTAAAATTTATTTTAATTTTTTTTACATTTAAATTTTGATATATTATAAACTATTTGTGTTAAAATATATTATAATGATAAATTTTAGCACTTAAAATTTTTAAAAAATAAAAAATACACACAAAAAATAATTTCATGAGGGAATGATTCCCATTCCCCTCAAAATGGAGGGGAATGGATAAATGAAAGAAAATTGGATATGGAGGTGGGTCCCGAGAAATGAAACCCCAAAACCAAACACCCCATTTCATTTCCATTGCATTCCCCTCCCCCAAAACCCCCAACCAAGCACCCCCTGAATTTGTAAAAGAATCTTCTTCTTTCCATCATTATCCTTTAGCACCAGAACGCGAAACGTCGTCGTTTTTCCACCATTGACCTTTGGTAAGCGTCAAAGTTTTCATGTTTCAACTAATCCAATTCCATTGCTCCAGTCGTGCGCCCAGACCGTGCTCACTGGAGCTTCACGTCCCTGCTTCGGCCTCTTTATTCGAAAAGGCAAGCTATAGGCATAAACTGCTATCTTCTGTTTTTTCCTTTTTTTCTTCTCTTGGTTTTGATTTGATGTGTTTTGTGATATTTGCATCTATTTGATTTCTTGCAACCCAATTCTAGTATGAATAAGATGAACCCGCCTCTTATTTATTTTTTCTAACCTTTTTTTTGCACATGAAGTTTGGATAATAATATGAAATATTGAGGTTTGGCGTCCAAGAAAGCAAATTTATATCACAAAGTAATAATTTTATGATTTTGCTATCATGTTACTATGTTGGCAGTTATATACTCTGTAGTTCAATGAATTTTTTTGGGTATAATTTTATGTCAGAAAGTAATGATTTTTATGTTTTTGGTATCATGTTTGCAGGTGTACTTTTCGTAGTTCAATGAACTTTTGTACCACTGAAAAGGGAAAATGAGACAAAGGCCTATCAATTCAGCTGCTAAATCTAACCCACCAAGTAGGGGTGAAACCAGTGATAACAAGGGACCCCAGATCAGTGATACTGCCTCAGTGGTTGCTAAGAGGTCACCATGGGTGATACTGATGTTATTCGTGCTGCTTATGAATGGGAGTTGGGCTGTTTATCGTTACCAATTCGAGAATTTGCCTCCTCCGCTTACAGCTGCCCAGGTGGGTAAGAGAGGATTTTCTGAGGTGGAGGCATTGAAGCATGTTAAGGCATTGACTGAATTGGGTCCTCACCCTGTTGGTTCTGATGCTCTTGACAAGGCTTTGAAGGTAATAATGATCTTGTTTCTCTTGGTACAAAACTCTTAAGAGTATGTTGAATATGTTGCAAAGATCCTGAGTTTAATAGTGTCTCTCAACTTACTTTGGAATTCACTGTATTTGACAAGAGTTTTAAGCATGTATGGTTAGATTATACTGTTCTTTTGTTTTACTGATGAACTGAGCTGAGGCTTGTATCACTTTCTCATGTATAGATATGTTTACGCATAGCATCTCCTTGAAGATACAACTAGTGCTTATATGATTTACATATGTGCTTCTTTCCAAGATATGTCCTCTAAATGGTTTGACTCGATTATTTGGTTTTGAACTATACTTGGTTGATCATGGTTTTGTATTTTTTAACGTGTATAATATATTCTGTAGTCAATCTTGTTAATCCATTTTTCATCAATGATTGTTCTTTTTCTTTCGTTGCCATCATAATTCATGCTTTTTTTTCAGTATATCTTGACAGAATCAGAGTTCATTAAGAAGAATGCTCATTGGGAAGTTGATGTGGAAGTTGACTTTTTTCATACCAATTATGGTGCCAATCGTCTGGTCAGTGGCCATTTCAAGGGGAAGACGCTTGTTTATTCAGATCTGCATCACATTGTAATGAGAGTCTCGCCTAAATATGTTGCGGAAGCTGGAGAAAATGCTATCCTTGTCTCATCTCATGTTGATTCAGTGTTTTCTGGGTATGCTACCTTGAGTCATTTCTTACTTGGTAAAAGTTTAATTTTGTTTCAGTGGGTAGAATTTTCTTGTGTAATCAATCTATAGGGCTATCTATAAGTTGTCAGTAAGTGTGAGTGGCTTTATTCATTTACAAGCCCATTTAATTGTTTGTCTTTAGTCATGTGCTTTAAGTTTGATTAATATTGCTGTTGTTGTTATCTTTATATATCTTGAGGATCTCATTATTGCTTCACGTTTGAAATCTAGGGAAGGAGCTGGAGATTGCAGTTCCTGTGTCTCTGTTATGCTGGAGCTTGCACGTGGGGTTTCACAATGGGCTCAGGGATTTAAGCATGCTGTTATTTTTTTATTTAATACTGGGGAGGAGGAAGGACTGAATGGTGCTCACAGCTTCATAACTCAGGTGTTTTTACCTATGATGATACCAGTTAGATGGCTACTGAATTATGTTTTTGGCCATATAAAAGGGCAAGTTACAACACATTACGTGCTTTTAGGAATGATGAAAGTATTGAAAGATATAATAGTGCTAAGGATGAGGTGAAAAAAGTAATAAATGAGGCAAAGTCCAAGGCTCTTGAACATTTGATAGAAGAAAGACACTAAGAAAGGAAAAAAGGATACATACATGGTACCCAAACGGAAAAGAAAGAAAATAAGATATCTAACATAAGATGAAAATGAAAATGTTTTTCTTAAGTACAAACGAATTAAAGATTGATGAAAGAGATACTTTTTTACTCTATCTGATGAATTAATGTTAGGTTAATTGGACCAATTTGAGTAGAGAAAGAAATTTTACTTATGATCACAATATCCAAACTTTGGAGGTGAGTAGAAGGACTAGAAAATGGAAAGTGGTAAAACCGTTACTGTTGATGATATTTCAACTGAGGCATGGAAGTGTCTTGAAGAAGTTGGTATTAATGGATTGCAAATGTGTACGAGTTACTTATGCAAATTAATAAACTGCCTAATTAATGGAGAAAAAGTGTGCTGATACATTTATATTAGAATAAAAGAGATATACAAAACCGTGCAAATTATAAGGCTATTAAATTAATTGTGCAAAAATGTGTAGGAGTTCATTTATCACTTTTTTCTTTCCTATTATGAAACTAAAGTGATTTTCCTTTTTTATTACTTTTTGACCTCATTTATTCTGGGCTTTATGTGTAATTGACAGAAGTTCTGGGGAAATTAACTTAAATTGTTCTAATCATAGTCTGTTATTGCAGCACCCTTGGAGTGATACCGTGCGAGTGGCTATTGACTTGGAGGCAATGGGAATTGGAGGGAAGTCTGGCATTTTCCAGGTAAATGTAAATCGAAGTCATTGGCTCTTATCTTTCTTTTTCCATTCTTCAATGTATTTAATGAATTCAATTGCTTCTGCAGTAGCGCAGATGGTATATGATTTTAAAAAAGCAACAAACTTTAAAGTCTTACTTTGATGTAGAATGTTCCGGTTCTAGTATGATAAAGTTTCTCTGAGGCTGCATTTGCTGAGAAGGTTCAAGGTTGATAATGCCTAAATACAATATTAAGTGATTAATACTACTATCTTATCCTGCTAAATGCTCCTCGTGATGCTACTTGAGTTGGTTATGTGTTTATTTATATAAAAATACTTATTGGGAGGCCCTTTTTCTGTTCCCTCCCAACTGTACCCAATATTTTAACAGCATGATGTATTATGTGCCACCAATCTCATTGTTAAAATTGTTTGCCATCGACATGCACTTCAATGATTTTATATAGGCTGGTCCTCATCCTTGGGCAATTGAGAACTTTGCAGCAACGGCCAAGTATCCATCTGCCCAGATTGTTGCACAGGTCTGTTGGTGTATTATATGGAAAAAGAAAGATTGCGTCATAAAGTTTCCTTTGCTGTGTTTCCAGTCCTTGTTTCAGGACAGAAACTTATAGTTTTAATATACTTTAGTGCTGCAGGATCTCTTCTCTTCTGGGGCAATAAAGTCTGCTACTGATTTTCAAGTATATACGGAAGTTGCTGGACTTTCTGGGCTAGACTTTGCGTTTGCTGACAACACTGCCATATACCACACAAAGGTAACCTATAGAATCAATGGAGTTTTCTTATGTGATATAGCTGGATATTGAAATTTATACATTTCTTTCCTCAAAAGCATTGTGCATGTTGTAGACACTTTTACTTTTTTGCACCCTAGCTTGATGTGAGGTAGACACTTGTCCCACTTTTTGTGAGATAGATGATCGGTTCCCAACTAAGGAAGTTTGTAATCTCCACCACGGTCTCCACTCCTAACTAGGTTCGATTGAAGTTTTACTTAACCATGATATTTGAGATATATTACTTTTTTGCCCCCTTGATGTGTGAAGGATCGATAGACACTTGTCCCACATTTTGTAGGATAGATGACCCTATTAAGGGAAGTTTATAATCTCCACCACGGTCTCCACTCCTAACTGGGGTTCGATTGATAGTTTTACTAAACTATGATACGTGAGATATATTACCTTTTTGGCCCCCCTGATGTGTAAGGGGCATACACTTGTCCCACTTTCTATGGGACAGATTATCCGTTCCCCACTAAGTGAAGTATGTAATCTCCATCACGGTCTCCACTCCTAATTACGTAAGATTGACATATATACTAGTAACTTTTCGAAACCTCAATAAGATAATACACTGTAAGTAGTTTTTGAAAAACCACGGGTCATAGTAGTTTCACGAAACATAAATGCCAGGAACTAAATGCAACTTAACCAAGGATAGAAACTAACCAGAGTTTTAATGGAGAGAGAATAAAGCCAAAACAACCGTAGATGAGTACACTCAAAGTTTGTGCTGGATATTGAAATTTATACATTTCCTTCCTCAAAAGCATTGTGCATGTTGTTTCTTAAGAAGGTATCAGTGATTATTTTTTTAAAGCATTATTGAGTGTTTTAAATCTCTGGACACATTGGTTCTCAAATGATTAGATCGGTGCAGTATGTACTACTATCGTTCTTCTCCTGGTAAAATCAAGTACCTGCTGATTATTATGTTTACAATGCCTAAAGGCTGACCAGAAGTAAATTTGATTGTTTTCTTGAGAATCAAGCTTCATGTCATGAATAATATTACATTACCACTTCAATGACATCTATAATCTTAAAGGACATTAATAAATCTTTAGCGGCATGAAATTTTACTACTCAATTTGTGATTTGAATCGTGCCTTGTGGAAAGCTATCTTGCATTGACATAATTAGAGGGAAAATAATATATTGAAGACTAGAAATCAGGAAAAGTTGAAATAAAGAAAAAGAAAATTTGATCAATCTTGTTTTAGTAACTTAGTAAGTGACTGCATTCAGTATCCTTTATATTATCCTTTATCTCAAAGTTTTACATTTTTATCTGCGGTGCTGAGCTAGATAATTAACTGCATAACTAAGGATTTTTGTCCATCAAAATGTACCGTTTCCATGCAGAATGACAAATTGAAGCTCTTGAAACCTGGTTCTCTTCAACATCTTGGTGAAAATATGCTTGCTTTTCTGCTTCAAGCTGCTGCTTCTTCTGATCTTCCATTAGGAAAGGCTATGGAGCAAGATGGAACGTATATTGGGGACGCTGCCATATATTTTGATGTTTTGGTACCTCTAAACACTTGTAGAAACTTTTGTTTGCAGTTGCTATATTTTATTAGTTGATATTTTGATTGACATAATCGATTATGTCAACTTCTGATTGGATTTGTATGACATTTTCCTTAATCAACTTAAATGTATGCTAACATCTCAGGGAACATATATGATTGTATTCCGTCAACGGTTAGCCAACATGTTCTACAACTCCATCATAATGCAGTCACTTTTAATATGGGTTACATCTCTGATGATGGGTGGTTCCCCAGGAGTTATCGCACTGGCGTTGTCATGTTTGAGTATTATACTCATGTGGATATTGTCGATTAGTTTTGCTGCTCTTGTTGCCCTAGGTCTTCCACTTGTGTCCTCCTCACCAGTTCCTTACATTTCAAGCCCATGGCTGGTGGGTGGTTTATTTGGTGGACCTGCTCTTTTAGGAGCATTCACCGGCCAACATTTGGGTTATATGATTCTTTCAAGATATTTGTCAACTGCATATTCAAAAAGATATCGGAACCTCTCTTCCTCTGTTCAAACCAATATTGCCATGTTAGATTCTGAAAGATGGCTCTATAAGGCAGGTTTAATACAGTGGCTTCTGCTCCTCATACTGGGAAACTATTATAAGATTGGATCTACTTATTTAGCTCTCGTTTGGATGGTCTGCCCTGCATTCGCATGTAAGTATATTATCGTCATAGACTTCCAGCTAGTAATAACAATGCCATTGAACAGCACCAGTGAGGCAGTTGTCTCAGAATCTGGCTTTCCAGATATATCACTGTCAAGAGAATTTTTGTGTGCTTTGCCATGTATGCTTCACTGCATCTTGCTGTAGGATAGATATTGTTGTTTAAGTGTAAAGGATGTCATGCTACTAGCACTGTGGTCTTCTAATACGTATTCTGGATTGTCAGATGGGCTGCTTGAAGCTACCTTATCTCCAGTTCGGTTGCCTAAACCACTGAAAACCCTGACTCTGCTGATTGGCTTGTCATTGCCTTTTCTGTTATCTTCTGGCATGGTCATCCGGTTGACGGCCACAATGATTGGAACTGCAGTGCGGTTTGAAAGGTTAGTATCAGGAAGAGGAAATATTACTTCTTTTTTTTGAAGTAACTAGAGCCTTTGTGGTCATTGAGTACTCATGTTTTCTTTGGGCCTGGTTATGTTAATGGTGTTTATATAAATTGGAAATGAATAGCTTCTTCAAAGTACATCAGTTTATCTTATGCAATGACCTGGATGGCAGTTCTCTAAGGGTTGCTTAATCAAATTGTTTCTGGATAAGATAAATGTTGCAGGGGCATGCAAAGCCAATTCTTGTCAGTTCTGATCTTATGCTGTTTGATAGTGCTTGTATAACTTAATTCCATGATATTTTTGGGTATGAACTTGGCCTAATTTTCAATTTTATAGGTAGTATGTTCCTATCTCATTTGATATCATTTTTGGACTGCTAGAAGCATGTGTTATATCGTTCCCACTCATGCCTTCTCATGCTGCGATTCCCAATGACTATTACCTTACTCCCTGTGTCAGGACTGCTTAGACTACATTGTCTTTATGTTTTGGAAACTAAATACATCTCTTCATTCACAAGAAGTACACAGGAGTAACAGTTTTCTTTGTTTGCAGAATTCCGGGAAGTAACCCTGAGTGGATGGGGAGTGTTATAATTGCCGTACTTGTCGCTGCAATCGTGTGCTTGACATTGGTGTATCTTCTGTCCTATATTCACATCTCAGGTTTTGCCTCCTATTCTTGCATCTAGTGGCAACTGGCCTTGGATACCTGTTCTTGATTGTATAAATCAAAGAGAAAGGGACTGATAATTTGCAAATAGTTTTGGATTTGGACATGAGATTGGCATACAGTTCACATTCTTATAAGCAACTGTCTTTCTAATGCCAAAATCCACCTTTGGAAAGGGGCGGAGAGTAAATGGTTGAATACCCTTATAATTTACAGTTGGTACTAGTACCACTAGTACTGCTTTTTGTTGGACTTTTGTACTTGTTGTCTCTTAAGGATAAAGTTCTGATTTTGCAGCTAGATAACTAACGAAATCTTGTCATTTATTTGTAGGTGCAAAGGTGCCAATTATAGTTACAACCTTTATTCTTTTTGTGATCTCGATTGGTGTAGTATCCTTAGGTCTTGTTCCAGCATTTACTGAAGATACTGCCAGAGCTGTCAATGTAAGTAATAGCAGTCCTTAAAATCATCACATTTCTCAGAAATGTAACTTGCACCTTTTCTGAGGGGCATAGAAACTCTCTCTTATTACATTAATACAGATGAGCCAATTTTACCCTTACTCCTTTCTGAACTTGAGATTGTTTAGTTTAGCACATATTTAAAATATTCAGAAATCAGTAGACTGAACTGATTCACCACTGGATTTTGTTGTTGACTTGTGCTTTCAGCTGTTTGGCAACTTGACAACTTGCCGTTGAGGACCTTTGGCCTTGTTGTTGTTGTTGTTTTTCCCCCCTTTTATATTGGTAGTTGTGCTATATTTTTCTCCCGAGCTTTTTTTAAAAGTCAATTGTAGCGCACTTTTCAGAATCTTTACCTAGGATGACTACTGTGTGCATAAGATTTGTCATTTGTAGAACTAGGGCCATTTTTAACCTTTCTGTAAGGAGCAGACATAATAAATGTTGCTTCTGAAAGTTGTGATAATTTCTTCTGTCCCAGGTCGTGCATGTTGTGGATACAACAGGAAATTATGGTGGGAAGGAAGAAGTAGACTCTTACATTTCCCTGTTTTCTCTAACTCCTGGAAACTTGATCAAGGAGGCTGAATTGATTGGGAAAGGAATGGTGTGTGGCAGGGAAAGCAGCCTGATTTTGTCACTTTTTCAGTCAAGTACAGCTGTTGGATTGACAACGATGCTGGAATTGGCTGGGACAAATCTGATGTACCTTCTTTTCACGTTGAGCGTGATACGAAGGATGAAAACAGAATTACTGAAATCTCATTGGATACAAAAGTTTCCAATCGTTGGTCTCTGGCGATCAATATGGAAGAAATTGAAGATTTCCTGTTGAAAGGTAATATGGATGTGTCTAAATTCTATCCATATTTTCCATTTTAGCACCTTTTGAGGCATGCTTTACCTCCTAGGTTGCCGATTTTACTTCTGTTGCTTCAAGTGGAAATCTGGCTTTATCAGAATGACTTAACAATTGCCATGTAATACCAGCAACAGACATTCATCGTTCCTGTCATCTTTTTGTCTGCAGATGCCGAAGGTTCAGAGTTGATTCCAGTCAGTGGCAAGAGCGGTGTGGATGGATGGCACATCATTCAGTTTTCAGGGGGGAAGAAAACGCCCACCAAGTTCAATCTGACGCTTTTCTGGACGAACAAAAACCGCACAAGCCAGCAGGAGGACAGCACGAGAAATCTAAACCTTCCCCTTTTAAAACTGAGGACAGATGTTGACAGATTGACTCCTCAAGCACAGGATGTTCTTACGAGGCTTCCTCCTTGGTGTTCATTGTTTGGAAAATCGACATCCCCCCATACTTTAGCTTTCTTAAGCAATCTCCCTGTTGATTTCTAGGTAATATAAGTTGTTTCGAATTAGAAATTTTCCTTAGATTCCCAGGTTGAAGGAAAGAAAGTGGCAATTCTTTCACACGACTACACGAGGATGCTGTCTTGATTCTTGAAATTAACTTTGCAACAAAAAATAGGAACCTGGATGTTGGTTGGTTAGAGTTATAGACTATCTGGTTTATACTGAGTTGAAAACTATGTTTATTCTATATATATTTACCAAGCCTAGTAAGATCCCTTAAAGAATTGAGGCTAGCTCAGCGGATTATACGTTGAACACTTTCCTCATGTTGCGGGATCAATTCCCACCAGGGAAGTGTTCAGCGGAAACTATCCGTTGAGCTAGCCTCAATTCCGGATCAAAGTTAGAACTTGGAATACACTTATACAGGTTAAGGAAAAAAAAGCCAAAATATTCTCTTTAACCGGAGAAAAATAAAATGGGAATGGAAAGGGAAACAAACGGAACTTCAGTTCTAGCTGTGTGTAACTTGTTGAGCACAAAAATCCTAGATTTGCTCTGTTCTTTTTCATCTCATTCTCCAAGAATCATCATTTTTTTCATTCAAAATTTTACCTAAATAAACAACTTCATTTTTTACTAAATTTTAAATTTCCATCTAAATCTTCACTTACAAAATTTTAAAAAATAACATAATCATTACACATTTTATTCTCTTTCTAACACAAATTTTCAAAGAAATTCCTCCAAAAAATATTCCTTCCCTAAAACTAAAATTTCTCCAATTCAAGCACAAAAAGAACGGAAACAAGTTTGTGGCTCCTAAATTTAAGGCCTCAAAGACAAAATCCTTGCAGATACTGTATATTTTTCCACAGTAACTATGGATTACTTTCAGCAAATGTTGAAAATGAAAAGTCTAATTTTTGAGGGGGGGAAAAAAAAAACATCAGCTTTGTGAAAATGGGAATTTTGTCAGCAAGCTTCTGATCTTTAATCGTGCTCGTCGTTGCTTCTTACGTTAACAGTAAAACGAAAACAAACCCAAGTCGAAACCGGAATCTCTCCTTTCTTTCCAATTCTTGGTTAATAATCACACACACCTCCACAAAGAAGAAGGGAGTGTGTGTGTGTCTCTCTCTCTCTTTTGTTCATCAAGATTCAAGAATCTGTTTCCGATACTTCCGAAGTAGGAAGAAATGCTGACCATACTACAGTTGTCAATATCTGTAAATAGCCTCAGCCTAACCTCAAACCCATCTCCAAATCTCCTTAACTTCAACTCTAAATCCCATCTTCTATCTTCTTCATCGCCATTTTCTTCTACTCCCGCCTCCCCGCGCTCGCCTCCTCTGCATAGTTCAGGTAAATTGATCCCTAAACTTTTATGCTATTTAGGTCTTAAATAAAGATTTAATCTAGCGAAGTTGGCTGCGACCTTTTGTTGCTGATTTGTGGATGGGAAAAAAGGGGGATAAGGGTATAGTTTTAGGTTTGACGTTGTGATTTTATTCGGTTTCAACCCTCATTTTGAATTGTTGATCAAGCTATCAGTCAATTGCAAATGGGATTTGGTTGTAGTTGGCTTAATTGTTGACTGGGATTTACTGTTTCTTCAGAAGAGAGACATCACTGCTGCAATGCTTCTTCTTTCTGTAACTGGGATTTCTACTTAAAGGGTGTTTATCTTAGTTTGAATGCCAGCTAATTAAGGTTGCTTGAAGAACTATAACTAGAATTTTTTAGGATAGAAAGAAGTGATTACAGTGAGAATCCAAATGAATGCATTTGTCAGTTTTATATTCTCGTGTGAAGTTGGGTTTCTTCTCTTTGATTAAGTACTTCATAATGTAGGTGAAAAATGGCTCTTTCCAGTCCCTTGATACCAACTATATGTTGTTTAATATGCAATTAGCGGGTTTCTTATCTTGCAAATGTTGAAAGAAATATCGAATTTGAGATGATGCCGACGTGGGAATAATCAGAAGTAGACATTTTGGAAATGCTCCCATGAGCCTCTAAATGTTTGTTGCTACCCTCTCACTATTCTTAACAAGAGAGGAAAGAATTGTTCGACCGTGTGTTTGTTTTCTGTTTTCCTGTGTATCCGTTCGCTTATGGAGAAGTATATTTTTGCTTCACTTTTGTTGAGGAAAGAGAGAGGAGGATAGGAAGGAGTGTTAACATGTACTTCTTGCTTATAATCCTTTACTGTAACTGTGAATCAGCAAATCCCTGGTGTTGTATGTCATACTTTGCTTGCGCTTTTCGTATGTGTCTGTTTGGCTACATCTTCATTTCCATATATTTTCTAGATTGATTATCGGGCAATTCATGATTGTATTAAATGGTGCTGTTTTGTTCACTAGGGCCTTGTAGAGCCAGTCAGTTGGCTGAATTGTACCCAGCCGTGTCGCCTGACATAGTCGTCAGGGAGGCGAGGCTGGAAGATTGTTGGGAAGTAGCTGAGACTCATTGTAGCTCCTTCTTTCCAGAATATTCCTTCCCTCTAGATTTTGCATTGAGAATCGACAGGCTGATTGGAATGCTATTTGGGTTCTCATTACCTAGCGGATGCCAGAGGACTTGTCTAGTTGCTGTAACTGGCTGCTCGGATGAACGCGGTCTCCTTCTCTGGAATGAAGATTTCAAGATTGGTGGCTTTGATGGAAAATTCAGTCTACAGAAGGGGTATGTGGCTGGGATATTGACTGTAGATACTGTCGCGGATTTTCTTCCGAGAAAAGGACCTTTGCGACAGAGAAGGTAGTTGAGTTCAATATATACTTTCTGATTCTGGTTATGTTAGTTTACTCACTGATGGAATACGCAATTTATGAAAGCGAATCATTGTAGGAATCGTTGATGTGGTTGATGTATGCTTTATCTTAACGACTGTGTTGGTTTCTCATGTTCTTATTAGGAAAGGTATTGCATACATATCAAATGTTGCTGTACGGGAAAGATTTCGCCGAAAGGGAATAGGAAAAAAGCTCGTCGCTAAAGCAGAGGCTCAAGCCAGAAGCTGGGGATGTAGAGCTGTTGCCTTGCACTGTGACCTAAACAACGCTGGAGCTACGAAGCTGTACAGAGGCCAGGGCTTCAAGTCAGTCAAAGTACCAGAAGCCGCGAACTGGCCACAGCCGAGGACTTCACCGGATGTCGAGTTCAACTTCATGATGAAGCTTCTCAAGTGAATCCTTCATTCTTGAAAACACCCTGTTTTCATCCATTGATAATAGCCTGAAAACGGAAGTGTAGGTAGAGTTGTACTTATTACATGTATATGCAAGTTTCTGACATTTTGTGCAGCCCTGTAATTAGCCTGGCTGTAGGGTAAATCTGCCCATGCAACTTCATGTATAATTAAAGCATTTTCATTTGTCATATGGGAGGAAATCAAGCCTGATATGCTACTTCTTTCGCTGTCGGGTTCGTGTCCGGATAGAACTCTTTTAGTAAGATAGAGAGAGAGAAAAAAGGAAGTAATTTTATTAGACTAATGGGAGACGGGCTACCACAAGTGCAATTTATATAATCTATTTCAGATGTGATGCTCATTCCCCGTTCTCATTCCTGGTCGCCAAACACATCCTAAGAGTCAAACACCGTAGCAGCTCAGACTAACCTCGAGCTCGAATATGAACTACAATTTAACATTGCTAGTTTTCGGTTTTCCATAACGATGGTTTCATTCATGGGGTGATATTTCGAACTGCACCAAAATGGTAAAATCATCTCTTCACATCGAAGGATATGATGCAAACTGTAAGATAGATAAACTCAGACAGCAGTAGGCTGGTCTCCAAAAAACCACACAAAAATTGCAGTGACACAAAACCAACTATACAGATGTTTCTCGTGCTTGCTTCCGAATCTAAAGTTTTTATTGTTAGATGGCATGGCCGTACATGGTGGCCTCAGGAGGGATGGGAAAATTGAGGCTTCCTTCAGTTTGAACCAACGAGAGCAGCATTGATGAAGAGGGGGAACCAAGTTTACGAACAACGGGCCGCTGGAAAGACTACCGGCTAAGCTCGAACAAATTTGTCCAAAGCAGTTGTATCAAGAGCTGGAAACTCATTCACTGCAGACAGAACAGCATGGCCAAGGTTCACAGCATCCTCCTTGCTAGATGCCTACACATTTTAACAGTTGGGGACTTTGGTCATAATTAAAGTACAATTACAAGCATATGAAATTGCAGCAGAACCGACAAGCATACCTCTATGTTAAGCGGCAGAACAGGGTCATGAAGTGAAAGTCTCAGAAGAAACCACCCGCCGAAGCCAGAAACTCTCACCTAGTAACAAAGCGAAGTCAACCAGTAAATACGTCATATGCCCATCCGCTAGATTGCTTACCATCCAAAGAAATAATTGAGTTTGGAAAATATCAAATAAAGCCTTGAATGCAAGCGTTGCAATTAGGCAAAGAACTATGTGCACTTTAAAATAGTTACTTTAATTAACACGGAAAGAACTACTCTTCAGAAATGTTACTTGCGAAGTCCATTCCATCATATGCATTTTTTGTCCAAAATGGGGAAATACACTTAATGAAATAAATAAAAAAAAATTACTAGCATAACAGTCATAGAACTTACGCCTTCATAGTTAACAGGGGCTTTCTGAAGTTTTGGGTTCGAATCAGTTATGTTTTCCATATGTTTTATAACAGCCTCTCCATATTCCCGAAATGACCTGGATGGACAAGAAGATTAATGATCCTGACCAAACAAGTATCCAAGTGAGTAACAAGGTGGCAAACCTACCCTCCCTTCAGATCTGAGTGGTTCTGATCAATCTTCAGTCTCAACTCAGCAGCAAAAGCTGGTTCCTCAAGACCCTCAACCATGCCAGTCAAAACCTTGCTGCCACCACCATCTCCAGAAGCTTTAGCTGATGCAAGCTTGTTCAAAAGCTTGACCTACAAGAAAAGAAAATTGTAAGAATGTGTGTGTATCAAAGGAAATTAATAAGAGTTACAAATTCTCATCGCTAAATCCGCGTACAAGAAATTCAAAACCCATGATGCATTTTTTACCTAAAGTATACAAATTGATCAAATGTCCCCATCTACAGTTTCTAAAACTTGTTTATGTTACAAGATTACCATGAGATATGCACCATCATCAAGCCAGTGATTCTCCTTCAGAGCTCCATGGCCACTAGTTTCAATAGCTAAATGTGATTCCTCACCAACAGAGTTCTGTAAAAATTTGAAGCATCAGAAATGAGGTTTAGATAATATCAACTAAAGGACAAAAGAAACACCTATTACAACTGAATATTTTTCTTGAAGTACATTTATTCAACAGATAAAACAGATCCATTGTTCTAGTACTTAACTCAGAATCTTCAATGTCAGTTCTCAGACTAATACACCAAGGCTCAAGATGCATCCTTTATGATTGGCAAAAATTCCACAGTTCATACTGTTTCATGTTACTAAAGGTGAACTTTGCTCCATAATCTCTTGTTATATTTTCATTACAGAAGATTAGAATGAATTAGATTCGGCATTACGTAAGATATTTCAGGCAGCATGTTTCTTGAGATGGCGAGCAGAATGTGTATAGGAGCAAAATGGATCTACATTTTTTGGAAAAGCTACCAGAACGATTTTAGGTACTATGCAGCTCTGCTGACAAATATGTAAGGCTTTTGCATTGATAGTTCAGAGCTATTAAAAGGATCCAAGAAAAAGTAAAAAAGAAACAACATTCAAGCTCCCACTGAAATATCCTCATGCTACCCATTGGTCTTGTTGTTTCCACTTATAGGTTCTGCTATCTTTTGAATCAAGATGAAGCATAAAATAAAAAGCCCCCATCTTGAAAGTCGCAGTATATTGAACATGCTCTAGAATTTGGAAATGCTATAGGACCTTTTGCAAACTGGAAACGTAATATATGCCCTGAAAAGTTATCATACCAGACGAATAGCTTCATCAATGACATTTTTGTATCCTCTTTTGAATCGGTGGTGCTTTCCTCCTGAGGAAAAACCTTTTGAGTACCTTAACTGTGAGAAGAAATCATAGGAAACATATTAACTCAACTCACCTAATTTCTTTTCAATAAATGTGGTCAAGCCATCTGAAGTCACACTGTCAGTCACAATAGTTGTTCCTGGATGCTAGAAGACAAAATCATGAAAAGGACCAATTCAGTACAAGACAAAAGTAACGGTTCTATGAAAACTCGAAATGAATTTACCTCCTCCAGGACAATAGCAGAAATCAATGCAATCAAGCGATTTCTATTAAATTCACGACCTGAGGTATCTACAGCAGCAGATCTGTCAAAAGCATTTGGTAGTTAGACGATGGAAAACAATCTCATGACTACAGATGCTACAGTACAAACAAATACCTGTCAACATCAGTGTCAAATATGATACCCAAATCAGCTTTATTATCAAGGACAGCCTTGGTGATTGCTTCCATTGCTGCCTTATCCTCGGGATTAGGAATATGATTAGGGAACATACCTGAACCAGAATCCAACAATCACAAAAAATAAAATATGTAATCTATGAGAGTTTGAGTTAAAAATATTACCATCTGGCTCTAGGAACTGACTGCCAGAAGTAATAGCTCCTAGAGGCTCAAGTACTTTTCCCTGATAAAACATAAAATAAAGCGATGTCAAATTAAAAGAGGAAGAACTTCATTTTTATCTCACTTGGAAAAACATTAAGGTCCAAATTAATTGAACACAATGACTAAGTAATGATTCCTTCAACTTATAAAGTCAACTTAACAAATCACTTGCATAGGATCATGCATAAATGGCCAGGAAACTCTTTAAACATGCAAATTCAGCATCCATCACGGAGTTAAAAATAATTGAACAAATGGGTTAAGAGGGGAGTCGGGAGGGTGTTTGAGAAAGCGCTTGAGCTTTTACAGTTTTTTGCCATTAGGATCAAAATGACAAGTTGGCTCATAAGTGAAACCACAAAAGATATGGAAAGGCATGTATGCCTAGACTGATGTGATAAATATGACGATTATTCTTCACTTGATAATTTCCTTGTAGGATAAAAATCTCAAACTTTACAAAGTACCATATCATTATATCATCCACTTCACCAATTCCCCATGCTTTAATTAGTCTAATGAGAAGGACAGGAGGAAATAGCAGCTATTTGGATACTTAACTGCAAAGAAACCTCCTGCTCCATTTCCTGCATCAACAACAATGTGGAATCCCTCCAGTGGCTTTTCTGAGAATGTGATGACAAAAATATCAGCAAGCTTTTTTTCACCTCAATATAAGGTAAAAGTCATAAAACCTAGCATTGTCAAGGGAAAAAAATTTACTTTCATTTTGTACAAATTTGGAATAGAATTCCAAAAAAATGGAAACTATTGTTGATGGGTCTCAAAAGAAAAATAGAACCCTAGTCTGCCTATTTGCAAACAGCAAAACCAACGAAATTAACCTACTTGTTAGTCCCTCCCCTTTTGAAAGTAGACTTCACTACATTAACTAGCAAGTCCAAATGAGTAAGAATTTTACCAATATTTCCAGCAGCTTTACGAACTGCTTGTACGAGATTAGATGTATAAATGTCCATGTATTCCACTTTTTTTATGGACTCAGAAGCTTTCCTTTCTGCATCTTTCAAGTCTTCTTCGGTAAAAGTTTTGTATACATTAGCAGCAAGCTCCAGTATGTTTTTTATATCAGCCTTCCCAAGTCCTCCAGCATTTGTAAAGAACTTAAACCCATTCCGATTGTAGGGAAGATGGCTTGCTGTATGCAGATGAAGTCATAGTGAATGACTGCATTTGAGCATACTACAGCTAGAAAAAGACCTTGTGCTAAATAAGAACCAGAAAACACATTACCTGTTATCATTATGGCACCATCTGCTGGACATAGAAAATCCTCATTTTCAGTGAGTGTGCAATTGAACATTGCTGGTGTGGATGCCAATCTACCAAATAAATAGTAATGATCAGCAACCTGAGTCTCAAAGCCACCATTTTAAAAGCAAAATATGCTTAAAGGAAAATAAATTGTCCTCTCAATCCAAACAAAAATTAAGAATTTTGCCATTGAATCCCTGCCTAACCAATAACCAAATATATTGTTTTTTACAGTCTAGGCTAAGGCTCCTAAAGCACCCAACCATTCAGACAACTTGTCTTCCATAGAGAACAGGGAGCAAGCCCATCCATGCCAGGACTTAATTTTACATGGCAATAACTCAAGAACAGAAATGAGAAATTTGGAACGGCAAAAGTTTTGACTTGATATCTCGTGTTTACAAGGGGACCATTGCTATCTGTTTACTACTTAAACCTTGCAGCAAATAAAATTCAATGTCTGCATCTAGAAATGTAGAAAAAAGACATAGGAGCATCACCCACCCATATTGGACGATATCAAGGCCTGCACGGGCAATTCCTCGAGAAACTGCATCCTGGAATTTTAGTACTCAATTTTAGCACTAAATACAAATTTCCCATTTGGCAATGTTATAATTAATCAGTTTCCATCAGTTCATTCCAATATACACTTTAAATTCAACGGAGGTAATCTTGCTTATTTGGAAACAGAGAAAGATTGCATACCAAATATAAAATAACAATTGTAGCAATAGAAAACAAAGATGGAACCTTCTCACAATTAAGAGCAATGATATTCATAGCCAGTGATGTAGTATTCAATTACTGGCTATTAATGTGATAATAATAAATATTTAATGAACATTCAACCAATCAATGCCAAATCATTGGCTATGAAAATGTTCTATGAGTATCATTACTCCACTAGTAAACCAAGCACAAGGTTGAAATTCTTTTTATGAATTACACCTGTAACTTCTTTGCAGATATCCGGGAATCATGACCAATAGATACCCTCAGTCGTCTAGAAGCATTAGGCTTCTTTCTTTCCTGTAACCATGCACAAAATGCAGCAGCTATTGCTTCGGTGACTGGTTCAGTGAGTGTAACAGGTTCTCCCTCAACACCAGCTACAGCCACACCTCGAATATCACTGTGTAAATAGACAGGAATTTAAGAAAATTTAACCCACCAAACCTTCATAATATGCTATGGGAGCTTCTATGCTTAAGAACTTACACCTGCTTTATAGAAAGAATACAACACCAAATTTATAAAAAATATCAAAAAGCATAAACAAATACCTCCCATTCTGAAGCTTAAGAAAATCAGTTTTTTCAACAGACGAAGTTGGGGCAGTGGATGGTGCAGCTGCAAAAAGCTCATTTATAAGAAATTCTACCAAGAAAGCTCATTTAAAAGAAATTCTACTCATAAAAACAGATTTTCTTTTTCTTCTAGAGTTATCTACAGAATTAAGCATACAATTCATTGACGCATTCAAGAAGAACCAATTCCCAAAGAGTTAGCATGTAATGCAATTGTTAAGAGTCAAAAGAAAGAAAGAAAAATAAATAAAAAGAATCTTATATAGTTTCAAACTATTTGAAGGTTTTCATATGTGCATGGGTGAATCCGGTATTGACCTGAATAGTCAAGAGTCTAGAACAGACCGTTGCAGTAAACAATTCCTCGATTAAATTTTGAAAATCCATGCAACTTAATGGGGGAGATGCCACTCCATGCCAAATTGCCTCCTAGGAATGGAGGCAAGTTGCGTCTATTAAGGTTACAACAGTCTTGTCCATATTGGGTGCTGAAATGCCTATTCTGCTGGCAGCATTTTGCTACCAGAGCATGATGGATAATCTTCCCTGACAATGCTGCATGAAATTAAGAAATTTCGAGTACTATTAGACCTTATGATGAAAATGGATTCAATTTACAACTTTTAACTTTTATATCCCTATGAGGTCAAGAGTTTTAGCAATGCCAAATTGCCTCCACCCAACCTTCCAATATTTTCAACCAATTACGTGGTTATCCATGAGAATCAAGCTAAAGATACATACGATTCAGTTTAGAGGACCAATGAAAATGAATTTTACGGAATTGGGATTATCCCAGAAAAGTAGAGTCTACTCTGAATCAAATTATACAGCAACAATAAGCAACCTAGAAGTATAGAACACAGTTAGTGGGAGCTGAGTATTCAGTAGTTTCAATCAACACACCCCACATCCCCTCTTTTGTGAATCAAAGATCATAACCTATTCTACCCCATTTCTTGAAATTCAAGGAAACCTCAGAGCATGAAAATTACACAAGTAAATAAGGCAATAAAACATAATTGAAACTAAGAAAAACGTGCCCCTCAACGAATCAGAATCGACAGTTAAAACCAACCGAATTCCAACACAAAACACTAAACAACGCAATTACCAAAATTAATAAACACAAATTGAATTACAATAATACTAACAATAGTATCACATACTGATTGCTGAACTGCACTAATATTCCTTGAAGTGATTCATTTCATTTCATTCCATAATTCCGACACGTGAAATCTTGTTTCGACAAAATTCAGAACCCAGATAACCTTCAATGCTCCTTTAACATACACTTTACAAGAAAACATTCAAAAATGAACTAGAAAAGGAAGTAGTAAGAGGATTCAGTACCTGCCATGTTTGATGAACCGAGAGAAGAATTAATAGCTAAGATTTTCTGCGGGAATTCTGTATCTGTATAGAGGAAACAGTAAAAGCAATCATGCGATTGCCCAACGAGGAAGAGGAGGATGACTGATGAGCGGAGAAAAATAGGTACAAAAATAGTATAAACTAATAAAAAAAACTGGAACTTTTTGGAACACATGAGAGAGACGACGAAATTTGGGTTAATTACATTTACTCCTCAAATATTTGTAAAACAACTAAATGCCCCTTAATATTTTAGAAAATTACCTTAACCCCTCGTAAATGTATATTAGTATAATAATTAACCATTTTATGCCGTGTTGTAATAACCCACCGGGTTGAGCTGGACCCTCTATCATAGTAGCCAATATGGTTTTATTCAAAAATAGAATTTCACCAAATCCAATAAAAAAGAAGTTGACTCGTACTTGAGCGAAATCAATGTTGAATTCTTAATTTTAGAATATATTTATAACTGAATGTAACATTTTTATGTAATATAATATATTTATAATTGAAACTATCTATGACGTCATTCGGTCCGACAGAGTTGACTCTCTAACTTTCTAACTATTTTTTTCAACCAAACAGTCGATATGTAACTAACAATATTTTTTTATATTCGAACTCTTAACAAAATATCTAATATAAATAGGCAATTAAACATATTTTAATGCTTTCTTCGTTTTTCTTTTTCTTTTTTCAATCAAGATTCCCAATAATTGAATAATAATTTCATTTTCTTTTACTGTAAAAATAGTCAAATCTCTAATTACAAGTGATTATGGTAAATATTTAAAACTTGAGGGGACGGTTAAGAATTTTGTAAAACCTCAAGGATGAAATGAGGCGGCCATGATTTGGCATTACTCTTCTACATGCGTCCGCATACTCTCTATGTGGACACCACGTCACCACCACACCAGCCAGAGGAAGGCCAAATATACCCAATCCGTAAATAGTGGGCCTTCATCTATTGGGCTTCCTTGAGCCCAGTGTCAGAAATTTGGGTAGAATTCCCCTCAAAAAGTTGGTCATAAGGGGAGGGTGCTCAAAAGCTACCTCCAATGATACATGGAGTCATGACAACCACCACGCTTCACTCTAGGTGTAGGTCACCCTTTCCGCAAACGTGGACGAAACATGGAGCCAGCTCTGATACCACTTGTCAGGGTATAACTCACCCTCAAAAACTAGCACAAGAGGTGAGAGTGCTCAAGTTTTTTTTATATCACATATTATAGTATCATACATCTAATGTGGAATACATGGAGTCCTAACACTACCAGATACATATTAAGGCCCATCACATAACAAATTCGTGAAGTGAGAATGGGCCATCGACTCAGTAATTTGTTTTCACTCTTCATTTGTAATCGACCAATAGCCCATTTCATGCCTTTGGATTTATCATGATTTTCATTTTTGTTAAAAGATTCTTGCTCCACGAAAAAATCTAGTGATACAACTGTTTATAAGTCATCACGTACATTTCTAATAAACTTTTCTAAACAACCATAGGAAATACATACATTTATAAATGACATTCCTATGACATCCTTAACAATAATAACTACGTAGAGGCCATAGTATTAATAGACACAACAATAAAAAAGGGAAAACTATGAAATATTGTACTCTCTTCATATAATTGTTACACTTCCACTAATATAGAAGTAGTAACTTGTGTTTTACCAATAGCCCATTTTGAAAAAAAATTGATAAATTTTCACAGTGATTGAAATGGTAAACACGCAGGAAAAAAGTCATTAGATATTAAAATCAAAATTGGTTAATGGTTATTATCACATAGTTACCACATCAGTTATCGTGATAACTTCCTACAAGTAATTTTTTCACTATCATGTCAATATTTTTCCTTGATTTTTCCCACTAGTGTAAAACATCATTTGACCGGAAAAAAAAGGGTATGGATGAAAGAAAAACAAAAACGCAATGAATTCACAATCCCCATATCAAGAAGAAGAAAAAAAGGCTTAGGATGCCATACATAGGCAACAACATTTGCAAAGCACAAAGTAGTTTTCCATGTAATTTGTGTTGACCTGAAATCAAGATACAGCCAACAACTTAGTATTTTTTTTCTTTTCAATTTCTCTGGGATTTGTGTTAGTGTTTAATTTAACCAAAAGTTTAATTTAATTTAGGACAATGTTTGTTTGGGGAAAGAACAAGTTGGGCATAATTTTCCACAACGGCAACCTGATTTCCAGGGTTGACCATTGACTTTTTGTTTAATTATAATAATAAAGTTAATTAACTAATTAATTAAAGACAAATATTTAAGGGGGAGGGCATGGGCAAAGGCCAACATCTCTGGGGAATTCTTGGATCTTGGTCTCTCACCAGATCATATAACGCGCTACACATCTTTAATTAAACTACTAATCCAACTCAACCTTACCGCACCGAGTGTACTTCCTCGTTCTTTAATAAGTGTCTTTAAAACCATACCTTTTTTTTTTTCTTAAACAAGTGTTACCATTTTCGTCTCATCAACAAAGTTATATTTAAAAATACTACTTTCCCATTCCCACTCAAAGTGGACTTTTTGAGTGGAACGAAAGAAGTAGTATATTTTTACAAAACACAACTTTTATAGGGAGAAAGTAACAAAAACACTAAGGGCGCGTTTGGTTTGAGATGGGGAATGGGAATGGGAATGGGAATGGGAATGGGAATGGGAATGGGTATGTGTTTGATAATATGGTCGAATGGTAGTGAGAATGGGAATGAAACCCACCCCCTGATGGGTTTAACTGATTGTTGATTATTAGGATTTCATTTTCAGTTTGTCATTACCAAACCTATCAACCAAACCGTCATATTTTCTATCATTTCATTCCTTCATTCACAAACCCACAAACCAATCGCCTCCTAGGTGTCGTTAAAATAACACTTAAAAAAAAAGAGAGGAAGTAGCTAGCTATAGTGTGGAGGCATGAAATTTAGTGATTAATTAAGTTGCGTCAAGTGCTCCATTACACCTTTGTCTTGGGGTAACGCTTGTTGTGGATCTTGACTTGCTTCTTTCATTATTAGTACTAACTTTCTCTTACTACTCAAATTAATGCTGTCATCAATTACTACACAAGTCAAGTTGATGAGTCTTTGCACTTCCACCTCCCCCTTTTAATGGCCACCCGCACTCACACGCACACTCATACACATACGTGTTGGGGTGTTTTGGGATTCATCCAGATTAATATTGAACCATGTTATTTTAAATTGAGTTTAAATTAAAATTAAGGGTGTAAATGAACTGCACTGTTCGGGTTCTATTATTGTTCGAAGATTATAGTCAAAATATTTATCGTTTCAGAATAACATGACGAGAAAGTATTGATAAAATTTCTAAACTTAGAGGAAAGTATTTGATAATTAACCGTAAACAAAGGAGTTGTTATTAAATAAGTAGGGTGAGAAAACAAGAAGAGATCGGAAAGAGACAAAGGGACGAAGGAGACGGAGAGGTCCAACCATCAAGACGGCGCAACCGTGGATGGGTTTGACCAATCAACTCCCTCACCTCACGTGTGACCCCTTCATTTTTTTATTTACTTGACATCACTGTTTTCTTCTTCTTCTTCCTCTTCTCGGGATTGCATAATTATTTTCGTATTTCCTGGGAGATTACATTACATTACGTCATTATTACACATGCATTGTATTGTACTTCTGCTCCACCTCCTGCCTAGTTAGTGTATTAACGAGGAAAAGTTATGTTTCTAATACTAAAATTACAATGTATCGTTACATAGGAATAAAAAAATTGGCCACAATTTCCCGATTGCCTGATTCAACACGGATGTTGAATTGTTGAGATGTTTGTTGAAGAACCCGGTTAACATCACACAATTTGGATTGACAATGCAGATTAAACAGGCAGAACTTTATGCGTCACAACCGTTGAACATTAGTTCGTTACTGACATTGTAGTTAAAAGTTAAAACGAAGATATTGTTGTTTGTTAGAGAGTTAAAGACCTTGACCTTTATTTCAGGGAGGATTGGAATCCCTATTGATCAGATCATCATCCGTTCCGTTAGGGTTGATAGTATTATAGTATAGTATTGTGGCAATCCCTAATGTTGCGGCACCCCCCTAGGATTTTAGGGTTGCTTGAAGAAACATTGGACTTGGGATTAGTGTTTGTACAGCTTGCACAGAAGCTACTATCCCCCCCCCTCCTGTCCTGTCCTAAACTCCTAAATTATCCCCCCCAAACATTTCTTTAATTTTACCTTTTTGTCCTTCTCCGTCCAGACCGGTTTCCACTGCTGTCCGGCAAAAATTCAGGCCACTTAACCAAGATCCCGGTGACAGTGGCCGGAAGGATAAAGGACGGCTAGGGGGGTAAACAAAATGGGAGAATCCTCATGCAAACTTTGTGTAAGTATGTAGTTGTGCTGCCAGTGAGAAGGTAGTCGGTGTTTTTCGAAACCCTTTTTAGTTGATGCATTAGTTTGATTGCAAGTAGCGTGCTTGATAAGAAAACTAGTCATTCAAGCAAACCGCCCAGTGGTGACCCTTTACCCTAACTTAAAAATAACGCGTGTTATTCGAGATCACATGTACTAACAACATTGCCGTTGTATTATAAGTTGGTATAGAATAAGTGAAACAGATGATCTGAAATGGGATTTCGCAGGAATGCTTGTTACAAGGCATCATGCACATATGATCTTAAACAATGCGATTCACTTAGAAAGATTTCAGACAAGAATTAATCCCATCTAAAATGGCAAAAAAGTCTTAAAATTTCATTCCAGATTGAAGGGATTTATCAGGGATCTTTTATACAACTTCCTTTCCTTACATTTGAATAAATCATATTCCTCCTTTGAGGGATTGGAAAAGGAAGTGGCATAAAACATCCAACTCCATAAGGAAAAGTGCCTTCTTTCTCTCTTTTACTTCTAAGCAAAAAAACCATACAAAGGAAGATCACAAAGGGAAATCATAACTTAAGAAATTCACTGTACAGAGTAAGCAAAGATCAAACGATTCCAACTCCTTCTATTGTTCTTCTACCGCCCGACGTTGTCGCTGGCAGAGTCCGTCAGAATCGTGATCCTTCTTGCAGTTTTCAGGAACTCACTGTAAAACAAAGAAACGCAAATCAATATCAATCCAATGAAGACTGTAAAAACGAAAAACACGATGTACATTTCAATGGTTTTCACCTAAATGGTTCATCTCCCGTGTGTTTTACAACGCCGGCCGGGTTCTGGTAGAGCACATTGCTCAGCATTTCTGATCGGTGAAGGCCGAACATTTCAGCCAGCTTTCTGTAGAGCTCCTCGTAGCTGCTGAAAATCGACAGGTCCAGCGTCCGGCCTACATCTTCCGATTCCATGAACACCTTGCAGTGGCCAGTCTCCAATCCAAACTCGTTTTTCTGATCTTTGTACCACGGAAAACCTTCGTGATCCGAACAGTTGTCAACCGAGGATCCTGAACCGCCTGATACATTAGCAATCTTCTCCTGATTCCCATCTGATGAACTGTGTCCACCTGTATCATCCCCGGAAGAGCACTGAGAAATCTGATGCTCAGTTAGAATCGGCTGACCGAACAAAATGAACGTGGGGGCTGCTGCTTTTGTCTGATCATTGGTTTTCGATTCTTGTACAGAATTTCCCATGGTTAACAAACAAGACAAGTCCTCCTCTTTAGATTCAGAACGCTCCCTGAAGCTACCCGCGGGCATTCTTGAAGGCGGGGCAGCAGTAGCAACATCAAGAGGCTTAAATTTGAAAGGGAATAGTCCCCCTTGAAGTTTGTCAAAATGCGGTTCGAAGGAAGGTAATCCGAATTGAGTATGCCTGGCTCCCTGTATGCCTCCTCCTGCCGTAATGTTGTCTGGTAAACAACACAAGGGACTGCTCGGGCTTAGGGGGTTACCGAGAAGTGACGACATTGACATTGACATTGAAGGATGCCCAATAAGGGGAAATTCAGGAGGTTGTGGAAGCCTCAACTTCTTTCTCGGTGGAGAAAATGGAGAAAGATGGATGGCGGGCATTGTTGACACCAATTCAACTAACCATGGACTCACCCGCTTAACATTGTGGAGTAGATCAGGTTCATCCCATGCCACCTGCATTTCATTTTCAAGAACTCAATCAACAATACAACATGCGTGAGGTGGTCGTGGCATCAGGCATTCAAGAACCAATCAACAATGAACCACAAAATTCAGGCATTCAAGATCTAAAGTTCTCTTTCATTAAACAAACAAGGAAAAACAGTGGATTGAAAAGGATAAAGGAAGAATCTAGGTACCTGGAGAAGGCGCCATGGAGAATTAGGCCAGTGGATGGGGTCATCGACTTGAACAGAGGAAATAGTCCCCATAAACCAGCTAATCCTTGATGAATCTTCAGTCTCAAAAGGCATCTTGAATCTCATCCCGGAACACCACTGGATTCGCATTGCAGACTTCACCGCCAGCGCCTTCACAACGAATTCCGGCGTGCTCGCCCGAGGATAGTAGATGACCTCAAATGGCTGCCCGCCGGAGGCAAGAGTTGCCGCTTCCATGACGGATTCAGCCCTCAATTTACCCCTTCCCCTGGCGCCTCCTAAATCACCGTTTCCATTGCCGCACTTTCCATTACTGTTCCTCAAGAACCTGTTTTCCTCTCCGCCGAGGAGACTTGGAAATCCGCCGCCGTACAAGGAGGAGGAAGTGCAGTTTCCGGCTCCGGTGTTCCATCCAGTGGGCATCTCAGGTCCGCAACCAATCCCTCTTTTAGCCCTTCTGATCCCAAGACAGAGATCCCCATTTTCAGCTCTCAAGAACACAATAGAGTCTCCGGCGACAAGCTTCTTCTGGTTCACGAAATTGCTCCACCCAGTCGTCAAGAGATGTCTCCTCGGAGTTCCCCTGTAAATATGCCGGAATTTCCAAATCTCCCCGTGAACATCCTTGGCCAAAATCGTCTGAACAGGGGGCTCGGCTGAATAATCCAGCCTCGGAAATATAGTCTCCGCACAATAACGAGGAACAGAGAAACCTCCGCCATTGTTGGCATCGGACTGCGTCAACGTCTTCGCAAAGGAATTGGGTTTTTCCTGACCGCCATCCTTATCGAAACCCAGCAATCCGCCATCCTCGCCGCCGTCATCGTCACAATCACGTCCCCTCAACGGAACCAATCTTATTTTGGCGTAGACCTCGTCGGTCTCAGTATCCGCCATGTACTTGATAGACGAGAATTTACAGAGGATAAGCGGTGGAATTCTGGAAAAATTCCCAAAATCCACATTCTTGTGAGCGTGCTCGGCATGTCCTTGCGGAAAGTAAAAAACTTTCGAGTTCACCGGAGGCATTTGGACCATCCCGCCAGCACAGGCATGCCATAGCTGTGGGTCCAAGCATCTTTCCCCTTCATTCATCGGCCTATTCAGAGAATTCATCACAGTAATCATTTTTTTCCTTTCTCCTCCTCCTCTTCAATCCAATCTCTGTAAAAAACAAAAAACAATAAATTCAAAGCATTAAGATCTGCAATTAAACATACAGATTGATATGAACCGAACCCTTCAGTTCCCACCAATAAAACGTAATCCAGACAAAAGGGCTTTCGTTTTTTTCACTCCAAATTGCCGAAGACAGTAGCTTTATGAAAACAGTGACGTACCATTATCTCTTTGCTGCAGTTCTGAGAATAAAAAAAGGGGCCGAAACAAGTTCACAAATTACAGATGATTCAGTTCTAGGACAGTGACGATGAGTGCGTGTAAAAGTGAAGCGTTGAGGTAATAATAAACAATCAAAGATTTGATTTTGATGAGAATGGAGGAAGTGGATTGGGAGTAGAAGTGGGATGCTGGAAGGAAAGAAGGAAAGAGAAGCGGAGCTTGTGGACTTGTGGGTGTGTGGGGGCTTATATTATACTACTACGAGAGACCACAGGAATGTTGATGGGAACAGACTGAGACAACAGACACTCCCTTAACTCAACAGACTAGCTACACGCGCTACCCATGACTGTGACTACCGGAACCTTCTTTGCCGACTTGGGGAATTCCAATTGACTCTCCCGTACCGTTCAGATCAACGGGAGTCTTGAACCGCTTCTGTCGTGTGCAGCACAATACATGGATATGACCGGGAATTTGGAATCGATGTTTGGATTGTTATGATTCCAGAAGTATCAGTTTCTGTTTCGGTTCTGGTTCCATATGAAGTAGAATAAAAAACTTGAGGAACGGTCCCGGGCCAGTTTCGTTACGATTTCGATTCCAAATGTGTTCAAATTCGATTTTTATTTAATTTTCTTTTTTAATTAAATGTAAAATTTTTATAAAAAAAATTCAATAGTTGTTATGTATTTTCTCCACCTCACTTAAAGAATCTACTTTGAAAAATATACAATTTATAATGAATTGTGAGTTACAATACTTAAATAAGTAATTTAACACTATTTTTTCACATATATCCTTACTTTCTAAACAATTGTTATTTGTGAATCACACGTTATTATATATAAGGTAAACAAATTCAAAGTGAACTATTTTAAATGAACAAAAATTTCCTTTAAAAGTGAGCATTTTATGGAGACTCATACACTAATGGTAAATTGCTCCTTTTGTTTCTTTAAGAAATTGCTTTTCTTTTGGTTTTTATCAAATGAATAATGACAGAAATAATAAAATCATCCATTAAATAGATACAATGAATAATTATTCATAGAATAAATGAATCTGATTTCCTATTTTGGATCTACTTTAATTTGAGTAATATACATCTGAATTTATACACAAATAAAACAATAAGATCTTCTAGTAAATCAAAACAATTAATGATACGCACATTTCATTATTATTATTATTTATTAGCATTAATAATCTGTTAGTACCAAAAAATGAGTGAAAAAATTGTAAACAAATCAATCGTAATTGGGCAAATTCATAATTTAGAAAGCATAAATAAATTGGCTTTCTTAAAACACGTTTTCAAAACATATCCATAATTTTCAATTTTAATATACTTCAATTAATATTTTCAAAATTATTAGTAACAAATATATAGATAGTAAAGTCAAAGTGAAAACATTAATTAAGTTCAAAATTTAAAGAATGGATGATTAGTTAACACTAGTGAGATTCTTCGGAGCTTTTTTGCTCAAAAAAGAACAAAAAACACCTTTTTGGAGTTTGGACAGTAGCGAAATGCTTATTCTATTTTATGCTCAAACAATATAAAAAGGAAAAGTGGAAAATGATTTTTTTTTAAAATTTTAATAATGAAAAAGAATATTTCCCTATTTGTTTATTACTCCACAGCGTGTGGCAGCCACGCAACCATTGAGCAAGTCGAGAGCAAAGCTTTCGCATTATCAATCTCAAGTCGCAACTAATGAATAAATAAATACTGTATGCTTGACTTATCAACAGCATACGATTAATTTTAAGTTTAATAATTTTTTTGTCCCTTTGTTTTGAGTTTATTAATTTCTTAACTTTTTTAATAATATTGATTTTATATCTTGGTATTGTTGAACCCCATCTTCGCGTCGAGGCTCGTGGACTCGTCCGTTACTGTGGAACCTGCAGTTGGGAACCAGCTCCCGATTCGCCTCGGACGATCAAGTTAGTTCCTTAACAAATGTTACAATGTAAGACTAATCCATTTGAAATTCTACTACCCTTTTACTAGGAAGTTGTGGGTTTTTATAGGCATTGAGCGGATGTATCTTTTTTTGTGGATGAAGCACCTATTAAGCCAGTTAAAATTAATAGCACTTTTATTAACAGTTTTAGTTTTATTTTTATTATGAAATTATACCTTTGCTCCATGAAAGTGCTATTAATTTTAATAAAAATAAAATAAAACTGTTATTTGCTAATAAATAATCACAATATAAGATGAAACATGTATTTCGAAAGTTATAAGACAAAATCCAAACTAACAAAAATAAAATAAAATAAAACAAGAAACAAAATTGTTAAGCTATTAAACTTAACTCTTTGTGTCTAGATTTTGATTGCCATAACTAACATAGTAAAAATTAAATTGTACTCCCTCTCTTTCATTTAAAAATTTCACTTTATATTATTTTTTTCAGTAATACAAAGTGGAGGGAAGGAATGGTAATTTTTATTGATAAAATTGAATTATTATCTTTAATGTCAAACTGATACTTATCTTAAAATTTATTACTCCCTCATCCCTATTCAAAGGTAAATAAGATTTATTTGTATATGATATTATTAATATTTTGAAATATAATAGTATCTGTTAGCATTTTTAAAATCAATATTTTTGGGAACATTATATTATTTATTACTCCCTCGTCCTATCAAGACGTATAGAATTAGTATTACAAAGTAAACTCTTCGTATAGAATAAAAATTTATGTTTTCAATACTACTTATATTCCAAAAATATTTGTTTATTTCAAAACTATCATATCCAGCGCTTCTTCTGGCCTATTCAAAAAGTCTAATTTGTAAAATGTACAACTTATTATGGGTTGTAAAGTACAACACCTAAAATGAGTCATTTGACGCCATGTTTTCCACTTATATCCTTACTTTATCTGTAAGTGTTAATTGTGAATCATACATTATTGTATTAGTAAGGGTATGTAACATAAACAAATTCAAATAAGACTCTTTTAATGGGACAATAACTTTTTTTAAACTGGACTCTAATTAAACGGAGGAAGTATTACTATTTTTCGCCTAATACATAAAAGTATAAAACACATATAGCAGAGTGTGTAAAGTGAAAAATTACTAATATAACTCTATTTTTTTTGCTTCAATTTCAGTTTTGAAATATATAATAATTGCAGAAATTATTTACCCGTAATAAAACACATGTAATATTTTTTCTGGAGTAAATAAACACATGCCCCGTTTGGTATCTAGATTTGATCCAAACCTTGATTTGAATTGTGATTTTAAAATATTAAAATTACATTGGGAATGTAAAATGGTGTTTTGAAAATGTAAAAAAACTTATTGAGATTGATGAAAATTTATTATAAAATGAAAATGAAAATGGTAGCGCACGAATCTGATGCATGTAACTTTGGTGTGAGTTAGTTTGATTTTTGTTTTTGTTTTTTTTTTTTTTATACATTTTTTTTTCGTTTTTCTTTGATTTTACTATCTCAAGTGGGTCTCACATCATAAATTCCACTCCTTTCGCCTTAATTGTGGTCGAAGCTCGCGACTTCGACGACGAAGATGTTTATGACTGGCCATGAACCACTGTTCGTCGTGTGTGATTTCCAACGGTGTTAGTTCTTTCGAGTCTCAACTGATCAAACCCAATTAACCGAACCCTCCTTGATCCTTAAAACGGCATTACTGTTAATTAGGACAAATACATGCATTACAGTAATTATAATTAGTAGTAACTCCCAACGTTAATGAATTGATTAGCCACGAAATCAAATGAATGTCCCTCCACTCATGATTACATTACATTAATCTATCATTAAAAAAAAAAAAAAAAAAACGACGTTAGACCCGATTCTTCTGATCAAGTTAATTAAGGTTACCCTAATTAATCTAAAGTTTACAAAAAAAAAAATTTAGATAGAGTTGAGTTCATGAATCATAACTTTTAGGCGTGATTATTACTCAATCAATCAAATTCATCACTTACGGTGGACAAGTTTAATTAGCTAGATGATTAAATAACCCTTTACATAAAATAAAAAATTTAAAACTGAAATTTTTTATTGAAATAACAAAATTATTTTTGAAAGTAAACTATTTAATATTTTTGAAATTTCTAATATAATGGAGAAAATATGAGTCATATGGTACGAGAACTTATATAGCCTTGTAATAACCCCTTTTTTTTCTTTTTCTTTTTTTCTTTTTCTTTTTTAGCCTTGTAATAACTTACTATACAACACTTATATGCTCCCTCCGATCAAAAATAAATGTCATTTTAGAGGGAGTAAAAAATTTTAAAATAAGTGACGTTTTAGAAAAAAACATAAAATATTTCCTAATTTGCCCTTGTCTTAACTTCTCTTCCTAGAGTTATGATTCTCTTAAATACTAAATATTAGTTCAATTGGATTACAACTTCTAAACTCCTTATAGTATCATATTACAACAACTATGGGTTTATTTGTCATTTAAATGAATTTGTAATGGATTCTTAATTTGTCAGAAAACCTCTAAAATGACGATCGGAGGGAATGTGTGTGTGTGTATGTATTTTCTATACATTTTTAATATTAAAATCATGTTTTCTTAAGACATATTTTCATACTACAATATACTTAAATACTAGGTACCACAAACAAGAAAATCAAAAGGGTGAAATGCACAAAATACCACTTAACTATCGGCTTTTGCAAAAAACATCATTTTCTTTTAAAAACTGCAACTACAAGCACTTTACTTTCAAAACGTGCGCCCAGTACCACTCTGTTAGTCAATTCCGTTAAGTGACTAATAGTCAAAAAAAGACAGGGGCAAAATCGTCATTTCACACGTTGTGGCACTGTTTATCGTCTTCCCCAAAAATTGCCCGGCACTGTTCATCGTCGTCACTATTCATCGGTCAATTTTTTTTTTTTTTTTCTTCTTCTTCTTCTTCTTCCGATTATAATTCAAATGGAGGATTGAAGGATGAAACCCAGCATCCTTAGCTTCCGATTAATAGTAATACGGTTTTAGTAGATTGTACGGGATATGTTTGAAGTAATAGAAATCTGATATTCTTTCCACTTCCGTTCTTCTTCTACAATTCTCCCGGCGGCCAAATTCTTCTTATTTCTGCTTCTTTGGTTTGGAGATCGTCGATCGGGAAATGGCGCCATATCCCACAAGAACATCAAGGTGCAGTACTATGAAAAACTTCAACAAAAGTATATACTACTGCTTCAGCAAAGCTATGGCTACCAGTATCACAGTGGTGACTGGTGAGCACTAAGCCAGCTGCATTAATTCAATGTTTAATCGGAAGCTAATGATGTTGGGTTTCATCCTTCAATTCGGCCGATGAACAGTGCCGAAATTTTTTTGGGAAGACGATGAACAGTGCCGCAACATGTGAAATGACGATTTTGCCCATATTTTTTTACTGTTAGTCACTTAACGGAATTGACTAACAGAGTGGTACTGGGTGCACGTTTTGAAAGTAAAGTGCTTGTAGTTGCAATTTTTAAAGAAAAGTGGTGTTTTTTGCAAAAATCAATAGTTAAGTGGTATTTGGTGCATTTCACCCAAATCAAAATTTGGTTTTCTATTTTTAATCTTATTGAGATTTGTGGGAATGAAAGAATTCACTTGATGATAATAATGTCATAGTATATACTTAGGAATATATTAATATTATAAATGAATGATTGAATATATTAATGCTGACCCCATACTTTAGTTATTTATTTATTACCTTCTTCCTTGGTTATGGATGTTCATAACAATTAGATTCTTAGTTTAAAAAAATTATTGAATGCATTCGCTGCATGTTTGAAAATTTTGTAGCAAATTAATGGTAAATTAATAATCTAAATTTATATTTATTACGTGGCTCTTACATATACATTACTTTTCCCTTGAAATAACATCTTATCTCTTAAATGTACATAATTGTACGATCTTACGTGATACATTAGCAGGAACAAGTATTAGATGCTTTACATGTATCTTTAAAAATAGTACAACAAGTCTATCATAAATCGACAATTCAAATTTCTATTCATTTATAGCGTACACCATCCTACGTGATGTAACGGATATACTGAATATATAATATCTCTAGTAACGAATGTATTGAATAATCTCTCGTTAGATAAGTTGTTAGTTAAGCTTGGAGAGGGAATAAAATAGAAGATATTTGTGTTGTGTTCCCAATATTTCTCTAAAAACAGGAAAGAGATTCGTTCATCTCATTTGGTGTTTGACATTAGGGTACAAAATGGGAGATAAAAGCAAAGACATTTGGACAGGGATTTGAAGTGACACCTCGTTTAGAAGCAAAACAAGTAGGACAAGATAAAAAATAAAAAATAAAAAATAAAAAGGTTAAGGATTAAACCAAACCGATCGGCCATTGATTTTGACTTTTAATTACCAAACAAAAAAAAAAGTGTTCATCATCTTTAAGGTTACCACACAAAAACTACGTTGTATTACTTACTTGGGCTACCAATTAAATTAATTAATGTCAAATATATATATCTTATTAATTAATTGCTTGTTCACTTCAATGTTGTAATTAATTAATTAAAAAGCCGGTTGAGTACGATGGATGAATGACATACTGATCGGTTAAATGACTATATCAGTGCTTTTTTTATGTAGTCTCTTGTCCGGTAATTCAACAAGTAAAATTAATATGCGTGTTTTTATCGATAAATAATACTGTTTATTAGACTTGTTCTTTATCTCATGTTTAAAACTAAGTTTGAAAATATATTTTGGAAATTAGTTTTATAATATAAAAAATGTATTAAAAATGTAAAAAGTAGATGCTGAATAGTAAAAAATTGTATTGAAAATGATGAAAAATGATTAAAATATATTAAATTTACTGTTAAAACCAAAACAGTTTTCAAAACCAAAACCAAAATAACAGGCCCCATGTGTATTTTTTTTTTATACTATATGTGATACTACTACTACCCCTAAAATCGATACGCTCACTATGAGAAATTATTTCATGTATTTACTGTATAAATTTACATTATACAGCTTGCATTATTTAATGATAAAAGTATAAATTTTTTATCAAAGTGATAAAAAAAATAAAATAATAAGGGGCTATGTTTACTTATTTACATCCTAATTTGTCTGTGCACTAAAATTAAAGGGTGTATCATATGTATATAATCAATTTGCATTCACTATAGGCTATATTTGTTATTTTAACATAACAGCGATATACATCAGATGCTAAGGTCATAACGGCAATACATCAACAATTAAAAATTAATACATGATACATCAAGGATTAAAATCAATACGCATATTTTTATAATATACACTTAATCGATTTTAGTCTAAAATCAATACAAGTTTTTGTCTTATTTTTTAAGTGATTCAATTGAGATTGACACACTAATTTAGAAATGTAATAAAGTATCTAATTTACCCCTGATTTTATTATTATTTTTAATTTTTTTTGGAAAATGGAGAATAATGCAATTACTTCTATTATGTTATATGAGAAGAAGGGTTAAATTGATGTGCAAAGGCATATTTATTGGGGGGAGAAAAATGGTAGTTAAGACACCTAAAAAAACAGAAGAAGTATATTTGCTGTCAACATTAAGGTTATTTTTCATCTTATCCAAAAAAAAAGAGGTTGTTTTTAGTGGTAGTAAGTGTTAATAAGTTCTACGGCATTAAGATTCACTTACGTTTTTAAGTACAAAAACCAACAAATATGTATGCAAATCTTCTCAGCAAAACCCAATGTTTCTGTTCCTATTCCTATGCTATGATATTGGTAATTAACTTAAGAAAACGTTAACAGTATATATGCATGAAAATGATGCTACCCCTACAAAATTAATTAATATTTGTCGCTAACCAACGACGGTCCACAGCCTTAGCCCAATGACGGTCCAGTGGAGCGAGGCCCATTGGTACCAGACACGTCACCGGCCCCCTTCGTAAGCCACCTCTGAAAGCTACGGGCCACGTCACCCACATCCGTCCAAGGCACGCAGGCACGACCCTGGAAGACTCGAGCACACCCTCAATGGTTCACCACTACGAGATCGTGGGCGATCCCCGATATTTTTGGAGTTTATCGGCGCCCGCCAACGGGTGAAAGGAACTGCCTCTCTATAAATATCTTATCGCCTAAGGTTGAATGTATGGTATGTTGTAAATAAGCTACGCACTTACTCTGTTTAACTCTCCACATAACTTAAGTTCTGGAGTGCTTACAATGGACACTTCCCTCAAGTGTAGGTACATTTAAACACTCATACGCACTCGGCGATCTTAGCGAAGCGACTTACAGGGCTCGACTAATAACCTGTGCCTCATCAAACTTTTTACGAATGGCATATCAAATTAATAATAATTAACAAAATAAAACAATTTCCAGTTAAAATACCAAATAAAGACAACATCCCGAATTAAACAACAAATGGAGTGATTTAAACTTCAATTAATTGGGATGACATAATTAAATGGAGTAGGTAGTTCTTACTTGTCAATATGTTTCTTAATTATCCCATATTGTCTGAATTTGAAGTGCATGCCTGCGGTGGACTTGGTGGTCTATTCTACAAAACCACATCAACATCACTCAACCAAAACGTGAACATCTACACAAACTTTTCAATATCATGTCGATCTCTTTCCATTTCAATTCGAGTAAAGAGGGAACGACTAATAGCTCAGCGGCAAGACGTAGAAGAATTTTCCTGCACCATGCGGGGACGAACCCCACAGGGAGGGAAGAAAAGTCGTAAGGGACCTACGTAGGCCTAATTAAAAAATCGGGTAAATTACAATACTTTTCCTTCACGTTTGTACAAATTACCGACCGAACCTAACATAGTGTGTAAATTTTGTGAACGATTAATGATATTTCTTGAAATTTCAAAATCCATTTCGTAATTTTTAAAACTTCGTGGTTTGGTTGATAATTTAGACTTTAGAAAAATTTAAAAGTCTGCTAAATAATTTGAACGAATATTCATGAGTCATGGATGTTAATTGCACTTTCATGAGTCTCATCAAACATTTATTTTTGGTGATTTGGACGTAGAAGCGACCAAAATTTGAGTTCGGGCCCCAGTCACATAAATAAAAGTAGCTGGCAACTTGTTGGTTGTAACTTTCCAGTTCGCTTCCCATCAAAAATTATTTCGTGCATCCGTCACATAAATTTATATTATAATATTATATAGCAGGTATTATTTAGTGGTCCTAAAGCTTAGGAGACCAGAGACAAAGTACTAGAATGGACTCAGAAAATAAATAAATGTGATAATTTAATACTTTTATTAAATTTATTTAAATGCGGGCTTTGAACGGCAGAAAAATAAATAAAATAAAATAAAAACTCTTGCATCAACTCCTTCGAATCAAAACTAAATTTGGGTCTTCAACTGAAAAATGAAAAAAAAAAAATCACTTTTACATCAACATTTTATAAACAAAATTAGATGTGGGCCTCAACTAAAAATAAATAAAGGCTTACTTTTGCACCAATCCATTTCAAATAAAAAATAAATATGTGACTTAATATAAAATTTTATAAGAAAAGACATTACTACATTATACCATATTTATTATAAAAAAAAAAAATTAGTGAGGCTCGGGGTGATCGCCCAGGTTCCCTTGACCTCTGGGTTGGGCCTGGTATAATTTAATGTGGCAAATTCATTTTTTTTGTCACTTTACTTTCATAAAGTTCAGTTTTTAGTTATCTCATTTAAAATTCTAAATTTAGTCACTATACTCTCGAAAATGTATATTTTTGGTCACTCTGTTAGATCTCTCTATTAAATGTCTAACAAAGTCCCTTTTTAAGGGTAGTTGGTTCGTCAAGACGACAAAATACAAATAACTTCCTACTATTCTGATTTCTTTTTCTAAACATCTTTCATAAATTCGTGTAGTTTTTTGGTCTTTTATGATTTTGACTTTGCCGTTCAATGGATTATTTGTATTTTCTAATACAGCAAAGATGGATTCGTAATTATATTGAAAGTTCAATAAGGTAAATGTAATTCAACCTTTCTTTTTTTTCTTTTTTTTTCTTTTCGCTTGTCATCTAACCTTACATATATGGACAAGACCTTAATTCAGAACAACACGCGCCGAGCTTTTGCCTCTCCAATCGCATCCTTCCTAATCAATTTATTTATTTGCTTTATTTTGTCCTTCCTAATCAATTTATTTATTTTATTTTATTTTAAAGTGGAATAAATAAATGAATTAATTAAGAAAAAAATAATTATTATATGGAATATTGGATAGATCAAACATTCTGAATTAAGGATCTCTCCAAAACCCTTGAAAGGAACCTCCCAACCAACCAAACATGAGACAACTACTATTGTGTCCTCATTTCAAGAATTTATAAAATAAATAATTATTGGGTGCAAAGAAAGACATATAACCAACAAATAGACTCCTATCAAATGACAGCGATTTCATTTACAACACTACTTTTAATAAACACACACATAGTAAAAATAATACATATATACGTTACAAAATCATTCCGTCATTAAATAATGCATTATTAATATAATTGTAAAAGTCACCGTATTCGTTATTATCCTGCGAATGAATGGTTTCATAAAAACATTGCGCTAAATATATCATCACCTATTTTGAAAATGGGAAATGTAATTTGCATATAGGACTTAATCATATTATATGAATTGATTTATAATGAGATTTTTCTAATTAGATGTTTTATTGTCTACAAAAGATATATATTAGAAATCGTTATAATTTTTTTAATTATATATTTATTGCTAACATACAAATTAAAACATCCACGTTTTTTAATCCCAAAAAAAAAAAAAAAAATTCCACGTTTTCTTTTTCTCCTGAAACTTATTTGTTACTCTTTCCGTCACAATAAAAAAATCATTTTAAGTGATTCGTCATTACTTTTTCTATTCACATCCTTATATTTTAGGCGTGATTTATAAAATATAATAATAAAGATATAAAATATTATATATAAACAAAACTCTTATATTGAAATAAAAATAATTTAAAAAACATTAATTTTCATCGAGACAATAGTGTTTTTTTTTTTTTTTTTTTGGTTGGTGGAGTGTGGGACCACGGTTCTTCTCCTCAAATGAGATTGAGAGACCGACAAGAGCATTTGGGAACTTAGAAAATGAAGAATCTTTCTGTCCGAATTTCCAACAGAGTCCTTTGATTTCTGATTTCTTATTTATTGGCCAATAGAATAGGCTTAATTATTTATTGCCCCCTACATTTAAAAGATTATTCGGTTTTTGTCCCTTTTGTTTTCAAAATATATATTTTATGTTCTGAATCATCACTATTTCACAAAAATTAATACTTTTATCCCCATTTTTACACAAAATGACACTATTACTCTTATTGTCCTTAAAAGAAACACCTAACGTTAGTAAAAATGAGGATAAAAGTGTCATTTTTAGTGAAATAGTGATAATTTAGAAGGAAAAAAAAAAAAGTATTCTACTCCCTCCATTCCAGTATTTCACTAGAAGAGTTCCTTTTTAGATTTTTTTTATTTTTCGTATTCTTACTAATATAATAATGTATAATTTATAATTAATTCACATTTAAATAGTAAGTGAAATAAAGTGTGACAAATTACCCTATTTTATGTGGTGTATCTTGAAATTTCATAATAAGTTATATATTTTCGTAACTGAATTTTTCTAATGAAGCGGATGAAGTAAGCGAATGAACAAAAGTCAGAGAATACTATAAATAAAGGGGGCAAAAAAGTATGAAGCAGATGGAATATTATGTACCATGGTCATGGCAATAGCAATTGTCTGCCACACAAGTAACCTCCCAATTCATGCTGTTGAACAAATAGTATCACTTTCACCACTACTTTTTTTTTGTACCTATCATTTGTATTGCATTTACATGAGGATTTGGAAAGTCGAATCAACACTTGTTTGAGCGGTGGAGATGTGTGTTAAGGGTTATCTCAGTGATTGAAGTTCGATTTTTATCACGGTCAGAAGTTGAAATATTATTTTCCTACAGTGATGATGTTTTTGAGTTCTCGAAATAATATTGAAGATGCTTGTAATTGAGCGGTACAAATTCAGAAATTATATACCTTTCAGATGACAAAACTGAGCCATTTAATAACCACTACGCCAGAAATCACACAGTGATTATAACCATCTAATTTCTTTTCTTCGTCGTAGATGACATAATTGTTATGTAATGGTCTAATTGGAACTTGGGCCTCAAGATATTTAGTTGATCCAAGCGATAGTATGTGTGAGTGGTTGGGCCACTTTGACATTGTATTGGGCCGGAGACTTGGTGGACTAAGCCCATATTGCATATACCCATGGATCATCGCATTGGTAGTCTTTTTGCTTACTATCACTGTAGAATTTGGCAGCACAGTAAAGTAAAACTCGATTAAAAATAAGGTAGCAGTAAAAGGAACAATTAAACTGCAGCATTTATCAATGTAATGTAATAAGTGAAACTATGCCACAGACTGTCCTCTTTTACCGTCTGCTTGCTCATTCTGGGGACCAGGTGTCAGTCACGACTCTGCACAAAATTTGACTGATGATTAACGGCACTCTGTAGAAACGAATAATTGAACCTGTAAAATACTCGTATCGCGGGAGTACAGTTTAGGTAATTGATAGATCAAACTCACACAGTAATCTGGCAGCAGTCGTTGCTGCCCTGCTTCTCTCTGCCAAATATCAGTAGTACAAAAGTCCAGACTCTAGCAGTGCCCTATTTAATACTTGTAACTACAGTTGCACTGAGTTGTGATACATATTCCTGTGTATTATGAGTCTAACCACTGTTTTTATTCTCGTAGAGAATATATGAATCCTATTTCCAACATCCACCAAACTATTTTTTGGACATTGAGATTGCCGTTAATCTGGACTTATACCGATAGTGACGATGATGGCCAACTCCCACCAAACTTTACAAGTTTGCTTTTTGCGCTCTCATTATGGTTCAAACCGCTAGATTTCTGCCTATTTAAGCAGAAATGATACCGCTTTGGCCCTTTTTGATAATGATAATTATTTCCACTTCGGCTTTCATCTTTCATAAATCAACGCCCTTTGCGGATACTCAAAGTGAAAGCATCATTCATTATATATGCTCCATAGCTTTCCAACGTTGCCAGGCGCAGACTCTCTGTCCCACTAACTCCACAGCACAACATCAAGGTAAAAAAACGTGTGTTTCGACACATATTTTTACTTTTACCTTTAGGTTGTGGTACATGGAACTTATGGAACAGAAGATCGGAAACCAGCACACTTGCTCATGAAAATTGCAGCAAAAGTAACTAAAAGGGATATGAAGAAACTGTAAAAAGAACAACAGAAAGACTTCGAATTCAAAAGCTGTCTCATTTCAAAGTTTCCTACTAACAAATAAACTGCAAAAAGAATTCCCCTAATAAGCGAAGGGGAACGATAAACAGACACGAAAGAAAGAAACAACATTCGACTCCCAGTACCTATCACCTTAAAAAAGAACCTAAGCAACAATGCTAAAGCTGAATCCTATAGCCCTAATCTCCATTAAGTTTCTATCATTTTGCAGTACCCCTCTTAATCCTTCTTCCTAATAGCTAAAATATCGTCATCTAAAGCTTTCCTATTCCCCCCATTACATCTCTGTACAAAGAACCAATGAACCAAGATATCGAAAAAAACAGTAAGAGAACAGCATCACAAACAAATCAAAGGACTCCCAAGGGAACTAAAAACGTTTCTCTGCCCTCCTTTTTTTATCTTCAAATGTTGTATCCTAGTGTTGAAGGTTTACTTTACTCTCTGGAACTAAATCTCTCTGGCTGCTGCTGGCTATTGCGATTTTCGCCACTGTCCCGGCTGCTACTACGCTGGTGGTTTTCTCGTCGCCCTTGGTTCTCATCTCGAGAACTTTCTTGTGAGAGTTGGAATGCAGGGCAGGAACAAATGTGGGACTCGCGGCAGGGCGGTATTCTGGGAAGAGCCGGCCCGACTTGTAGCGAACACCACATGCGTTGCAAAGTGTTTTCGGCCCCATCGGCCCTGCCCTCCACTGAGGAGTCTTGGTGATCTCACAGTGCAGGCATTTCCTAACTGGTTGAGATGCTGCTGGATTCTGATTCATCTCCATCTGGGTGGGGGGAACTGTCAACTTGACCTTCTTTTTCTTCTTCTGCTCGCCTCCGGCTGGAAGAGGAGCGGGGAACTTATTCGCCAGATCAGACTCCGCGAAGTTCTCAGTCTCTGAAGCTACAACTCCAGGAGCCACAAAAGGCAGTGGAGCATCGGAGAAGGAGGAGGTCGGGGAGATGAGCTGGATTGCCGGGCGTGGATTGAAAGTTGCAGGGCGTGGCCGCTTGCTACGCGCACGCTGCGCGCAGCGGTGATTGGGACTGAGAGGGATTGCCTTTCCTCCCGAGCAGGAGCTGCTACTGCTGCTGCTGCTGCTGCTCTCAAGCACTGAAACTGGACTGGAGGTCTGAAATTGAGTGGAGGGAGTCTCCTTCTTGACAAATGAATTGTCTTTGCTAAGGGTCAATCCTCCACATGAAAAGGAATCCTCCACAAATGTTGAAAGCCATTCAAGTTGAACAATGTCCTCATACTGCAACACAATTAGGAAACATAATAAGTTGAGAAATCAAGGACAACTGAGAATCATAACATCAATTTCATGAAGGAAATGCAGAGAAACAAGGTAATTGCACGTTGGTTAAAGGGTTTTAAAGGAGGTTTTAGAAAACAGGTTTTCGAAAATCAAGCAAACGAACATGTGGGGAAAAAAAATTCCTCAATACACAAATGAACATACACCTGCAAATCAACATACACCAAAAGAACAATCCATTCAAATTCTTGAAGATCATTTTTACACCAATCCCATGACATGTGAGCAAACAAAAACTTGTTAAAATTCAAGATTGACACTCTGTCGGCAACAGTTACTGTTCATAAAGTGAGTTGTTCAGCAAAAATCAATACGGTGTCGTCCCAACCCATAAATCATTGCCTCGCCCCCCTCAATTATGAGCCCTCCTGACCCACAAAACAAGAACCATGATTTCGCTTGTACAATCAACAACGACTACTAGTCTACTACCACTCAACCGGAAGAGATTATATATAAAAGGGCTCGTCGGAATTCTTACCGGAACAGAGAGCTCGGCGGAAAGGTCCGACGCAGATACATTATCGTTGCCGGAGAAAAGAGGGTCGGTTCCAGGCAATGCCTCGTCCCAAATGCTCGGAAAGCTTTTGCAGTCGCCGCCGGAGCCGACAAGGCCGTTACCGCACTCATTATCCGGAGGGAATTCAATCAAATCATCAATGTGGTCAAAGTAGCTCCCACAGTCCGCGTCATCCATGTAATTTGGCCCCATTATTCTACAACAAAAAACCTACAATCTTCCAAAGCTATACCTGAAACAAATTTTTTGGGACAAAATTTCAGCACAGAGATACAGAATAATATAAATCATGAAATGAAGGGAAAATTAAGCCTGACGGTGAGAAGGGACCCACCTCCACCAGTCCAGGGCTGGTGGAGTAAATGATGTTTAGCCAAAATTTGCGGGTTTAAATTTTTTCAAACCAATCTTTTGGAGTTTTGCGTAGAAAATAAATTACTCCAAAAGATAAGAAAATATGATTCCCATAATCTTTAATCTTCACACCCAAGAGGCATGTGAGCATGCACCGACACAATTAATTTCTGGGATTTTTTTAAAACAAAATTTTATACTTCACACATTTACCCAAAGGAAATTCAAAACAGGGAGATTTGAGTAACAGGATGAATTGAAACTGAAGAAACCACATTCTGGAACTGAAGAAACCATAAAGACTCAAACTTTACAGGTTGTAACCCATGATACCATTTGAAAACAAGCAGAGTGCAATGAAAATCCCAAAAATCCCGAAGAACAGAAGGAATTTCAGCAGGAAAAACTCCAGGAACAGAGAAAAGAAAAAAGAGGATAAATGCGAGTGAAAGAAACCTGAACACTGCAAACTCTCCCGCCCAAATGCTTCCCCTATTCTTCAGCAGAGAAACAGATAACTCCAGAACACTAAATTCGTGCAGAGAGGCACAAAATTCTAGACAATACCAGAAGAGAAAAATCGGGAAAAACACAAACAAACGAAAAATGAACCCCAAATTCAAAATCCCTTCAAAACTATTCCTCCATTACACAGTTACACACCACCACCGACGCTCTCTCTGTACTACTAATTACTAAAGAGTACACTAAAAAGAAATAATAATACCTCGTTCTACAACAATAGCTCCAGGCAATCACTGAGAGAGTATGTGTGTGTGTATATATATGTGAGAGGAGAATATCAAATATGCGTTTCTGGGACAAGGAAACAATTAACAAAAAAAAAGAAAAAAACCCACAAGAAGACAGTAATGTTTTGGAGAGAAGATTGAAGGCTAAAAAGGAAGAGAGTAAAGGGGGGTATTATGGTAGGTGAAGCTCTTGCTTCATTGCTAGCTGTCTTTTACACTCACCCTTCACTGTCGTGATGTTTAAGTCTTCTCCAATTCAATTAATCCCACACCATTTTTTTTTTTTTTTTCTTCTTTCAATTCCTCTGTTTTCTTCTTCTTCTTCGGCTGCTTCTTAAGTTTCTTTCTTTCCGCCTTTCTCTCTCCTCTGATTACACATGGGTCCCACCGGCCCTTCCTTTCGAATACGCGTATAAATTCTAAGGATATACGTGCCCGTATTTGTACTTTTCCTTAAGGCGTGTTTGGGTGTGAAAACGCTGAAAGAAAAGAGAAAAAGGTTTTATCAGTAATAAATCTGCTCCGGGATTTTTTTCCTTTTATTGGTTTTAAGTTTTAACTGAATTTCTTATTCCATAATTTATTTTTTCCCATTTTAATACGTTATTAATTTTAACCATGAATTTTTTTAAAAAAAAGAAGAAGTAGAGTTTCAATTTACGAGGAAAACGTGATTATTGATTAGCAATTTCGAATTGGAAAAAAAAATCGTGCAATTCGTAAATGTTTATGTTCAGTTCACGTGAAAGAATATTAGCTTTGATTTTTTTTCCTAGAAAATTCGATAAAGGATACCATGTAAACAGGAAGAACGTGATTGATTGTGTGTAGCTCGTAATTTTCTTATTTTCAAAAAGAAAAAGCGAGGGCGGAATTTGTTGCTTTATTTAATTGTTTTTATTGAATTAGTATTAACTTTTAATTTGGAAAAAGATATTTCAGACGAAAATATAAGTTACTTAACCGCGTGAATTTGAGTTTTGAATTCTAGAAGTGAAATCTAAACGGAAATTTTGACTTTTGTGAGAATTTTTCTTCTTTATGGTGTACAGTAACCGCCGTTTACTCTGTTTGACCGGAATAACGTGAGACGGTAAGAACTTCGTAATTTAATTTGAAACAAAAAAGGAAAGCAAATAAAGGCTCTTTGAAATTCTTTTAGGGATAATATTTTAAATAAATATCATGAGTCATACCATACAATCAGGTTCCGCCACGGAGGATAGTTTTACGTCTATTTAACCAATCCGAATGAAGTTTTTTACTCTATAATTGTAATCCGTTAATATATGACTCATTAAATAACAAAAATACAAATATTATTAAAGAACAATGTTACTGGTATCATATTTCTAGTGACTTACTTTACTTAAAACATGGGTGGTAAATCTAATTTACCGTTTTCAATTTTTGTAATGAAATGACGCAATTTTAACATAATATTTTTCAATAAAACGACGTCGTTTCAAAGTGAAATTCTATCGTTTTAATTATTAATTTAGATATGATTGAGCATTATATTTTAAACATGTAATTTCACCCTCTATCGATTACATTAAAAGAGCAGTTAATAAAATATATTTTATTTCAATAAATGAGTTTTAATTTGTTACTGTATTTTGAAAATATTATGTGCATCTACAATCAATTTACACTTGAATAGTAAAGACATATGTAGAGAAATAGTATTAAATCACGCGTTCATGTGGTATACATAATAATCCATTATCTATATACTCTTGTACTGAAACGGGAACTCTCGACCTCTGGATGACCCGTTATGCATTACAACGGTTGAAATACTAGCTCATTCATGATATGAAGTGATCCTAGTCCATCTTCTCCGATTACGTACGATACAAAAAAAAAAAGGAATATTATTAAAGTGAGTTGTGGAATTAATGGTAATATATGGCCAAAAGAATCAGTATTTATCCTCCACCACATTAATTTTGTGCCAATTTGCATTCAACTTGTTTACTCACAAGCTATTTTTATACTACATTGGGGATTTGGATTCTCATATTCGTGTAACCATTGCTATCTATCGTCCTACATGTTTAACAAAATTTTGACTTACAATTACTCCTTCATTCGTTTTCATGGTGCGTTGAAAGCTGCTCGTAACATGCCTTGTTCTTTGCGTCCCTTTAAAACATTGTGTAGTAGTGCATGTTGAGTGCAATGTGTGGGCAAGACTTGGCAGAAGCTACATTATCGGGCATTTCTGTATTGCCATACATGCTACACTTTTAGTAATTCAAAATAGCGACTCGTACTCGTTGTTGTATTTGTCTGTATAATGGTGCATTTGCAACCTCCAAGTTAGGCTACTTCTAAATGGCAATTATAGATACGGAAGAAAAAGTTTAAAAAAAAAAAAAAAACTCTAAACAATAGTAAAACATCACCCCTTTTTTTTCATTTTTTAATTTTATTTTTATTTTGGGAAGACGTAGTCTTTGTCAATATTGGATCACAAGCTTATCCCTTTAATCTTGGTTTCTGAAAATGTGTATAAAAAGTGCATATTTTGATCATTATCTAAAACTTTAATTTCCTCTTCCATGCATGTTGGTTGGTTAATTTCTTCCTAATCATTTACATTTTGAAAATTGGTCTAAAATTTCCTTCATAATATATAATTAAAGAACAATTATACTTTCTAAATGTAAGATCGAAGAATATTTAATGAAAATGTTGGATTTTCTTCTTACTAAACAAATGATTTTATTAATATCTTGACAAAAAAACCTCAATTAATTAATTTTTCATTTATTTTAATCTAGTCGATTGCATAATTAAGCATGCTATTTATAAAATCAATAAACAAGTTTGAAAAAGAAAAAGGAAAAAAAAAAAAAAAAAAGACACTAGCTGTACCTTTTGGAAATTATCTTTTGAAAGTAGGTTTTATTTTTTTTTTTTTAATTTTGGAAAAGAGAAAAGAAGTATAGTTTAAAGTAACTCCAGCACTGTCGAAAAAGTTTTAGTCTTGTTTTGGGGTTCATAAAAATATTATGTTAAATCGCTCCATTGATTCTTTAATTTGGGATGTTGTTTCAAAGGATTACGAACTCAAATTCTTGTAATATTTGGACTATTTTCGATTAACTCGTGAGATTCATACACATTAATAAGGACAACAAATGAAAAAAAAATAAAGATTAAATCATGTTGTTCACCACTTACTTTAACTTAAAACAACTCACGGGTTAGTCGAAAATAGCTCAAATATTGTAAAAAATTTGATCGAATACCATTATGGAACAATTTTTACATGAAATGACCAAATGTAGACAGCTTCCCAAATTAAGAGACCAACAGAGTCATTTGCCCAAAATATTATAAATACGGATATACCTTACTGAATTAATGGAAGAAGATATTAACCACGAGTGACGATATATACGATGAAATTTTATAGTAAACTCTTTTTTACCGTAACTAATGTGATAACACATAACAAAATCTTTAAATACTTAAAATTAGAATTAATAACTTTTGTCATTCCACATAATTTAGTAAATATTATTCTCCTAATCATATCTCATTGACCACATTGGATGTGTATTCCAACTTTTTCATCCATCTTTAATTAACCTGACTTGGGTTGTACTCTATGCATCATTCCTGACAATATTAATACTTTTTTCTAGTGAAAAATACATGAATTTTGTAATATATATATATTTATTGAATGAAAGAATAATAATAATTATAAGTTGAAATTTCCTCTCAATATTCCACCATGCAAAACTGTGTGCTCTTTTCTTTTAACTAACTTGGATTGCACTCTTCGAATCACTTCCTTCTAAAAGACTTCTCCCCTCCCCCTTTTACTAAAACCCTACCTTTTTTTCTGCACACCCTCACTAACTGCCATCATATATAATATAATGCTCACCGCTGGAACTAGAAAAAAATTCTTTAAAGGTCCAATATCTGAATCAATTTTTTTTTTTTTTTTACGATTAAATATGTACTACTAATAAGATTGAAGAATGGAGTTGGAGGGGTTCGGAGACCATCCCCACCCCCCTTGGTTCCGCCCATGGTGTCAATTCATACCTATGTGTGTATACATACGTATGTGTCGAATGCCTACGTGTCTGTTTATGAAATTTTCTGAATAAATTTATTTTTATGTTACGAATTTTTATTTGGATATTAAAGAGGATGGATTAATTAATTTTTATCAATCGAATTGGGTTTCTTCCCTTCAAAGATAAGAAATTTTAAAAAAAAAAGTAGTTATGGGCACATCAAATGTACTCAACAAAAAACCTTATCATAATTGCTTCATTACCATTTATATCCTGCTCCACACTGTACACACTGCTTCTACATTCATCTTCTCTGGAGAATTTCTGCACACCCCACCCCCACCGCCAACTAAATTACTCCCTTTGCGTATTCGTCTTATTCAAAAATCACTTTACATTATTGAAAATAATAATACAAAATGAACATTTTGAATAAAATAGATAGAGAATAAATTATCCTTTTGCCTTGATAATACAAATGTATAATGTCTATAATTTATAGTTCTAAACATGATATTTTTGTTTTCACGATAAAAATATATAAAATTTGTCAGCCTACATGCCAGGGACACCCTCAACCCCCCCCCCCATATAAATATATATATATATATATAATATAATATGTGGTCGATAAATGTCATTGTATGTTTGAAAAAGTACTATTGGGTAGGGAGAAATGAACTATTAATTAGAACACAATCAACGGAAGTGAAGTGATATTCACCTAATTTTACTTTGACTAAACAAAACAATACTTGCTCATATTTATATATATGTATGTATATATATATATATATATAATAGTATAATGTTTTGTGCACGAACGAATGTCCTTGCTTATTGCTTCTACATTAGGAAAAGTAAACCCAAAAATATCTCCAATTAATATTATGTTAATTAATTATACTTCTAGCCAATTATGAGATAATCTATTATTATTAAGTATATATATATTTTTTTTCTTTCTTTTAACAATTTCATTAATTTGCTATGTATTTGGTGCCAATAATCAATTATGAATTCTCCTCTCCGGACCTTCATGCATGTGGTTCATTTTTCAAGTTGACTAAACTAGCATAATGGTACAAGATTACAATTGGGTTGGGTGATCTTTCACTTGAATATGCACGTATCACATCGATCGAGTTATTGTGCTTTATTCTGTTCATATTAGTTTCAAAACTAAATAACGTAATTTTATACTCGAACAGAATAAGATAGAGTAATTTGAACATACGAGTACATACTACCAAGATGATCAAACCGTTTTTGGTCAAAACTTGGAACATGTTGTGCACCAAAAAGTTTCAGACCCAAATGATGTGTTAGATTAGTAGTTTAAGAGTCCATGTGTTCTAGCAACCAAAGTTTAATTTAATTTTTTTTAAAAAAACAATTGTTTGGATCGTTGTCAGCAACCAAAGTGTGATTTATAGAGTAAGATATATTCCCTTGAATTTGTTTAGATGTTGGTTGTCACGTATCTATGAGAGTTTGATCTAATAATTGACTTCTTAACCTTCCATCAAACTTCTTAATTCCCATTCATTCATTCATTCCCTTTCTTTCTATTTGTGTTAGGACCAATTTGTCCTTGGCATTTTATTTTTGAAAAGAGAAACAAGAATTGTATTAATGACCTTAGAAATCGTTCAGTAACGATTGAGAAACAAATTCAGGTATAATGCTCCATACACACTCAAAAGAAGGGCGTCATTTGATCCCAAACTTCACTAAAGTATGTGTAATTGCACATTCTTCACTCTTTCTACCCAAAAGATCCCCACACAAACAGTTTTTCAGTGCCCACGTACCACCTAACCTACCAACTCCGTCGCATCTAAACAAGCCAATATAATGTTCAAATTGGCATTTCATGAGTTTTTACGATATTTTTGTCGGTTGGATGTTATGAAAATTGCTCTATCAATGGATAGAGGCTTAATTTTTATGTCTCTTTTGATTATTTTCTATCTGATTAGTCTTACGTCAACGGTTAAGAGAAACTCGTTATGTGAATAATTAGTGTCAAGTCTAATTTGTACTTACGTTATTCAAGTTAATATTCCTTCTTTTCCAATCAAGGAAAAAAACATTTCTAAAAATGATGTATGTATCCTAAATTATATTCGTATATAACTTTTTTCCCCAAATGACTTTATTTTCATAGAATAAATTAGTGACAATTGAGCTGAAAAGGGAGGAAATCGAAGGGCAAGAAGGGGGGGGAGGGGGAGCCCCCTCCGCTCATGGGGAAATCAGAAACAATGGGCATAATGGGGAAATCAGAAACAATGGCGGTGGTGGCGACTGGCGGAGCGGCGGGAGCGGGGAAAATCATGTGGCACCTGCGTGAGAGGACGTAACTAGCCATGTTGTGGGATCCACGGGTCACGTTACGCCCTTACGGCGTCGGTAGAATTAGATAGATAGATGAGTCCCAGTCCCACACGTTCTTTCCTGACGTGGCCGATCTAACGGCGTTTACGCCTTCTCGTGGAGCCCACGCGGGTTGGGAATTTTTTGCCAGCTTGGCGTTGTACTGGATCGCAGAAGGACAAAGGAGGTCACGTGACTTGGGCCTTGGGATTGAAGCTTTGAATATTTTAACATTCGGTTGTCCAGCTGAAGCCAAACCCGAACCAAAATCTATTCTATTTCATACTAGGTTTTACTAACGGAAAGTGAATCACCTAAAAGTCGAGGGTTCGATTCCTATCTCTGTCAGTGAATTATTTCATTCCTGCCATTATTTATATGCATATTACATTGTTCCAAACTCCAGTCCATGGTCTTTATTTTGGTCAATCAAGCTGACATATTAGCTACGGGGGAGTTTTCAATCGGTTGAGATGCATAACAGATTAGATAGAATTCAGATATTTAACTCTTATTTTTGACAATTTTTGTTATATTTACACGTAGATAAGTTGTCAGGACTAACAGTTTTTGTTATATTTACACGTAGGTAGGTTGGTAGGACCTTGCGGACGAATGCCGCATTTCTTTCTTTCCTTACTTACTTGACATTTACTTGTAATTTAGTTGATGATTGAAGAAAATGTTAAAATTGTAAATTACATATGTCACATTAATTCATCTAAAGCGGATGTTTGACTTGTTTGTTTACCTTCCTTTATACAATGTAGGTAATTTTAAGAGATGTGAATTTTATGTAGTTAAAGTATAATACTTAATATAAGTATGAATCAATTGTAAATTGCATCTATTTATATTAGTAATAAATATAGACGGTAAAAAACATAAACATAACTCTTTACTAGAACGAAAAATACTAATTTGATTGCTAAAAAAATTATTTAAAATTGGCACTTATAGCCATTTGATGAATTTAAATCGATTCATCAAATAGATAGCGCATCCAATTTCCAGATATCTAATGGTTGAAATTTATGCTATGGTTTAAAATAATAATTTTAAATAGTTGAATGGTCAGTTTATTACAGAAGATAAGTTGAGTAGTCAAAAACATACAAGGGCAAATTATATTTACCTCCCTGAGATTCGATCAAATTACAAATCAGTACTTATGGTTTTAAAAATTATAAATACTTTTCTAAACCATTCAAAAGTTTTGTTGGTTTGTGTTTATTTTTTGACTGACCAACAATAAAAGTGATATCAAGTCGAACCGAGTTAAAATTTGAAGTGTTCATACTTTTATTATTTATTAAACAATTTAGTCTAAAATTACATTCATATTCGTTTATTTATATTTTGATAACTCATTTCTAGTCGACGATATTAGAAAAAATGAAAAAAAGTTCGTTTATTTACGGAATAAATAAGGTCGATCTGAACACTTAGAATTACTAGTGAAAAATCATGTTTGCTCTCAAGAATAACTAACATACATCAATTTTGTAATTATGATTAAATCAGGATGAGATATTGATGCTTTTTCAAATTACGGAGACTGATTTATAATTTGTCCAAACATCAAGGGAGGTAAATGTAATTCGCCCAATATACAATGAGGCATGTTATATGCAGTAACCAATTTACTAAACGCAGTAACATTCCCCTATGAAAAGACAAAAATGCCCTTGGGCCAAAAATAAGAAAATCAGAAAATACTAAACGCAGTAACCGGCCGGAAAATATCACCGATCGCCGGCGATATTTTCCGGCAAAAATACCGCCGGATTTCGGCGATATTTTCGCCGGAAAATACCGCTGCCGGTCGGCGGTATTTTCCTCCAAAATACCGCCGTTTTCCGGCGGTATTTTGGCCGGAAATATCGCCGGCGAAATTTCCGGCGAAAATACCGCTAACCGGCGGCGGTATTTTCCCCGGAAAATATCGCCGGCGATCGGCGGTATTTCCCAAAATTTTTTTAACCGGGGAGACAGTCTCCCCAGCCGAAATGTTGCAAAAACAGAAAAAAAACGCCCGGATAATCGTCGATCCGGGAAAAAAAATCCCCCCCCCCCCCGAATGGGTTTTTTTTCTCAAAAATTATAATGAAGGGGTATATAGAGAATTTATGCAAACTAATTTAAAATAAAAAAATAAATTTAGTGTTTACTTATAGTGTAATATGGATCGTAGTCGGGTAATTCGGACTGTTCACGGGGTTACTGTTCATGAACAGTACCCGCGTTTGAACAGTACATTCTGTTTTTTTTCAATTTTTTACTTCAGGGGCATTTTAGTCTTTTCACAGGAAAATGTTACTGCGTTTAGTAAAACCGTTACTGCGTTTAATAATTCCGTATACAATTTAAATAGTTTAGTGTTGTTCGAGGTTATTTGCCCATACATGTTTTATTGGTAAATGGTAATCAATTTGATAGGCGGGATCATCAAAAGAGTCATGTCAAAAGGGCCGACACATCATTGAATCAAATTTAAAGAAGTTTTTGACAAATTGAGGGTTGGCATTGTGATTAATTCAAGTATAATATCTTGCAATTGTGGTTAAGTTAGCATTAAGAGCTGCTTCATATAATACTCTTTACCCCGTCTATGTTATCTTTCCACACTTACTTCAAAAGTAATGATATAAGTAAAAAATCGCACGTAAAATTACGTATCGTAAGAATTGTACATGACAAATCATAATACTATAAAAGTTTTATAGTGAGACGAAATGAGTAAAAACTACGGCGACAGCCCGCCAGAGCCTTCATGTTTGGGTTACATACTGCAATGTCCATTTCAGAAGTAAAGTCCCTAGTTAAGTTCACCGACATTAATTTGAAGATCTAAACCATACAGTATTATTCATACCAAGCAAAACTGTCATTACTTTTAGTGTGTCAACAGCCAAAAAAATTTATTTTGAATTGGTGTTTTTACAAATTTTAACATATATATTTATAATAAAAAAATGTGTAATTAACACCATTAAATTTGAAATGGGGAGCGAAATGGAAATTTAATGAATTTCTTTTAGTGATATTTTGAAATAAACACTAATATAAGGACCAAAAAAAGTTTCGGTTGTTGAGACAATTTGAAAAATGGACAAGGAGTATTACATAATTGGAAGTTAATTTGAAAATGGTAGCTCGATAACATTTAATCCTTTCGTGTCATATAAAGAAAAAAATATATTTCGTCCGGCTAAAAGAGTTCTGTCGTATTTATTTAAATAGCATGCCCCAATTAATATAATTATGTATAATTTGGAATGAATTCTTATTTAAAAAAATAAAATATAGTTGAAAAATACGATATTATATCTTTTCGACCATAATAATTTGACTCTTTTAACCAGACGGGAACGGGAAATTATTCGTTCCCACAGTGTTAATGAACAAAAGTTCAGTTGGAGGGTCCAATTCACATGCTGAAATAAAAACCAGCTTTCATAGATTTATAAGGTCGATCGATTGATGATGATGTATAATTAATTAAATAAAATGATGTAGTCGTTGACAAAACTTGATATTCATTCATATTCATATGTCCTACCTGCAATTTGATGCCATCGGAGGCGAGAATATATAACACGCTCTGTCGGTGTCGGTTAACGGAAACGGATGCCTTTCGAATTTTTTTATTTTATTTTATATAAATATATTGTGTTTTGTACAATACTGGACGAGAATCCCTCAATTAATGATCTGAATTTTTTAAACCGATAAGTGCATTGCATATTTTTTGTTACGGGCAACCGTAAAAATAGAAAATACTACTATTGAGTTTTTATGTTTAACTTCGTAGCTCTTTTGGTTATTTATTTATTTATTTATTTTATTTGGCAGTTTTACCTCTTAGGTCATAATTTTTTGATAATTTTAATTTATTTCATTTGCTATATAAGGTTTTCAGTTCATTTGAATAGTTTATGCAAAATTTACAATACATTAAGGTTAATTCTAATTATTAAGGCTCCGTTTGGACAAGTATTTCAAAAATATTTTTAGTGCTTTAAGAGTATAAAAAACTTTAAAATGATGTTTGGACAAGAAATTGCAAAATATTTTTAAAAAATAATTTTAAGTAAAATGTTTTTAAAATACACTTTTTGAAGTACACTTTAAACATGTTTTATAACATACTTAAAATTTTTTAAGTCATTTTAAGTTAAACTACTGGTCGGCCTGTCCTGCCCCCGATCCACCCTAAACCCCTGACCCACCCTAACCCCGCTCTGCCCTGGCTGGGATCCCACCCTCTGCGACCTCGGCTTCGTCCCCGATTCCCCATCAGTCCCACCCCCGTTCCGACCTCAACCTCGCCCTCGCCCCCCGACCCCACCCCTGTTCCTACAGCGCCCCCGACCCTGAACCCAAACCCGACCCCCGCCCCGGGCCCTACCACACCCCGACCCCTACCCCGGACCCGATCACAGCCAGACCCTGACCCTGACCCTGGACCCGACAACCCCCCGACCCCGGTCTCGGACCTGGCCATGGCCTCGGCCCCGACCTCGACACCGAACCAGACCCTGACCCCTGGCCCAGACCCAACCACTCCCTGCCCCCAACCACTCCACGCCCCACCCTAACCCCAACCATGTCCCTGCCCCGTCCCCGGACCTGACCTTTCCCCTGCCACAGGGCGACCCCGACCCCTGCTTACCTAATAGAGAAAAAAAAATGGTTTATATATCGTAAACATAATTTTTATATAATTTCCCGCATCAAATATAATTTAAAAATATTTTATTTCAAATAGTTGTCCAAACATCTTTTAAACTATTTTTAACTCAAAAAACGTTTTTGTAAAATACTTGTCCAAACACATATTTTATTAAAAAGAACTTCAAAAACATATTTTATAAAATGTTTTTGAAAAACACTTCTATAAAAATGTTTTTGAATTACTTGTCCAAACGGAGCCTAAAACTTTGAATCCATTAAAATATCTTAAAATGGGACTTATTAAATTGTAGATTCACAATAAACTGAGTCACAATTGTATTTTATTCGCTTAAAATTTTATTTTTTAATCAATTACAAATTTTGATTATTATATATTGTCCCCATCTTTTTAGAATTTTGCATAAGTGTTCAAATGACATGAAGGGCCTGTTATTTACGTTTTAGTTTTGATTTCAACAGTAAATTTAATATATTATAATCATTTTCAATACAATTTTTTACTATTTAACTGTACATTTTTATTTCTAATACATTTTTTATATTATAAAACTATTTTTCAAAACCTGTTTTCAAAAACTATTTTCAAACTCATAAAAAAGACTAGCTCCGAAATTCTCTTGTGATAGGTCAAATAGACCAATACTACTAAACATTTCAAAAGCAAGTAGTAAAAGTGTCAAAATCAAAATAAAAATGACCAAAAGTGTTACGAAAAACCAAACTACACCAAACTACAGAAATGCTATTTTTCCGAAGAAATAGGAGTATTGAATGGATTTTCATGCTTGAATTTGAATGCTTCTATTATCGTCAATTTAAATCTAGCGTGGCTTTAGATTTTCTACGATAATTATGTGTAACACATTATAATGAATTTTAATTAGGATAGCACTAAAAACAATTCATTACAAAAATTTGGAAAATGAAAGAAAATAGGGTCAACACGAAAATGTGTATATTTGTCTATCCACCTCGACAGAAAAGTCACGTTTTTAATACAATTTCTTAAACTCGAATATTAATTTACAAATTCAACGGCTAATTAATTAATCGCAATAAAAATTTCGATTTACAGACTCCAAAATTCAACTCCATGATCCTCAAATTGGATTGGACTTCATTTTGGAGAAGATGGCAAAGCCCATTATGATATTAATTGTTTCTGTAGGTGGCAGGTACATGATAGCGTATGCACGTGACCTACAACCAAGAAGAGAGCATGATCTTGACCGTTCAACTTGCCACCTATATTCAAATCCCCATTCGTCGCTAAATCACTAGCTACTGTCGCTAAAAAGTAAAAAAATAAAACCAAAAAAGAAATTTGTTACCGACTAAAAAATACTCTATAATAAAACCCGACACTAATTAATCATAAAAAAAGCATCGTTGCTAAGTCACTCTCATTTTCAAGCCTCGTTTGATTGTCAATAAAGGAATATAAAAAATGAGGGCCTCCTTTTTTCGTTTTAGAATTAGAACCAATCTTAGGATTCTTGCAAGAAGAAAATGGCTTCTTCTTCTTTCCTTTTAAATTTTTTTTCAATATTCTACAGCAAAGCTCAAGATTTTGTTCCCCTCTCACTTCAATCCCTCTCTCTCTCTCTCTCTCTCTCTCTCTCTCTCTCTCTCTCTCTCTCTCTCTCTCTCTCTCTCTCTCTCTCTCTCTCTCTCTCTCTCTCTCTCTCTGAGAAAGTGGAAGTAACGAAAGAACAAATTTATAATTTGCAATTGAAATGAGAGAGTTTAGAGAGTGATACACAGATAATGTTCCGAAAGATCAGATGTTACACGAGAGTGTGACAGAGAATCTAATGCATTTAAGGAATAACGATTGATTAGTAGGTTTCCCTTCATTTCAATCCCTATCTCTCTTTTGAGAAAAGTGGAAGTAACTAAGGGAAATTTATAATTTGCAATTGAAATATAGGAGTTTAGAAGTAAGACAAATAATATTACGGTAAATAAGAAATTAAACGAGAGTGTGACAAAAGATCCGACATCCAATATTTGAAAAATACAATGGATTCATATACGCATGTGAAATTGGGTTTTTTATTTATTTTTGGTGGGTATTAATTATAATTTGGTTGGACTAAAACTAAGAAAAATGAAAAAGGAATCCAACATGAATGCATGATGAGCGATCAAATTGGAGTAAATCAAGCAATAATTCAGTGAGCTTTGTTTTGGTTTTAGGGTAGTTTGGACTTTTGGGCTATTATCCACGCACGCAGGGCTGTCCCACGATACGGTCTTACATCACAATTTGTCTCATGTACGATTGTCCATTTTGACCCTACTCTTCCTATATCTCCTTCCATGGACCCCGCAAATCATGAACCCACTCATCTCAAGTTTCAACTTTCTAGTCATTCACGTTTGATCATTTGTGTCGTGTTAGAGTTTTTGAATTGACATGCTAATACTTTTTAATTCTTTTTTTTTTTAATTTTATTTATAGGTTAGTTATTTGTGTTATTTGGATTCATTCCATATAGATTACTCAGGCTAAATGCCGATTAAGATTGGAGGGTCAAGACGAGGTCCTCTTCATCCACACCAGTTGTCCCGTAGATAAGTTCTCACATAGATCGAGTAACGGTTACGGAGAGATAAAAAGAATCATCTGTTGAATAATAGTCGAGGTCTGGAAGAGATGATGCTTAGGCTAGTGGATAATATACGCTACAATCCTTAGCTATAAATAAATTTCCTACTTAGATGGGAAAGGTACACGGATTATATGATCTATATATTGTATTTTACTAGTTACGTATAATCAAAATTAAAAGGGGTTTACAGGGAGTATGTATTAATTGTATCTATCTATTTAACTTGCAAAGTCAGGAACTGTGGGATGTAAAAGAACGAAGTTGAGAAGTCGCATGCGCTCTAACTAAACATAGCTGTTAGAGATAGAAATCGAATCTCGTAAATTTGGTAGACTCTCTATGCGTCACAACTGTTGGAGCACAGACTCGTTCCTTGCAAAAAGTCAGTCAAAGTTCAAGTATAACTCCTTTAACTCATTTGTAGTGTGTTTTATTCGTAACGCGTCCATAATTGACAGCACTAACTTCACCGGACGAGTAATTTCCGGTGGCTTAAAATAAGGGTTACCGGGAACTAGTAATTCTCAAATTATCACCGACAGAATGACCGGGTGCACCAGGTGACAAATCAACCCACCGGTCCAGTCTCCCATGCCTCCCGCAATTAATAATCAGCCTCGTGTCGTCGTCGTCCTTCTCCCGCGTCGGTGGCGGTAAAATTTGACTCCCGTGCGCGAATACGTAGTCTCAACGGTTTCCGTTAAGTTTTAACGTTTACCCCCATTTGACGTAACAGAGCCTAGTAATCATTATTAATTTCACCATTCACGGTTTTCCCATAGTACGGTAAATCCCTGCACGGTAAATTAATTATTCCTCCTCCGTAATATTTTACAAACTTTTTTTAATGCATGATTGACAACATCATTACTTACTACTAATTGGTTATCTTTGCGTTTTAAGGTTAGTTAGATAGACTTGTGTTTTCCATCATAAATTTTCTTCTTCGTATAATCTCTTAATCAAGTCGAACAATATAAGATTTTCTTAAAGGATAGTACCTCATCAAACTTGAAATATATCGGAGTGATTAATGAGAGAACTTTGTAATCTTCAACTCATGCATTTGAACCTTGGAATACAAAAGGTGAATTTTTATTTTTCTTAAAAAAATATACATATACATTTCTGTTTTTTTTTTAAATAGTGTTTTTGAAAAAAATTGTCTTAATAAAAGTTAGTTTTATTTTTTATAGCTCTATTAATATAGGAAGGAATCTTCTATGACGATTTTGCTGCACATTCGTGACTAAACTCAATACACATATTTTTTTCATTGCAGGTGATACTTATTGTGTTAATATAACTACAATATATCAACATTTACACGCAATGCACTAGAGTTATACTTGGTTGTTGGTACATCAAAATATACATACGATACACAATACATTAGAGCTATACCCCTTTTTATGATATACTATGTAGTGGTTTTTGGTATTAAAAAAAAGGGAAAGAAGGGAAAATACATATATTTGAGCTAGCCATTAAGATATTTTGAAGAACATTTATGATTGTACCCCAAAAAAAAACATTTATGAACTCTATAACATAATGTGGTTCAAAATCACTCATAACCATAAATAATCAAATATCTTGAGTCAACCCTAAGTATCACTATGATTTGGTTACAAACACACACACATATATATATATATAATATGAAGATATAATTATTCTCATTTTGATTTAAAAGAAAAACAATAAAAAAAAAATACTTGCGTATAAGTTTGGTAACTAGTATACGTATTTTTGTATTTTAGTAGTATTAGGAAATGGTGCCCTCCAACATGTGAGTTGGTCCCCAAAATAGGAGAGATACACCACGTGGTGGTGCCACGTGGTCTTGATTATGTCTTACTTAATAATAAATTAATTAATAATAATGCAATTTATTTAAGTTTAAGTTAGTAGTAGCTGTTACTAGTAAGCTGATACTGATAGTGACGTGGAATATTATTATTGTATTTGTAGACCACCGTTATATGCGCCGTGAAGAAAGCGATGCTTTCATGTGGGATTTTCCTTTACCAATTAAACTGTTTTTTCATTCAAGTGTTTTAAGACAAATAATGATTTGATGCCTTATGCATTTATCATCGTTTTTTGTCCTGCATTCAACACTTTCTTTTTGTGATTACAATCACAAAATTTATATTAAGTTAAGTTAACGATGTATATATAAAAACCCTGCATAAAATACAAATATAATATAACACGTTTTAACAATATTGTCAGTGAAACGCCACTTTATGACTTTATACTATTAGTGAGAACTCGCACCAATACACTCCTACTGGAGAATGGACGTTAAAATTATGACAATAACTTGTTTAAAAACTTGCAAATTTTGTTAGTGACGTGATTTAGATTTATAACTTTATAATCTATGTACAAAGTGTGCTATCGTTTGGGTTCCGAGAGAATCATATATACTCATATATAGAAGAATGATACACAACCTAACTTGCAAAAATTAAGTTCATGATTTAAGCAAACCTAGTCCCAATTTTGGGGCTAAAATGATTTTAAAATTATTGGCATTATTATCTTTGATTAGTTTTGTTTCATTAAATATTAAAGACTTATAGTGAGAACATTGTTTTTCTATTTTTATTTTTCAAAACCCAATGACTGTGAGAGGTTCGTTCAAATTTCAAAATTGGAAAACTAAATTTGAAAATTGGAAAATAATATGACTTTTAAATTTTAAATAAAATAAAATAAAAAATAATAAATATGGAGAAAATATTTAGTTCAACGTGGGCACGTGCCACGTTGGTGCCGCTCTATTCAACATACACCATCGTGAGGCCAATTACATCAATATTTATTTTGAAATTTGTTATAAATAAGACTAATTTTTAATTGGGTGGTTTGAATCTAATTCGAATAAATAATTACATCTCTCTCCCATGAAGTTAGGTTTATTATCCAATCAACTCTGTGATTTGACACAATTACCGTCAACACCCTTAATTGCAAAATTTTATAACATTTACCTCCTATCATTAGTCAATTAACATAACGTTGACTAACATTAAAATTTTCAAAATTCAAATTCACTCTTTAGTTACTATTTTTATGTTACTGTTCCATTAGAAGAGTCCTGTTTCAAAAAAATATTTTTACTTCAATAACAAAGTCGCGTTTAATTTTATTATTATTTTTTATATTTTTTTACTTTGCATAGCTTTGCTAATACAGACTTGTTCTTTAAGTTTTTGTTTTGGTTTGAGATTTAGTTTCAACAGTAACTTTAATATATTATAATCAGTTGTCATTATTTTCAATACAATTTTTTACTATTTAACTATACATTTTTACATTTTCAATACACTTTTTATATTATAAAATTATTTTTCAAAACAATTTTTCAAACTTAGTTTCAAACATGGGATAAAGAACAGGCCATCCATAATTAATTCATCTTTCAAAAGTCATGACATAAGTGAAAAAAAAATAGTGACTATTTAGTTAGTTCAAGGCCCTGTCGTTTTCATATATTCAAAAACATGTTTTTGAAAATTTGAACATTATACTAATTTTTCATCAATTTTGATGCTTTTTTTTAAATTTTTATTTATTTTTTACTTTTCAACATATTTTTGAAAATTTGAACTTTATACTAATTTTTCATCAATTTTAATACTTTTTTTAAATTTTTATTATTTTTTACTTTGCAACTATACATTTTATATTTCAATACACATTTCACATTTTCAAATCATTTCAAAGATTACGTTTTAAAAACATGTTCTCAAAACGAATAAGACGTGTTGTACAAATTTTTTTTTTGAACTCGTCTCTATTACATGGGAGGCAGGGGATGTGGGAAGGGGAAAAACAAAGCAGGAGAGTTTTTTGCCAGTCTAAAATATGCAGAATTGACAGATGTAAAAATTAAACTCTCAACCTCTTGGTGATCCTTTATGTGTCACAACTGATAATCGTTATATATTTTTGAAATATGACCTATTCCATATAGATATTTTGAAGAGTAGAGTCGTCGGTGGAAGGAAGGAAACGAAGTGTGCATGAGGTGGCGTTGTTGGTTCCCCTGCAACAGCCATACGGTGACGTATCATCAATTTATTTCAACAAATAGCCCACTCTCCCCCCATTTATTGCCGCTTCATATCAGCAATAAATCTGGCCCATAATATTCCAACCATCCACAACCTTGTAATTTAATAAATAATAATAATCATTATAAATATGTCGCTTGTTTTATTATTATTTTATTATTTTTTTTTTTTTAGAATTTATTAAATAAAATTTGACCAACTATTCGAAAATTTCCGACCAGATCCTTTGGTGATTTGAGCCCAAAAGTTATTAGGCCAGGACAAATAGAGCTTAATGGGCCCCGAGTTTGTACATTGGAAATTAAAGATTGTCTAGATTACTAGACGAACTCTTATAATTTAATAAAATTACCAAATCAAATGTTTCACAAATCTAATAGTGAGTCGATCGATTAATTTCACCAAAGCACGTAAAATTTCATCCTATACTCTAAATAGGCAAAAATAAAGAACTGAATCCAGACATTTGGATGACTCTCTGTATATATCTCAACCGATAGAGCACTAACTCGTTACTCACTTAAATATTCAAACTTTTGACTTTCCCCTCTTCTGTGTGTTTTAGGATTTCAGCTTATGGGATTTTTAATTTCTTTCCAAATTCCAAACTAAACTATTTGAAGTGAAAAAAAAAAAAAAACCAAAAAAAAAAAACATGAAGGTCGGTTTCCAAGCCCAAATAATTTGAAGCTGGGAAGTTTTAGCCTGTGAGAATACTTTGGGTTGACAATTGGGCCTTTTTAAGGCCATCAGCACATGCTCTCATGCAGGCCTATTAGGATATAAGTGGGCTTTGCAAGTTGCAACTTAGCCCTTGTTAAAAACATGTTGTTAAATTTTATTCTAAAGTCTCACAATCCTTTTTATTTTTCAAATTCACATTTTCATATTTCAAAATTATTTGTAATGCTTTAGAGAATTAATTCCCAGAAATTAACATAATCCAGCAATTTGCAGAAAGAGATGAGAAAAAATTCAACAGAGAGTATGAGACGAGAAAGAGTAAAGGTGAGATATAGAAGATCTATTAGATGAGAAAAACAATTCACAAAAAAGACATGCCCCTACCTTATCTATTACAGAGTATTTATATCAATTTTTTCTACGAGCTAAATTACACCATTTTACTAATGCTAATTAACATAATTTTTGGATTAATCGCTAATTAGCATGACATTATTCCCAAAATTAAGTTTTGAAAATGTCTCCAAAACATGGCCGAAGTGATTGTCTTCACCATCTTATGTGTTGCAACGAATGTATTGAATAATCTCTCGATACATTGACATTTATAACAAAAAGGAAAAAAAAAAAACAAAAAGCTGGAAAGAAAGAATGGTGGCCTGAAGAAAAATTAAACCATTAACCTTTTTACAAAAGAATATCAACTCCCCAAACCAATTGGCTAACGTTGCAACTATACACCACAGGAAACCAATTTTTGTTGGGGACAAAGGAGTATATCTATCTATACATCTTTGCTTTTTTCTTTCTTTTCTTTTTTTTTTTTCTTCCCCTAAAAACACTCTTTTTTTGGCTGGAGAGCCAGTAATCCTGTACTGGATGAGTTACTTTAAGAAGACACCAAAAAAACAAAGCTCCTCTAGCTGGCAATGGAGTCGGCTTCAACCGATTTCTCCGCGTTTAGATGATTAAGCCTACAGGTTCCAAGAAGGGCCTCTGGGAGCTCTTCTTGAGTGTTAGCCTGCAAAACAGTTTATCAGCATTGATCATCAAGAATGAATCTTTTTTTTGTCCCTTTTATAAGTGCAGAGAAATTTTCCTGTGTTTTTTTTTTTTACCTGGATCAAGAATGCCATTTCTATTACAAGATTGTTCAAGTACCCAAGTACGAGGTTGACTACACCTCTGGCCACTGTCGATGAGCCAACATCGACATCCAGCTGAAAAAATATATTATAGTTCAAAAGAGTCAGGGACTGATGTAGCATTTCATCTCAGAGTTTTAGTAGTCATATTGATGTTTCTATATATCTCACCTCTAGGTAGTTCTCCCCTCGGTGATAATGCACCTCGAGCGCTTGACCGACCAAACAAGCTTTCTTACCAACACTCTGCTTCACTATCCATGATCCCTGGTAAGAATGAACCGGGACAATGTTTTACGCTAGCTGTCAACCTAATAACACTGAAAACTCCTGGTTCGGGACAGGCTACAGTTGGATATAACAACATACCTGTGAGATGTAGGGGATGAGCTTAAACCTTGAATTCCTGTGGGCATCATCTCCATTCACAAAGCTTTCCAGTAAAGGTGTTTCGCTCAATGGAGTTTTCGTCATATAATACATCCCAAGACTATATTGAGTATTCCCTGGAACTTGCATGTTAATGATGAAGAAAAACTCGGGTCCACCTTTAGCTGCATATCTCTACAAAGTTCAAAAAATGTTGTAAAAGAAAGCATCATTATTTCAACAAGAAACTTGTTTGCATAGGCCAAAAAGAAAGAAACCTGAACAATGCCTCCAGGGTGACCGGCAAGATTGTCTTCGCGCTTGTCAGATCTTATCCAATCCGCAGCCACCAAATCCATCAAAGTACTTTTTGCCTTAATCTGATGAAAAGTGTGAATTGCATTTTTAGAAGAAGATGCAATGCAGTGAAACTTGGAGCTCTACAAAATGTACTCTCCCCGTCCCATATTAATAGTCCTATTATGAGTTGTACCTTGTGACTCTTTTAATGGGACAAAGGGAGTAATAAGTGATATAGTGATTGATTACCTTTTGGTTGTCTTTCAAATAAGTACTTCCACGGATCAAAAAAGATGAAGGATCACCACTAGCCCAACTGCATGGCATGTTAAAACTTGGGTCCTTTGCAAGAGTAGATCCATATCGGCCCGATACATTGTCTTCCCAAGGCATGTCTTGTAAGTCTGTATAACCCTTTTTCTGAACTGTGGGATGCAATGATTGTGCAATTCAGTTAAAAAAAGAAAGAAAAAAACTTTATCACATTCATCGCAACGAAAATTTAAGCCACTATCAAGGAACCAACCTGCCATATCATGCAAGATTTTCACAAAATTAGCTGCTGGTGATAATTTTGGATGGTGTGTCTCTTGCTGCAGTCAAATAAACAATGTCAGCTTATACTAAGTTAACTCAAGAGTGATACATAAATTTACTTCAATATGAATTTAACCATCAGAAGAGGAAATAATAGACTATAAGAAGCCTTAAGGTTTTGCAAGAAAGTACCATGTAATGTGCTTCTGGACTAGCGCTCAAATCCCACACATTTTCTAAATCATCATCAGATGGTTCAGGAACATCGAAAAACTCATCACCTGCATCATCTAATCCCGTAAGACATGAAGCTCCGACTATATTCTGTGCCTCACTCTCTGTGTTGTCCTCCTCAATTCCTTTCAGGAGAACTTCTTCCTTTAACTCCCCGACTTCACTCTGAGTTAAGCCAATATCCATTGTCAACTCTCCTGATGAGAATTCTGATGAAAATTCGTAGGAGAAGTTGTTTCCGGCCTTTGATCTAAATAACTCTCTCAGAGCTGGAGCACAGAAGAACACAGGTCATTTTCTTTCACTATGTGAGCTCCTATTTGGAGGAAATTAAAAATGCTATACATGAAAGAGGAGTTTGGATCCTCTGTCCATTTTTGTTTGTCTTATCTTGTTGACTGAGTAAATTAATGTTACTTTGTCATTCATTCATACTCACTTATTGTTCAAATATGATTGAGTAGCAGAGTCAAGTTACTTTTCCTCGTGGACAGGACAAGACAGAGAAAAAATGGATAGAGGATCAGGAGTCATGAAAGAGCATAAAGGTTTTCTTCTTAACTAGACAGGAAAAATACCTGCAACTCTGCAAAGCATGCGGATAGTTGTGGATGTTGTAGATGCTCTTCGAATATATGGTTTCCAGAACTTCCAATCAATGGCTAACATGTGTTTCACAGTTGATTCCTTTCCATCGTTCAGCGGAGATATAACAAATCCACCACCTGTGTAAGCTCAAAAATAACAATGAGAAAAATAGAACATGCATAAGTAAACTTGAGCCCCTTTTCTACAACTTTTACAAGTGTCCTAGCAATCTCAAAAGGGAGGATACAAATACAACAGAAAGGCATTTGTTTTCTCCAAGTTAAAGCATGTATTACTTTTAAGGCTGGCGCGGACATATCCAGTCTGTGGAGGGCACCTTTGATGAACCACAGAATGGTAAAGAATCACTGTAACAGAGCAAAGTGACACAAATTAAATTCACAATGCTGACAAGCATCACATTCAGAAATAGCTTCATATCCTTCAAATTTAAAATACCATAAGTGCCATCGTCCTCCCTTCTCCAATACCGCCTCAGCAACAAATCTCTTTGTTTCATTCCCCTGAAAACTACAAGGAGTTAAACGCACCAGTATTAAAGTAACAGTTTTTACTGTTAAAGTATAAATGCTGACCAGGGAAGCCAATGGCGATGAAGTTTTATGTGAACTATATCAGTGTGACCATCAAGGTGCTCAACCACAGTGCCTCTGTGAAAACAAAAATCCCATCTGCCAAAAGAAAAGGTCAACATTCAAGAAAGTTGGATAACAAACCTTGAAATATAAGGAGACTCATATTTTCTTACTCTGATCTTGATGCACCAAGAGACATTATTGTGCGGAAAATGGCTTCTGAGGATCCATCTAGAACTCCGACTGCCATTATTGCCGGTTGATCATCCCAAGCCTAGGGAAAAAACTACATCACTTAGCACCAAAAAATGTTAATGTTCCCATTAGCAACTTCAATGATCACTTGAGTTCAGAAAGAAACCTACCTTTCCACAGGAATTTTCCTTTCCTTCCATAAATAGTCTTAAGCCTGAGAAAATCACACCGGATTAATTAATCTCACAGGTATAAAACTCTGGAAGGCAGTAAAGATTTCTCTTACCATTTTGACAACCAAATATCTTCCACGTTGAAGGTGCAATAACATCAGATGTCATGGCATCCACGCGCATTGATGTCAAAGAAGATCCATCAATGCCCCTCTTATGTGCCGCCCTCTTGGACATACTTAATCTGCAAGAAAAAAAATCTTGATAAAACATCTGACATTATCGCATACACAAACATCCATTTTGGTAAACATACAGCAAAGCAAGACTCACTTTCTGCCCTTGCTAAACATCCCCAAACAGAAATTAGGTGGAACTTTCCGGAAAAAAGGGAGACAAACGTAGTAAACATTACACAATGTCACTACCTAAGCACGTAATGAACACCAGTAATCATCTCTCAAAGACAAGTAGGTGAACTGGATAGTCATGATTCATGAAAATAACCAGGGGACAAAACCATACCTATCTGCAAATAACTATGAGATTTCTGACTGGGAATGAAAAGATTTAGAACTCACTACTTCAAAATTTTCATGCCTTAATAAACAATCTTTCTCAAGGACAACCGGTGCAATAGAGCAAGTTACCTGAAGGGTTGCCACTTTCTTTTCGAAGAAGCTAATATATCCTTAACAGGATTGAGTGCAACCTCTTGTAAAGATCGAATCCATTTTGCTGCTTCTTCTGAACTGCGAGCTCCCAACTGTAAATGAAACACAACAGAATCACATGCCATTCAAAATCACAAAAATAAGATCCCAAGGTATTCAACAGTTGACATACATACCTTGAGCTTATCATTATGGTCGGAAGTATTGTATAAGGTGAAAATGAAGAACACCTGCAACAAGCGCAAAAACTGCATAAAACAAAAGAAGAAGAAATTTTGCTTCCTAGCTTAGTTAGTCTATTTTCAGGAGATTAGGGAGCTTACCTTTCTGTGATGGCTCTCCCTTCCATTATCGGTGACCCGAATGCAGGAGTCTATGATTGCACTTCTTACTGGCTCCTAAAAGTATAGGGAAGCAATTTTACAGGTTAGAAATAGGGAAATCATCAAAACTAACACTAGTCCCTCTCAACATTTTAGAAGTGCTGCCAGTGAAGTTGAAAAGTAACCTTCTTCCATATTATTTACATGCTCTGTCTCCAATTTTCACATCCCAGCTTCATTTAAACTTACACAAACTCAAAATTATCATAGGAAAGCAAACACGCACACCATTCTTTCTAAATGTCAAGAAAAGGGAAATGAAATTTAAAAAAAAGGGACCTCTGGAATGGCCTACATGAACCTCCATGCATGATCAAGAATAAGAAAGAAGAAAAGCAAAACACAGATGAAATGCCGGTACCTCTCCCTCAGAAGTAGGCACGGATTTGAAGCTCTTGAGGCAATTGTCTTCGAGAATGAAGTATCTTTTACGTGAATACTGCAGGCCAAAGCGATTGAAACGAATGAGGTAAAGCCACCCCTCCATTTTCCCTTCGCTTTGATGGTCTTCTTCCATTCCCAGAAAAAAAAAACCAATAAAGATCGCAACTTTATTGATTCTTCAGGAATCTTTCTCCTTGGTTTCTTATCGAGGCATACAAAAAATTGAATCCCGTAAAAGAAAACCCCCCAAGCAAGCTTTCCCTCAAATCCTTGCGAATCAAAATTTATTTCCAAGATTTTTGCAGAATCCCAGAAACAAACCAATCATACAATGATGATGATGATGAAACAACGAAGGAGGGAGGAACAACAGGAAGGCGAGAAGAGAGAAGATGATCCTCTGATTCCTAAAGAGGAATCAGAGAATCAAAAACTGCAGAATGCCAGAACCTTTTTGGATTTTTTATAGCAGAAAATGGCAATGCAAAAAAAAAAAATGTTTGAACTTTTTTTTTTTTTTCAAATTTTCTTCTGCTCTGTTTTTTTTTCTTCTTTTCCCCTTCCCTCCCGTTTGAAAAAATAACAGATTGCGCTTTTTTATGGTGACCGGGAGACATTGGTGGCGACCCGTGTGATTTTACCTTTTTGCCCTTCTCATTCCCTAAGCCAATAGTTTTTTTTTTCCTATTTTTTCTTTAATTTCCTTCTTTTATGGAAAATTTTTCTCTAATCATCACACATCAGTAGTATATTAAGGAAGAAAATGGAGACTTCTGAAACACGAGTGATTGTTACTTAGTTGTGAACGAAAAAGAAGCTTTTATTAATTAGTTGTGAACAAATAACCGGGAGGAATATATGGTGGGGGTTGGTCCCTAGATGGTTAATTTTGCCGAAAGAAATTAGACTAGAAGCGATGAAACGAATCCAGAGGGAGGAGGAACATGAGCAGGGGAGAGTATGATTATCCACTCAACAAATCGTAGTACAATTGTTTGGATAAAATGGTTAATAAATATGTAGTGTGGGAAGAATCAATGCCCAATTCTATTAAAAAAGCATGCTTAGTTAATTAGTTTTGTTAATCATCAAATCCAAATATTAATCAATCCTCAAATTGTTGCGTTTAGGGATTTCCAAGCATTAATTAATTGGATAATTTCTATAACTTCAAATTAATTTCAACTCTAAACTCGATATATATATATGAACGTTAATTAGTTTCCTTTGGGAGTTAGGTTCTTGCTTAATTTTACCTTCATTTTTATGTTTTAAAAAAAAAAAAAAAAAGAAAAACTATAGACTAATTTGGTTTTTAATCATTAATTTGGTTTTATAAAATTTGTGAATTGAGGGTTGAATTCAACCATTTTTTCGAGTAACAAGCGAGTACTTCAATGCAGGTTATGATACATAGAGAGTTATCCAAATGTGGGATTCAATTTATACCTCTACCAATTTCATCATTTTTAGAGTGCAGGTTGGCATGATCCTGCAAGCGGCTTCCTACTTTTTTCTTCCCTTATACACACTCTCAACTTCCCACTTCTTTCTTCCCCTCTCTCGTGGCTGCTGCCTAACCTGCTTTCAATGTAATATACCAAGATATTGTAATATTGAAATAAAAGATCCAAAACCTAATCTCAAAATTAGTGCTTAATTACTTTTCCACGTTTGGACTTAATTTATACTGCTACTATTTACGCGATGATATATGATCCTTGCATGGTTCGATCTCATGATTCAAAGAAGACCTTTTTTTTTTTTTTTTTTTTTTTCTCCTTAAATAACAAAAATCTTTTATAGATATAGTCACTCAACAAGTAGTTGAGAATTTGAGAGCAGTCTCGTATTTATTATCGTTATATCGCGTGCCATAAAAACAATGTATATATGGCGTATGATCACCTGTGCCGAGAGGGCACATGCGCCCCCACGTGGGATCTATATGTGGGGCCCACGCCCTATGTGAGGCGCACTCTCGATATTCCACTCTTATAAAAATGTACGTAATTGTGTTGTGTTGCCGTGGTGACACATATACTCGGGAATTGAATAATTAATTACGAATAATACGATCAATTAAACGTGTAAAGTTATAATTGATCCAAGTAGGCAAATAGAATTATTAGATTGAGTTGAATGAATCAGTTGAAAACTGCCCACTGGAAAATATAAAAATAATGAGAATGCTTAATTTTATTTTTTTAAAATTTCAAAATACCCCAAAAGCCGTTGACCTCTCATTGTACTGCTTAAAACTGGTCATAATACATCACATAGACAAAAATGGTAAGAGATTATTTTGCAACAATGAAACATAAAAAATCGAAAGTGCAATAAATCCTGAACCAAAATTGCTATTTATCCAGACTGAAAATATTTTATTAATACCTACTAAAGAGAGCATTAGAGGCAGTATTGGAATAAGAAAAATCTGAGAATTCTCTACTCAACTTTCCTTCCTCTCCCTCATCTGTAACTCTTCCCCTTTTTGGTTTTTAATTTATTATTTTATTTATATAAATAAATCTGCATTGAATTTCTGCACTAAAAAGTGGTGGTTCTAAAATTCTACGACTAAACAAAATTGGAAAAATTGCATTTCTAATCCATAATCTTTACCTAAATATCAAATGTAGCTCACATTCTTTAATAACTATTAAATGTAATCTATAATATATCCATTTTTTTCAATTCAGTCCAAAAAACAGAAAGTTGACCCAAACTAACAATCTCCTCATTTAGGCATATAAAGCCTCTATTATGCAAGACCATTCAAATCGAGTGATAATCGAGCACCAAAGATGGTTTAGGGACGATCAAACCCTACTTTGACTAACGCCGAAAAGAAGAGACCGTTAATTTGGGTCAACTTTTCGTTATTTGGACTGAAATTAAAGAAAATAGATACATTGTGGAATACATTTGACACCTAAGTAAAGATTATGGACTAGAAATGTAATTTTTCCAAACAAAATTAAATCCAATAACCAAAATGTCTTCATAAGACAATAATTACTAGTATACCTGGTTGTCTTTCAATGTAAAATAGGTATTCCATTCTTTAAAGCAGAGGTTTACAATACTGAGCCTTTCTTTTGTAATATTACTGAAAACAAAATTGTCTGCTGACATTTCACTCACTGTAGCTGCAAGAAGGGATCTGCAACAGTTAAAGCTAACCATAAAAGGAGCAGGTTAAATATCTAGGTTAATGCTGTATGATTGCATAAACGTATTCCCTGAAAATCTCGACACCAGTGAACTGCTTGCCATCAAGATTTGCGTATGGCGAGGTCCATGTGCAGGTACGCGATGCTAGCAACGAACAGAAGGAAGAATGCAGAAACCAGCATCAGTGGCTCCGCGAGCATGAAGATCGGTTTGAACCTGTAACGAACCTGCATAACAAGAACCAAGACTTTTAGAGAGCAACATTTGAAATATGCAAAGTTCAGTTTGATTAGCCCTCATGAATCAACACGTAACTTTGGGTGAATAAGATGTTTTAGTTCAACAGCAAGAAAGAAAATGGAACAAAACAGCAATTTTCCCTAACTTGAAGTGCTGAAGATCCAGGACTAAGATAGGTCCAAAATGTTCAACAGAGTTGCATAAAAATAAAACAAAAGATTATCAAGCTAGACGCAGCAAAATATATGCACAGATAGCTTAGTGGGCAACACCACCGGAAAGACAGACAAAGTGAGAGAAAAGACGCCCTTGAAAACTGTTAAAGAGTTTTGTGTCTCAAATTGAGACTCAACTCCAGAAGCAAACTCTGAGTTTCAAGAAAACAAAGCCAAATGGAAATGCAAAACAAAATGGAATCACCTGAAAAGGAGTGTTATGATCAGGAACTACATTTCTCTTCTCCAGAACAACAACAGTCCTTCCAATGACATCAAGGTATGAATGCTTCTTCTGCAGCAATTTACATTATGAAGTTATTTTGAGCAATCTCATCATAAAAAGCTCATGTCATTGATATGCAATGACAATAAAGGAAAAGCTATATCAGCAAGTTTGTGAATTGGGTTAAGTAAATCTGGTCAATTTGAATCCAGACCATCGGGATATTTCAATTTCCGCCAATATGACCTGTTTCATTCTTCTTGTTGACTCACTTCCCAATAACCCAATCAACACCAAATTAAATCATCATATTGAATGGTTGTACTTGGATCATCAAATTATATGCAGCTAAAGTTTTCTATAATTAGCGTTGCAAATATTTTATTCACTTATCGGCGAAGTTCAACTTGATGTGTCATAAAATCATAATTTCTAAAATTTAAGCTAAATATACACATTATGTAATGAATTGAAGGTCTCAATTAAGCATTGACTCCTTACCGCCAGACTTTGCTCCACATCAAAAGGAACCAGCACAGATGGGTCTTCTGATCCCTCAGGCAGTACCACCTACATAACAATAGATAACTGCATGACTTAGCAGAGCCAACAAAACACAAGCAAATGCCTTATCTAACTAAAATGAATTTAATAATGCCACACACTTTTACGGTCAACTTGTCAACAAGTGTCTCAGCAAGGGGACATCCAAAACTGTAATTCAGGTAGCGTGCCCCATCAGCTGACTCAAACAGGAAATCTTCTATTGGCACCCCATATCCAATAACAAAAGTAGCTTTCCAGCCCCCAAACAGAGGATATCGTGGCTCAAATAAAAGCTCTGACTGCAAAACAAATGTGAGTAAAATGTATGTTATTCATTAATGTAGTACTGGTGTCACTGTGTCAGCATAAAAAAATATATGCGCAGACAATAATACCCCTCATTTCAGTGCTTTTTCTACCTTTCTTTATTATCCTCTTTTTTTTAGGAAAACTTCTGGCTAGTTAAAGTCACGTTTTGTGGTAACAAAACCAGCCAAATCCCTGGTCAAGGGGGCATGGTATTTCCCAAAACTTCAGGGAGAGTTTGGTAGCTTTGTGAGATCTCAAGGGGCATAAATGTAATATACCCAAAAAATCTAATTACTAAACATGCTAAGAGATGCCTCAGACACATATTAACTATTGCATACTCAGAGATGCATGAGATTATGGTTATCATTCTTTGTCAGCAAAGGAGAATTGGACTTGATACCAACTAAGAATGGTATTTCCAACAATCTTTCTACCAGTTTGGACTGCAATCAACATTCACTATTTGTAGTATAAACAAGATATCATCTACATATATATTACCCAAGGGTAGGATGCATTAAGCCACACATTAAAAGAAATACCTTCTTAGAACCTATTCGCAAACGTGATGATGAGATATTTCCTATGTCATCCCTGTAGTAAACAGAATGAACTCTCGGGGGCAGTTCTGCAAGAAGATGCTTAAATGAAGATGAACCACCGAATGGTTGCCTCGATTGATAATCAACCCTGCCAAAAGAATATTCAGCAACATAAGAATGCAGACAAAGAGTGAAGAACCAAAAGGATCATCCAGCTTAAGTGTACAGTCTTTTTAGGATTCAATTCTAGGAAATACATGAAGATTAACACTATATTGCTGTCTCAAATTAATCGGCAACAAATCTTTGGCGATGTGCAAAATCACGAGTTCCATCAAATGTAAAGGGGATTCCCTACCCCCCCCTCTTCAAATGTAAACAGCACTTATGATGCAAAAACTGAAGTAAATGGACCCAAACGATTATTAGAGAGTATGTGACAGAGTACTCTATCATAATCAACAAGAATTGCTTGCATTACGAGTTTAGCTAACTTGATATGTATGCTAAAGAAATATCTCATACATGTTATGTGCTTACATCTATGGACAGAAACAAAGTGATCTATCCAGCTAATAACCAACCTTGAGAAACCACCTTTTTGTCGGGCACCGGCATGCGCCAATGTATAATGCTCAGTGATCTGAAGATTACCCCAATGTGATATCTCGATTTCACGCACAAGTTCCTCCACAACAGCAAAGGGATTATTATTCTCAAAATGGATCATTACAGGGTTGTATGAGTAAGAGGGAAGGTCATCATACGGTCCATATTTCAGTTCTGTACCGGAGCGATCAGTTGGTTCAACTCTAGTGAATGATTCAACCTTGTTAGTGGGTGTTCTAAAGGAAGTTTGTTGAGTTTTAATTTGGTACGGTGACAGTATGAAAGCACTATCATGGTAATAGACCAACTGAGACTCTGATTGGCTTATCTCAATGGGAAAAGGCTCAAGAGAATGAGTGAGCACGTAAAGTATTTCTAGTGTTACAGATTCACCACTCCCTAATTTATTGACCAAAGTGACAGAGTAGTGTTTAGTTCCATGAGGTCCGTCAGATCCATTGCTTGGCTTTACATCATGTGGCACAAAAATTTTCTTCTTCCTCTTTCCAGAAACAGTTCCAGCTTGAATCCATGCCAAATGATCAACTTGCTTAGGTGGGAACACAAGAAGAATTTCAGAAGCTGGAGATGTGCCAATATTTTCAACCTAAATGGCCAAACATCACAGATGAGTACCAAAAGTGGTTTAAAAAGAAAAAAAAAAAAAAAAAAAAGCCTAAAGTTTTTCAAAATTAGAGGTCAGCAAATATTTGATTGTAAAAATTTCAGCAGGACCTCTTAATTTTTTTAATTATTAACAATTAAAATTACAGAAATGAATTATTAAGTTAGTTCTTAACTGAAATTTTGAATCTGTATCTTCACATGAAATATATAAAAGTCTTTAATGCACAAGACCTTTTGGTATACCATTGCAAATCACTAATGAAGGCCTGTATGAACAGCATTTTCATTTTGGTTTTGTCTTGATAATGTAAAAAAAAGGGCAGTGGCAGCATAAAATGTTGTTAGTGAAACGGGAAATTAAATGGAAAATGAGAAATGTGATGGAATCCAATACAATTTCTGTTTCTCTATTTTGTGTTTTCTGTCCCTTCAATTTTTTGGGTGGGTATGGGGAAGGGGAACGTGGTGCAATGGATGTCATTTATGCATACTCTATGCTGTAGCAACCACAATTTCAATGAATAATTTGCCACCATTATTAGGATAAAGTCTATGTCTTTACAAAATTTTGTGTGCAGCAAAATTTTGTGTGCAGATCACAAACAAAAGCAAAATTTTAAGATATAATCACAGAATTTTACGTTGAATGCACCACAACAAACACCATAATCAAGCAATCAAATCAAAGGGATTGTTACTCTAAAATTGACAAAAGAAAAACCAAATGCTTCAACTTCAATACAACATCATTCTAATGAATAAAAGGATAGCGAGAAAGATCACCTTAAGCGTCAAAGCAACCCTAATAATATGCGAACTCAAGTCAACCTGCACCGAACAATCAACCAAAAGAGCATTTCTCAATCCTCAACTGATAATTTCATCTCAGGCATTCAAAATCACGAGCTAAAGTGAGAACAGAAAGCATCGGGAATTAATCAAAACAAATCAAACGTGAAAAATAGGAAAAAATCAAGCAACGACAACTAGGGCACCTACTCTTCGCTCGGCGTTGAGAATCTGAAGCTCCGGCGACGACGATCTAACATGGCCAAAGAAGTAGGCTGAGAAAAACACAGTGAAGATCAAGCAGAGCCGAAGACCGGTCCCCACACTCTCCATTGTTAGTAGTCAGCAGAGCAGAGTCGAGTCCACTACAAAACCCAGGGACGGGGTTGAAGAATGTCTAATTGATGGGCTCCTAATGGGCTTTTTAACTTGGGCTTATTTATGGGCTTAGAATGAAAATGGGCCTCAACACAAAAATACCAAATTCCTTTTGTTTCTTAATTCTTCTCCGGTTGTTCGTCACTTCTTCTGGTTCATCTTCGCGGCTGCCATGTTCTCAAGAATTCCAAAATCGCTACTTTGTACCCTGAATTTTACTTCCTTATCATCGTTTCGCGCAACGTTGAAGTGATTGATCGACGTCGTTTTCTGACAATAATCCGAGGTGATTGCTCGCTCGTTTCACGTGTTGTTTCCGTTTTCGTTTTTTTAGATTCATTGGTGGTAGGATTGAACTGTGCAGAAATTATAGCTCATACACTGTAATTCGAGCTAAGGGTTTCTTTAATTTGCATCTTTCAAGCTGGTTGGCGCTTTACAAATGATTCGTATGCTGTTTTGAGATATGGGTTTTTCATTTTTTGGTTTTACGTCTGTAATTTATGATAACGAATATGAATGTGTGGATTCCGAGTGTGTTTTTGTTGATGAATTTGAATTATTGTCAGAGGGAATGACAACGATTGAGGCTCCGATGGATCAATCTAAGACAGGGGGTGACTCTGCTGCATCATCTGCGCCCAAACTCCAAAATCAAGCTTCGAGGTTTAAGCGAATGGGCAGGAGTTCCCCTTTCATTCGATATGGTCTTCCTATGATCTCTCTCACTGTGCTGGGGACAATTGGTCTTGGCCATATGCTGCAAGGCAGGTTAGTATTATTACTGTGCTAATGTTGATTGTGCTTTCGGAAGCTTTCGTGCGTCCCATTTCCCAAGAAAGTGGCAACTTTTGCTGTGTATTTCTGCATTGAATTGTCCATGAGATGTCAGGTCTTGAGTTCATTTGATTTGTGCTTGCGAATCACACAAGCACTCCACTATGAAGGATACAACCACATCAGTATACTATTGGCGCCTCGGGCCACTCATCTGTTACCAAATGCATCTGGATTTCTTTTAGGAAAAACGTTTTAAGCTGCATAATAATGGCAATTTGACAAACATGGTGGATATTAGGACATATGCTTATAAGACTTGTAGAACAGGCATTTAAGTCTACAAGGAACTTCTCATGAAAGTTTGTAAGGTTTATTAATGCCTCACTTTTTTCATTTTAGGTTCATTTTACTGCTGATAAGTACTCTCACATTTTTGTGTGTGGAATGAGGCTGTTTCCGTGGAGATCGGAGTCATAGGAATAGTTTCCTGACTTTAAAAGTGGTGTATGCAACAATTCTCTATAACTGTATCGTTATCATACGACCATAAAAAGGTCCGTCGTAGGGTTGGCGTCCTATGAATTTTGAGTTTTAAGTTTAGTGTTTGGGACAGTGAATGGTATTTGTGACTTGCTTCAAGGTCCTTTTCCATCTGGTGCAATTTGTTGCGATTGTTATGCTACTACTTATTTAAGGCCTTATATTGTTTACCTTTATGGTTTTGTAAGTGTCTTTTGATTTGAGGCCCTCCACTGAAGTTTTTTGATAATGCAATCAAAATTAAGCATATTTCAGCTCAAAGGATCTTCTTTAAGATCCAATGCAATATTTCAGCCATGTAAGTAAGTTCTTTTCTTCAAACTGAAGTGAATTCCTTCTAAAATTTCATTCAGCAAGGATATTGCCAAGGTGAAGGACGATCAGGAATGGGAGATCATCGAGACAAAGAAAGCGTTATCAAGAACAGGGCCTGTAGGAGCATATAACCCTAAGAAGACTTCACTTGAGGAAGAGCTAAAGGCATGTAAAATCTTGTATACAACTGTTTCTATGATTGTGTGAATGAATATCTCACACTGATGTTTCTCGCATCTCAGGCTTTGCAATCGAAGGTTGACATCGACAATTACGAGTATAAAAAGATCCCTAAACCCAAGGAGACCTCATAATGAGCAAGTTTTTAGCCAACTAGAGTTGACTTTGCTCTTTTTGCATCATCTTGATCATAATTGTACCATCTGTGAAGGGTTGCTTTTGCTAAATTTGTAGGCCAAATGCTAGCTAAGCTTGTAAGTTGTAATACACTTATTAGCCTGAAGACTGGAGGCAAAAGAAATTGAATTTTGCTTGTTGACTATGCGTGATGCGCGCAGTTACAGATAAAGCATCTCTCTTGAAGAAACGAAAAAGATGCAACAGAATTATAAAGAAAGATTGGATGAAAAGATTGAAAGATTCAAAAGTTAATGCACTTGTACCTGTTGTTGCTGGAGCTTTTTTATGTAACGGGCCACAGCTTTAGTGACAAAAGGTGAATACAGAAAAGGGGTCGTCTTTATTATCCGGCTATGCTAAAAGTCATGTGGGAGGGACTGAAGATGAAAATGGTGACACACTACAACAAAAAACACGGTGACCTACACAAAATGTGTATTGTGCACCGTCTGGTACAAGTCAAGATCAATGGGAGCCTCATCGGACAAAACTTTAGTGAAAAGAATAACATTCTTATATTCATAGATGGATGCACAGTTCACACAGGTTACCTCCAACAATTACAAACTTATACCACCTTCTTTCTAACATTGAAACCACATTTATGTACATCACCCCCAATGATACCCCAACTGCCAAAAAAAAAAAAAAAATCCCAACAAAATTAATATCCAAAAAGCCTAGTTACTCCATTCTATTCCCTTGCCTTCTTAGCCCCCAGTTTTTTTTTTTTTTATTTTTTTTTTTATTGCTTTACATCATACTAACAGTTACACATTACCAAACAAAACTGTTTCTTGCCTCTAAACTTTACCCCACCCAAATAACAAAACAAGAGTAAGCACAGATTTAGTAACAAGAAAGGAAGAGCAGGAGCTTCCATCAAACTCTCCACTGCAGCATTGCTTTCATCACCTAGGCATTGGAAGCGATGAGAACGACAATGCAGGTCGAAGCCTCTGGGTTGAGGGATTGCCCAGCAGTGTGGCCTGAGACCGATTGACCATCTCTGTCATTGACGGGGTTTGATACGCATGAACAAGACTTGAACCCTCTGTAGAGTCACCTCGAGCTGTCGCTCTCTGCCACGAGTGTGAGCTCAGTCCTGAAAGAATATAGGCCCTTCCTGATGCCTCGTATACATGTCTGCTAGCCAGCCTCTCTTGCATTTCCTTGAGCTCGGCATCCAGTGCAAGGCCTAGCCGATCGTGAGACTTCGCTGATACACTTTCTGACAGCATCTTACGGCAGTTTTCAAGGATGGATGCTGCACCGGACAGGTCCCCTTTCTCGGCTGCAGCTCGAGCAAGGACCATCGCCTCAGCTGCTTGTAACCTGTTCTGTTGCCTGTCCACTTCGATTGATACATCTTGATGTCCAGCCACTTCAGGTCTCCTGATCCTAACCTCTTCGCTTACCACAGTCACCAATTCTTTGGTCAAAGGATCGCTGTAAACACATCTCACCTTCACCAATGCGGTTTCAGTGTTTGAAATTTCAGCCGGAACATTAACAGTAACCAGAAAATCCCTCTCCTCATCAGCATACAAATCTCCAACTTCAATATTTCCTTCCCGTCCGTTAGACATCACTTGATTGGGATAGCTTCCAGCTTTTAAAGAACTAAGACTGACTCTTGAATTAACACACTCAACATTCACCTGCAGCTCCTTGACCACAACACTCAAAAGGCCACCAATGCACTGAGCAAATGCATCCTGGATCACGCTTTCAGCCTCAATGAAAGAAAAGGTTCCCCCAGATATCTCAGAAATTGAGTGCATTGATGAAGCATCATGATCAGCCCCAAACCCAAAAGCATGCACCGGAATCTTGAAATTAGAACTCTTTTCATTGTTGATCGACAGTGGAAGAAGAAGTTGGTAATTTGGCTGCTGTTGACTGCTCACTGCATTACTGACAGTATATGTATCTTGCCCATCAGATAACAATATAATACTGGCAACAGGGTTCTTATGTCTACGGTCTTCCATTACCTTTGCACCCTTACGCAAGCCTTCAGCAATGTTTGTCCCTCCATTTGCGACTAAAGAGTTAACAGCTTGCAATGCTTGCTGCCTTCCTGATTCAGACATCCTACGAAGTGGAAAAAGACGCCGAGCAGTTGAAGAGAAGGCAATGACTGAAAGCCTGTCACCGGGACCAAGGTTCTGTATCACAAACCCCATAGCTCGCTTTAGCAATGCGAGCTTGGTACCTGCCATGCTGCCACTTACATCTAGAACAGTAACAAGGTCAACGGGTACACGAGATGTTTGGGAACCTTGAGGTGAATTTTCCTGGTCTCTGCTAACACTAGAATTTGGTGCTGGAGCTTTAAGATTAACTAATATTCTGAAATTATCAGAAGGACTGAACTGAGGAACAGCTGGAACTTCGGTGAATGTTTTGACTTGCATCGTTCTTAGTTCATTTTCTGCAACACCCTTGTTTGAAGAGTTTCTCCCTGAAGAGTCAGATTGATGATCCAAAGATTCATCGTCATTGAAGACAGCAGGCTCAGGAACCTGAAAAGGCGAAGCATTATGGCGATAATGATTAGGACGAGGTGGAGGTAAGCGTCGGACCAAAGTCATCGATGCATTGTGCTGAGGCCAGTCTACTGGATTAACTCTAGCCCTTCCTGGAGGAGGATCCAAACTGGGAAACTGAAGGGGAATCTCATTCCATTTTGCCCTGCAAACTGGGCAAACTTGGTTCCCATGTTTCACATTCGAGGCGATACAGTTGAAGTGAAAAGAATGAGAACATTCAGCAGTGAATATGGCATGACCATCTCCTCGTCTCATTGAGGATAGACAAATTGAACATGTTTTCTGTAAGTCAACAACAAGACGCTATTAGATAATAGTAGAAATCAAATGAAAAAGGACAAAACAAAAATTAAAAAGATAAGAGAGTAACCCAACATAAAACACAACAATCTTGTGGAAATAACATCAAATATTAATTGAAGAGTTTTGCAAGTTTTCTTTGCCGTGCACCAGCATGCAGGAAAAGCAAACCATTAAAAGGGATGTCAAACAACTTTCTGTAAAGAAGCATTTTTGCGAGAGAATCCTAATACAGCACTCAAGAATTATAAAGCATCTAACTGAAAGGAATGGAAGAATGTTTTAAGTATAATAGTGGAGAGATCACCCAAAGGAATCAGTAAAAACAACTTTTGCCAAAAGAAAACAAAAATAAAGAAACAGCCAAATAAATTATTTAATCTGTACAAATTCCACAGAGCTGGCCTCAGCTCCCCTTAGCAGCAAATAGAGCATAATCCCGATTAGAAATAAATCCAAGTGATTATATTGCACAGACTTGAAAATGGAGGAAATTGACGAGAAGTGAAACATAACTTATTGACAAAAAACCCTTCATGTTTCAGAATCTATTTTGCTATACTGTTATCCAGCATTAACAGCAGAAGCTGTTCTGCAGAAAATAGGACAAAATTCCATGGTGTTTAAGAAAAATCAAAGCAATTTTAAACAGGAGGGGAAATGGCATCTTGACTATTCCAACCAGTGTACCTTCTTTTCCCAATTCATCTCAAAATCAACTCAATCAAAAGCAAATAAGACTCAAATCATCCAATCTGTTCCATCCTCCAACTAATCGTGCTATTACCACTCTGACCAATCTTCTCGGCCAGTAAAACTCACTGCTCAAACAAACAGACCAACGACTTCACTTTTCTCAATATTCCCAACCATATTTAGACCAGAAAAAAGAGAATCAAGAAATCCAGACTCGTCATGGAAAGACATTAAACTTCATAAAGGATCCAACAAAGAAGGGAAAAAAAAGTACAGAGACTAAGCTAAAGAAAGAAACCTTTGAAGACCTGCTCAAGCTCTTAGACCACCTTAGCCCATAACCATTATTAGACACTGGAGCCGGAGGAGAAGGTTCCAGGCTAACTTCGCTGACCGGAGACAGCAGTGCGGCGTCGGAAAGCCTCTCCGACGGCGGAGGAGACAACTCATCAGTTTTCCTACTCCTCGGAGGAACAACACACAGATTCAGCCCGAGAGCCACCTTGACTTTCCACCATTTACTAACCATCTTGGCACACAGAACCTCCCTCTAAAACCTTATCAAGATTCAACAGAAAGGCCTCTCTTTAAAATGGGTTTTTCCTAAAGAAAGCGGAAAGTAACAGCTTTATTATTTCTTTCCCTTTTCCTCCACTTTACGGAGCTCGAAAATCAAGAAAAAAAACAGAACACTGCGCGTTCAGGTAAGGAGAAATTGGAAGGGGAATGGCGCTAAGGATGAAAATGGTGCATGGGTTGTTGAGAGGAGAGGGAAAGAAGAGGTGGGATGTGTGCAGTTTGTTGCTTTACTCTTCTTTGTAGTTGGTTTTTGTTGGCGGCCTGCGGCCATTAGTGAATGAATCAAGAAAGAAAATCTAATGTGAAGAGAGAGGAAAAAAAGAGTTGAATATTAAGAGAGAGTGTCTGACCTGTTGTTTCTTCTGCTGTTCATTTGCTGGGCTTTTTTGAGTTTTGACCTTTGCACATTTTTCCTTTTTTTTTTTCTCCATTTTTTTAAACTTTACTACCACGGTTTCGCTAGAAGGGTCCGAGTTTGATAAATGTACATTTTTTTTATGAATATCAAAGTACAACACATAAAATAATTAATTTGACCAAATTTATTTTATTCATGTCCTTACTTTTTAAGTGTAATGTAATTGTAAGGGATTAAAAAGTACAAATTTTGAAAGTGAAATCTTCTAACGAGACAGAAGAAGCCGTGATTTTTCTTCTTTTCTTTGGGGGGAAAGGGTAAAATCCTTTTCACTCAAAGCAGTAAAATAAATAACTTTTACCATACTATTTTTGTCATGGCAAGCCTGCAATTATTTACATTAACTTTTGTATGGGGTTCATGATGTCAAAGTTCTTTTGTTTGTTGCCATAGTGACATCCAATCCAAATCAATTACTCTCATTCCATCAAAATAGTTTTTGTGGAAAGGTCACTAATGTGTCATATTAATACAAGGAATGAGATAAAATGTGTTCATAGGTTATAATTACTTGTTACTCCATCTGTTCCATTAGAAGAATTCACTTTGTATTACTAAAAACTTTTTTCGTTCTATTAGAAAAGTTTATTTTGTATTATTAAAAATAATATTACAAAGTAGACTCTTCTAATGAAACAGAAAGAGTGTCATTTTTCTTAATCAATGTGTTCTATAGTACAACTATATATGAATTACAATATACAACTACGAATATAATTCTGCATTTGGGACAAAGTAAATATTAAAAGCGAAACTATTCTAATATAACCAAAGAGTAATAAGGAAGTTTTAAAAAATAAATTGCAAGTTGCACCTCCAATTTGAGTCTATGTCTTAATAGTTGTATTTAAATAATTGTACTGTTCAAATATCATTTCGTATTGTATGAGATACGATACATGAACACGGTTGATTGATTCATAAATTAATTTTTTATTAAAAAATCCTACTTAAAACTAATTAGACTAATAAAATAATTGAAAGTGGATTAAGGGATAATCTTTTCTCTAGAAACCCTCATTATTATAGATAGAAAAAAGAAAAAATATATATATAAAGAAATAGTAATTGTGGTGGATGTATGAGTCAGAATAAATGAAGGTTTTGGGACCCCCAAAACCAACCCCAGCCCCTCAGACTCTCTTCTCTTCTTCTTTGTTTGTTTAGTGGCACAGAGGATGATGGATATAAAAATGAATCAGTGCTCCAACCATTGTGATGTATAATAAATTATTCAGAAATCAAAAATTTTATTTCCTTAATATAATATATGATATGACTATAAAAAAGTGTTAAATTAAATAAAAAATGACAGATATAGGGGAGTGGGTGAGGGAGGGGTCAAAATGGCTTTGGGATATTTGAAATGATGCATTTTTAGCTCATGAGTTGATAAGTAGTCTCCCACACGTGCACTTTATCATTTTTCATTTCTCTTTCATTTCCTCCACCTAACCTCAAACCTTGTTGTTGACTTTAGCATCTTTTAATTTGCTTAATTTTTCTTCCTACTACTTCTTCTCTTCTTCTAGTAGCTTTTTGGTTTTTTTTTTTTTCTTTTTTCTTTTTTGTCAATTTTCTCGTCTCTTACTCGTTTGGATTGATGGCCATCTTTTATTGAAAATGAGAATTTTTATTTTTTTATTTTTTATGGAAAATTCATTGTACTCAAGGTTTTACTTTTAAATTTTAAAATAATATTCTTATTACTTAAATTGTTTAATGATCGAGGAGTTGGTCATTTTGGGGGAGAAATTATGAAATTCCATAACTTTATTTATGGGATGTCGCATAAATATTTGCATTATACACTTACACGGATCGAGTAATTCAAATCTAAGTTATTAAGACTTTTATCTTCATTATGTGATAAAAAGAAACAGTGAAACGAACAGGGTTCAAAAGGGAAATGAGATTTTTCATATTTAAACTTGATCAAAAATATAAAATTAAGAAGAAAGAAGATGTCACTCCAAGAAAAGTCATTTTTTATGTACTCTCTCGTACCAAAAGGAAAGAAAAAAGAAATTGCATTTTTTATTTTTCATATTTAGTCTAGCAACACTTTTGGTAATTAGAGGTATAAACCTTTTTTTTTTTTTTTTTGGTCATTTTGCATAAAACTGTTTAAAATGGATCACAACTGCTACTATCTTCAAACATAGTACGTAACAAACGTAATGCAAGAAAATATATTAAAACCGTTCCAAAACGATCATTTATACCATCATAATCTTAACCATAAGCGATGATGATCAGGAATTAACGGATGTCGCTTTAACGACTCCGCCGACAACTTATAAGAAATCAAAGTTTTTGAATTCCAATGGAAGTATAATTGCAAAGCTGAAACTTAATGGGATTGACGGAAGGGTGTCACCAGATACGAAACATAAATAAATTAAAAAAATTATAAATTCGAATTAAGAATTAGTTGCGCCGATAAACTTGCAAATGGCAATTAGCGATCAAAGATTACGACATTTTGGAGTTTGACTTGTCTTCTTCAACTTAGGTTTGCAGATTATTAAAAATACGACAAATGGCAATCCCAGAATACATAGGAAAAAAAAAAACTCCATCAAAATTAAAGATTTTGTCAAACTACAAATATTAATTACAGCGTGTGAAGACTTTACCAGTCATAATAGTTGTGCTTATGAACATTTCTAATGGGATACAAATTCTAACAATCTAGAGGGTTTGTAAAATTAAACATTAAAATTATATTAATTAAAATATTTGGGCGGCTACTAATTCTTAATTTGGAAAGGTAAAATTGTTGGTAATAATGACCGACAAAACAAGGGAATATTAATAATATTAGTAGCAACAAAATAAAAATCAACAATGAACTATTCTTCGAGAAAAAATTCAAATAAGTCCAAAAAATTAAAGACACGAAGAAAGCTCCATTTCCCTGTTGCTTTTGATGCTATTGGATGCCCTAGATCAACCCTAATTTTATTTCTCCATAGTAAAAAAATAGTACAAGATTAATTTTAAATTTTTTTTAATGCACTGTACTTATATATATATATATATTTATATATTTTCAGTCTCGATAGAAGAATCTTATTTTAAATTGTAGTATCTTGTAAGTATTAAACATAAATTATAGGGTGAACTACAGTTTGTCCTCTATGATTTTGCACTATGAATAGTTTTCCCAATGTGATTTAAAAATTGACAGCTATCCGCTTGTGATTTAGGATTGAAATGGTCCACTGATTTAAAATTAATGTTTATATTAACGATTATTTAGAAACATTGTATTTATCATCATATCTTTGAATATTACAGTTTCAAACTCTCACTTTGTACAAAATCAATATAACACACTATTAATTTTAACATTTTAAATTAGTCGGATATTTCATTCCTAAATCACAAGAAAAGTAATTATTAGAAGATGTACTGTACTGTCCATAAAACTGTATTTCACCTTAAATTGTATCTCGTGATTCTTTAGTTAGTTAGCAGGAAGCGAAAGAATTTGTGGGGGAAAAGACCACTAGCTCTCGAGAATAAATGCTTGCAGAGTGGACTTTGAGTTTGACATGGAAGTAATCAATGGCCAAGTTTTATTTCTCTCGAATATTTGGTTCCACAATTGCACAGGGAATTACGAATATTTCAGTAACTTGCTAAAATATGTTCGCGCTCGTTTATTTACTAATTGAACCCAACTCGAACTTATTTGTGACCACTTATGTACGTTTTATCTCGTAATTATTAAATATAAAATTGTAATGTTCACTTAATTTAATATATTGTATCAATTTTAATAAATATTTAAATTCATTGAAACTCATATATTGACATTTACGTGCATTTAGTTAGATGCAATGTCCCATTAGAAGTGTCATAAGTACAAAAACCTATTTTGAATGATTACGTTTAAGACAAACATATGCATTCAAAGGGCATGGCAAACACTTTGGTTTCATTGCAATTATCATGAAGTAGAGCAAATTAATTAACTAAAGAAGATGAACCTTTTCCATTTAAAGAAAGATTATCAAAAGGCTAGCTTCTAATTTAATTTAATTTAGTTTGTTCCATCTCTCTTAGATATGGAAGAATTCAAGCAAATCAAATCAAGGACAGGGCATAATATATATATATATATATATATATATATATATTCTTCCTTTAAAGTTTAAGAATATTTTAGATCCTTATATATAAGTTGACCTTTTATATATAATATGAGTGGGTAGCAACTAGCAAGAAAGAAATTAGATGAAAATTGTCCAATCTGATTCATCATATCTATAGGGTAACTAATGGGAGACATATAATGATTTAGCTTCATGCATGCAATGAGAATGGAAGAAGAATATTTTTCATTCAACTCATGCATGACTCACACACTTTTTTTTTTAATTTAATATATATATATATAAATTATTTGATCTTTTGATATTATAATATCGTAACTATTACATATAAGACAAAGACAGTGAAGAAAGGTAGCGAGGAAAGAAGCTGAAAAGCATCATGCAGGGTCATGCCAGCATGTAGTTCTCTAAATAGGCGAAAAGCACAGGTAGAGGTAGGAATTGATTTCTAATCTTTAAATGACCCTCTATGCATCTCAACGGTTACAGCACGGGTTTGTTCTTACGTTACTCACAGACTTGAAGAATAGAATGGATGGATTCATCATATCCTCTCTATCTCTCTCAATCAACATTTTCACTACAAACACTACTTAATTATAAGTAGCATTGGCATTTCCTAGTGGACTTAATTATAAGTAGCATTGGCATTTCCTTTAATTTGATGGAAAAATGACAAAGGCTTTTAAAAGGGAAAGGAAAAAATGCCCCATCTTTTTAAGCTGCAAGAAAAGTTATTCCTTTCCCCCACAAAAAAACATCAACTAGTAACCAAGAAAAAAGTGACCCCTTTTCCATTTCATTTCATTCCTTCTTTTGAGACCACACATGCCTTCCAACAAATAATCTCATCTCATCTCATCTCATCTCTCTTGAGGAGGAGATATATATATATATTTATATATATATATTTAAAATTTTTTAAAAAAAGAAATAGATAAAAAAAAGTTGGTTAATAAATCTGTTGAGCCCCTCTCATAAAGATCCACTAACAAAGAGAGAATATTTTCATGAATTATGGAGGAAAGAAGAGAAGAGGATCAATGGGGATAGGATTCCCTTTTCCATCTATCTTTTTTTGTGTGTAAAATATGCCATACTTTCTGGGGTAAGTCAACTCCAAAGTAACTTTTTTTTTTTCTTGGTATTTATGAGTTTAATAGTAGTATATTGAAGGTCCAAATCAAGAAGACTGTGCCAGCTCTCAATGGTGCCATCCATGCCATTTTGCCACCCACTGGGGTGATCATTACATTGATATGATGTTTTCTTTGGTTACAGTGATTAATTACTTTGCATGCCATGCACCAATCAATGTCAACCATTCCTGTTTCTTGTCCTCATCTGCCAGATTGATTGGAGATCAATTGAATATCGTGTTTGTGTATCGTGTCATAAAATTGTCATATTTTTTAAAGATTAATAGTTCATGTTGCATATAGATTGACATTTCACCTATATAGTATCATACTTTTTGGGGTGGTAAATTCATACTTGTATATGAATTAACATATCGTTTGTAACTTGTCGAATTTATATAGCGTTTTCTATCGTGTGAAAAATGATTACCCCTGCAACTCTAGTTTAGACACAAAACTACAAAGTACGCAACTTCCATGGCCGGCTTTCTTTCGAAGGTAGAAGAAAGTACAGACACGTACGCCAACAATGGTGTATGACCAGTTCGGAAAATTTCGGTTTCTAGTGCATGTCTTGCACTTGCAGTAATATCCTTCCTATTCCTAAGCCGTTAAACGAATCATTCTAATGCATTCAAAACTAGAGTAAAACCATACATGAACAACGTTGTACGTACAACTGTTACTTTATCTGTTCCTCAAGGAATTAGGAATTATCCCACTTCTGTTCTCTTGTAGTTTAACTAATTTCCAATATGCAGCATGACAGAGTATACATATATGCAGCAGCAAAGAATCTGTGCTGACTCTGCCGCCCTCTATAAAAGTTTTGATGCAAACCCATTAAGCCCAAGATGCCAATTTAAATGGATTGGAGACATTCTTATTCCCAAAAAGGGGTTCTCTCTCTCTATATATGGTTGTAAATCATCAGGTATCGTGGGATTGATCTTAGTTCCGATTCTATTGATAATAATTGTAAAAACTACTCTTATTTGATCCTACTATCTAGATCGAAATTTTGCAAATTATGGTATAAACTATACCTCGCACTCAAGTGAAATTTCAGTGACTAACGTTACTCCACAAATCAGTTTTGAGTGTAGGTTAGAAGCTTTCAAGCAAACCTTGAACCATAAGTCAATATGCCATTAACTTTTATGATCTCACCCTTCAATATTATGTGTCTCGCTAACTATTTGTATCGATCATGTACCATAACTTTAAAATACACATACAAAAATGCAAAAAAAAAAAAAAAAAAAAAAAAAAACTAAAACGTGTGTATCTTATCTTAACGATGTATTACATGATCCTTAACGATGTATTACATGATCGGTAAAGACTAAAAAGTTGGTAGGACAGAGGATCCGGACCGACATACCAAAACTGCTGTTTGAAGTGAACAAATAACAATGTTGTTGACCGTCAGTTTCTGCGTTCCATCTGTCTGGGAAACACAAAGAAAAAGCTACCAGCCTTTACTATGATTGATGATCTGTCACGAGATTCTAATGTAAAGTTTTACTAGATTTCTATCTTTCTGTACTGTTAGTGTAGAGAACTATCGACCCTTTACAAGTATTATGACTAACTGATTTAGTTTCAGGCAGCCACTATCCTGCAAATTGCCATTCTATACAATGTACAGAATATTAACCAGCATCACTGCAAAATTTGGCCTCAGGACGACTGCATCAGTTAATCTCAGCTCATCGGATAAAGCACTCTGCAGATGGAGATTTCTAGTTCGGCAAGGATGGCTGCAAAACATGATCCAAAATTGCTGTCAATGCCCTGTTATATATACACGCAAGATAGAATCAGATTCCGAACAGAGCAGTAAAACAAATAAATGCACGAAATGCGGCATTTCTATAAATTGAATACATCTTGCTTTCGCATAAATAGAGTTAAAGGTCTGCGAAAGGTGGAGAGTCTAAAATGCCAACAGATTCTTTTGTTGTATGTGCCATACATGCTTTGCTCGCCCCCCAAACAAAAAGAAAGGGTTAAGAAGCTGGCAACACAAGACACATAAAAAGAGCACAATTTCGAAAACACTCTAGCAACTGTTGTGCAAAAAGAATAAGACACACATTAAAAGAGGGAGACAAGTGCATCGAGCAATGCAAGGCCTTACCAAAATAGCTGCCAGCAAGAGCGAATATCTATTTCCAGACAATATCACCAAGAAATTGAAGGGCTGGGACACCTCTGATTTCTACATCAACAAGGGGTGCTTCCGCCACTATCAAGTTCGAAAGTTCTGGATCACTTTTAATCATGTTGAGAGAACGCATTTGATCCTGTATGTAGAATCAATTGATCAAATTATTAAAAGAGGAATAAAAAGAACCTACATATAACTTATGTGGTCTAAACAGACCAATATTAAAATAAAAAGAAAACCAATGAAAAAAGAAAAAAGAAAGCACAGTAGAGGTCATGATCAAACTCCAATAATGCAGTTCAACTTTAAGGAGTTTGCAACTATAACTCACAACCAGTGTTTGTGCAGCAGAGAAATATGGATTTCATAAGGATTTTTGTTGGGAGAGGACCCTTAAAACCATTTTAAGCCTGAAGCCTCCTGTTAAGGGTCCACAATAGGTAAAGACTAGTTCAACAAAGGAAATGGAATGACAAAATGAGATTCCTTTGCTTTGTTAGTCACACGATAATATGATATGATAACAAATGGCAGCAGTGCAAAAGCATCGTCGGAACATGTAACTCAGCTATCCTCCATTTTCATGTTAAATACTGTATAACTGAATGATCCTAAACATCCTAACAAATCAATCTTTCTCTGGTGAAAAAAACAGACTACCATTGAAAAGATAACAAATTTCACATACCTTCCTTTTCATTGCACAGAATTTGCAGTCTGATGCAGATGGTGGAATAACTTGGTTAACAACTAGCCTCTTAACAGGAACAGATTCCTTTTTCAAGGAAGCGCACAACCTAGATGATTCGCTAATTGCCATCACCTAATTGTTCAGAAAATTGATAGGGCAACAGTTTAGTACGTAAATTACTTAAATACATGCAAAAACAATCAACTTATAAGAATATCTTCTTCAATAACTAGGATTTAACAAATCCCATCAGCAGTTAAAGTTCTAAATTGCAAGCGAATAAAAAACACATCAATCCAGACATGGCAATAGGTATACAGACATGCAAGAAAGAATGGAGTATGAGTGAGAGGGATTTTCGTGTGAGAATAAAAGGAGAAGTCAATCAACACATAACTACATTGGCAACAAAAGCCAACTTTTATTAGAGCTCAAATTAAGTATATAACTATCTCTAAGGCTTATACCGTGGGTATTGTTACTATGACAAACTCTGTGGAGTGTGTATCGCGGAAAAGCTCCCTCACTTTAATCATTCTCTCCCTTAGGCGTTCCAACTTGTCAGCCTACACGTGGGAGAGAAAAAAATAAGAAGAAAAGAATGAAGCATGCAAGAGTCAAAATTGACAAAAGAATAGTAACAACTATAGCCAACAGCCTTACAGCATCTTCTTGTTGGTTTTCACCTTGGCCGAAGACAGATTTTATTGCCGAAGTAGCTGAAGATATCTTTTGTCTTAGCTGTCACAGTGCAGGATATGATGAGAACCAAGCAAATACAAGTAATAAATGCCGCACAAAAAATCACAATATATTTATGTCTACATAGGAGGCAACAGAAAGATGTAATCAAGTAGTCAAGGAATTAAAGATTGGAGGATGAAAGATTACATGTGGGTATATGACAAGTGCAAGAACTGATATACAATGATTTATGCACACATCAAAGCTAGAGGGAAACAAAAATGTAGCACTTGATTGGTAGTAAAATGTAGATGTATATAGACATGTGAGCTACAAGAAACTATGGATGATAGCATAGGCTAATGATGCTACTGCAGGTTTTCGGCAAATTAGAGAAACTCCTCCACAACGTTGGTAATCATCAATATGTATTTATATGTTTATCTAAATGTAAATAGCATATATGTAAATGCATACCTTCTTAAACCATCAATTTTAAGTGAAAATCAAATAGAGCATCAATAGTAAAATTAAATTGATTGATATTTTGTCTGAACTACTTTAGGTGCTAACACAGTTAAGCTGTCGATTGAAATCTAGAATGGCAGAGAAGGGAGGTAATGTAGCAATATGCATCGCATAATTCTAGTTTCCATAAAATAAAGCCCAAGCAATGTGCAGGATACAATGTCAAGATACTTTGAAAAAGGACAACAACAAATATGAAATTTCATGAATGTAGTTGGATCACATAGAGCAAAAAACTATAAGCACATAAATCCAAAACCTACATTCTGAACATCAGTTACTTCCAAAACTGTGAATAATTGAAAACACTTCAGACCCCATGAACACCCTTAAGTCTCACATTAAAATTCACAATAGAGTGCTTATTGGTAATTTAAATAAACAAAATGAGTTCGGGATAAAGTCAGTAGCTATCTTCATTGTGTGACCGGCCATTTCATCCATGATTTTCTTTGTCAGCAAAATAAATATTTGTACCTTTAATATCTTCCCTATAGATGCATCCAAGAAGTCGGGCAAGGACAAGAGCCGCAATGTGTGACCCTGTAAAAAATGTACATGAAAAATGAACCGCGTTAGTTAGAAGAAGAAACCACTTATATCCGTACATATTTTATCTTTACTTTCCTCACCGTTGGTGCTGTATCAAACACTATGCGACTGAACATGCTATATTCTTGTGATTCTAGGAATTGCATAACCTGGCAAGAAATTCAATTATTAGAAAATTTTGATAGTTTTCCCAAAGAAAACAGGGAAAAATCAGATTAACAAGATCATTATACTCCAGACATGCCTTTGCAATGGCAATAGCTTCATCCAAACCCGGAGGAGGTGTGTCCAGCAACTCTCCCAGCTTCAATTCCCCAAGCTATAACAAGCGATGTACAAGTAATATAGATGGTTAGGATGCTCAAGTGACCTAAAGTCTTTTCCTCATAGGCACTATAACCAACATTCTAAAGAACTTTTAAGACTCAGTTGTAGCAAAAGAAACTGCAGTAAAAAAGGTGGCAAGTAATAAATAGGTTCATCTTTTAAACAAATTGATGATAATACACATTTTCTATGACCTTTAAAATAGATTCATGCAGCAACATTGGTAGGTGAAGAGTACAGCCCAGAATACACATTCATTTCTAATGCCTGCCCAGCTATTGTAACTTTAAGCTTTATGAACAATATATCAGCTTCTTGTTTTGTGTAACTAAAACAGATATTAAGATACTTGTCATGGTAGCCTTCATTATTTTCATGAAAATTTACTATTCCGGTTGAAAGAAAAAGAAAAGGCAAGCAAAAGAAATTTTTGACCTGATCTGCTAGCACACCAAGGCCCATACCATCCATGAAATCCTTAATTCCAGTTCCTCCACTTTTCTGACTGGCACTGCGAAATTCTTCCCTGGCTTTTTCTGGATTTATCTGCAGCAGAAGTCCAATTGAATACACGGCACCATTCCAGTTCATGTATTAAATATGATAGACTAATGGCAAGAAAATACTGGATAGGAAATTGATTAGCACCAAACCTCAAGGGCAAACAATGGAGAATAAGGTCCTTCAACTGGTACTAGTTCCCCTCCAGTCAAATCCTAGCATGATAGGAGTATTTGTATAAGCTATACAAAGACCTAAAATCAACATTAAAATATCAAGCTAGTTGGGGGGAATAAAATACTGTATTAAACCTGGGCAAAAGAATCACTCAAAGAATGTGCAGGATCAGTTGAAACCACGAGAGTGGGATGACCATTATTTGCAAATTTCACCGCTAGGGATGCAGCACAACTTGTTTTTCCAACTCCTCCCTTCCCACCTAACATATAATATTTACGCTGTGTTCCAGTAACCATTTCATCAAACCCTGCTGTGGCTTCTGCAGGAGCTGCCACTGATGATCTCACTGCAGAAGCAGGAAATAGTATGAACAGAACGTAAAGATAAAAGTTGGCAACAATAGGCACCATGTCATAATCCATAAGGCACAACCTACATTCTTCATATTCATACAAATCTCTCAATTCTAAACTATAAAGGCTGTACAGTGGCAATTTACAACCTAAGTTTTAGCTTGTATCAAACAAAATGGCACATATCGGTCTTTCTTAGTGCATAAAAGCCCATCCATCCAAAAGAAAATCAGAATGCAAAGCATAGGTAGCTATATTAATTTCCAATTGAAAAATACCCTAATGTGCAGCAGGATAACAAAATTTGGATTGTAGAGGTTGCTCTAGCATTGACTATTCTGATAATTAAATTGAATAAAGACAAAAGGGAATACCCGCCTCAAGTAAACTGCTATTACTTAAAAAGTAGACCTTTCTAGTATAAGCATATATTGAATTCAATCAATACCTAGCTATAACATAAAAATGCAAACTTCAATCAGGAAAGGAAACCCAAAACAACTGAAACCACAATTTCACTAAACTAGCTGATTTCTGAGTTGTAATTTGTACCAACAATAGACCAAAACATAAAAAAACGCACCCATTAACAATAAAAATCAGAAATTTATCCATGCAATCAACAAAAACTAAACAAAAGTTAGTCAACAGAATCAAACACAGAGAGAACTCACCGAGAAAACATTTTCTGGGCAGTTTTCTGGTAGTTGGAAGAGAGACGAATCCGCAGCTGAAGCTCGGCTGTTCCAATTTAACAAGTGAAAGAGGGGGTATATGGGTTTTGAGTGAGGGGCAATGATAACCCGTTATGGCCATCGGAACTTTGGTATTGGGAACTGGGATTTGGGAAGAAACAAACAACGAAGATGAAGATGAAGATGAAGAGCTTCGGAAGAAGATTTCACGTGTTCTGCTTTCACTTCCAGCTTCTTTAACAAATGAAGGAAAATGATTTTTCTCTTCGGTTTATTAATACAATACGTAGACACATCTTAATGTTTTTTTAATTTTGTCTTTGAATTATTAAAAAATATATAATGATGTTTATTTTTTAATTATCTTTTTTAAAAAAATAATGATGTTATTAAAAGAGAAGTACAAAAAATGATTTTTACAATGCATAAAATGTTAATTACAGAAGGAAAAAAAAAAAAAGGAATAAAATGTGATCCCAATGATCTTTTTACTACTCATTCTTTATCAAATGGGTAATCATATTCATTTTTAAAATTAGGTCAAATTACGTTTTGGTTTCAACTATTTCAAAAAATTTACCAAACATTCCTTACAAAATGTTATGTTTAAAACAACTACTTTTTCCGTCTCATTCAAATAGTCCACTTTAAAAATTGTACGATTTATTATGAGTTATGGAGTACAATACATAAATTAAATAATTTAATACATACGTAATGTAAACAAATGCAAAGTACACTAGACAAAATTTTATATTAGTGAAGGTATAAACAAATCCAAATATACCCTTTTAATGGGACAAAAAAAATGAAGGTAGACTCATAGAACGGAGGAAGCATTTTTGTATACAATTTGAGCAATATTGATCATATGTGACATCTCAGTATCGGTTGGGATTGGTTGTGTTATGGCACTAGAGTTGGTTTCTAATGAATTCGGTTTATTGTGATTCACAAATATCAATAATACTATTGAATAATAGTCTCGTCAATACTTTATTCAATATATTTGAACAGAGTATTTGCAATATATTGGTAAACTCACGACTCACGAGTATCAAAAATAATAATAATATTAAGGTTGTAGTGGGATGCACAGCTAAACAAGCGTCCCATATCCAGTCACATGTATGAACTTGTCGCATATATAAACTCGCTTCGTAGAAGTATTTCCGATGGCACTAACACGAAGATACAATGGATAAAATTCCCTGCCAATGTCCACAAAACTTTTACCTTTCTTTCTTCTTTTTATACCCATACAACCTACAATATTTGAAATTCGAGATTACAAAGACAGGCCCTTTAACCAAATCCCCCCTGTAGCGGAATTATGTCTACCAAACTACCACCACCAAGTTTCAACATCTGGACTGCAACTCCTCAGACATCAAGCTTGCCCTTCCCAGCTAGATCTTCAAATGTCAGATTTATTGTACCGGCGGATCCTTTTTTAACTTCTTCACCTCGCTCGGCTAGGAATTCCTCAATGCTCCCAGGCTCTCCAAACCAGCCCAGCCTATCGGCGATAAGGTGTACATTGTTACATCCACCGCATCTAGCCAACACGACACCTTTCTCGTATGACACTCTAGAAACTGGCTTCACAGATCTGGTTTCACAAACTTTGCAGGTGAAAATCATAGCAAGATCATGTGTTGCTGACATCTTCAGGTTAGATGTCACCCTGTGATTAAGGGAATCCTCATTGGATACAGGACTCGAGACGGCACTGGAAGAGCTGGAATCCAAGTCCAACTCGCTGCTATCTTCAACACATTGTTTGCTGGCATCTGCAATTGTCTGAAGCCCCCTCCTGGAAAATCCATCTCTCTGGAAGATTGAATTTGCCCCTGGAAGAATTTGGGAGAAAGGTTCTGTACCAGCAATTAATCCACATTAAAGCAACAGTTAAGATTTGTTTTGTTCGTGAGCGATACAGTAATAACTACCAACAAAATGAAATAAAACGAGTCATCATTATATTAACTTCTGTGAAACAAAACCAAGTTAAACTCACATGCACAGCATTTGGTAGAAAGAACCCTTCCCCTACGACCTCTTAGGTAATAAAATATTAGCCATTTCAATTTCTCAACAAAGGACCCAAACTCTAACTCACCCAGGCAATCCAATCAGTTGCCACTTCAACGTTCACAAGTTTTTCGCATGAAACAAAGATGCAGGTTAGAGCATCCTTAATCACCCAGTCAAAACCAAAATGCAAGAGCTTTAGAAGTAAAATTTTTAAGGCATCACTATAAAGAAACTGTTTTCCTTGAATTGACAACAACTCTTTTCAACTAGCCCCCAGTATAACCTGAACAATATCTATCTATCTTTGCTAAACAATTTTCTTGGCACTTCACTTGATTTATTTAATAACTTTACTTAACTAAAACCTATCCAGACTTCTTCTTCTGTGCTATAAAAGTCGATACATGGACAATATCACGATTCACAGGGGTGTATGACAAGTTCAATATAATGAGTCAAATAGTAAAAACCAAGATAATCTCAATAACCACACTATGTTCCACACAGAACATAGCTGACCCGTAACCCAACCCATTAAACACGGGTCAAAAACTGACCCATAACCCGTTCAACCCAACCCGACTAGTTAAAATGTTGGGTCGGGTCAACGGGCTACGAGTCAATTTGCTAGGCCTAACCACACAGAACATAGCTGACACTAACGTTAATATGATGACACCAGTGCATGAGAAACCAAATAACAAAAAGGTCACACATAGAAATTGATCTCAAAGGAAAATTTGCTTCAGCGCCAACAATCAACCAAGTTCCATCGCCAAACTCTTAGCCAACTGAACTACTGTATAAACATGTTCGTTCTCAGCACAGAAAGACCCTTTACCAAGCATGAACTAAAACAATTGGCATGTTTATTGTTTATTCTCCAAAAAGAGAGACAATAATTTCTTTTCCTCAACATGACTGGTTACATACTGCTGAAATTTTGCAATTTCCAACCACATCTCAAACTTCCACAGCATATTCGATACCCAAATCATTCTCCAAAAGCCAAGAAGAAGAATACCAACACTAGATATTACGTTATCATGGTGCTAACACAGTCGAGACTTAAACGTATACACCAATTCCCCACTGATGCATTAACCACTCTACCATCTAATCACCAATAAACTCATCCCCTTTCGAGTAACATATTTGGGCGAAACTTGTTCAATTCGAAACCAATAATTTGACGACAACTAAGAAATTTTTTAAGCAAAAAAGAGTTCCTTTCCCGACACAGTTCTGTGGAATAAGCATAGATAAATCAGCAGTAACATTGTCTAGGGCTTGGAAGAAACCTTAATTGAAAAAATTCCCAAACACTAAACAAATACATAAGCAGATTATTATCATACGATAGAATCATAATAATATTACAAGTACATCTTCAAAAATCATTGGAGAGGAAAAGTGATTTACCTCGGCGAGATAATATACGAGGCTGCGTAGAAGGCCGATTGGAGAAGAAGGAGAGAATTCGCCGAGGAATTTGACGAGCCGCCATTTTGAAATTTGCTGATGAAATCAATTACTGAATTCCCCTCAAATTTAATAAAGCTCAAAGATAACGGCGGCAAGGTAAGGCGGCTGCCGGAGAAAAAAATTTAAGTTCTGAGAATTTGCATTTTGAGCCTTGATGTTTTAAGGTAACCGAAATTTATACCTAGTTGTTTTCCACTTCTTAGCGGCTGCCTCTCTTTTTTTTCTTCTTGTACAAATATCTTAGGGGCATTTTATTTTCAGGATAGTTTTACTAAATGCGGAGACCATTTTAAAATTTTAAAAAGTGAACATAGGCCTATTCTTTTTTGTTGGGTTGAGTTTTGGTTTGGAAAAAATAATTTTATGATGTAAAAAGTGTATTAAAAATATAAAAAGGCATAGCTAAATAGTAAAAAGCTGTATTGAAAATGATAAAAACTGATTATAATATATTAACGAAATTGTTATTTGCAGTGGCAATTTTACTATTTGCAATAACATTTTTCTGTGAAAAGTTTATAATGCCCCTTAAGTTTCAAAAAAAAAAAAATTTAAAATAAAAGAAATCCTTTTCAATCTAATTATGGTCGATAGTCACGAGAACAATCTATATTACATGGTAAATAAATAATTATACATTTTTGTACGCAAAATTGGTTTTTTAACAAAAAAAAAAAACAATCTATACATTTTTCATGTTAGATTGGGTTTCTTCCAAAATACCGCTCAAAGTGGGCGGTATTTTAGATCAAAATACCACCCGGGCGGTAATACCGCCCGCTTTGGGTGGTATTTTGAATCAAAATAGGGCCCAAAGCGGGCGGTATTTTGGGATCAAAATAACGCCACTTTGGGTGGTATTTTGGTAATGTTACTGTAAATATAAGGCGGGATTTTGGAATATATTTTTGTCAATGACGAGATTTCTGGCAAAATATTTTTGTCAATCTCGGGCCAGACAGGGTTTTTTCCTGTTAACAAACAAACTTTATGTAAAAAAAATGTATAGATTAACTTACAGTGTAATATGAAAAAATATATAAAAAAAAAAAAAAATTTAGCTGAAGGGCAAAATGGACTTTTCACAGAAAAATGTTACTGTAAATAGTAAAATTGTCATTTTGGTAGTATGCTTCTATATTAAATTTACTGTTGATACCATAACTCACACCAAAACCAAAACTTAAAAGAACAGGCCCAACTTATCCTCTTACTCACTAAAAAAACTCCTCAGTTTATTTATTATTTTTTTTTTTCAAAACACCATGGTTGCGCTCTCTGGCGACCTTTGCCAAGGGCCGGCGAAGTCCAGGAAACCTTCGCCACACAACACGGCGAAGATATATTTTGTCAATGACGAGATTTCTGGCAAAATATTTTTGTCAATCTCGGGCCAGACAGGGTTTTTTCCTGTTAACAAACAAACTTTATGTAAAAAAAATGTATAGATTATTTACTTACAGTGTAATATGAAAAAATATATAAAAAAAAAAAAAAATTTAGCTGAAGGGCAAAATGGACTTTTCACAGAAAAATGTTACTGTAAATAGTAAAATTGTCACTGCAAATAGTATGCTTCTATATTAAATTTACTGTTGATACCATAACTCACACCAAAACCAAAACTTAAAAGAACAGGCCCAACTTATCCTCTTACTCACTTAAAAAAACTCCTCAGTTTATTTATTATTTTTTTTTTTTTTCAAAACACCATGGTTGCCGCTCTCTGGCGACCTTTGCCAAGGGCCGGCGAAGTCCAGGAAACCTTCGCCACACAACACGGCGAAGATGTTATCTTTTTCTTTCTTTTACAACGCCGGAAATTGCAGAACCGATTTCTGCAATTAAAGGAATCTGCAATTTCTGATTTCCGGCGCTGTAAGTTCTGCAAATCGGAAATTAAAGAAAAATGCAATTTCCAATTTCTAGCGCTGCAATTTCGTGGATGAATTTGATCTTTCATCTTTCGTTCTTCATCATCCGTCGGTCGAGGATGAGAAGGGAGAGAAGGTAAGTTTCCTTTAATTACTGAAGGGCAATTTAGTATTTTCATTGGAGAAAATTTTAAGATGATCATTATGTTTAGTAAAACTGTCCCTGCAAATAACATTTTCTATTACTATTGCTATTTTTATTTGAAATGTATATAGTCATCCGAGTAAAATAAGGTCTAATATTAAAAAGACTCTAAAAAAAAGTTAATTAAAAAGCAACGGCATGAAGGGATGATATAAGCGGCAGCCGTAGACAGAGGGTCTTCCTAAAATAGTTTTTTCCTTTCTTGTGACCCTATTGTTGTATTATCCAGAGTATCATATCATATTGTGTAAACAAAAATTCATATAAATTATAATGAGTAATGATAGATTTAGCAACAAATCATAACAACTTTTTGATAGCAACTCATGTGGCATGCATTCATTGGTCAATTATGTGATATTAATAAAAATGTAACTAATGAATGCATGCCACATGAGTTGCTATTAGAAATTTGTTATGATTTGTTGCTGAGTCTATCATTACTCAAATTATAATATAGAAAAAATGAAAATATATATATATATAATGAATGCATGCCACATGAGTTGCTATTAAAAATTTGTTATGATTTGTTGCTGAGTCTATCATTACTCAAATTATAATATAGAAAAAATGAATATATATATATATATATATATATATATATTTTCTTATGTTCCTCCGGTGTTGGATCTTATTGGGCGTGGCTGTGGTCTTGACTCTTGATGTCATGTAACCCTTACACAAGTAATGATAAACATGTCAACTATTTTTACTTTTTTTTTTCATCCCAACTCAAGTGGCATGCATTTATTAGTTACATTTTTATGAAATAATTATTAATATCACATAATTGGCCAATTAATACATGCCATGAGTTGTCACTAAAAAATTATGATAAATTAGTTAAAATGTCTATCATTACTCCTCCTACATTTTCTCCTTTCCTTACTTGTGACACATATTACCTCTATTTTGTTATTTTTTTCAATGTTTATACTCTCACATTTTCATATAAATGTATTTTTTTTTTAAGAGTTCAATACAATCAATCAATTACTTTATACGTCTCGTTTTAAAAAATTGAATGTATGATCATTTATTAGTCACATATTCGCAATATATAATTTGAAATATGACTTTTTATACGAAACAAATAAATTTTCAATTAACACTGGATTTCCTCAGACACTTCAATTTTCACAAATATAATGATATTAATTGCCCACGAGAGTTTTCTTGGTTCATCATGCCTAATGAGTATAGGTTGACTTATAAGATACACAATTAGTAAAATTGAGAATCATGCAAAGTGATGTATTATATGAAAAAAGTGTTTAATCCAATTGTTCACCTCTTTTTCACAACGATTGAAATTTGAGAGAGGCTGTAAAATGCATTACGTGCCGATGACTTTAACCTTCTTAAACACTTAGATAGATAGTAAGTGGTCGTCTCCCCCCAGTCAAATTCGTCATTTATCTCTAATAATAGTATAGATGTCAAAAAAAAAAAGAAATACACAATAGTAAATGATATAAAACATCATATGCACTATCACATCCAATCAACGAAACGAGACAGTAATTATCACTGTAGTTTTACAAGTATAGAGAACAAATATAGCAAGATTAATAGTATGATAACAACTCATTAAAAAATAGCAATCACCAACACAAGTACTCAAATATACTTTCCAAACAAAAATTGAAAATACAAAAAAAAATTAAGAAGACTTTGTATTTTTTAATATGGAAAGAAGTAGGGTGACTTGTGACTCGTGGCAACCTAATTAGCGAAAGATTTAAAAGTGACTTAGGACGTGACCAGGTGGATTGGATCTTTCATGGACGGTTCGAGACTCATTGGTGTTCGTTCACATTCCCGCTAATCATGCTGTTGCATGCATCATAATCACATCATTTATTATTCACAGTAAACTCTACTAATTCATTATGTTTCTTTCTATCGCTACTTTCTCTTAAGCGTGCGACACTCTGACAACACACGTATTAATCTCTAATGATTTGTTAGATTGACGATGCACATATCAAATTTAGCATCTAATGATTTGATAATACGTGTATCAAATTTAATCTCAAATGGTTCGATGACACACGTGTCGAGTTTAACATATGGTGTATTACGATTATGGTCTAAGAATACGGCATTGATTTTAAGATATGATTACGTATATTTGTTGATATATTGTAATATCGAGTATATTCTCTAATGTCTTGAATGTAATTGCTGATTTATCGTAATTATAAATATAGTGGCCGATGTTTCACATACATGTACCATTCTCTCTCCGTTATTTGAAATGAGTCTTTTAAGCTAAAAAAATTATTATTTTAAAAGTGTCATTTTTACAATTTTCAATGAAAAAGTAGGAAAATTTTCAATTCTACCCTTATATCACTTTTATCAAACCAGCATAATTAATTCAAACTTTTCAATTTTCAAAATGATCATTAACTACTATAATTAATTTTATCTAGGAAGATGTAAACTATTTTTTCATTTTTCAAAATGGTCTTTTAACTAGTTATTCTTTTGGAGTACTCAAGTATCAAAATGAACTCAAATGCCAAATTAATTCAAGTATAAATTAATCAAACTAATAACTGAATGTAAGTATTTTTCATCATTCATATTTTTCTTCAATTTATCTTTAAAACAGATCAATTAGTATTTTTGTGAAATTTAAAATTATATTCTTAATCCAATCAAAAAATAATAATCTTATTTATCTAGGAAGATTAATTTTTGGCGCTATTTAGATATTATTACTAATTTTGATAAGAAAAAAAAATAAGTAAAGGAAGTAGGATATTAACAAAACAATAAATAACATTAATAGTTGTGTACAGATTCCGACAATGGTTTATTAATAGTAGAGTCTTGTACAAATTACACTGCAGCATGTGAGAGGATAAACATTACCATTAAATAGGGATAATTAGGTAAGTTACATAGGGCCTGTTTGGTAACTTGACTCAAGTCATGGTTTAAAACCACTTTTGATTTTATAATAGTTTTTCATCATTCGCAATAAACATTTTTACATTTCCAATAATTTTTTTTATATTTCCAACACATCTTTTTACATTCCCAATATAATTTTTTCATCATTCGCAATAAGTATTTTTATATTATTAATAAATTTTTTTATATTTTCAATACATATTTTTACATTCTCAATATAATTTTAATATTATAAAATTAAAAGTGATTTTAAACCATGGCTTGACTCGTTTCAAAAAAAAGAGGGAGTATTATGTAATGAAAATTGAGTTTAACCTGATATGTTAAATTTTATTGCCAATAAATCACAATTATGTTAAAATAACGTGTATAATATCGAGTTCAGACACGAGACTAAAATATATATAAAAATTTGAATAAATACTCCTCTACAAATGTAAGTTGCATGTCAAGAATGGAATTTGAACTTAATTCTCTGTATTCAATATCAATGTTTCTGTAGTCTATACTCAATTTAGTAAAAGGCAGAAAGACTCAAAAAATTAGAAAATAATTTGAAGATTTTAACGGTCAGCGAGGAGCTAGAGAAACCGTAAAATCCGTGGGCAACCCACCCATCATTTCGACCCAAGTTTGCGACTTCAAATACAGATCCGATATCCGCATCGCAACCCGACCCATATCCGGCCTCCTAACCGGATCCTCCGCCACGCACTCCAACCCCAACCGCACCATTCTCTCAACAACTTCCACCGGGTACGAGTCCTTCAGCCGCTGATCCACCCACCTTCTCACCCCTCCGCCGCCGTCCTCCTCCACCGCCTCCTTCGCCGTTTCAATCACCGACTCCCTCACGTACCCTCCCCACGCGTCGTCGAACCTGTACTTCAACGCTTCCCGCCCCGACAACAGCTCCAATAGCACCACCCCAAATGCGTAAACGTCGGTCTTTTCCGTCGGCGCCCCGGTGTCTTTGAACTCCGGCGCCATATACCCTCTGGTCCCTTCTAACTTCATCCCCCCACTACCTGATCTTTTCAATTCCGTTTTCCCCTTACTTTTGGAAACCGAAGCTTCTCCCGGAGAAGCAGCCGATTGTATCTCCCCGCAAAGATCAGCCGTGCCAAAATGACAAATCTTCGGATCCAAACACTCCGTGATGATGATGCTCGAGCTCTTTATATGATTATGCAGAAAATCACGCCCCAAACCTGTGGAATGATGAATGTAATCCAGCCCATGAGCAATTTCCTGGGCAATCTTAACCCGGGACATCCAATCGGAAAGAACAGTAAAGCGAGGGTTCTTCGGATTTCTCAAACAGTCACCGAGGTTTCCGCCCTGTATGTATTCGTATACTAGATAAATGTAATTACTATTACTCCCAGAAGATATTGACGCTCCCTTGAGCTTAACAAAGCTCGAATGGTGGCTCCTGCATATCAACCCTAACCTTTCCCCAAGCTCCTCCACGTTTATCAAGCGGCGGCGGAATTTCCGCTGAACTAACATTACCTCTTGGCCGCGGACAGTGCAGCGCCAGGACGTTGACGTCGACGACGACGAAAAGGGCTTCAACGAGAAGTTATTGGTCGCTGCGGAGAGCTCGGAAATGCCGTAGATGTGAGGTTGTTCGGCGAGATTGTCGCGGAGTTTGGACAAAGGAATTCTGCCGGACCCAGAATTCGACGTCGTCACCCACGAATCCCTGTAGTAGCTGGATCCCGTGCTCGGTATGGAGTTAAAATTGCTGACGGAGGAAGATGGATCCGGCGCCGACGGGGATGACTTGTTTGTTCTCTGTGAGGACGTTGATTTCCGGTGCCTGGCCATGTTAGAAGGTTCGATCACTTCGTTGGTCAGCCGGTTCTTCGATTTACACATGGAAAATCGGGGATGAAATAATTGTCTGTGTAGAATTTCATGAGGATTTTTGTTAGGAGAGGTCAAATTTCGTCAGTAGAGAAGACAAATTGGCTTTGCGTCGGCGGCCACCGGCACAATGGCGGCGTGGGGATAAGAACTGAGAAATATAGTAGAAATGCGGGAAGCGTGGAAATTTGGGAATTTGTAGGCTTTCAGTGACGTCGTGTTCAATTTTCTCTCAGGGTTACAGTCTGTTAAAGAAAAGAGGCACGACGCGACCAGACCCAACTTGGAAAATGATTGTTTGATTTTAATTAATTAATTGCCTGCTTGCGTCATATTTTGTCAGGTCTGTCATCTTGTAAAATTTTGACAAATTTCAGTCAGTCATAAATTCATTTGTTTGGGTCAAAAAAAAATTCATTTGTAAATAAAATATAAAAACTTGTATTTGACGAGTCTAATATTTAACGACGCACATATTGATCAGATGACGAACAAAGTTTAATTTTGAAAAAAATTGTGTTTTGTTAATGATCACATTCGTACAATGGTAATTGGTAAAGTTTATATTAAGGTGGGAGTGGGAGTGGGAGTAGGAGGGATCTCATAAAATCTTTTGTCTACTTTATTTCTGTCTTCTATGTCACAATAGAGTAATGAATCTGGTGTGTATAAAACTAAATCTTTATTGGGCCTAGCCCAATCGAAGAAGGAATACATAAACAGTAAGAAAGAAAAGACGCATAAAAGGTTCAAGCCCAAGTTCAGGTCGGAAAAACTCTCTAAAAACCGAGCCAAAGAAACATGTTTAGGTCGGTTGCTAACTTAAGTCGGTCCCACAGGATTTCCTTATTGACACCATAAAAACCGAGTTTGGGAAAGTTAGGTCGGTTTAATGATAACATTGACACAATATATAGAAATCATCAGAGGACCAGGAGCCCATTTTGAATTCATGCAGGAAGTACACAGAGCAATGATGGAAAAGAAGTCCGAAGTCAGACCATGATAGACAGAAGTGTAAAAGTCATCGCGAAAGGGGAGAGCAGTTGAAAGTACAAATCATCATGGCGCAACGGACATGTAAATGTATGGCTATAAGTACTAAGTCATGAGACTAACTGAGGTACGCTTTCTTCTTCACGCTTAAGCTCTTGGTCAATACAATTTCTCCTCTTGCATTTCACTGACTTGATCGTCGGAGTTGAACAGGGGGGATAGCCTCGCTTGTTTTACTGTTTATTTCCGGTGACGGAGCACCCTTCAGGTCGATCCGAGCTATACCTTCTCATTCGCGCAGATCCGAGCTGAAGAGGCCCAGATCCTATCTCTGTTGTTGCTTGCTTCGGCCAGAAATCTCCGCCTTGGGCCTGAATATTCTAGACTTCCATTGGGCCAGCCGGAGCATCCAACACCGGACATTTTGCGTCACATCAGAGCCCAATAATATAATATGTGGATCTCACACTCTATTATGAAAGGGGCATGATATTTGCAGCGACGGAATCGATATTTGCAGTGACATTTTCTTGTGAAAAGACTTAAATGCCCTTGGGGCATAAAAAATTTTAAAAAAAGTTTTTTTGATTATTTTATTTGTATTATGTCCGAATTTATTAGTAGTTTTGTAAAAATTGCGAAATTTTTTACCGGAATGGGGAAGATCTGCCCGGTGGTTACTGCAAATAAAAAAGTTAGTTGGGGGGGGGGGGGGGGGGAAGTGTCGCCTGGCGCCAGCGACACTTTTGGCAAAAAGTGTCGCTGGGCGACGGCGACACTTTTGCAAAAAAATGTCGCCAGCGACACTTTTGGCGACAGTTTTGTGCTAAAGTGTCGCCGTCGCTCAGCGACACTTTTTGCCAAAAGTGTCGCCGTCGCCAGGCGACACTTTGGTTTTTTTTTTTTTAAATTTTTTTTAATGTAGTTTTATTAATTATTTTACTTGTATTATGTCCGAATTTATTAGTAGTTTTGTCAAAATTGTACAATTTTTTACCAAAATGGGGAAGATCCGCCCGGTGGTCGCTGCAAATATCAAAAATCTAAAGGTAAGGGGGAGAGGGTGTACCATCGCCGGAAACCGGTGATGGTTTTGGCCTAAACCTCTCCGGTCTCCGGCGATGGTTCCGGAAAATTTTTTTTTTTTTTATAAATTTATTCCAACATATTAAAAATTTTAAATTTTTAAAAATTTTTTTTTAACCCCAAGGGCATTTCGGTCTTTTCACGCAAAAATGTCGCTGCAAATATCGATTCCGTCGCTGCAAATATCGATTCCAGTAGTGGACAAAGAAGACAAGAATAAAGTCGCCATAATTATGTTTCCTTTTGTTTTCAATATTACTAAGGTAATATGAGGAAGTTTGACGGAAAATTAGTGAAAGTTTCAATTTAGGACGGCTCCGGGTTTCCTAGTCCTCCATCCTATACCATTCCCTAGTCCACTAATGGAAATTGCCACGTGTCTAACTTAACTCCTATCCAATTAACCCACTAACCCATCCTTAATGTTAGAGTTAGAAAGTCCCATCAACAGCAAAAAAAAAAATTTGCGGTAAAAGCAAAAGTCGAAAATCAAGCCTTCATGAAGTTATGTTTGAAAAGAAAATTTGCTGCGCAGAAGATCGAACTCCTTGATTGATAAAAATGTTCAGCCACAGAAAATTTTCTGCCCAAAAAGAGCAGCACAGTTATAGCATAATTATTCCACAATTCTGCTGCCCTTAATTGCAGAAGAGGCATACTCATCTCTTCTCTCCCTATGACAAATTCCTTGACCGTAAGCACAACTTCCGGCGCCACAGACGAAGTATCTCGACTATTCAAACTTCAATCGATGGCTGCAGAGAATTCTAATGCATCAGGCCAGGTAAAACATTGAAGTTGTGTTGAAACTTGAAAGTTTAAGGTAAGTCGACACTAGAATCGGTTACAAAATCCAATGTTAACATTGCGGGGTATTTGACAAGACGATCGAAAACTGAAGATCCCATCAATGATGAATATGGAAGCATTGATCTGAGCTGTAGATGAAGGCAATGGAGACGATTCAGTAAACGTAAATGATGGGATTAATCAATTCACTTAATTAATTGGTCCTGTGCCTGATACATTAGAATTATGAATGCACATTTAGCCATTACATGTGCTGAATGCACCACCTTCTTCATACCACATATATAAAAAGCTGCATAATTTGTCTAATATCTCTTATAATTTGCCAGACTTCCATCTTTCAGTCTTTGACTGAGAAAATTTCACAAATCACTTGTAAGCAGTTTATCTAAATTTCGCAGGCTTTACTTCCATTCTGCTCTAACCATTTTAGACCCAGAAGACATGCTAATGCCCCTGTCTATAGTGCTGAGCTTGCCAACCATCCATCCTTTGCTCCGAATGTATAATCCGTCCTCCCAATTTGTTAATTCCCACACCACCGCCCCTGATGAACTCTCATGCTTGTACGCTCCATCCACAATCATTCTATCCATATGCTCTGTATCCCACCATGAGTTTTCATACCCAGACAACGCACTTCAATTCCCCAATTCAGCAAATTCATTCAACAATCCAATTCTGCTATATAGCTACATAAAGCTATGTCTAAAAAACATGATCGAAATAGTAATATAAAACAATCTGCACATACACGAGGCATTTCAAAAATCCAATTACCTTCCAATTTATGAGAGTAGTCCGATTGGAGGCACAAGATTTACACGAAACAAGACGCGGAAGAGCTAGCTAGAATATATAGAACACAATTCTTCAGTGCTAATATTAATTTAAGATCAAACTAGTATGTAAGAAGTCACGTAAAATATGTATATATAATTTGTTTTGAAAAGTAATAAATTTGGTGAAATCAACACCAAAATCGGCATCCATGCATAAACTAAGGGGGATTTTTATTTACCTTCAATGGAGATCAAGCTTTAGAATACATACAAAGTACAAACACAAAGAGAAGAGATGAGTCGACTTTGGCTTCTGCAATTAAGGTTTTCGTTTGGACGGAAAAAAAAACTCAATCATCCAGTTGAGGGTTTCGAATGTGGCTGAGCATTTTTATCAATCAAGGAGTTCGATCTTCTGCGCGGCAAATTTTCTTTTCAAACAGAACTTCATGAAAGCTTGACTTTCGGCTTAGGCGTTTACCGCAAAATTTTTTTTGCCGTTGACGGGACTTTCTAACTCTAACATTAAAGATGGGTTAGTGGGTTAAGTGGATAGGAATTAAGTTAGACACGTGACAGATTCCTATTAGTGGACTAGGGAATGGTATAAGATGGAGGACTAGGAAATCCGGAGCCATTTAGGACAATGTTGGTTTAAGGTAGTCGATATTGGACTTTGGCTTCCCCCTGCCTGGTCATGTTTGATGACTAACAACAAATGTCAGTTGACATTTTTTGTTTTGTTTTTTTTTTTTTTCTCTTCCATTCATTCAAAGGAAAGGTATTGGAAAGCCACAGTTCAAGGTCTGCTACTGGTTAGTGGTTACTATCATTTGCATTTGTATGAAAATATTTTATTGTTAAAAAATTGGTAGCGACTTTAGATATTGTACCAATACTCATTAAAATTAGTGTTATTATCAGATAAATAATTTACTAATTAATTTAGAATAAAATGAAACATGCATGAATTTTTTATTTATTTATATATTTATTCTAACTAATAAATTATTGTTCCAAGAATAACATCACATTTTTGTATTTTTTAGGGCTCTGTTCTCTTGTGACTTGTGTAAGAGAAATTTTTTGGAGGAAAATTTTTTGTTAGAAATTTTTTAGAAGAAAGTTTTTTTTGGAAAATTGTGTAGGTGAGAGATAAAAAAGTGTAGTGATTGTATTATTTTTTGAATTTATGTGAGTATGTATTTAGAGAAAATTTTAAAATTTTAATTTTAAATTGTTGAAAAAGTAAAGTTGTTTCTTTGTGTAAAATTTTGAAAAAAAAAGTGGTGATTCTTGAAAAATTGCTACAAGAGAACGGAGCCTTTGTCCCTTTTTTATTATGCATTTTGCAGCCTTGAAAAATTGGCTAATTTTGTGAATTAAAAAAAAAGAAAAGGAAAAGATCCACTTAACTTACTATTATTTCAATTTAAATGGACTAATTTGGACCAATTTTTGTTATTAGGATAAAGTATAGGGGATCAAGATTGCATTTTTAAGTTTAAATCAAACCATATAAATACCGGCGCTTAATTAATTAAGAAACAGCCCCCTTCCCCAAATTTCGGTTCAGGGTTTATGCTTTCTTCCTTAAGGGTTTAGGGTTTATGGCTTTTCAGTCTTCAATTGAATTGCAGGACCGTGCGAACCAAGCTGCGACAATGGCGGACGACGACGACGAGAAGCGACAGGCAGAAGAAGTTGTATTGGTGAATGAAGCACCTCACCATGCCAAGCTTATAGAGCTCCTTCGCAACTTAACTTCCACCCAATCAAAACTCTGTTCAGACGCTTCAAAGGAATTCATAAAGATTCTCAAATCTAGTTCCGGACCCCAATTCATCAGCTCTTACATCAAAGCATCATCAAAATGCACCGAGTTGCTTCAAGCTTGGGAGCTCCAAAAGGGTAAGCCAGGATTTTCCCAATTGTTGAAATTAGTTTCCGCTGTTTTTAGCCACCCTCATGGGAGAAATAAGGATCTTCTGTTTATTAGTAGCGCCTTAGATAAGTTTGCGCGGGTAATTATCGAGGAAAAGATGGGGGATTTGTATAAGGAGTTGAGTAGCAGGGAGGCTAAGAGGCAGAAATATGTGCTGTTGTTGTTGGCTGCTGTAGTCAGGCGTGGGCCGGGGTTGGCATGGGAAGTGGCCAAGCGTTTTGATTTTAAGACAGCTAATTTTTCCAAGCTTGCGGAATGGAAAGTTAGGAGGAATGAGGAGAAGAGGAAGTATTTGACAAGGGAGGAGTTTGTTGGATTTGCAATGTCCTTTCTTGAGGCTGGAAATCCGCGGTTGTTAAGGGAGATTCTGCAGCAGAAGGATATGTATTCAGGGGTGCTTCGTGGACTGGGGAATGATGATGAAGAGATTGTGGTTTATGTTTTGTCGACTTTACGTGACAGAGTGCTGATTCCAGAGTCTTTGGTGCCACCGGGGCTTAGGAGTGTGTTGTTTGGGAGTGCAACCTTGGAGCAATTGATAGGCATTTCGGGAAGGGTGGGTGATGGTGTTGCTGCAGAGGTGGCACATAGTGTATTGTTAAGGGTGTGTACAGACCCTTCTAATGGCTTAATGCCAGATTTGCAGAGAAAGCCTAGTCCTTTAAAAGGAAATCTGAAACGGTTGTTGGATCTTATGAAAAAATTGAAGGCCACAGAAGTGGACTACCATAAACACTTGCTTTTGGCCGTTGTGAAGGGGATTCCAGCCTTTGGTTCTGGGTACTTGGATGAGTTCCCTCACAATCTTGAAGATCTTGCGTCGCCTAACTGGTTAGAACTTTTCATTCTTGAGAAATTTGGATATTTATTTTCTTTCATGCGCATTTACTGAAGTACTTGCAGGTTATCTGCAGTTTCTCTTGCTGCAGATGTGTTATCGTCAGTGGGTGATGGACTAACATTTGAGTTTGTTAATTCGCGGTCCCAGGAGCCTCCACCTCCACCATTTGGTAGTCCTGTTGTTCAGGATATTGTGAAGTGCATTGGACCACGCCCATTTACCCGATCAGTGCTTAATAAAGGGTTGCTTCACTCTGATCCTCTTGTGAAACATGGGACTTTGAGGTTTGTATTAATGGAACTAAAGCTTCTTGATTCTCTCATTGGTGCTCTAAATGGTAGCTCCAGGACCCCCGGTCAAGAAACGCCAAAGTGGGCATCTCTCAAGCAAGATGTTCTGAATGCGGTCCAGATTGTACTTCCTGATCCTCAAGTGCTATTATCACTACTTTCCTCATTGAATGGCTACTGTAAGAGTCTTGAATCAAGAATGAAAAGGCCCGCAGACCCGGATACTGGTTTGGAGCTTGATTTGATTGAGAAGAAGAAGTTAAAGATGAGTAGTGTGAATGAGGACATTGACATTCTCGTGGGTGGTGTTACTTCCACTCCTGTCAATGCTTTGACTGAGGATAATGAAGGATCAGAAGACGATGATCAATTGAATAGTGCTGCTGATTTCTTGAATCCTGTACTGGAAATTTGGGGCCTGCAAACCTGCTCAACCGAGGGGATTGCCATTAAAGATGGCGAATCATTGTTTTATTCGAAGTTGCTTGATGTTCTCAAACTCTATCATGTAAGATCTCTGCTTTTGAAATTTTCGTCTGGAACTAACAATTTTATGGTAGTAGAAGGACAAAGAGTTTTCAGAACACATGATCTACCAGTACTTATTTTTGTTTTCTCATAATTAACAATTTCAAAATGATTTTGGGTGCTACTAGACGTGTAAGTCTCACATGGCCGACATATATAATATATTTGTCAATTTAATCCTTGTTCAGCATTTTCAAGCATGCACTGGGGCATAATTCTTTTCAGCTTCAATGCTATGTGCATGTTTGTGTTTTTATGCTATTTGGGATCGGTTATATAAATTATAACTTGATGACTCATCATGTTCTGTCAAAACACTAATCAATATACATATCTGTTTACAAACCTTCAAACAATCTTGAGTGTTTTTATCATTATTACTGTGGGTTGCAAGCACTCTCCCGTAACCATAACCCCACCTCCTTAAAAAACTCTCTCCACCTTCCCAGTATAAGACAATAACTGAGTACCGGAAAGAAGGATTTTATTTTAGCTCTGTTGCTAATACTGGATACTGTCATGCTCTCATGCAGCGGACTTTGCCTACTGCTGTAGAAGGCTCATTTGACTTCTTTAAACTTCTTCCGGGTAATCCTTTGGCATTACCGACTATTCTGCAGCAATCTTTGTTGTCCCTGCTAATAGAACAAGTTATGGAGACATGCCAACGTGACATTCCCATCAAAACTCAGCCAGTGATGTACAAGTACTTACATTCATTCATCATTATGTTTATGTATTCACCCATCAGAGAGATAAGGGATTGGGCTTACACTCTAGCACAGGCAGCAATGTTAAGTACTGGAGCGTTCGACATGAACCCAAGGGAAATTTGTATTTGGTTCTTATTTATACCTGGTTATAACAGAGATTATATTCATGCCCAAAATGAAGAAATTGAGGTGTTTCAAAAGTTGTCTTCAGCTGTAACTTCTTTCCTATGTGATGCTGTTTATACTACTGGAAATAAGTTATTTAAGTATTTGGATCTGTTAAGGGGATATGTCTGCAATTCAGATGTTTCAACAGGTAATTTACCTTGCTTCTGTTGTCTTTTTGTTTCAACGTATGTAGTTTAGGTTGTTAAATTTGCTTTTGAATCAAATAGTTATATTTCCAGTTTTCATGCCCTTCTACTTGATTCAAAGTTTTGGAAAGAAAACTGACTTAATTGATTGGAGTACCAAGTATTTGCATTTCTATTATTATTGAAATTAGTTTTCTAAAATCTTTCAAGGGTTACAATTTTCTTATGAGGGATGCATAGGCAAGTATTATGCGCAACTGTTGGCCATGTCTTGTAAACTAAATTTGTAGTTAGGGCAAAGGTGTTTGGAAAGTAATATTAACAAGAAAAGATTATATAATAATTCCCGTTTTGTGGTTTGCCACCACATTTGTATCTAAGAAGACTTGGATGGTAATATGATGTTGATATAATATTTCTTACAGATGTGTCTCCGAATTTCAGCCCTTTAGTGGTTTGCGTACTTGAGAAGTGTCTAAGGTTGCTCGGCTCTGAGTCTGGTTCCTTTACACTACCCGAGAAGTCGATGATATCATTGTATGTCTCTACTACATTAAAATATCTTTTAGAAACTCAGGTAATTAGTTCATCTTTAATTACTTGTACTTCTGAGACTTTATTGTTTCTGCTTTTCTTTGTCACAAGTTTGAAGAGGAGTTATTCAGTTATATTTTTGGATATTGAGTAAGCAGTCGATATTTTTGCTAGGTTGAAGCTGGACTTCTTTCTTCCCTCATTCATCTTCTACTGTCTGACAGACTTGAGGGATTTTGTAATATCAACCGCTTTTGCAGCAATATCTGTGAATGGAGGCCATTGATTAGCTTGTTATGCTTTGTGAAAAGCATTATGGACCAAGAAGTCTTTGGTGGCTATAGGGCCATGGGAAACAATACTTCATTTGGGGGCCCTTTTTCTGATGTTCTTCATGAAGTTCAGGGAATGTTGATGAGTGAAAATCATTGTGAACCAGTTGGCATTACTATGGGATTTTCCTTTTCAATGATTTGCACTACACCTACTCAGATATTACAGAATTTCCCATCAATAATGTCTATTTCCAGCAAATTACTTGGTGTTCCTTTCTCACTTTTGCAGCTAGTACTCTTTCTAGAACCAAGTCATTTTGTTGACTTGTTTAAGTTATGGCCGGAATTGTGCTATGCTGGATTGGAAAGTGTTATAGTTGGAGTTCAAGAAGGTGGAACAACTACAATACCTGATAAGCTTGTTGATTGCCTAGAATCTTCTTCTGCTGCATTCTCTCGGTTTGTGAAGGTTGCACCTTTTCATATGCTCTTTCCAGCTATTTTGCTCACTAATGACTCATTAGTACTCGACCATTCTAAGATGCGGAATTTGCTTCTTGACAAGCTCCTAACGATGAAGCCTGAACAATCTGTCTCTGCTTTCTGCCACATTTTGTTTTTTTTGCTTCAAGCACGGATGTCCTATAGAACTAAACCGGCTGATGAATTTGAGAAGCTTTGTGAATCATCATTTTTTCTTGCAGAGCACATCCTCAAACAATTATTGGTTGAGCGAATGGATTATGATGGCTCTCCATGTATTTGGGCTCGCTCTTCCGCTTATTATATTAAAGAAGTGGCTGAGGTTATTTTTTGCCACCCTTTAGTAACTGCATTTTTGGAATGCCCTTTGCCAGCTGCCACTGATATTACAGATGATATTTTCATCAGGCCACAGGATAACTTTCTCGACTTAGCAAAAAAGGGCGTTAGTAGAATGGATCATCTTGTTTTGAACTTGTTAAGAATAGTAACTGAGGTCTTGGTCAATTTACCATGTGACTCCACATCTCTATCGAAAGTTGATCATACTAATGGACGAGTGGCGCAGTCTTTCAATGTTCTGGTGCAGAACCTGATTTTTAAATTTAAGGAGAGATTCACTGTTTGTATGAAGGAGAGGAAAGATTTGTTCCCTCTAATTCCAACATTGTATGCTTTAAATAATCTGAATGAATTCATATGTCCCTTTGACCTCCTTGAGTTGGTGAGCTGGTTGTTCTCCAGGATTGATCAAAACGATGCTGCTGATTTACCTTCTTTCCCAAGTTGTTCTCTCTTTGTTGGTCTGCAGGTTGCTTCATGTGCTTTTGATTCACTCAGAGTGTATATGTCGTTGTCAAAAGCAAAAAAAACACTATTTGATTCGTTGACTGGTGCTTGCAGCAGTAGTTTTGATGTTAGCCTGTTCGAGAGAATATTTTTTCGCATATTTGAGATTGCCACTCGTGTGGAACTAGATGTTGCTTATCAGTGTTTGCTGAAAGCTGTTAAGATGGTTAAATATCATAGACATATGGGGAGAACCAGCCTAGGTTTTATTATGGCTGCTTCAAGACTTCTATCAACTATTCCTCTAAATTTTCTTTCTCACTGCTTGCACAAGATAACTAGGACTAAGGCTGAATTGTTGTTTATTCTGTCTGAGATGAGCTCCCTGCATCTTTGTGAATTTGGCCATCTGGTTTCTGATGTATTGAGTGAATATCCACCCTTTGAAGTCAATATGAAGGAAAGAAGCCTCAATTTTCCTCCGAAATTTGATGAGTTATTCATGCTTCTGCCCACCATCCTTCTGTATGTTGATTCTGCACTTCTGAAATTTGGTGAGCAACGTTATGAGTATTTCGAAAATGTAACTTCTTTCTTTTGGAGGATACTTTTGCAGGGTCTTTCTAACTGGACGAGCTTTTCTTTAAAGGATATGTTTGAGATAAAACTTGTTGAGGGCTCACCTTCATCTTCAGGAGAACTTTATAACCTTTTCTCCTCCAGTCTTCTTGGAAAAGCTGTACTTCTGATGCAACACTACCTTGGTGCGAGTGGACATTTGGTGGAAATGAAAGAAAGACTAAGTCTATTTGATTGCGTTTGCCCACAAACTAGTGCATCTGCTGATCTTTTAGACTTTGATATCAGCAATCTTAGTCTTTGTTCACTTGCGCTACCTTTGAACTTTGCAAATAGAGTTGTTGCAAAAATACTCTTTTGCAGAGAGCTGTTGTTCCCAGAGCAGTGCCAATTTCAAACTGAATTGGCAGATGGAAACACAACAGAGATTCACTCAGAATTGAGCTCTTCAAGAATCCGGTTTTTGAGTTTGTTAGTCAGTTCATGGCAACGCATGGTTGAGAAGTTCCATATAAGTTTTGATAACTCTGGACAGGAAGAAGACATGAATAATGCAATTTTTAGATTTTTGGAGATCTTCATTGCCAAGAATATATTGGACTTCACATCACAGGTTCATGATAGTTTGGGAGTACTGCACTCTTTTACGTTTGTAGACAGACTGGCCAAATCTTCTCTTCTTCATAGGTTTGAGGATCCTAATACATTGAGGATGCTTCGAAGTGTTCTCATGTTGCTACCTGAGGGGAAGTTATCATGTGTTTCTACTTTTCAGTGGCTGCTTGCTCACTCCCAATTTTCTCCAACTATTCTTTTTGACCATGTATCATCTAGTTCTCAATTTGGTGTAAATTTAATGAATGCAACCAGCATTATGAGGTCATTTACATTCCCTTGTACAGAAGAAAATACAAGTAATGAGAAAACCAATCTTCAAGCAATTAGGCCTCACATGAAGAAGCTGGAACTAGTTAAGTTGCTAAGATTACTTATTCATATCATGAGTCAGCAAGAGAAATTTGATTTTGGGACATGCAGTGACATAAATTTGAAAGAATTGGTCTCATTGCTTTTGTTTTCTTATGGGGCAACCATCAGTGAGATTGATCTTGAAATATACAGTCTCATGAATGAAATTCAGGCTGTTGATCAATCACTTTCTGAAGGTATTGCTGAAATGGATTACCTATGGGGTACTGCTGCTTTGAAAGTCAGAAAAGAACTGGAATGGGTCCATGGTTTATCTTCATTTGATTTACACAATAACGAAGTAATTGAAGAACAGCGAAGAATTCGATTCAGAGAAAATCTTCCTATCGACCCCAAATTATGTTTGAGAACTGTTCTTTGTTTTCCTTATGATAGATCTGCTGGTGATCGAAGTCTGAGTAAACTTGAAACTGATAATTTTGATCAGGTACTTTCTGAATCAGGCCACTCCTGCGCATATTGTGTTACAATGCTATTGATAATGTTTTCCCTAGTTTATTTATTTATATCCTTTTTATGGTAGGAGATGGGGATTTAGAGATTTGCAGTAGCTTTTTTTTTTTTATATAAATTTTTTATGTATATGCATACTTTTGTAAGTGTGTCTATTTATCTCTTACAATTGCTTTTGTGCAGAGACTTGGTGCAAATTCTGGGAAGATGCATGTTTATGATCCAGTTTTCATCTTGCGTTTCTCAATTCATGGTCTTGCAATGGAGTACATTGAGCCCTTAGAGTTCGCTAGTTTAGGTTTGCTTGCAGTTACATTTATGACTTTGTCTTCACCTGATGGTGATATTAGGAAGTTGGGCTATGAGGCAATTGTAAGATTCAAGAATGCTCTTGAGGTACAGATTTTTCTTAGTTTAGTGTGGCTATTCTGATTTAATTGTTGATACATGAAATGGCATCTTCAATAGGTGGCTAGCATCTTGAATTCATTCCAAAAATTGAAACTTTTGTGTTCTCAATTGATATATCTTTATTCTCGAGAAGATAATACATTCTTATTATATGTCTCTGGTGATTTTGAAATAGTCTATAGCAGCATAGGTGAAGTTGATGTTATGATTATAATGGAGTTGTATTTAGTGAAGCCAAATTCTCATCATAATCTCCTGTAAGTTATCAATGTCGAAAAATCAGTTCTGTAAGGAGTGTCATTGAGAATTTGTAAATATGCAACTTAAAATGAAAATGCATGTGTCGACATTTTTCATGTCTTGTTTGTTTTCAGATCTTGCATCTAATTTACTATGTAGACAATAAGTTTTCATATAATTTTATAGATTACCTAATTTTAGGCATTGTGGCAAAAGGTTGTGCAAGGATTGCGCTTTCTAATCATTTTTTCTTTGTGCTTTGAATAACTGAAACCATTGGATTCAGAAATGTCAAAAGAGGAAAGATGTGATGCGACTCAGGCTTTTATTGTCTTACTTGCAAAATGGCATAGAAGAAGAGTGTCAGAGGATTCCTTCCATAACTGCTGTATTTGTTGCTGAAGCTTCATTCATTCTGTTGGATTCTTCTCATGATCATTATTCACCTATAAGTAAAGCTCTCATGCGGTCTTCAGGTGCTAATATGAAGGTATCACTTTCTTTCTGTGACTGTCCTCTTCTTTTTTGCTATATTGCCTACTGAAGGAGTTCAGTTGGATACTCTTTGAACATTCAGTTTTGTCATCTGACTTTATTTTTTTGGAATATCTATGAGGATTTCTCACATTATTTTGCTTTTTTTGGGGGGAAAAGGGTATACCTTTATTCCAGGAGTTTTTCTCGAGTTGTTCTGCTAATTTCAAATCTGAGAGGTTGTGGATGCTTCGCCTTTTAAACTCGGCTTTAAATATGGATGATGATGCTCAAATACTTGTCAGAAACTCGATTTTTGAGACTATTTTGAATTTCTATGCATCTCCTCTTTCAGATGCTGAGTCTAAGCAACTGATTTTTCAGGTAATTTATATTATGCTCTTCTGGTAAGCTTCTCATTCTAAAATAACTGGTGGATAAGATATGCTTTCTCCGGTAACCTGCATAACCTTCTTTGTATCCAGTTCAGGCTCAGTAAAGTGACCATTCATCCTGTATCAATTAGTTGTATTTTTTATTTTGTTTTTGCTCCATCATCTTGTGATCTTTGTGAATGTCACGAAGCTTCAATTTTTCTGCTTATGTTTTATCATTTATTTCCTCCTCTTTGCCCTCTCTTTAGCTGATCTATGATTATTTACTTCTCACCGTATTTGTATTGTATTCTCTGAGGGGTATAATTTGCATAGTTAGAAGATGTTTCTCATCTTTATTGCTGTCATACGCATCAGTCTCTTTTGTGTTTATGGTTGAGTGCCATCATGCTGTTGGAAAAAGTAATCTGATATTTAGCAGTTGGACCCATTGCTTTTAAACACAAATATATAGAACTTTTATGGGTAAAGAACAATTTAGCTGCTAGACTTATGATGCTTCTTGGGACTCCTGCCTGAGATTTTCATGCTTTTAATATACAGTATTTGATACTTCAACACAGCCAAATTTTTATGATGTTGACTGCAGATGGTGAAGAAGTCGGTTAGGCTACAGAAAGTAGGCTGGAACTTGGTTGTACACTGTGGCATAATTCCTTGGCTGTCATCTCTTGTTGCATCTTTTCATGGGACTTTACCCACAGACCAGAGAACCTTTCCATTTGACAAGTTAGATGCGGTGCTGGAGGTATAGTTTATCTTTTCCACTTCTTTGGTACTTAGTCAAAATACTTCACTCTGTTTCTCTCTCTCACCTGCCCTGGATTATATCTTTGTGTGTGTGTATCTAAGGAAATTGCACGATGAAAACCAAGTAGTTATAAAAATGTTAGCATCTTGCAGTTCCATTAACTTGTTTCCCCAAGAAACTCTCAGTTGAGAGACTAATGAGTTCTTCCAATTTGCTAGGGGTGTAGCTATCTCTGTGCATCTTTCTTTCTTGTTAATAGAAGTTTACTCTTTGCTTCTTGTACCATTATTAATTCCTTTCCTCCAAGATGAAAATAAATCAACTTTGGCTGTAATCTGTCAGATGGTTTTTGCCCATCGTAAGTCACATACATATGCAAGCCAAAATTAGTTGACAAGTTTTTCAACTTCTGTATAATTCAGTTGTCAACAAACCAGACATAGAATGCTCTTGATTTAGTCATTCCATAATCAGATATATTATGGGTAACCAGATCTTATCATTTCCCTTGCGCAAAAATCGGTTAAATATTGGTTGAAGTTCTAATTATAAATGCTGAATCATTTTGTACTATAATTAAAGTCTGTGTGCTTCTATTCAGGCGGCAAATGATGTTATTTCATCCAGAAGTATTAGCGAGTGGTTGCAAAAGTCTGCCCTCGAGCAACTTGCTGAACTAGCATCTCATCTGTACAGAATCTTAGTTGGTGGCACAAGGTTTACGCGAGAACAAACTAGAACCACTGATTTGATTCTGCAACTGTTGATGACAACATCGAAGATCTCTCAGAAGAGAAAAGTTTATCAGCCACATTTTACCCTATCTTTCGAAGGTTTATATGAATTGTACAAAGCTGCTGATGCATGTAGCAGTGGGAACTTATGTTCTACTGCAGAGATTGGACTCAAAGCTATACTTATGAGTACTCCTCCTGTTACCATTCTTGACACGGTACCCCCTATCATGCATATGTTTTCTATGTTAAGTTCTTTCAGTTGATTCTGGTATGGGCATGAACAATGGTTTTCTATTCCGTGTTTTTCATTTATCATTGAGGGAACCTAATCAGTATCTTCACATGCAATACTCTGTTCTTGTTAAATCTCATTGAAATGTTATTTGCAGGATCAACACAAACTTTGCGAGTTTGTTAGCTGGGCGATTTCAACTGCTCTGCAGTTGGAATCGATGAAAGAGCCTGAAACTGAGGTACTGTGGTGCAATTCATCAAAAACATCAGAAGAACTTGAAGAAGAGAATTATCTGGCAAAGCTTTTAAGATGGCTGACTGCTTCAGTAATTACTGGAAGGCTTTCTTGGATATCGAGCAATTCGAAATCCACTTCTTCGAGATTGGAGCTGAATAGTCTGCAGTCTCTGTTGGATTGCGATAAGAAGGGATTTGGAAACCAAAAGGATATCTGCTGCGTGGAGATACTAGGCAGATCAATTTTTTACCTACAGCAGCTATTAAGCACAAAGTGGAAATTACTTCCATCTGCTATTTCTGCACTCTGTGTCCTCCTCATTTCGGGCCCCTCTGCAGGTTCACTCACTTCTTATTACTGTTTAATATGAATTGTTCTTTTTTTTTTGGCTGTCGCCTCTGCTTTGTGTTCTGTTGCAAGAGAGAAAAAATTCTGAATTAGATAAGCTGGAAGAAGTTGATGCTCCACTTTAGTCGTCTAACTTCGATAAAACTGACTGAATTTGGCCTTGCTTTTGCCAGGATTAGAATCCATGCTTGATGATGATGGTATCCCTGTGGCATTGCTCTTCCAAACAATAAACATCCCAGCCGAAGCTAATCCTGCCTGGAGATGGTATGTGTGTTTAAATTTTTTAAAATGTTGCTTCTATAAATTATACTTCTTTTTCTGTTCATATATGTTGCATATGAATATATGTTACATTCATATGCTCCTTTGAACTTGATAGGTCATTTTATCAGCCTTGGAGAGACCTTTCATCAGAGCGTTCTAAAGCGGAGAAGCTGGAAGAGATTCATGTGTGCCAAAAGCTTCTAGTGGTAATTTCCAAGAAGCTGGGACAGAAATCTCTATTTTCCCAGTTTCTGTCACTTGAAGATGTCGAAAATTTCCAGGTATTCAAGTGGGAAAGAACCATACTTGATTCTAAACGATGATGGTTTTTGTACATAAAAGTATTTGACTACACCTTAGCCACTCCCATTGATTTGTAGGAAGCAATAAATATACCACTAAAATCCCTATATAGAGTGTCCAGATGTTTATTAGGAGTTTTTAGTTCTTGAATTGAATGCCACCATGAGAATTGCTTGATCAAGAGGGTTAAGTTTTCAGAATTCTTGAAAACATTTGGGTGGCCCCTTTTCCTCTGTATCTTTATAAGATTAAGACAGATGTCGTTCATCGATCAAGTTACTTCCAGATGATGATTTTTTGTGCTATCCAATGAGGCAATGATGTCTGGGAGGAGTCAAATTTTGACACCCAGTTCAATACAACAGTCAAAAGACAAAAGAATGGGCGGTGGAATGGCCAAAAGCTACTGTTTAAGTAATGGTTACGCTATCCAAAGCTTTTGGTGGTATTTGTGATGGAATTTTCCCTACCCCGTGGTATCCAAAGCTTTTGGTGGTATTCTTATTTGTTGCATACTTTGCTTATGTAATTTTACCTTTATGTTTATCTTTAAAGAAAAAGAAAGGAAAAGAAAAAACTCTATCCAAAGCCACCTGTGGAGTTTGTGCAAAAGATTGGATCTTGAACGGTACACCTCACTAATCTTGTACCAATCCTTCATCGGATCATTTTTATAGTTTACCTCTCATGTCTCTCCTCATCTTTCTAGTTCTTCTACGCATCTTCATTACCCTACCCTTTGGTTTGTACCAGATTAATTTTGCGATTTTGCTTCTCTTAAGGTTGAAGATCTTGCAAACTATATGCTACCTACACCAACCAGTTTGGCTACCATTACAATAGTTCTTGAAAGAAAGAAACAAAGAAAAAGCAAAAACTAGTCATTGCAATCCTTTTTGGGTAAAAAGTTGAAATGAGAAATTTGCATTTAATCCCAGTTAAACATCTTGATCCCAGAACAAGAAGAAACCACAAAACCATAATCATATAAAATAAAGAAGAGAAATCCCTATCATCATATTATTTCATGGAATCCCTCTAACAAAACTCAAATGTTTAGATGAGCATAAGCCTGAAGGGCGTCTCCGGTTAATCGACAAACTCTCCAATCCGGCAAAATCTTCGCACCCATTTGTTCATAGAACTTTATGGCATTCACATTCCAATCCAGCACAACCCACTCCACCCTTCCGTAACCCATCCTGGCCGCTTGCGCCGCCACCGCCGTGAACAGCATTCTCCCGAACCCGTTCTTCCGGTAAGGCTCCCTCACGAACAAATCCTCTATGTAAAACCCGGGTTTCGCCAGGAACGTTGAGTAGTTAGGGAAAAATAGCACAAACCCCGCCACAAAGACGTCGCCTCCGATCCCGGAGCGGAAAACATCCTTCTCGGTGTCCTCGATTGGAAGTTCTAAGTGGAAGTTTTTGACGATTGGGGAGAAACCCTGGCTTTGTTCTTGATTAGAGGGCGTGAAAGGGTCAGGGGAGACTTCGAGGATGAAGACGGTGAAGGACGTGAAGGGCGGAAGTGGGTTTTGGGGAGGGAAGAGCGTGGCGGCGAGAGAGGCCTCGGTGGCGGCGCACTGATCGGTGAGGCGTTCGTAGACGGCCATTTGGTGAATGAGCTTGTGGATGTGTGGGACGTCGATGATGTTGGCTAAGCGAATGCGGGCAAAGAGGAGATGGCGCGGCGGAGCTGTCTCGGGGACGATGGTTTCGGGTGTGGCGGCCGGGGATGGAGACGGTGGCGGTGCCGCTGCTGCCATTTTTACCCACTATCTTTTGGCTTTGTGAAGTTTCTAGAGAGTTTGGGAGAAAATGAAGTTTAGACTTTAGAGGGTTTAAGTATTCCTTAGTAATGTATTTATAGATGAAATTGGTGTGTTTTACATTTCATTTTAAGTTTTATTTCATCTCATCTTTTAAGAAATATCCTTAAATTTTTACACATTTTAATATATCTTTTATGAAGGCAACTGAAAAGATAATTAAAGGAAATGTGACCCATGACTTTTTAAGGCTATGTGCTTTAATTTTTTATTTTAATTTTAACAGTAAATTTAATATATTATAATTAATTTTTATCATTTTTAATACAATTTTTTACTATTCAGTTATATTTTTTTACATTTTTAAATACACTTTTTACATTATAAACATATTTTTTCAAAACCAAAACTGAATGCATCTAACTAAGTGCAACAGATGCACATAAAAATCTCTTGCAATAATTGTAGTTAGACGTGATGTCAAGAATATTTGAAGTTACAGAAATAAAGTTTGCCTCTTCATCTTCTTTTCCTTTTTCGCTCCTGGAGTGTTGCCAAATTCATATTGATTTGTCGGGTCGAATCGGTTGACTATCGACCCCCTATAGTAGCCATTTCTGTTTGTAAGCAAATCGAATTTGGTCAAATTCGATTAGAATTGAGTTGAACCTAGGGTTAACTTATGATTAACCCTCTAATCCTTCAACCCCTTCCCTCCACCAAATTGAGGTGATCTTTTAATCTTTTGTTATGCCAGTTTATTCTTCGATTTAATTATGACAACACGACTTTAAACCAAATAACCCTATAATCCTTCAACTCCTTTCCCTTTCCCAAATCGAAGCTGATCCTTTAACTTTTATTTTTTATTTTTATCTTTCTTTATGTCGATTTGCTATCGAATCCGGTTTTGAAAACACGATTTAGTTTCATTCTCTCATTCCCGTCGGTTGCCAGTTTGCATTTTAGCAGAACATCCTGGATATGGATTACTTCTTCTGATCCTAAAGCACTTTAATTCATCCAAAAACACTATACTAGTCAGTCAGACAAAATGACCATAACAAGAATGTCGAAAAACACATGAACGTCGTGTCTGCTTTTTTTTCCCGAAAAATGAAATGAATGTCCGACCACTAAAAGCAATCATTTGACTAACTAATGTACAAACAAAAGTATCAATTCTACAATCTCTACACCCTGAAGCTTAAGGACCATAGCATTCTGGTTTCAGAGGGCTCCATTTTTGACTCAAGAATTGCTCTAAAAACGCTGGTTGGTCAGGTCCACCCAAGTTTATACCAAAATACAACCTAAATGGGGGTAACTTTTGACCTTGTTAGTTCACATAATGGCCAGTTTTCCTTCGATGTCTGCTGAAGTCTGATACAAATCTGAAAGTAAGACCACATCCCTTAATCTTACACTTGTAGGGTCGTTCCCCTGTATGTACCCTAATGTGTTCGGTCCTCGCCCACGCCCACTTGAATGACATTGTGCAGCCTTTCCATGGACATTTCAGCGGCCTATTGTCGTCGTGGACCCGCTGGTGGAGCACGGCGTATTTGTGGGAGTTGAACTTCTTCCCACACCCTTTTACTGGACACCGGTTACGCAAGTGTAGGGCTAGCTCCGCCTTGGTCTGGAAGCTCATCCGGCAGCCTTCCACGTCGCACCTGTGAGAGCCCTTCTTCTTCTCTTTCTGATCCTTGTTCCGAGCTGAGTCATTAACGTGTTTGCTCGCTGTTTTTGCTTCCTTTTCATCCATGGTGGGCATGGTTTTATTATCCATGACATTTGCCAGAGGTTGATCACTTTTCGCCCTCGGCCTTAAGCCTTCACATGGACTTCTAATGAAGCTACTAAGCAAATTAGCTGGATCTTCAAGTTGCAAGTCTGCTCTTTTCCGTTTGCTCCTACTTTTTTCATCAGTCTTGGTTTGTCCTTCCGTGGAAATTAAATAATCCAACTCTTTGGTCTCAGACAAAGATGGACTCTGGCTGCTGTTGTTTTGCTGCTTACTATTAGGCATCTCTCCAGGAATTTCAGCTTCTTCTGCCACGGTATTTTTGTATTTGCTTGACAACTGAACATCAGAGGAAACAGCTTTATCCTCCTCTTCTCCCTCTGTTTGCTGGATTTCATTCAGCCCTTCACCATTGACAATTGAATGATTTACCGATTCACCTCTCCCGCGGCATTCCTCTACTACACTCGTTTCTGAATGCTCATTAATCTGCCTCCCAGTAGAGTCAATAGAATGACAACATGAATTACCAGGGTTGGGTACATCTTCTGTACAAACATCTCCATCAGCCTGGATATTACACTTCTTTCCAAATTCGTCTGTTCCCACCGAATCACACACCCTGCTTTCAAAGCCCATCTCGGAGACAATACTTTTCTCCTTCATAACCTCAGAACTTTCATCATCGTTAACACAAATGTAATGTGACTCAGAAGAATTTCCAACAATAACAGTGTCGTGCTTTTCAGCAGCTCTCTCCACAGCATGAATGTCAGGAAATTTTTGTAAGTCTTGCATAGTAGGATCATGCTTTCCATTCAACTCAATCTGTTTCTCTGATCTACTCTTTCTAGAATGGCCATCGACCACTGTTGCACCTTCCAAGGTGGTATCGACAGAAGAATTTTGAAGTTTTGACCCAGAAGGATTTACATCAGAATGTATCATAGGTTTCCCACAAGAGGCAGAAAAACTCAAACCCGAAGAAGGATTTCTTGAATCTTCAACTCTAACAAGAGTGTTGTCGAACGTGTCCCCATGCTTCTCATCAGAAATCACTTTACTAACTCCTTCGACACTACACGGCTTAGACTTATATCTTTTCCTGTAGTATTGAATGGATACTCCACCTTGTTTTAAAGCCAGTTCATCACCCAGCTTGACTGCTGCCTTTTCTACCTTATCAGTCTGACTGCTCTGAGACGGCTTGTTTAGGACAGAATCAGTCAAACCCCGCTTTGAGCGTGATTTCCTGCACTGCCACTTGAATGTATTTACACTAAGAACTGCCTCAGGAAACAATCCATCTAAAGTCAATGCATGCTTCACTTTCAAGGATGGGAACTTTTTTCTCATATTTACACAATGCTGCATACTGACATTCAATTCCGAGGACCAATCCCTCGCACATTCATCTTTTTCTTGATTGTCAATTGCATGATCAATCAGGTGCAGATCTTCCGGCGAAGCAGTTCCTAATGGAATGTCATTGTAAGTGAAAGGGGTACCAATTTCCTCTGCAACAACTGCACTGTGAGCTTTTATTTTCTTAAAATCTACAAAAATATGAAACGAAAACAACTTCATTAGGTTGATGAGCAATATTCAAAACAAGCCAGCCTTTCATTGGTGTGACAAAGGATTGGGTCAATTGAGATAGAGGAATAATGTATTTCGTGTGTATTTACATTAAGTGATCAAATGAACATAATTACCTGAATGGCAGATTCCTAGAACATTCGCCCCACCTTTCGGATGTAATAGATCCACAGTTTGAATTGCATGCTCCAGGCAGAATAGTCGTGGTTTTAAAAATCCATTTGAAAGGTTCCAACTACTTTCTTGCTTGGCTGCTGAAGAAACTGTTGTGCAATCTGTGGAAGATGAATGGTTGAGGAATGGAGAGTGAAATAAATACCTACTAACCCAAGTATTACAAACAGTTACGTGATTATTATGTCTAGTTACTACTTCTAATGTTGTTTTTCCAATATTTATTTTCTGCGGTTATTGCTTATCATATTTATTTCATTAGAGAACTTGATATGCCATATATATAGGCCTCATACCTAGAAGAGATCTCTCAACATTAAGGACCCTGGCTTCAGATCCCATGGGTTGAGAAACTCCAATTTGTGGAACCAAACCCTGACTCTCAGGCAGAAGATTTCTTGATGCTTGCTCAGATGGTTGTACAACAGCCATAAAAGGAAAACCAAGAATGCCACAGGCCACGCAGGGTAAGGTCCCAGAATCAACTTGATAATCACTTTGTAAGTCATCGGCATCATCGACATAAAAATCAGTAACAGTTTCCATATACAAGGTCATCTGGGTATACAAGTCTTCAGTGCTGTCCTTGTCACGAAGACTGTTCTCTTTTGTTCTTGGCTCAACAGTATCAGTTTGACTACATAGGTCGGAATCTTTGTTCGGAGATGGCAGCAAATCCAGATCCCATAAAACCACATGATAAGAGGAATTTTTCTCAAGAAGCATGGTCAAGAGACGGTTTTCCTTTAATATATCTTCTATAAATGCTTTCTTCACTGCAAGCTCTCGCTCTTCCTTCTGACGATCTTTAAGACGAGAGCTTCTGGCTCCTGGGATCAGGGATCTTGGAACTCTGTCATCCAAATGAGTATCTATATCAGACTTGTGACAAATATCAATTAGCAATTTATCTGGCACCTTAGGAGTCATGAAGATAGAGAAATAGAAGCAAATGGAGCTAAGCAAACTGAAACCACATACTAAAGAAGCAAATGACAACAATGCATATCTTCCTCAATCCATAGATTTTTAACTCAAATGAGTAAAGGCTCAAAATGTAGGAATTGGGTACCAACCAATTAGGCCACCTCCTGGTTGTGAAAAACATTATCAAATTCTAAACAAACAACCACAATTTCAATTGTCAACCCAAAAAAAGGGAACCTAGAAATGCCCTAATATGAATTTGATAATATAATTGTCGATCATACAAAATTTGTGAACATGTTTGTGAGTAGAATATAACCTTGCTATGAAAGACATAGTCAGAAGATATAGCAGCTGCTGATGAGAAAGCATGGGCAGGTAATTCATAGCAGCTCTACGTACAGCAGCTTCTTTGGCCACTGTAAGCCACTTAGGGGTACTGAAGTTTGCAGCTTCTCCACAATTAAAACCTATTAAAAATAAAATTAGAAACAAAATAACAAAAACAAATAAAGACGTTGAGGTTTCATGCACATTCTACAGACCCCGCCAATCTGACTTTGAGAAGGTTAATTCAGTTTAGCCTATAGAGCACTTATACCACAATTTCCAGAGAGATCCTCAAAACTATTATTTTAGGAACATAGTTTGAAATTTTAAACTTAATGATAATTAGGTGCCAATTGATTGAAACATAGTGAGATATGCTTTCCCAATCAATATTTCTTTTAATGGTACCTAACCCAAAATAAAGTTCTGAAAGAAAAGCAGTCATTACATCCAACCAAAGATCTGCCAAGTAAATGGGCTAAGCAGCTACTTAATAGAAATAAACCTCATTCGTTTCAAAACCATATTTAGCTTCCAACGGCTGATTACCTTCAGAATTTTTATTTTATTTTTTGCTGCAAAAATAACAAAAAATATGAAAGAAAAAAAACTGCCATAAGATAATGAAAGCATTTAAATCCATGTTAACTCTGACCCAGAATATCTATTCTGTTTCAGATTGTTAAATGTGGGAGGTCAGACTTCAAATACAAATGGAAGATGTATGATAGGAATTCAACTCCAATAAATTATATTTGCAAAGTGATCATACCATGGCTAAATCCAACATGATAAGCCCTAGGAAATGTCACAACAAATTCACCAGGATTCTGGACTAACCTAGCAAAAACAACAAAACTGTCCATCAGCAACTATTAGATACTATTCAATAACTATCCATAACTAACTTGTATAGTCCACCTGAAAGTGGACATGTCATCCAAAAATCTGAAACAATAAAGTTGGTGAATAGAAATGGAGATTGTTCAGAAAGAAACAACTCACCTACAACATGGGATGCCTGATGCAACAATAACTTCAGGCGATACAAGAGTAGTCTTTTCACCAAGGAGGGTTAGAGCATCTGAAATTTTGAAAACAAGTCAAACTATTTAAGTTATAGATAGAGAAGAGTGACACATTACACAATAGTAATATCAGACTTAAGGTGGAAAAAGGAAGGCAACTCATGAATCTATGAATTCAAGCAGTTGTCCTAGTCGATACAAACTGCAGTTTGAATCATTTTTTAGTGCAGCCAATCCCTGATTTCCCAGTATAAAATCAATAAAATAGATGTGAATAATTAAGGTCACATCAATCCAACAATATATCATTCTTCAAGAGGTTTATCAATAATCCTGAAGCCATCACGATATTTGAACAAGAACGTGGCTATTGGTGTCTATTGATTTTGGCCTTTTGTGTCTAAGAAAGTAACAAGTGGGTAAAACCATAGTAATATAGATCCTAGCACGCATCTAACAATCTAAAGTAGTTCTGTTAACAAGGAACTCTAGCGCTTTCAAGGCTGATAATCTTTCATCAATCAAGAAGCCACATTCGTACAATAAAGAATTAAGAAAGTCTCCAAGACAGCCAACTCCGTGGCCTTCATAACAACCAATATCCACAACAAAGACCAACAATAATGCACACAATAAAAAACTTGGGTCACTGTCATTCTATTCTAGGAGAGGAGCTAAAAGGAAAGCATGTTTCATGAGACATCCACAAGAAGCCAGAATCTCTACCAGGTAAACTGATCCATCAACATAAAATTGATTTTCTTTAAAAAAAAAAAAAAAAAAACTCAATAAAATTTACATGAAACACGCTAAATTATGTAGGATTTTGCGAAAAAAAAACAGTAATTTTCTATTAAATGGAAGTGAGTGTCCTCCAAAACAATAAGAAAAAAAAGCACCACAGTGGTGGAAAATGGAACTGTGGAGTAAATGCACTCTGGAGCTGTAATTCTTCCCCTATTTTGTACTACTACCTTAAAGGCCTCCAAAAAAATTTAATTGCTATTAGTAAATCTAAAATTGAAAGCACATACATACCTACAGGATTGGTACTTCCACCATAAGCATGAACACGGATTACCTCTTCAAAAGAGGACGCAAAATCTCCAGGCACTGAATACCATGTCTTTGGAGAGCCCACATGAAGGAAATTCAAACTGTGAAGTTCATGATCTTCAACGTGCCAAGCAAACCAGCTGAACAACATTCCGATATAAACCATAGGCGAAGTAACACCAGGAATGTCATCTGGCATGTAACGCGTAAGTGACCCAGGTGATCTTGCTATTACTTGCAAATTCCACGGACAATTTGAAAGCTTCCAACCAGCTGTTCCAGGCATCTCATTACTAGCACCTGAAAACTTTCCTTCAGAAACGACTTCAGACCGGTCAGATGACATCGATGATGGGGAAGTGGCTACTTCGGACTGCTGTATATCCACGTTAGTTACATCTGCATTCTTATCTGCAAGACAATTTTTCACAATACTGCTACTACTATCTACAGGGTCATTCTGGCTACAGGAATTTCCTTGACTGTTTTTGTCAAAGGCCCCCCTTTTCCGCCGCCGCCTCCTTCGTCTATTAAAATATCGAAATGAGCCTTCTGGTTCTCCAAATCCAGAGCCAGGCACATCATTTGCATACTCAATATATATAGGCTTCTCAGAAGCTGCTTTCCAAAACATAGCCTCCACATCTAATGGAGAAACCTCCTTCACCATTCCTAACTGACTCTTCGCAAAAACCCTCGATTTTGCTTCAAACTGCTCCAATGTATAAACCTCCCCACTTTGCCAAACTTGCTTTGCTGCTCCCATGGGCTGACCTCCAACTGTCCCCTTTGCCTTCTTTCCACTCTGGCCCAATTCTTGATGCCTTGTTGTAAAAACTGCCTTAACCTCTAAACCACTGGTCCCTTCAATCCCATCATCCAATTTCCTCACATTTACATCAGAACCCAATTCAGGGCACTTGGCGAGGGTCTTATTCAAATTATTAAGGACATATTTTTTTGACGGCTTAGGCAATGGTGGAATCACCTTACAGATACCAAAAGCACTAGCTTCTTTCTCTATCTTTGAAATATATGCAATTGGGTCAGCAAATTCAGTATCAGTGGGGCGAAACTCAGGTGCCAATGGCAAGGCCTGAAGCCATTTGGGTATATTCGCATCCCTCATTTACAACCCTAGATTCAAAACCATAACCACTCCAGAATTGAACACATTAAAACCACAGCCAGACTACTTCAAATGTTGCAGTTGAACTTCACACACAAACACAATGAGGACAACCTAACACATTATCACTGCTCACACCCAACCCAACCCAAAACCCTAGATTAAAGGGACGGCTAAAGGGATTTCTTTGGCGCCAAAGAAACTTGACTAGCTTCCAGCAAATAAAGCAAAGAAACAGATGCGGAATGCAAAAGCAGAAATTCAAAAGTAAATGATAATGGTAGGAATCAAGAACCTGGAACTCCAATCAAAGTGAGGTCTTCCAGATAGCCCTGCAACGGAAAATGGTTGAATTGAATTTCGTTTAGGTTTTGGGTTGGGGCAACCAATTTAGGAATTATTTTGAGATGCGTAAGTTAGTGTTTTTGGACGTGATTTTGTTAAATTGCGCCTTCGTGTACAGTAGTCTACCCAATAAACAATTGCTCCGGCAGACGCCGAGCCGAGCCACGCCAAATTCCGTATTTCGATGCATTTGTGTTGTAGGCTTCTAGCCGCCCAGGTTAGCGCCATTCCACTGCTTATGGGAAAGACCCATTTGCCCCTAGTATTATATTTTTTTTGTTGTATGAAAAGTATTAGAATTCGTCTAATCACAATTACCATACCTCACAGGCTCACACAATGCGGGCTGAGCCAGCACACAATACAACAAGTGGAGGCCACTGGAAAGGGAAAAGACTAAACTGGGGAGTACCGTTTGACTACTACTGCCACTTGTACTTGTGAGTTGACAGAATTCGATATCTAATTATCTACCGTTCACGACCTTAAAATTTCAGTATGGTATATTCTTAATCATTCTATAAGCATTATATGTTTTTATAATGTTTATAGAAATGTATATCAAAGTAAAAAGTGAGACGAAACTTGTGAAATTAAATGGAATAAAATAACTTGCCTGACAAAACTTATATTTAAGCACATGTATTGTGCTTAAATAAAATTTTCATATAAAAATCATTTAAATAAAGAAACGATTCTCTTGATTTTTTGACAACTTTATGATGTGACGTAAAAAGTCCATTTCAGGAATGATGCTTCTTCGCAGCCCATAGAATTCTTGTGAATAGTAATTGCCCAATTCTGAGAACTGATCTGGATAACTTGATTCAGTAAGGGTGATAAAGCTTGAGGATTTTGCACTGTTCCGGTGACAACAATGGAAACTAATCAGGGAAAGGAGCGGGGCTTTCCCCCTGTATAGGCTCCGACGATCAAGTCAGTAATATCAAAGAGAGAAATAGCAATTGAATAGAAACTTAATAGAGAGACAGTATTGAGAAAAGAAGTATGAATCCCTTGTCATGAATTACTTGAGAGTCATTTGTTCAGAAATCACTAATGAGAATTGCCAGAAATTGCTTATGAAGGACCTACCTCAAATGAGTCTGGTGACTGAGTATTTATAAGCTCATCTCCTTAGTTCCGTTAGGTCATGGAGACATACGCTCTCACTTTTTGTCCTCTTTATGATGAATTTAGCCGTTCCGGGAATAATGGCTTTAACTTGGCTCCTTTGTCATTATTGCTTCTGCACATATTAAAATAATGGCCCTACCATGATACCTAAATGCCGTGATAATGTTCTTTATCTCAAACCGACCTAAACTTGATTGACCTAAATGTTGCCGACCTAAGTACTCATGTTACCGATCTAGATCGAACTTTGATACATCTTTTACCGATCTAAGCTTCTCATATGGGGTTATACTTTTATGTTTAACTGACCTAATCTTATCCCGTTCAACTATTCTCATTTACCGACCTATCTTGAGTTTGGACGTTGTTTACCGATCCAACTTCTCTAAGCTTTTACTGACCTGGGCTTCTTGAGTAGAGTTATATTTTGATTGTCTCAATCTTACCGAGCTGAGTTATAAGGTTTACCGATCTAAGATTCACAAATTGGTATATAACATTTTTCGACCTAATCTTTCATGAGTTTTTACTGATCTAAGTCTTCATAACCGATCTAAACCTTTATGACCGACTTAAAGTTGTAACACTGTTATAGATTTGGTTTGTATGATTTTTCCGACCTGAACATGGATCTAGGCTTTAATTGTGCCTTTATTTTCTACTATTTATCTTCGTTTTAGTCCATTGGGCTTGGCCCAATGGAGATTCAATTTCATGCACATCAACAAGCCCCCCCAGTATTAGGTTTTACTGGTCTAAAACTTAATACTTAATGAGTTTCACCGAGATAAGATTTAGCCTAAAGGACTTATCATGAATTCCCTGATATCAATCCGAGCTATTTTTTCGGGCTAAACATGATACTGTATTTTACTAAACCGAAATCGTGGCTAAGGCATTTATAGAGTGTTCATCCGACCTATAATTTATAGATTACTGACTGTCAAAACAAGAAATACGACATGAAATCCGACCTACAAAGAATAGTCTCATCCAATTGCATAGGTAATAATTGTAATATCGATTTAAAGAATTTGAACAGTTCTTTCGGGCAAATCAAATAATGCAATAATAAAAGTGTACCTTTGCGTTATACGAGATCTGATCATTCGAAAAGCCGGGGTATGATAGGCACGCTTTTACGTCCATCAAGGCGATTTGTACGACTTTCCATGTTTTATCATTTCTGAGATGGTATTAAAGACCGTACCTGTTAGGATTGTTCACGTCTCTTCAATTTCTTCGAGGCTCTTCTATAAAACCGTGAGAGCAACAAGCATTTGGCACCATGCGCTATTTGCTTTCCTGAAAGAGAGAAATTTTTTGCTTTCCTACCTACTGCCGGAGTCTTCATATCTTGCCGGAATCCGAAGGTGTTATCTTTCCGATCCGTTAATCTCGTCCATTTTACCGCCGTTCCGCCGCCGTATCTATCTCTTCCATCTAACCGATTGCCATGGCTTCCGAAAAGAGTTCCAGCACAGGAGCGTCTCGCCAAAATCCGAGCTCAGGTTAGTGCGTTCTTTCCCTTTCTGATTTTTCTGATTTACTTTAAAGCATGCGACTATTATATAATACGTTTATCTAGATTTATGCATGATTTTGGCACTGCTTTATGTAGATTCGGCTGCTCCCTATGAATTTAAACCTGAAGAAATAAGTTCCGAGCTCACTATGGTAGATTTAAAATCCCTAAAATCGGACCATTATATAGACCCAAACGTCCAGATCCGTTTACCGACACCCGTAGAAAGGATAAATAGCACTTCTGGGGATTGGGTAGGTGTTTATGAATATCACCTAAAATTCGGGCTAAGGTTCCCTGTCCCGAATTTTTAAAATGAGATGATTGATTTTTTGCACATCGGGCTGAGCCAGTTAGTACCTAATGCCCTTAGATTTTTGATAGGATTTATGTGTGTTTGTGTTGGGGCTGAAATCCGACCCTCAATAGATTTGTTCTTTCAATTTTACACCGTCCGCCAGTACCCTTATGGTCAGGGGTGGGTAACTTTTCAAAAACGTAGAAACAGCCCCATCCTTATGACCGACTCCCCTGATACTAATAAAAATTAGAGGTCTAGATATGTCATGGTGAAGGCCAATGAAGCAAACCTACCTAGACGTTGGTCACAAGTTATACTCCCGGCCGACCAAACCCGAAATACATCTGACCCCATAGTGCAGTCGGACTATAAAGTTCTAAGAAATTTTACCTGCAAGGTTAAGTATTCGGCTAAGTCCCCTTCAGAGGGCCTTCTGGTTTGGGCCGGGCTGAGCCAAGCCCCCGGTGTAGAAGGAGAAAGTAAATACCTGTCCCTTTGACTTTTATTTATCGTATCCTCACCTTTTCTAGATCGGTAATTTTGATCTTTGCATGTTACTTGTTTTCAGGTAGCCTCGGTGGATTTGGCAGGAAGAGAAAGGCCAATAAGCCGGCTGCAGTTTCGGGCTCTTCCAAGAGATCGGCTGAGATCGATCTTACGGAAGAGGTCGAGGTTGCCGATCCTCTCAGCTCGGCATTGGTGAACCGGGTAGCGAAAAAGAGCAAACCGACCCAGGCAGAAATACAGGCAGCTAAAGCTGCCAAAGCTCTACAAATGCTGACGAGCCCCACCCACGATCCCGAGCTGCCGAAGCCTGACGATCTTTGGGGACCGGTGGATCCGTTAACAAAAGAAAGGGTCCTTCTACTGAAGGACAAGAGGGATAGACTGATCTCCCTGGCTCGGCCCATACTCCAAGTGCATTTGCCAGAACCTCCGCCTGAGGACGTAAGGCCTTACCAAGAATTGGAGGCTGAAACTGAGAGATCCTTTGAGGAGATTGTTCAAGTGGGCAATCAGCTCCGAAAGAATATGGAGCTGATGGTGCAGCAGGAGGCCTTTCTTGCTTCGCACATAAAAAGGGTGAGCATCGACACTTAATTAACTTGTCTAAAAAATAATGATTACTTCGTGTGACACTCTTAGATCAGATTTTTTGTAGGTAGCTTATAATTATGCCGCTACGTCAAAAAGGGCAACAGCTTTGGACATCTTGGCCCAAAGTTACGAGCTGGAAAGGTCGAAAAAACCGTCCGAGGCCGTTGAGGATTTGCAGTTTCAGCTGGGACTCGAACGCAGCAAAAATTCGAAGCTTGAGGTTGAAAAAACCGGGCTAATGAAGCAAAACCAGGATCTGTGCTCTAAGTCCAGCCAACTGGTGACCAAGATCCAGGGCTTGGAAGCCGATGTGGAGACCCTGAAGGAAGAAAAAGCTTCCTGGGTGAAGGAAAAAACCGACTTGGAGAAGGTCGCGAAGGAGGCGGCAGAAAAGACTGCCGGGCTGGTCAGTTCGGCGGAGGTCGAAGCGGCTCGCCAGGCAGAGCTGAAATCTTTTAAGGAGGGGACCCTGCTGGAGCTGATGAATAAGCGCTTTTTTGAGTTAATCCAGTGCGGGTATACTCTCTGCTGGGATGAACTAAAAGCTTCTAGATCGGTAGAGGATGTCCCTGAAGATTCCATAGCTCCAAACACTTTGCTTCCTCAAGGTCGCGATCCGTTTGATCTGGTTGAGAAGATCAAACAGGAATGCCGAGCCAGCGGTGTTCCTATTCCGGAAAAGAATGATGAACCGGAAACTGATCCCCAGGAAACAGCGGACGAAGCGACTTCCCAAGCACCTCCTTCTTGATGCCGAGCTGTCCAGTTCTCCTTTGTATTTTTGAAGAAATTTTTTGTAATTTCCCAGATCGGATTTGTACTTTTGGATTTTTATGGAATAGAAACTCCCTTTTTCTTTCTTTCGCTGTCTTTAATCTGACGTTTTTTCCGACTTTTGACTTTTATCGATAAGGCCCTTCCCAATAATAACTTGCCCTGTTCTTGTGATTTGCTGATAGCTTGGTTTCGTAGAACTAAATCTCCTGGAACAAAAGCTCAATGTTTGACCCAAGCATCTTGGTGTAACTAAATTTTTTGTAATTTAGTTGATGTACATAGGCAGTGTTCCAAACTTTTTCCATCGAATCCAAACTAAGCTCCAAGTTTTTCTCAGATGCCTGCAAAAGTTTGCTAACAAAATAGATGGGTCTTTGAACCCGGTTATTTCTCAAAGTAAAACTGAGCCAATTATGGATGCAGTGGTAGCTATGTACATATACAATTGCTTTCCATAAACAGGCATGGTTAAAGATGGCAAAGAAGTTAAGCACGTTTTTAGTTGTTCAAAAGCATTTTGACATTCCGAAGTTCATAAACCGATCTAAAACTACTATTCTTCCCGTTATCTGTTGTACTTAACGAATTGACTTAGGCAGATGCATTTGTAATTAACCGAGATACCCCCCTCAGAAACCATGTATCCTAAGAATTTTCCCGAAGTAGCCCCAAAAACTTACCTTAACTGAGATATTGAACAAGAGTTTTCACATAAGTCAAGCAAATATGCAGTGTCATTTTTACTTTCAACTAATCAATATATGCTTCCATGTTCCGACCTAACTGAAAATTTTGCTTACCAAATGGTGAAAAGTAATTCCAGCATTCTTTAATCCAGAAAGCATAGTAATAAAGCAATAAGTACCTTTATCCGTGACAAAAGATGTTTTTTCCTTGTCTCCTTTAGCCATGAAGATCTGATGATAGCCCTTGTAAGCATCCAAGAGGTTTAAGGACACGGAATACAGTTATTGATAGATATATGATTAGTATGCATCCGACCTTAATAAGTTTTTGTACGACCTTGACCGTGGTGAGGTACTGAAATGTAGACTATAATTACCGACCTAACATGAATTTTCGGCCTATTGCTATCTGAAATGCTGAACTAACAAAGTACTATCCCATATCAGACGGTTCGACCTAGCAATGCTTCTAGTGATGACAGAGACTTGTTTAATTGCATACCTCAGTATCTAACCTAAGAATTTGACCAAATATCCTACGAGACTATGCTAATGACTTGTCCCAGCCAAATGTCCAGCCTTGCCTATGTTTAGCCCTGCTTATGTTTGTCCCAACTAATTGCTTAGCCCTGCTTAAATTTGTCCCAACTAATTGCTTAGCCCTTCCTATGTTTGTCTCAACTGACTGCTTAGCCCTTCCTATGTTTGTCCTAGCTAACATATTGGCTTGTTCCTGGTTTTGCCCTGATCAACGTATTGGTCCTGCCCATGATCTGTCCCGGCCAATGTATTGGCCTTGTCCCTGGTTTGCCCTGATCAACGTATTGGTCCTGCCCATGATCTGTCCCGGCCAATGTATTGGCCTTGTCCCTGGCTTGCCCTGATCAACGTATTGGTCCTGCCAATGGTTTATCCCGGCCCATGTACTGGCCCTGCCCATGTAACATTGCCTTGCCTGTTTAACATTAACGAATAGAAACCATCTCACACATGATAGATAAAACATATGCAAAATTGAAGACATGGCTTAAGAGCGGTTCGAGTCTTCCAAGGTATACATGGTAAGGTGATCACATGATTCCTGTAAGTAGTAGCTGGCCAGCTATCATGGTTACTGGTATAATACTCAACCGTCCTGTGAGTATAACATGGTGATTGCCGAAGCCAATCAGTGGTGTCCGAACTGGACTTAACTGTGCCTTGTGTAATTGACAACCAGCCAGTGCCTTGTTTGTAATTATATTGCTAGAACTATCTGTGTCTAGCAATGTCCTACGTACTTGATAATTTGAAATGTAGCAATCGATCACTAGTGGATCGTCACAGTAATTTGAAAGCGGTTCCAAACCGTGTCTTTCAGTAATGAAAACCATAATGTGAAAGCGGTTCCCAACCGTGTCTTTCGCAATACATACTGAATAATAACTATAGTGACTTAAGCACATAAGATATTTTATCGTCCTATAGACCGTACCTGATGGGTCTCCAAGTCCTACCAACAGTGTCTAACCTGACTTCATGATTTGAATGCACTTCCGGGGTCATCCCTTAGGTCGTCAACTGATTAGGGGTTTGCCCTCCAAGTTGTCCACTGACGGGGTCGTCCACGCTCCAGGTCATCCATTAGTGGGTTCTGCCTTTTGGGGTCATCCACTGATGGGGTCTGCCCTCTAGATCTTCTTCTGCTGAGTCGGCCTCCAAGGTCACCCTCTATGGGATCGGTCTCCAAGGTCATCCTCTGCTGGACCGGTTTCCGAGGTCATCCTCTAGAATGTCTTTCTGATTGCCATTCTTCCATTTCTCGATATTCATGCGCAACAAAAATAAAAAATGCAACAAGAGTTATAGTATACAACCAAGAAAACAAGAGACATATGGTATACAATTTCAGGACATATTTTTAATTGTTTTAGGAGATGCCCTTTAAGGTGTTCCTTATGAAATGTTAATAACCAGATAGATGCACACGGTATGCTGGTTGGAAGCGATTCATGAACCTGCCCTTCCCAGATATACATGGTATGCTACTTGGAAGCGGTTCAAAACCAGGCCTTCCCAGATGTATATGATATGACGTTGATTTATTGATGCCAACCAAATTTGTATTTCTATGTGTCAGTTAAGAAATTAATTGTCCCAAAAACTGTACCTAATTGGAGAATTATTTCCTTATTGCAAACTGCTATTCTGAAAGAAGAAGCATCCGTTCCCGAACTTCTTGCGTCATGTCTTCAACAAATTTCTTTGATTGTGAAGAAAATTTGATGAAGAAGATCGATCAAATCGTCCCCACAGACGGCGCCAATTGATGTGACGTAAAAAGTCCACTTCAGGAATGATGCTTCTTCGCAGCCCATAGAATTCTTGTGAATAGTAATTGCCCAATTCTGAGAACTGATATGGATAACTTGATTCGGTAAGGGTGATAAAGCTTGAGGATTTTGCACTGTTCCGGTGACAACAATGGAAACTAATCAGGGAAAGGAGCGGGGCTTTCCCCCCTGTATAGGCTCCGACGATCAAGTCAGTAATATCAAAGAGAGAAATAGCAATTGAATAGAAACTTAATAGAGAGACAGTATTGAGAAAAGAAGTATGAATCCCTTGTCATGAATTACTTGAGAGTCATTTGTTCAGAAATCACTAATGAGAATTGCCAGAAATTGCTTATGAAGGACCTACATCAAATGAGTCTGGTGACTGAGTATTTATAAGCTCATCTCCATAGTTTCGTTAGGTCATGGAGACATACGCTCTCACTTTTTGTCCTCTTTATGATGAATTTAGCCGTTCCGGGAATAATGGTTTTAACTTGGCTCCTTTGTCATTATTGCTTCTGCACATATTAAAATAATGGCCCTACCATGATACCTAAATGCCGTGATAATGTTCTTTATCTCAAACCGACCTAAACTTGATTGACCTAAATGTTGCCGACCTAAGTACTCATGTTACCGATCTAGATCGAACTTTGATGCATCTTTTACCGATCTAAGCTTCTCAGATGGGGTTATACTTTTATGTTTAACCGACCTAATCTTATCCCGTTCAACTATTCTCATTTACCGACCTATCTTGAGTTTGGACGTTGTTTACCGATCCAACTTCTCTAAGCTTTTACCGACCTGGGCTTCTTGAGTAGAGTTATATTTTGATTGTCTCAATCTTACCGAGCTGAGTTATAAGGTTTACCGATCTAAGATTCACAAATTGGTATATAACGTTTTTCGACCTAATCTTTCATGAGTTTTTACTGATCTAAGTCTTCATAACCGATCTAAACCTTTATGACCGACTTAAAGTTGTAACACTGCTATAGACTTGGTTTGTATGATTTTTCCGACCTGAGCATGAATCTGGGCTTTAATTGTGCCTTTATTTTCTACTATTTATCTTCGTTTTAGTCCATTGGGCTTGGCCCAATGGAGATTCAATTTCATGCACATCACTTTAGATATTAAATTACATTTTAATCCTCGTATGCCGGTTGCTCACATACTTCATTGGATAACAATTTTTTATTTTATTTTTATTTATTTGAACAAATGAAAGTACACATGATGTGGTTTTAACTCTACACTACAAAATACTCTTCTAATTCTTTAGTATGTGTAGTTTAAACTCTAAATTTTTGTTCTAAACAAAAATGTAATTTCACAAATTTTAATAAAAGAAATACAAAATATCCCAACTTTATTGGTGTAATAATAAATATTTGCCAGAAAAACAGTAAAGGAAACATGACAATTTAAATATATCCTTAATAAAAATAAATTATTCTAAAACGGAACTTGTTAGTATCGTAGAATCACAATATAATCGTTTCATTTTTTTGGATTAATTTGTTCGTCAAATTTATCATAAATATCTAATATGTACTATATATGCTTTTGAATAACTAATATATGGTCTAACATAGAAAAAAAATATATATGAAAAATTGTTGGAGTGTGTAATTCAACTATTTTAGCCGCCTAATACTTCGACCAGTAAAGCATCGTTGATTTTATAATTGTTTTATAAAATTTGTCTTTTGGTTTTTGCTGCACCTAATGGTTACAAAGTATAGGTTGAGGACCCCACTATTCATCAATTTGTTCCACCTTATTTGAATAATATGTGTTGTATCTTTATTATTTCGTCCATATATTTTCAATTTTAAACTCTAAATGATGAGAAAAATTCTGATGATTTAAACACGTGAGTAATAAATTTTTAAATGTTCCAATATACCGGGAGAGAAAATAAAACCTTAAAAAAAATAAACAACTCTATATTAAAAAATAGCATGTTATATAAATGAATCATATTGTTATTATTGTTGTATTGCCGTGAGACTCATAACGAATCGTATATAAAAAAAAGTAGTACCTAAACTATCACTAGAAATATAAGCAAAAGAGGAATTTTGATCTTCAACATGATCTGGGCATGGTTACATCACATCTCCCTTTCTGGTAAAAAAAAAAAGTAATGAAGAAATTGTTCTAAAAACTCCACACCTACATACTCCATCCATTCCATTAATACAGGAATAATACTTTGTAACACTAAAGTATTACAAACTAAATTTTCTTTTAATGGAACGGATGAAATACAACATATCTCCGGCCGGCCTGATCAATCAGGCTTATTCAATGTCGTCCCACAATTGTAGTTCGATCCTTAGGTATGGCCACAGAATTTCCCACATGCAGTGGCACAAGATTGTTGGGTGGATTTTTCGACCTGCAAGCATGTCGGAATGCAATCTTTTTCGCAATCCGATAAGGCTCCGGCCATCACTGCTCCTTGTAGTACAATCATAACCATAATTGCGCAAATCAGCAAAGCTGTTGTCGCGGTACAACTCAGTCTCTTGGCAAAACCCATTGGTATTTTTTTCTTCTTGGTTTATTAAAAAATTGCCTTATGTGAATGATATATATATATATATAGATCTATTATTGATGGTGCAAAAACTTTAGTGAAACTGGTTCATATATGCGGAAGTTTCATGGGACCAATTCTAATGGGGTGAGATTAATTAGCTGAGTTTAGTTAGCACTTTTTTTGCTTCCTTTATTTTCTCATTCTTGGTCAATTTGAGAGAATGGTTATGGGAGATTTTGAGGGTAAAATTTCATGATCACAAAATTTATGTGGTGGTCATTTTAAGTGAAAGTAAATATGACAATTTATGTGTTCACTCCACGCTCTCTAGGAGAGTTGGGAGGTTGGTTGTGTTAGATGCTAGGGGATTTTTCCTATTTGCAGGGTTAGTGTCCATTTGCCTTCATGCATCTATATATCTTTAAGGTAAGACTTATTACGTTCCCGTTAGAACTTTTCGGCATTCTACCTTTTAATTTTTAATAAAGGGTTCTCAAACCCTCCAACCACTTAATCGGCTGTTATCCAAAAAAAAAAATGACAATTTAAATAGTTTCTTAATAAGTGTGAATTATTCTAAAACAAAGTTTGTTAAAGAAGAGAAAATGTATCATAAGAATCACAATATACTCGTTTAATTTTTAAGATTTGTTTGCCTTCTTTGTACTTTTTAATTAATTTTTTTAAATCATAAATATCTAATATGTAGAAATATATTATTTTGAATAACTAATATCCAGTGTAAGATATTTTACATTCCAAAAAGAAAAAATCTAAAAAAATATTGATTAGGTAAAACATCTCAACACTTCGAACAGTAAAGCATTCTTAATTTTATAATTGTTTTTATAAAATCTGTCTTTCAGTTTTTGCTGCAACTAATGGTTACAAAGTATAGATTGAGAACATCAATTATCAATTTGTTCCACCTTATTTGAACAACACACCTTACATATTTATTAATTTATTCAATTTTTTTTAAAATTTAATTTATACCCTAAAATAGCTAGTGAGAGAAATTAAGATACGTGAGTAAATGTCTGAATATAACGGGGTAAAAAAAACAAATTAGCAAAAGTAAAAGCCTTACAAATTTATGAATCATGGTTCTTTTGTTGTATTGCCTCAATGAGCATATAATATGTAAATATATTACCTAAACTATCAATAAGAAATAAAAGCAAGAGGAAATTTTGATCCTCAACATCATCTGGGCGCGGTTATTACATTAGTACTACATCTCTCTTTACGAACGACTCTACCTATATATTCCCTCCATTTTATTAAAAAGTATTATGATGTAGACTCTTTTAATAAAATGGAGAGAGTATAATATATCTCCGACCGACACGATCAATGTTTAATGTTTTCCTTTGGTCTGGACACAGAAGTTCTCGCAAGCAGTGTTACAAGATTGTTGGGTGGCGCCTTTGACCTGCAAGCACGTCGGCATGCATCCTTTTGCACAATCCGATATCGCTCCGGCCATCTCCGGCCATTGCATTACAATTATAACCATTATTGCACAAATCAGGAAAGCCAGTTTCTTGGATGAACCCATTTACTTTTTTCTTCTCTTTTTTTAATTTCTTGGTTTATTAATTTCTTTTTGTGAATGACGTTCTTGATAATTATAGTGAAATATTTTCTTGAGTTGATCATGAAATTAGCACTATGTTGCTTCCTTTATTTTCGCAATTTTTTGGGAAATTTTAAGGGTACAATTTCATCATCACAAGGTTTAGTTGGTGGTCCTTTAAGCTTCTATAAATAGCAAAGGTTGATTGGTGATTATTCTAATAGAAGGTTCTCGTGTTTTTATCTGTATCTCATCTTTTATACGGTTATTAACATAATTATGCGTGATATAAATGAAAAAAAAAATTCATAGATATAAGAAAAATACTTTAAAAGGCATAAATAATTGTATATAAGTTTTATAAGCTAAAACTCTTTTCATATATATTTTTTCCTTTTAAGATGTGTATTTATGTATTTTTCTCGATAGTCATTGGTGGATAGTGAATATGTTTTTCACATGAGGAATTCACAATTTTCTTTTTACTGATCAATCAAATTTCTAAATCACTAATATTTTACATATAGAGAAAATTTTAGAATTTACCATCACTTTTTGATATTTTCATGTCCCAAGTAAGAGTTAAAATTGGGAATAAATTTATTAGTTATTTTGTGTAATTTTAAGTCTTGTCGTTTTTAGTTTTCTTTAGCTCCAAACCGAGAGGCTCTTCACGGTACAAACGTAGAGAGGATAGGAGGATGAGATCATGATTTTTGCTAATGTAATTCTGATTTTTTTCTACCATTTCCTTCTATTCTATGAGCTTCTCCCTTTTTTCTTTTTCTTTTTTCTTCTAAATTACAATTCTAATTATATTTTGTATTCGAGATTCTGTCATATGTTAAAAGATAAATAAATTTAGAATTATATGTAAAAAGTGTATTGGAAACGTAAAAATGTATAGTTGAATAGTAAAAAATTGTATTGAAAATGAAGAAAAATCATTATAACACATTAAATTTACTGTTGAAACAAACAAAAAAATTCCGAAGCAAATGACAATGGTAGGAATCAAGAACCTGGAAATTTCAAATAGAGCTCTGCAACGGAAAATGGTTGAATTGAACCAATTTAGGAATTATTTTGAGATGCGTAAGGTAGTGCTTTTTGACGTGATTTTGTTAAAGTGCGCCTTGGTGTGCCTGCGTAATAAACAATTGCTCCGGCAGCCGCCGAGTGGCTTGGTCCGAGCCGAGCTACGCCACGCCAAATTCCGTATTTTGATGCATTAATTTGTGCTTTAGGCAAGAGTCTAAATTTTTTTTTTTACACGAAACTTTTAATTTGTTGGAAAACATGACATTTCGAACACCGTCTCAGTTAAAATGCTAACCAAAGCTAATTTTTTAGGGTTAAATCGTTCATATGCTTATTATTTTGTCTTACTTTTCTATTATTTTATTATATTTACGAAACAAAACTAATCTTTCATTATTCTTGCATATTCACCGCTGTCTAACATTATTGTATACCACAATCTTAATCATTCTTTAAACATTATGGAATAGTAAAATAAATTGCATAGAAAGTATTTTTTAAGAAAAATATTAAGTTTATATTGAAATGTATAGATATATATATGTTTATAAAAATGTAAAAATAATATCTTAAAGTAAAAAGTGAGAAGAAATTTGTGAAATTAAATTGAGTAAAATAACTTGCCCGACAAAACTAATTATATTAAGCACAGATATTGTATTTAAATACAATTTTCATACATAAAAATCATTAAATAACAAAGAATGTATCGTAAGAATCACAATATACTCATTTAATTTTAAGGATTTGTTTGCCACATCTCAGTGTTCTTTGCACTTTTAATTAAATTTTTATCATAACTATGCTTTTGAATGACTACTATATTTTGAAATCATGGTTGGGCGTGAAATTACATTGTTTTAGTCGCCTAACACTTCTACCAGTAAAGCATAGTTATTTCACTTTATTTGAATCATATGTGTTTATCTTTATTAATTCGTCCATATATTTTCAATTTTAGACCCTAAATGATGAGAAAAATTGAGATGATTTAAACACGTGAGTAATCATAAACTTTTAAATGTTCCAATATATAGCAAAAATAAAAGCTTAAAACAAAAAAATGAAACAACACTTTTCCAATTTTATCAGATGTCCGCGAAGGGACGAAACAACACTGTTAGAAAACATCATGTTACATAAATGAATCATGTTGTTATTATTAACTTATGGTATATAAAGAGGAAATGTTGATCCCCAACATGATCTGGGGATAGTTACATTAGATCACTCTTTCTTGAATTATAAATTATTTTATGAACTTTACCTATATACTCACCCCGTTCCACTAACATAAAAGTAAATACTTTTGTAATACTGAATTATTGCAAAATAGACTTTTATTAATAATACCAATGAAACATAACATATCTCCGGCGAGCCTGATCAACCATGCTAATGCACATAAAATTAGTTATTCGATCCTTAGCACTCAACACAGGTTCCCCCGCATATACTGACACAAGTTTGTTCGGACATATTTGGGCCATCCAGGCACTTCGGAATGCAATCATTATCGCAGCACTTTTGCGCTCCGGCCATCACTGCTCCTTGTAATACAATCATAACCATTATTGCAAAAATCAGCAAAGCTGTTGTTGCAATACAACTCAGTTTCTTGGCTAAACCCATTTACTTTTTCTTCTTTTTTCCCCCTTCTTTCTTAGTTTATTAATTTCCTTCTGTGAATGATATATATATATATATATATATATAGATACTATAATGAAATATTTTTCAGGTTAATGATAAAATTAACGCAAAAACTTCCGTGAAATCGGTTCATACATGTGACAGTTTCATGAGAGGCCAATTTTAAAATTAATGGAGTGAGATTAATTAGCTGAGTTTAGTTAGCACTTTTCTTGGTTCCTTTGATAGAATGACTAGAAGCATTATTTGGGAGATTTTGAGGGTAAAATTTCATCACCACAAAAGTTTAAACCTTTATAATTTAGTTTAAACCACAAAAAAAAAAAAAAATTTAGTTTAAACCGAAAGGTAAAACATTCCATTCATAATAGCCAAAGGGGACTGTAAATGCAGTTTTATACCTGTCCTCCTCAGCAATTTGAATTTGCCAGTAACCAGATTTTAAGTCAAATTTTGAGTAAATTTTGACTGATACCAAACGATTAAGTAAATCCCTTTTGTTTGGAATTGGATACTGAAATCATTGGAGTACTTTATTAAGTGGTTTGTAATTAATAACTAATCTTGGAACACCTCTTTCTTTTTCATTTTGATTATTTACATAAAATGCTGGACAGCTCCAAGGAGACTGTGACTTTCTTATTAATGATTTTGCTAAAAGAACTTGAATTTCCTTTTTACAAAATTCTAGTAATTCATTATTCATTTGAATTGGCCTTGCCTTAGTTTTAATCATTTTTTCATCAAAATCTTTTTCATATGGTAATTTTACCATATGTTTTTTCCTATCCCAAAAAGCACTAGGATGATCAGAACAAATTGTAGTTTTAAACTTTTCTTCTAATAATTTTATTTTTTCTTGAATACTAGATTGTTGAAGCTGTTCTTCAATCCTAGAAAATCTTAATTCTTCTTTCAAAAATAGTATTGATTTCTTTTTTGATTGTAAAAGATGAATTTGTTTATAAATTGAGTTTGACTGTAATAAATCAATTTCTATTTGTTTAGTCGGATGAATAAATGGAACCCAAACTTTATTTCCTAAATTTTTTGTATAAATACCTTCAGCAGTCTTTTTAAAAGGAGTAATTTAGAATAAAAATGGATTTCCTAAAACAACATCGTAGGAAATATTTTCTAAAATTAAAAATGAGTGTTTTATACAGTAATTTTCTTGACAAACAAAACCATTAGGGAGTTCTTTTTTAATTTTCATAGGAGTACCATTTGCTGCAAGTAATTGTTCTCGAGACTTAGATAAATAAATATTTGGGATTATACCTGACCGAATGCAAGATTGATCAGCTCCACTGTCAATTAGGGCAACCACCGTAGTAGAAAAATCCCCAACACCTATAGTGACAAATGAGTACCATTTTTCCATGTTTACTTTATTTAATACATTAAAAAATTGTTCGTCTTTTGGTTCTTCTTCAGAAATTTTTAATCCTTTATCCGAGAATTCTGGAGTATCCTGAATAGAATTACTATCTTGTTTTTTGACAATTAACTATGTTTCTAACTCTAAATCTTTTATTTTTAATTTAGTCAATTCGACTTTTATTTCATTTACTTCCTTTTTTAACTTCGTTATTTCCTCATGAATATCATGAGTTTTTCCAATTTTTTGAAATTTACTTGTTTTTTCAAATTTATCAACCAATTTTGATAAACTAAATGGTTCTGAAATCTTTGGAGTAATCTCATTATCTAGGACTAAAGATTTTAATTTTTTCAAATATTCTGACTTTACTTCGCTATCTTCAATTTTTTCAATTATATCAAATAAAAAATCTTTATTATTTGATTTCTTTGGAGTAGTCATCATATTTGAAAAATTCAAGAAAACTCTAACTTTATTATGTAATGATAAATTCAAGAAAAAAAAGTAATAAGAAGTAAATATGACAGTTTAATTATTTTCTTAGTAAGTGTGAATTATTCTAGAACAAAAATCATTAAATAACAGAGAATGTATCGTAAGAATCACAATATACTCATTTAATTTTAAGGATTTGTTTGCCAAATCTCAGTGTTCTTTGCACTTTTATTTAAATTTTTATCATAACTATGCTTTTGAATGACTATTATATTTTGAAATCATGGTTGGGCGTGAAATTACATTGTTTTAGCCGCCTAACACTTCTACCAGTAAAGCATAGTTATTTCACTTTATTTGAATAATATGTGTTTATCTTTATTAATTCGTCCATATATTTTCAATTTTAGACCCTAAATGATGAGAAAATTTGAGATGATTTAAACACGTGAGTAATTTTAAACTTTTAAATGTTCCAATATATAGCAAAAATAAAAGCTTAAAAAGAATGAAACAACACCTTTTCAATTTTATAGGATATCCGCGAAGAGACGAAACAACACTGTTAGAAAACATCGTGTTACATAAATGAATCATGTTGTTATTATTAACGTATGGTATATAAAGAGGAAATGTTGATCCCCAACATGATCTGGGGATAGTTACATTAGATCACTCCGTTCCACTAACATAAAAGTAAATACTTTTGTAATACTGAATTATTGCAAAATAGACTTTTTTTAATGATACCAATGAAATATAACATATTTCCGGCGAGCCTGATCAACCATGCTAATTCACATAAAATTAATTAAATTAATTATTCGATCCTTAGCACTCAACACAGGTTCCCCCGCATATACTGCCACAAGTTTGTTCGGACATATTTGGGCCATCCAGGCACTTCGGAATGCAATCATTATCGCAGCACTTTTGCGCTCCGGCCATCACTGCTCCTTGTAATACAATCATAACCATTATTGCAAAAATCAGCAAAGCTGTTGTTGCAATACAACTCAGTTTCTTGGCTAAACCCATTTACTTTTTCTTCTTTTTTCCCCCTTCTTTCTTAGTTTATTAATTTCCTTCTGTGAATGATATATATATATATATAGATACTATAATGAAATATTTTTCAGATTAATGATAAAATTAACGCAAAAACTTCCGTGAAATCGGTTCATACATGTGACAGTTTCATGGGAGGCCAATTTTAAAATTAATGGAGTGAGATTAATTAGCTGAGTTTAGTTAGCACTTTTCTTGGTTCCTTTGATAGAATGACTAGAAGCATTATTTGGGAGATTTTGAGGGTAAAATTTCATCACCACAAAAGTTATGTGGTGGTCCTTTAAGTAAAAGTAAATATGACAAAAAGAAGAGAGAATGTATCATAAGAATCACAATATACTCCTTAAATATTTAAGATTTGTTTGCCTTCTTTGTACTTTTAATTAACTTTTTATTATAAATATAAATATCTAATATGTATAACTATATTATTACATCTAGTGTAAGATATTTTACATTTCAAAAAGAAAAAATCTATTTAAAAAAAAAAGAAAAAGAAAGGTGGGGTGTGGAATTCAACTGTCTTAGCCGCTCAACAGTTCGAACAGTAAAGCATTCTTAATTTTATAATTGTTCAATAAAATTTGTCTTTAATTTTTGCTGAGTATATATTGAGAATAACACATACCCAATTTGTTCCACCTTATTTGAATAATACGTGGTACATATTTATTAATTTATTCAAAAATTTCTCTCATTTTTTTAAAATTTAATTAGACTCTAAATGAATGAGAGAAATTAAGATGATTTAAACACGTGACGTGAGTAATAGACCTTTAAATGTCCGAATATAACAGGGTAGAAGTCAAAATAGCAAAAGCAAAGCCTTGTAAAATAATGAATCATGTTGCTTTTGTTATATTGCGTGAGACAATTAATTAACATATATATACCAATATATAAATAAAAGTAGTACCTAAACTATCACTGAGAAATATAAGCAAGAGGAAATTTTGATCCTCAACATGAATGAGGTGTTGAATCCTCACTTCGCGCTAAGCTCGCTTGACGTCGGCCTTTTCTTTCAGTTATTGTTTTTGGGAATTACTCCCCAATATAGCTCTGACGGCAATAAGGGTAGCCGTTGAAAGGCAAAATTCACAATTAAGGAAGGACGATACTGAGTGTCGATGTCGAGACCCAAGTTTGAAGCAAAATGTTGAAGCTTCCAGAAAAGGACATTTTGTCCTATTTTCAATGGTAAAACATAGCACCATTCAAAATGCTTCCTTCTCCTATAAATACATTCTCTCCAAGACATCAAAAAACCTCTCTTCATCTGAATTGTCATTCTATCAAGTGTAAAACTCTCTTAATTTCAAGCTCTCTCTATTTTCACAGCTCTAGCTTATAGTGTCAAGTAAGCTAGTGGTATAATCTTCTTGTAATAGTTAGCTAGGTTCTAACATTATTTTCTATCTTTGTAAAAGGGATTAAAGGGAAAAGTTTGAATTTTTCTATCTTTGTAGGAGGTTCATTGGATAAACTTTATAACGTTTGAATTTCACCTTTTAAGAAATTCTTGGGTTGACTAGGAACTAGCATTTGCTTGGGAAGTGGATTAGACTTTCCTTGAGGAGGGAAGTTGAACCACTCTAAATTGCTTTGTGCTTTTAATTGTTTTATTGCATGCTTTACACTTATCTCGGACACAAAGCACAAAAGAATTTTTTACTTTCACTTAGCAATTTTTAAAACCTAATTCACGCTTCCCCTCTCAGGTTTACTTTAGTTTTTTTGACAAAATGTTTGCCTTAGTGTATTTCATGTTATTTGAGTGTAAAATAGCAAAATATGATGTTATTTTCTTTTGTATCAAAATAATACCCTAAACAATCCAAAAAATAAATGGATAATAAAGCATATTTTGGGTAATTTTGGTATTTAATACCCTAATAACATAAAAAAAATTAATGCAATATTTGTAAATGTCAATATTTGATTAGGGTTAATATTTCCATGTGTTATAATATATTTATAATTACGCAAAAGTTTGTATCCAATGCGTCTGACAATTTGACGGAAGCGTATATTGAGTTTTGCATATGAAGTATTATGCTTATATTAAAACAAATAAGTATTGTGTGTGCGCATAATTTCCAGGAGTTGAAATACTGAGTTTAGCTTCTAAAGTATCGTGTCTATGTTAAAACCTGCATGTTTTAAAAATACGCGCATCATTTTTAGGTGATTAAATTATTAAATTTCACAGTTGAAGTATCGCTATATGTTAAAACAACAAATATATAGCATGCGTTTTCAAGACCTGCATACCATTTTCGGTTACTAAAATATCGTGGTTATATTCAAACAAAAGTATTGAAAATGAACATAGAGTTTAGCTCTTGAAAGTATCGAGATTTAACCCCTGATAGTTCAAATTTAAATGTTAAAATATTGCTTTTGTGTTAAAAAAATAACAAATATCATTGGCATTGTTAAGCGATCCAACATGAAACTCCCTCTTATAAATTATAACACCATCATTCAATTTTTTCATTCGGTCAAATTGACCGTATATTTTTTCTACCTCTGTCAGTTCAGTTCACTCTCTTGTCCTTCATCCTAATTCCTAAGAAGGGAGAAGGATGGACCATTAATCATGAATCAGATCAGCAGCCATGCTCCCATCCCACGTATATTTTAATGGCCTTTTTTATTTGTGGCGGGGGACAAGTCACAACACCACGTATATTCAGTTTCTTCACCTACTTCTATATCCCTATTCCTCTTCAGTAATGCTAGGTTAGGTGGGCTGCCTCACCCTCTCCTAAATAAATGCTAAAACGTAACCTTCTCTATCAGACAAATTATTCTTTACATTTACTGCGTCTATATTTTAAATATATTATATCGAAAAATATATGCTACATAGTTTAAATTTATATTTAAATACAAGAAATCATTTCTTGGTGTATCACATTCATATGCTTCTCCTACCAAACCCACAAAAAATTATCTCAACTTAATCCAAACATGACCTGGCCAACACCTTCAACATTTTTTCTACTCATATTAAGACTGATAATTTCTGACACGGCACGAATTCGACGCTATATAAAGAGGTGAGGGTTGAGTCTTGGCAGGCTTGAGAGTTTTATGGGTTGATCCGAATAACACGAATAAGACGGGTAATATTATAGTTGAAACCAACCTGAAGTTGACACGAGTAATTTATACTACAGTACGAAAATACAACAAGAACCTAAAATGTTCGGGGATCAAATGAGTTGACACAAATAATTAAACGGATAAGGTTAGAGTTGAGGGGTGTTGACAATGGAACCCATCAACCCAAACTCGATAATCTAGACACGACACGAATTGTCACTCATACTCCTGTCATCTTATGCAAGTTAACAAAGGAGAGAACGTACTTGAATTCACTAACAAAAACTCCATTCGAACTCATTTATTTATTAATAAACGAAAACGAACAAAAATCTAGACTCAAATAATATTTAAACAGAGTTTGAACGCATTGTTTCGGCTCAATTTTCCCCGAAACTTTAAGAAATGCAATGGATGAATTAATACGATGCAAAACTTGTATGATACATACAATTCTTGACCTTCAACAGTGGTGAAGACTAAAGAGCCTTCGAAGAAAAAAAAAAGATTAGTGAAACATAATAAAATACAAGGATGATTGATGACTATATAGCTCTAACTTGAAGCTTAATGCCATCCTCTGGTAAATTAAATGGTTCCTTCCTGCACAAATCAAACCATCTTTATCATCAATTAACATATTGGTTTGGGAGCTCCATTCCACTCTTTCAAGCAATCCATCAACGAATCAATCAACTTCCCTTCACAAATGGCCGTGAAAACCTTGTCAAATTCCTCCCCTGGCGAAGTAACTTTCTCCCCAGTTAAGAAACTGGCGCCCAGTTCTTCCCTCACAAACCTGTACAACGGGTACGACCTGCATTCCTTGATGCGGTTAGCAATGGCGGGATTCCCATTCTCCACTTCACTTCTGGCGTTCTCCACTTCTTTGGGTAACATGGCCTTCAATTCTTCTTCGAAAACGCCGATTTTCTGGAAGATGGAAGTGGTTGCAGTCTTTTCTCCCTCGCCATTTGCTAAGGAGTGCTCCACCAGGACTTGTCTTAGCTTCTGCATCAGAGGGTAGGTTGCGCTGCAGGGATCATCGACGTAGTTGAATACGTATTCTCTGTCCACCACTTTGAGGAGATCTTTTTCGCAGAATCGGGACGGGTGGAGTTCGCCATTGCAGCCCATTGTCAGGACTTTCTTGGCTACTAAGCTGACTGTGTTCTTCACTGAGGCCTTGAGGTTTTCCTCCAGGTGCCTTAAATCAATGGCTTGGCACAGGCCGACCAAGTAGGTTGAAGACATGAGTTTGAGAATGTCTACAGCCTCTGCTGTTTTTCGGGATGAGATCAATCCTAATGAGTTCACATCTTGGTTGTGTTGCTCTGCACTTTGGACATGGTTGGTGACTGGATTGGCTAAGAATTGGAGCTCGGAGCAGTAAGCAGCCATGGCGATTTCGGCGCCTTTGAATCCGTAGTCCAGGCTCGGATCCCGCCCCCCTGAGAGATTTGAAGGCAAACCATTGTTGTAGAAGTCATTCACCAGCTCTGAGAATTGTGCAAACATGAGCTTCCCAATGGAGGCAATTGCCAGGCGAGTGTTGTCCATTGAGACTCCAATTGGTGTGCCTTGGAAGTTCCCTCCGTGTAAGGCCTTGTTCCTGGAAACATCAATCAGGGGATTATCATTCACAGAATTGATCTCTCTTTCAATGGATTTCGTCGAGGTCCTGATGACTTCGATCAGTGGACCGAGCCACTGGGGCGATGTTCGGAGGGCGTAACGATCTTGTTTAGGCTTCTGCAGAGGATCCAGTTCGTGTACCTTTTGAGCTTCTTTCACGAATGAGCTTCCATCTAACAGGTGTTCCATAATAGCTGCAGCTTCAATTTGGCCAGGATGGTGCTTCAGTTTGTGAGTCAAATGGTCTGTGAACTCGGGTTTTCCTTGCATAACTTCAGCAAAAACTCCTGATAAAACTTCTGCTAGGACAGCAAGGACATTAGCCTCAAAAAGAACCATGGAAGCCATTCCAGAACCAACAGCAGTGCCATTGACAAGAGCAAGCCCTTCTTTGGGCTGCAGCTCGAAAAATCCAGTGTCTATCCCGGCGAGGCGGAAGGCCTCAGAAGCATCAATCACCTGTCCATCAGGTCCAACAGCCTTGGAATTGGGTCGCCCTGTTACCAATCCAGCAATGTAGGACAACGGAACCAAATCGCCAGAGGCAGTGATCGTGCCACGAAGGGGCAAACACGGGGTGATGTTATGATTAAGCAACTTGGTAATGGCTTCCAAAATCTCAAATCTAATGCCAGAGTAACCCTGAAGTAGAGTGTTGATCCTAACAAGCATGGAAGCCCTTGTGGCAGAATGAGGCAAGGTGTGAGATGAATCTGTCCCGTTGCCGAAAATCCCAGCATTCAAGAATCTGATGCAACAATGAGCAAGAGTGTTCCATTCAGAATAAAGATCATAAGTAATTCAACAAATTCAAATTGCTAGGAAGATGCCACAGCTCATTTTCTTGGTTCTATAATCATCAAACACAGAAGCAAGATGAGAAAGGGAAAAAATACTAAAGACTAGGGCCCCATCACCATGAACAGAAGATAATCTTTCTCTAATAATACTCCGCATTTATGACCATTTATGTTCTTCCAACAAGCGGTTCAGGTTCAACAGAAGATTGAGGATATTGATAAGAGGCATACTAAACGCAGTGATCGTTTTACTAAACTCAGTAATATTCCCCTGTGAAAAGTCTATTTTATCCTTAAGTATTAAAAAAAAATTTACCATAAAATTTCACACTATTCACAGGAACATTTGTGGGCGGTATTTTCTCAAAATTTTATCCCGTTTATAGGCCAAAAAATCTCCTTTATTCGAAAAAATGTGTAGGTTATTTACATACCGTGTAATATAGATCGTACTCGTGACTATAAAATCAAATATTGTGCGATATTTTTTTTTTAGCTAAAGGGTAAAATAGACTTTTCATAAAAAAAATGTTACTGTAAATAGTAAAACGGTTACTGCGTATAACAATTTCGTATCAATAATTGACCAATTCAGATTTTAACCTTGTCTTTTTGTCCCAATAAATAATGACAGTGATGTTTCTTGAAGCAATAACAATTAACCACATCCAGAACAGAAGAATCTGACAAGAATTTTAGCTAAAGACGGCAGATAAAGTCTTCCAGTTCCAATTAGCCTAAAGTTGCAGCCATGCAACTATTGTCAACTTGGTAAAATCAATCCAAGCTAGTCTGCTAAATAGTACTTGAGTAAAAGTTGCACGCATTGAATTTTTCTCTCTAGATTGATAGATTCACCTTCTCCTTTTTATTTAATACATTAATTAATTACAACAACCAATAAAGAGGGTTTAATATTATATTACAAATTTTGCCTCTCAGTCTCTCCCACTCCTTTTTTGGGTAAGTTTTAAGAAATTGGAAAGTCTTTAGTGTTAGCCAGGCTATAATTTTTTCCGTCTCATTTAAAGAGTCAATTTTGTAACGCTGTTTTCAATTATATAAAATTGAATCTTTTATTGAACCGATAAAATATAAAAGTTTTCACTGTTCATGAAAGCTAATAACCTTTTTGGCTCTTTAACCTAGGCTCCACAAATTTACCAATCTAGGTTGATTTCCAATTTTTTTGGTCAAACATTTAATTTAGACTAATTAACGTTGGTGTTATATTACTAATTAGTGCTTACTTCATCTAATGATGGCTGTTAATTAACCACTGGTTCACTTTTTAGTAAAAGTTAATTTCTTTCTTTTTCAACTTTATGAGGGATAATAACCCATGCAACCAATTGCATACGAGAGCCAAGAAACCTACCCACTCAATTGAGTAATTCGTGTAAAGTGAATGATGTGTCTTATGGTAAACCACAAATTCTTTTCTTTTCTTTTTTTTTTTCATAATATTGACACGTGTTACATTTTTCACTTTAAACTTTTATCGCACAATCATTTTGCATTTAGATTTATAAAATCTTAATAAATTATTAATAAATTTAATAATTTACGCAAAAAATATTACAAAAATCTTTTATACATCTGCCTATTCAATTCATAGAAGAATAAAATAATAATAAAAGTAACCAAGCTAGTTTACATTTTGTGTCTTATTTATTAAGTTTATCTAATAATGTATCCCAATTAAGAGTTAAAACCACCCCAATATCCAAAACCCAAAAAAAAAAAAAAAAATCTATATATAATTGACCTACTAAGAAGTAAGTAAAGGATTCGAAAAGACGAACAAAACTGACAAAAAGGTAAATCACGATTAAGACATGAGATTCATATTTTAAAGCTAATAAGTATAAAATTTACCTAATGAGTTCCTTCTGAAGAGCTCCGCCTTGTTTGGTTCTCCGGTGCGACGTCGCGCCAAATCCAGTGGTGACTCCGTAACTGTCGGTACCATTCTTCATGCTATCCATCACCCAGTCGCTGCTGGCCTTCACGCCGGCCCTGGCTTCCTCCGACAGCTCCACCTTCGTCGCGCCGTCGGTGGACGCCACCGCCGCCACTTGGGCGATGGTGAGCGTCTCCCCGCCGAGCTTGATCACCGGCTTCCTGAACTCATCGATCATGCGCTTAACTTCGTCGAGGTGGCTCCCCTTCAGCGACTCCGCGGCGGCGTTCCAATTTAACGGATCATGCACTCCGGCGAACTTCCCTTGCGTGCAGAAACCCTCCACGTGGCCACTCTCACTTCCATTGGAGCACTCCATTTCGATTTCTCCGGGGGACAATAAAAATGTACTTGCTAAAAATTGGAGTACTTTAATCACAACTACTTTAAAATACAAACAATTGAATTGCCTATCGCATTCAAATTTGGGCTAGCAAAAAAATGGGGGTGGTGGTGGTGGCGAATTGCGGTGGTGGGGGTGGAGGGATAGGAAATTGTAAAGGCTTTGCTTTAGTTCAATTTCCTGAGTTTGTTGAGCCACTTTCGTTGTTTAAATAGAGGGGAATGGGGGCATTAGGAGTTGGGTGAGGCAGGCACTGGGTAGTTGAAATGTGCAGATGACCGTCGGATGAGGAAGGAATAGAGGGTGGAGATGAGTGACACGTGTAATTATGCATGGCGAATTGGGAGTTTTATTAATTTTTTAAAATTGTTATACCGTAAGTGAGGCTCTTCCGTGAATCGTTCATGTCGAGGGGGTCGTCCATTGCAATTTCCATACCAAAAAAAACTACTAGGACTTCGTTTGACACGGTATGAAAATTCGACATGAAATTATTACGTTATGAGCGAATTACATACCTGACAAAAAAAAAAAAATTATAGTTGCTGATGTTATATAAAAATTTGAAATGGATCAAACATGTTGTTATAAGTGATTCGTTAACACGAAACATGACTCGATCGTCTCTCCCGCACTTGTCGACAATAAAATAAAAAAGAAAAGGAGAATAATTGGAAATGATGATAGAAAAAGTATGAAGCAGATAAAGTTGTGGTTGGTGGGATAGGAAGGACTCTCCGTGTGAGTTTGAATCTGCAACGTCGACTCTACCCAACAAGTTAAGGAGAAGGACTCACGAAAGCACCACGTCATTTCTCACCTTCCTTTTAACTCTCTTCTTTCTTTCTTTTTTTCATTTTCCATTTTCCAATTTGAAAAAAGCCATTTGTTGAATTGAATTGAGAGTCAAGTTCCAAAAGAAAGAAAGAAGTGAAGTTTGAAGACTTTGTGAAAATGAAATTCATTTTCCATGCATGAAGTTTCCCATTATTTGCCACATGTTTTCCTATTCACTTGTTAATTCAATTCCATTCAACAAATATATATATATATATATGCAAAGTAAAAAAATAAAAAAAAAATTAGGGAATTTTCTCAGTCATTTGCGGTGGATCAATCAAGCGCTTAAAATAAATTTGTTAGCTTGGCATCACTATAAATATAATGACAAGTAAAGATTGTAAAGTGATGTCCACACTAGTTATTATGAATTTTCTCTGTTTTTTCTTCTATTTTTTTTTTACTCTACCTATCACCACTCTTTAAGGCATGTTTTTTATGTTTTGGTTTTAGTTTTAACAGTAAATTTAATATATTATAATAAGCTTTCATCATTTTTAATATATTTTTACTATTCAATTATATATTTTTAATATATTTTTATATTATAAAATTATTTTTCAAAAACCAAAATTCAAACCTTCACCAAAGAACATGCCCAAATATATAACTTTTTTTATTGTGACAAATAAATATCAATACAAATAATCTTATACTTCCTCTGTTCTATTAAAAAGTATACTTTAGAATTGTATTTTGTGATTCATAAAATACAAGCTTTCGTTATGCGCTAAACACATTTTTGAAAGTAGGAAGGGGGGGTGGTTGGTTTTGGTTTTGGCTACTTCCATCGTTTTTGACAGCCTTAGATTACAAAAATATCCTTCCTGGTCAAGTTTTATTGTTACATAATTAATGAGCCTAGAAATATTTTCCTTTTTTTAAGAGAATGAGATCATGTGCAATGAGGCCCACAGTTAACGTGAAGCTCTGAAGTCTTAAATAGCATTGACCATCGACACGGACAACAAGTTCCCGCATAGGAAATTCAGAACCACGTATAGTTTTAATTAATGTGTTGTGAATCATGATCAGTTCAATTAATACTACTAAATACGTACTCTATATCCTTTGTTCAAGAATAATACTATTAACTAGCCTAAAATATTAGTCCTACCAAACTCTACGTGTTCCTAATTAAAGAAGATAACAAGTATTATTAATGTACGGGAAATATAGCTGCTGGACATATCACGATCTACAAATTTTGTTACTCTGTCGTATATTGTGTTCGTCACGGTCTGACGTGAGATTCTATAGAAGAATGAGAAGGGGGTGTTTTGAAAGTAATTGGGGTTGCCACAATTGCATTGGGAAAAGTCAGTAGAAAGAAATTCAAGTATATATTCTTCTTTTCGAGAAGTATAAATTCTTCTTCTTCTTTTCAAAGTATATATTCATCTTCTTCTTCAATCTGTTCAAACGTAATTCAATCGAAATTACAAGACTCGTTTCCACTATATATATTGGTCCGTTACGCGTAATCTTCTCTTCGCTGCTTGACTCAAAGATTACTTTGTGAATTACTCCTTTTTTTCCTCAAACAAGGGGTTTTAATTTTTGTTTTTTTTCTACGTGAGTTTACTGTTTTTTTTTTGTGGGACAGTCGATTAAGTTGATGAGATATGGTGACATTTTTATTAAAATAAATTGGTGAAAAAGGTTAAGGGAACATAATAAACGTTACCTCAGTATACATAATGTGCAAAATGCATATGCCAATTGAAATTGTAAGATACAGACTCAAGATACTCTTACCAACCAAATGGTTGGTACGTATAGCTTATCTAGCCTAACAATACATTTAAGTCGCCTTGTGAGCTCCTCGGTCCGGTAAGTCATTGAAATCCTTTGAATACTTGCCTCCCTTGTCAACGCATCTACTACTGAATTAGTCTCTCTGAAAACATGCTCGATGTTGAAGCTTTCATTGCACGAAATTTAGTTCATACTTATGATATTGCCTATTGGAATAATTAATCCTATAAGTGGTTGTTCAAAAAATTAAAAAAATTGATTATCTTCTTCGTTTAATTATTTTCTGAATCAATTATTTAAAATCAATTAATATTTTAATTACTACACAGGGCTGGTGAGAGGATACAATAGGATTCTACACAAAATATTATTCCTAATATTTTATGAGATATTCATCGTACTTTGACCCGAAACATGTGAAGATGAGTAAACTAATGAAAAAAAATATCCTTAGTTTTGGTGATCACAGGGAAATTATTTCATGTCTGCTGCCTAAATTGATACTAGCAGTCTATGTTATTTAATAGCAAAAGCGAAATTTTTTTATTACAATGATAGAAAAAAATAGGAGATATTTTTTGTTATTTTAATTTTGATTGGTTTGTACTAAAAAAAAAATAAATATATAAATGCAGCAATTGCATAAAATAATTTTTCCAACAAAACATGTGCCATTTTTGTGGGAGCGATGGACGCGTGATGCCGGAATCTTTTCTTGGAAAATTTTGGTTTTTATTTTTTAATAAATGGTTTCAATTTAATAAGCACATTCTCCTCTTCTTGTATTGTTGTTGTTTATTGTGAAAACACATTTCCTCAACCACCCAACACCACCCTCCCCCCCCTCACCCCACCCCCCACCAAATTAGCACAAACTAATGTCAGCAAAAGTATCAGCACTATATAACAATAATACATGGAGAGAAAATGTATTCTTAATTAAAAGGAAAAAGGTTGAGTGAATGAAAATATTCAGTAAAAGAATTTAGTGATTAACGTGGCATTGATGTTCTTTGTTGTGTTAAGGGTAGATTGGTCTTTTCTCCAATTGTAGATTATATTGTTCATTTGCTAAATTGGAAGCCCGGGTAACCTTTCTTCCCCATCCCTTGGCTTGTTCTTCCTCCTTCCAATCTAACGGCCTCACAAATCCTAACAATTACATTGTAAAATTATTTGACAATTTTAGTTTGAAGTATCTAACACGTGGTTGTCATGTCAGTTCATATGACACTCTAAATTTTCACCGTGCATATCATTACTCTTACTTAAAGTCAGGAATAAAGTAGAAACCGTTTCCTAACTAAATTAAGGCGTATTATGATTATCATTTTTGGGGGGTGGGGGGGGGGAGGGGGGGGTGTGTTTTGGGTTGATGGTTTGGCAGTTTGAGTTTGGTTTTTGTAGTTTTGGGGTTAACTTTTAGGTGTAGCTATTTGGAGTATTGTACTCCCAAATGGCAAATTAGAATTACTCAAAACAGCATTAGGATATATAGATTGTTTTGACATTTGTGATTGATTTTTGTGGGGTTCAACAACAACAACAATTCACGATTGAAACGGTTTTAGTTCAACCGTCGCACCACCAAGGCACCCTTTGGTTTTAAAAACTACTAATAAAATTGCCCTTTTTCTTTTTGTCTTTTCAAGTTGGTTGTTTTTGTATATATATGCTTTAATTCTTGCCCACCATCGTGATTCTATAAATTATTCAGTGCATCTGTTACATCACGTAAGATTGTATATCCAAACACATTTAAAAGATAAGTGCTAACCCAAAAATAAAATAAAATTTGTCCACGCACACAAACACTACTTTTTTCCTCTCTTTTTTTTATCTTGTGAAAAAAAAAGAAGATAATTTTATTATAAAAAAAAAACAGAAAGAAAAGAGAAGCTACAACAGACATAATATACATAGTTATGAATACCGGATTATTCCTAGAGAGCTGATATAGCCAATTGGCCTCCTCGGTGGCCGGGGGCGCTGGTGGCGGGCGGGTGGTGGGCGACGACATTGGTCTTGGAGGAGCAATGAGTTTCATATTTTCTAAAACTTATTTCCAAAACTAGTTTTCAAAACTTACTAAGAAACAAGGATTCGGTTTTGTTTTGGATTTCAAACCCAAAACATAAAAAAAACATCAATAAAACCATTATTAAAACATTAAAAAAAAAAAAAAAACTAACCCTAAAACTTTGTTTGCGAGTTTGGTTTTTGGGTACCATAGGTTTGTTTGGGATTTTAAATTGATTGAGTTGGTTTGTTTGCTTATCTTAAATTAAAATTGTTTGATTCGAGTGCGACCATATTTTATTTTTGACCAAATTGATTTTTGGGTTTCGATACTAACTAACTGTTTGATCGTAGATTTGTTTCGAAATTTTATGGGTTAATTTATTTGGGTCCTACAAGAATAAACTTCCATAACGAAGACAATTGAAAAAATAAAACGATGAAAGTGGGAAAAAAACAAAAAACAAAAGAATTAAAGAGAAGGTTGGTTCCCCCAAATTTCTATAGAGATGGAGAATGGGGGAAGAATGGAATTTTTGTTTGGTGGGTGAATTACTTTAAAGAGGAAAAGTGAAGTGAGAATGCGCAAACTTTCTTTCCATTGATTTACGTGCATATCAATCAAATCAGCAACTATCAAGTTTTAAAACATGTTTTTAAAAATTTTAAAAAAAAGAATTTAATATAAAAAAATATATTAGAAATATAAATAGAAATAGTTGAATAAACAAAAAGTTATATTAAAAATAACGAATAAATATTATACTAATATATTAAAATTACTGTAAAAACCAAAAATCAAAACTAAACACAAACAAAATAAAAACCATAAAACGAACCGGCTCCTAATATTTTTTGTTATTTTAATAAATAATTATAAATACTATTTTCTACATTGTTCTGTGTCATTTTAATAATGAATTTATTTCATTTTTCATTACTTTTATATTTTAATGTTTTTTAATCTTAAGAGTTTTAAATAGATGATGGTAAAAAAATTAACACAACAATAATTTATATATATATATTTTATTTTATGTATGATACGTTTTCTTTATAATATGTTTCTATTGACTTGAAGGAATTATTCGAAAATTTTCATAGCTTATAACTGAATATAAAATTTCTGTTTTGTTTTAATACAACACAAACGTGTTATTACAAAATGTTTTTCAATTTAGAGAAACTTGCTATAACAATAACTCATTTTATGATTACAAGAATGTTAAACAAAAATGTCATATATAATCTGCGTGCGTCTGTATAACTGATTATTTTATTTTACAACACACAAACGTCACAAGATTAAAATCACGACTTTAGGGTTGTCACATCCTCTCTCATTTCACTATTCCTTCCTATACACACACCCCTAAATAATTGTTTACTTATTAATGTAATTAAAAAGCAATTAACTTAAAAGAAAAGTGAAAATGGGGCTCAACAATGTTCCTCACCTACCCCCTTAATGACTCAAACACACAATCTAGCAATTGTATGTGAAGCGTTTTATCACTTATACTTCGTTTAGTTGTCCAATGCCAACCTTAAATAATTGTTTCTATTGTCCACTTAGGAAATCAAAAGACCTTAACAAAAAGTAGTACTTTGTTTATTTTAAGAACTTGGTGTTGAAACCGTCGTGCCATTCAATCATATTTCAACCTCACAAAGAAGTGTGATGTTTACATTTCACTGAGTAGTACTAGTGAATGCTTACCAAGCAGCTGACGTCTTCCAAGAGTTTGATGTGCAACAATTTATAAATGAATACATCGACCCGAAACAACAACAACGACAACTAAGCGTTTGTCTCACTTTGTTAACCGATTATATGAATCATATCGTGTACTCGTCGAAAATATATATGAAATGAGAATGAGGGGTTGTTAGGGCCTATCACCAAGTCATGCTCACAAACCAACTACCACACTTGTTATTCCTTTTTCCTCTATTGGGTAGGTAACGTGAGAGGCACCCAATTTCTCTACTGGTGTCTGGGTTGTTTTTTTTTTTTTTTTTTTTTTCTTCTTATATTTTATTTATTTATTACGTAATGATGATGATAATAAAAGAGGAGTGTTGACATCATTTGCATGTTTTTAATTAATATAAATAAGATAGTGGTGCAATCCATGCATTGAAATTAATTATTTTTTGTCCATAATTGAAGTAAAAAAAGTTAGGAATTGGACCAAACTCCTTCTCGCTCTCGAAATTTGAAAAATTATCGTTACTCTATTTAAAAAGTTTAAACAGTCTAAAGATAATAATAATTTCTTAAAACTCCATGGACTAATTAATGGAAATTTCACCAAAATTAATCTCAATAAAATATTTTGTGATTATTAAAAAAAATTATTTTCAAATTAGTTGGCAGCTTTTATCATACCTTGGGGCAGGAGAGCTGGATCGGTTGTAAAATTGTAATGATCATAATGACAAAGACACCGCAGGGAAAAGGAGAAAAAAAAAAAAAAAAAGACAAAATGTATTTAAAGAAGAACAAAAAAAAATCAGTAATACAATATTAATCTATACCCTTTAATTTACTATTTCAATTGTCGAATGTGAAAATGATTTTATGCTTTAAAAATTTATAATGGACTCGAAATTAATTTCCTTTGAATCTCTCAAAGACTTTTGTGATGACGTACTTAAATAGTGGGTAAGATTATAGTTACTTCACGGGATCATTTAGTCAGTGAATAATGACTTATAAAATAGTTTATGCGATTACATTATTCAGTGGTTGAATGATCCCGTAAAGGGATCGAGAGAATTCTCCTTCATTCAAACAATGATATACATGATTTGTTTGTGACTTCCCCCACCCCCCCCCCCCCCCCCCCCCCCCTTGTTTTTCATATTTTTTATATGGACCCACAAGCAAATAAATGATTTATAAACAAAGGGCACAAAGTTTGACCGATCGGGTCGTACGATTCAAATTTTATAATCTCAGGGCAATTATAAAATTATTATATCTACAAGTGCATGAAAGCAAAAGATAAACAACCTAAAAACCTCAAAATCAAATCACAAAAAATCTAAGAAAGCCAAATACTCCATGAGTAATAAATTTTAACAAGGATAGCAATACTCCTTCCATCACATTCAAATAATTTACTTTATATTACTGTTTTTATAATACAAAGTGAATTATTTGAATGTGACAAACAGAGTACTATTTATGTGACAGTACAAAACCACGATGATAGAATACCATTCTTACCGCTATGTAATTCGGGTATCTCTAAACGGTAAGATTACAGTGTCTTTTTCGTTACAGAATTATTTAATTATTAGACATTCAAGGCCAAAATCCACACAAATAGATTTCCCCATCGTAGCAAAATAATGAACATCCATTTGTGTGGATCCTATAAAATCCCATGAGAAATACTTTGCTCCAAAACTAAATGAGCAATTAATTAATATGTCACCTACCCGAGTAATTAGGCCAAAAAATAATTTAAAAAATATGATGATAGATTACTTTTATTAAAATATTATATCTTTAAAAAACTCATACAAAATCGTACATATTAAAATAAAAGTTTCTTAAAAGTTGTAAAATTAACAATAATGTTCGATCCTATTTATTTTTGTTTAAATAGAAATCATAATGTTGGGCAGGGGAATTATTTATTTTGAAACGTAAAGTTAGTGCATATATCACATTCATTTCATACGTAATACTACGTATATGGCTAGCATGCATGCACGCAAGGCTTAAATTTTGCTTTACGTACCTACACAAGTGAAATTTGGCATGAGTATTTTCTATGTAAAAGTTACTTCTGTTCCATTAGAATAGTCGGTCGGTTTCATAAACGTATAAATACTATAAATTTCATACTTAAAAATAACTAATTTACCTTTAATTATTTCATCGGAGTCGCCTCTTTTAGTGGAACGGAGGGAGGGAGTAATTAATTTGATAATAAAGGCAGTTGGGAATGATTAGTAAATTGATGAAATATGTGGGTTAGGTGTAAGAGTTTAAAATGTCCCAAAATAAGCCTTGTATGCCCTACTGGCAACTGTATCTAAAGGCATTGATTGATTTTAATTAAGGTTATAAATATGTGGTGCTAATTAAGGTTGCCTGGAAATTTCGGTGTAAAATTAATTGTTCCAACATGCTTGACAATTCTTGCCTCCTAAGGAGGTCCAAGTCGCAGTCAACATTTTCAATTGTCTGTGTTGTTTTTAGAAACAAAAACTGGCACTTCACGATCTTAAGATTGCAAGACGTTCATTTTCATCATTCCTTTAACTCTTCTTACATATTGTTTGTCTTTTGCACTTTACGATTGACATAATTTACTTCTCTATCTTTTGATGTTTTGTAATATTTTTCACGTAAATGACACTTACGGTCTCTTAGCTTTCACTTATTAATTTCAAATTGGTCCCTCGTTCGAAATTAGACCAAACTCCCTTTTCTTTTGAGTTCGTCTCTTTTGTTCGTTATATTTAAAATAGCTGTTTCGGTCCTTTTCACCACTATATAGACAGCAAAATAAATTTTAAAAAAATTTTGAAGTGTAAATTTAATTATCAAAACTTGTAGTCGGCTAAAAAATCAAAGTTGAGATGAATTATTATTAATTTATTACACATTTTCCCTTCACATATCTGTCAATAGTATGAAAAACCTCCTAAAGAACTTCGTGGGTGAAGCCCAAACTGACTTGGGCTAATATACGGCCCAAGTTCCAACCCCAACTCCTTTCCACATTTTGTGTGTGGCCCAAATTCCAAAACAAAAAGTGGTACTTGAGCCCGTATGAATAAGAATGTTTTTATCTGATTGGGTTTTAGTTTTTGTTTTGCACTTTGAAAACGTAGAAATTATTTGTAGAAAACGGAAACGAAATAACAAATGTGAAGTGAAATATTGATTATTAAGGCTCGTAGAAATGAATTTCCACGGGCTTAAAAGAGGTTAGAGATCAGACAAAAATGTAACTAAGAACTACATGTTCGTTCGATGCACGGGAATAGAAATAGTGAGAATGGAAGAGATATTATATTTGGGATTAAAATAGTCATTCCTTATGAGAATGGTGAACTAAAACATCTCAGTAGCTAGATAAAAAGAAAGCAAAAGCGATTTCTCTAGTAGCGGCGAGTGAAATGGGAGCAGTCTAAACTGTTAAAACAGAGTTGCTATTATGCGAAACAGCCCAAAAGAGGCACCTTAGATGGCGAAAGTCTAGTAGCTCAAAGCATCACTAGCTTACGCTTTCTTGAAATGTTTGAGAAACGAAATAAAATGATGAACGTTCCTTTTAATTATCTATTATCATTTTAGTTTTATGAAATTTCATGTTTGGTTTGTTCCTGTTGATAAATTCAGTTACAAAGACAATCAATTTATTTTCATGTTTATATTGTTTCAAATGCATAAATTTCATTATAGGAAATTATTTAATAATTCTTACAACTTTTATTCTTGTGCGGCAAATTCACCCCAACCAAGGATTTGTGGTGATATATAGAAGGGATTGTTTTGGTGATACATCAGCCCATTTATGATTGCGATCTTGCATCTACATACATTCATATGAGAGAACCATTTTAGATGTCAAATTTTTTTTAAAAGTAAAATTAGTAGGGGCCATATGTGTACATTTGACGGGCAGAAACAAAAATGTATGCAATAATAATTACAATGTATATATTTGATTTACACCAACAAAAAAAGAAAAAATCTGATCACTTAAATAATAATAATAATAATAATAATATATAGTTTCTCGACAACAAGTTCAAATTTCTTTAGTGAATATTTCATTAATTCAGGGATATAAACTTTCTACTATTTCCTTTGTTATTCCCAGGCGTCAAATGTGCTCATATTGGAATTGGGAGGATGACCTTGTGATATCTAAGTGGTGTGTCTGGTTTGCCCTTCGGCCCAACTCGATACCCAATTACTAAGTCTACGATCCGGCCCTAGTTGACCCACCAATGGAAGACTATTTCTCTCCGGACAAAAGGAAAAGGCGGACGTAAAAGACCACTGTACAATCATATTCCTCGTCCTATTAGGTAACACGGAAGAACCAATAGACAATCCCACGCTCCGTCCTAGTCGGTGACACGGAATGACCGGTGGTCCGAATTGTGCACTCAAACTCCTATAAATTGGTAACTACTTGACCTATTTCTCCACTACTTTCTCTCTAGTTTCATACTATTTTCTTCCGATCTAAAATACTAACTTTGGCATCAGAGCTTAATCAGGAGAAGTTCCCGATTAATACAGGTATCGGAGGCGAATCCGACCTGAGGACCCTCACTGGCGAACTCGGCTTCATCACAAAGCTTACTTAACTTTAATAGATGAATTATTTTAGTTCATAAATTAGTCAAAACTAATCCGAACCATTCCATTTAAAGGATTCTTCTCCAGAAAGAAACATTATGGTTTATTTATTCGATTCGGATGCTCAACCCATACAAAGAGAATCACATTGTTACATTAATTAAAGATCGATTATGGAATCTTTAGATGCCAAATTCCACAAATTAATTAATTAATTATAAATATAGTTGTCTGGTCGTCTTGGTTTTATATTAATTATATATTCTTGCTTAATTAATTATTTGCGATTTGAAATTTTAATAATAATTAATAATAAAAAAAAGGCGAATAAACACGGAAGCAAAAGACATTCATCATATCTTCAACACTAAGTTAGCTAGCTTTATGTTGCCGTCACTCAATAGCCCTTCAAATCAACCATCCTGATGTTGATTAATTATTGACAGCTATAGTAACTCTTTTTTTTTAAAATTTTTTTAATAATTTTTTTCTTTAAATAAAAACTAATAATAATATTAATAATAATACAAGAAAAAAGGGGCTATTTACGATGAGTTTTTCCCTCAAAAAGTCCTGCTTATGGGTAATAATAATAAAAATAATATATATATATATTCCAACCACATTTACCAACAAAAACAAAACTACTTCTACCTAAATGATCAATGCTATCAATTTAGATATTACATTTAAAAAAATTAAATGAAGTAGACAATTATTTATTTAAAAATTTAAATTGGGTTTTAAACTTCTAATCGGAAAATGGTTACATAACCAAATAGCGGAGGCGGGAGAAGAACCTCGTACACCCCCAAAAGAAAGTGCATCGTGATCATGCATGCATGTACCATGTGACGTTAATTTATTTATTTTAAATTGACACTATTACCTATCTATTAAATATGAGAGAAAGACTACCGAAAAAGAAATAATGAAGTTGGGAAACCTCCTGACAGCACAACTATTGGAGCACTGACTCGTTTATGACTTTTGATTACGTTAAAGAAAATATCCACGTCTCATATATGCCATGCTCTGTTTGAGAACATTTTTACGTATTGAGTGCACGTCCAGTGTTTTGAGATTTAATTTAATAACTTAAAACGTCGAAATTAAGCTAAATGAATATCTCTCATTTAAAAATTTCTCTTACTATAGATGAAGAGAAGATATGATATGATACCAATATTAATTAATGATAGATATAATTAGTTGCGATTTAGTACATAATATATATATATATATATATTCGTAATTAAATAATATTTTTAGTGTTGAATAATATGGAATAAATTCTGGGATCGACAAAGGAGATATCAAGATCAGCATAAAACAGCTCAGAGACAATCTACCCTTTTCCTTTCTTGCTTTCCCCGCAACTTTATATTTTCATTTTCTTTCCCATGACCGATTAATTAATTACACGTATATTATTTTTTATATTTATATACATATATACACTCCCCCAGTTGTAGCCTCTGCAATTAATCCAAAAAATAATATTCCGTCTATATTACTATTTTTAATAATATAAAATAGATTTTTTAAAACGTATGCCATTGTTATAAATATAATTTCTTCGTCAGTAGTATATAAAGAGTCTTGTTTCAATTTATATAATACTAGTATTAAACTCTTATAATAAGACAGCTGAATATGCCAATATCATATTCTCTTCCCGTGGTTTTGAATCGGTCTTTTTACGTTTGATTACTTTTTAACAATCATTATCAATTTCGGTGAAACTCCCGACAATACAATGATGAAGGGCCACTTACCTATAGCTACCGATTAATTGTAGCATGTCTTCTTGCTGTTACTACCTGAAAATTTGAAATGGTCTTTTTTTTCTGGTGTGTTGCCATATGGGGTAGTATACACTTGAGTTGCCCAGCCAATAAAGCTAGGCATTTTTTAAGTGAGTGGTTTTACTTTTACTTGATCAAGTCAATAAGAAATTTACTTGAAAATAATCTAACAAAAAAAAAATAAAAAATACTCAGATTGGAAGTTACTAGAAAATTTAGAGATTTAATTTTTTTATTTTTTTTAAAAAATTTAAAGACTAGAGAAAATAAAATAAATTAAATTAAATTTTCAATGCCGTAACAATATCCATTCATTGATTTTTGGGTTGATTATTTCAGGCCACAATTTTATTTATTCAACAACACGTATTCGTGGCCAATTTGTCTTCTCACTTTTTTAAATTTCAAACTCTTATTATTAATTTCCTTCCTAATCCATCCGTATTTTCTCCTTTTTGGTCCGCTTTCATTGTTTTTTCAAAGTTGGTAAATAATTTGCTATTAGAATAGACAAATGATCTTCGGTTCATTAAACGAGTTTAGTGGTACAATTATTTTTTAAATCACAAAGTACAATATGAAACGTGATAATCTTTTTATTAAGACGAAGTGACCATGCTCGTTCTTAATTTTATATTTACAGTAAAATTATGTAGTGAAATGATACAAGAGGAATCACTTATGGAATAAAACTATTTCATCACCGTATAATTTATTGCTTAAAACGTGATTTAAACTATATTTTACGTTTTTGAGTGAGAAAAATCTAATTAAAGTTTTGTTTTTTAATAAAAGGGTCAAAATAGTGTGTGGTATTCATAACAACTCTACATCATCGAAACCAGACCATTTTAATGGATCGAATGTTATGTATTATTATTTTTTATTTACATTTTTAATACAAATTTTTGTTGTTGTCAAAATTAATCCAAACCACAATTTTTGAATTACAAGTGAGCTACCATTTGTCACGAATTGGCATTCATGAGTCTTAATTAAAATGGCAATTGAAATTGACGTGGGGAAAACAAACGATTTTGACGACTAGGACAAAACAAGAATTGCCAGCCATTTTTCCTTTGGTTTCATTTGAACTAAAGCCTAAAAACACACGTCAATTGACAAAACAAAAACCATACTGAGGTTTTTGGTTTTGGTTTCCATTTTGAATTGAAATAGCTACTTTGGAACGCAGCAATGGCTGTTTTTTAATTAATTCATTGTTTTTTTTTGAACTTCGTGAAGGCCAGGGCCCGTCTCTGTTTTGGCGGTTTCGCCTTTGTTGTTCATCATCGTATTCGTTACGTTTTGGACTCCACTGACTTGTAATCAATTTTGCTTCTTAGATTTCATCGCCGACTCTTGCATTGCATCGCATTGCAAGTCCCACAATTTTTTTGATGTTCTTTTCCATGTCTTCACACCATTCATAAACCCTTTCCAGTCCCATCTCGTCTGTGTTCTTTTTTCGGTGCATTGCGTGCATCCTCTTCTTGATTGTATTGGATTATGAGCATCTGTACTTGATGGGTTTATTCGGCACTTTGTTTGGAATTCTGGGTTTTGGAATCGGGTCCGTCGTCGGGCTGGTGATTGGATTTTACATATTCGTCTATTCCAAGCCTGGAGATGTTGAGGTGATTGTTTCTGATCAACTATGCCTATTCAATTCATTTTTTGTATCGAAATTTGGCTTTTGCCGCACCTTTTGCTAGAATTCCTTCCTGAGGAGTATACATTTTCTTTACATCCGCAGAGGTTTAGGAGTAACAATTGTTTGTCATTACATTTTGTTTTTGTGGGGTTTTGGCGGTGTGGTTTGGCGTATGTTCATCTGGTAAATTTTTTCACGAACAGGGTTTTTCTCGTATGTTCATTTGGTAAATTTTGAACGATCATCAGATATACAGGGTATTTAGCGCTCTGCTTTGCTTTGTTTATTGTCAACAAAGTAATGAGCTTTAATCTTGGCATTTTCTCTTCTTATTGATTCTAGGCATGTATTTGGTGTCTGTCTCTGTATGCCTTTCTAACTCCATTTGCCCGGTTAATGACAAAGTACTGATATTGTATTTCTTGGCTGATCTGAGTGGCTCGTGTAAGTACAAAAATTTGTCTTGGATTGCGGTATTAGCTGTGTTCTGATCAGGGATTTAGTTTTCTGTAGGCAATCACTCAATTCTCATTATTTGGTATTGCATGAAATAGTGGAGTTAAACTGCTGTAAGATTAAGACTGATCCTACTTGGTTAGAGGTCAGAAAACATTTGAACTTTGCTGAAAAATATTCCTACCAGCAAGTATTCATTCATGTTTGATGGGAGAAATCTTTGCGCCTTAGAAGAGTAACGTGGATTTTCGATGCTATCATATGGTAATACCCAAGTGTAACATGAACCTGTATGATAATGGAACTGACACTGAACTTTTGCTTAGTGATTAAGTCTGTTTTATTGGCTCCGTTATGCATAAATAGCTCTTCTCTCATTTTTGTTCCTCAGTTTATCTTTGCAAATCCTCTGCTATGTTCATGATCCTGTAAATCTGTTACCTTTTTGTAAGGGGTTGCTTCTGGATGCTTTACGTGTTCAGGTTACTGTGAATTTTCTAATAAAACAGTTGCATTTTGGTTGTATATGGTTACTGACGATACAACTTTAATGTGATACTTCCTTCTGAATTCTTTAACTGTGTGAGAATGTTGAAAAGATTCATGGATAAGAGACTGACTAGGCCTTAAGTATCTATTTGAAACTATAGGATCCTAAAGTCAGGGCTGTTGGTGACATTGATTTCACTGATATGGAAGATCTCATGTCTGCGATTCCATGGTGGGTAAAGAATCCTGATTACGAGCGAGTAAGATTTTCCTTCTCCCCCATCAAGCTAATGTGTTTGCTTAGATTTGTTTTGCCAAGTTTTCCAGATTCCTAATTGTTTGAGACATGGTTGTTGGCAATGCAGGTAGATTGGTTAAACAAGTTTATTCTTGACATGTGGCCATTCATCGATAAGGTAATTTAATCATTTGTAAGAGGTGTAGTTTCTTCTAAGAAATTGTAAGCATTAGTTTACTTTTTATTTGCAGGCAATTCATGAAACCATTAGAAGCATTGCACAGCCAATATTTGCAGAATATATAGGGACGTGTAAGATAGAATCGATTGAACTTGAGAAAATTGACCTTGGAACTCTTCCGCCAACAGTCCATGGTGAGTTTGTCTCATTTATAAGCTCTCCTGAGAATTGTTATCGTAGTCCACAACTGCATTTGTGATTATTTTGTATTGCTGTTTCATAGCTCCTTGGAAGTGTTATAGCAGTTGTTGTTTCCATTGCTTCAACCTTGTCAATGAGAAGGCACAATAAGATGGATACATTTACAAAGTTGTACGATTAAGGATAATAAATCCTACATCAACAATGCCTCCAAAATATTATGTTTGCATCCATGTTGACTAGATGTTAATGTCTCAACAGGTCTTAAAATTTACGAGACAAATGAGAAGGAACTAGTTATGGAACCAGCTATTAAATGGGCTGGAAACCCAAACATAATTGTGGCAGTAAAATTGTCATCTTTGAGAATCTTAATTCAGGTTAGAGAACTCATGAATGAAGACCTTAATGGCAGCACATTCATTTGGTTTCTGGAAGACAACCTTTTCTTTTCTTTTTGTTTGACGAATGGATGTTGCTTGTCCTCAGCTGGTGGAGTTACAAGTTATTGCTGCTCCACGTATCACACTGAAGCCACTTGTTCCAACATTTCCTTGTTTTTCAAATATAATGGTCTCCTTAATGGAGAAGGTAAGCAGAACATATGGTTCAATGGCTTTATTCCAGTCAATTGAAATATATGACACAAAACTATCTATCATAATCAATCTTAATTGTGCAGCCATATGTAGATTTTGGATTGAAAATATTGGGAGGTGATGTCATGTCCATTCCTGGTCTATATCAATATGTTCAGGTGACTATTAGGTGACTTTTGTATGGTTTGGAACTTGGGATGAAAACCAAAGAGTTTGGTTTGTTTTGATAGTTTCTCTTGTACTCTTGCCAAACTGAAATCAATTATCATTGAAAGTTTTTCTTTTTGCAGGATACAATCAAAAAGCAAGTGTCAAGCCTCTACCTATGGCCCCGATTCCTTGACATACCGATTCTTGATGCCTCCACGTAAGTTTCTTCTTGGGTGTTACAAGCTTGGAATTGATGTCTAATTTGTTTACTGTTTTGTGTATTTGTCTACTTTGGCTCTTGCAACATATACCAAATTCAGTTACTCTCTTTTTTTTTCTTTTTTTTTTTATTGCATACTTACTTTTACAGGGTGGCTGCAAAGAAGCCAGTAGGAATTTTGCATGTGAGAGTTGTACGAGCTATGAAACTCTTGAAGATGGACTTACTAGGACTTTCGGATCCTTATGTCAAGTTAAGTCTAACTGGTGATAGGTTGCCTGCTAAGAAAACCACCATCAAGAAGAAAACTTTATACCCCGAGTGGAATGAGGATTTTAAGTTGACTGTGAAGGACCCTCTGGCTCAGACTCTTCTTATAGATGTGTATGATTGGGATAAGGTATGTTGCATCACACAAAATTTTCATCAATAGTGAATTACTACAGAATATCGAACTTTGCAAGTGATGAAAGTGGGGATTGGCTAGGAAAGTTAAAAATGCAGGGGAAAGTGGAACTGAAAGCAGTTACTAATGAAAGTGAAAAATTAAACTTCAAAATGATTAGACCATTTTCTTTGATTACATGGCTTAGGTTGGGGCACATGACAAGCTCGGAATGCAGATATATCCTTTGAAGCATTTAAATCCAAACGAGACAAAAGAAGTAACATTAGATCTGCTCAAGAGTACCGATTTAACTCGTGATTCTCATCACAAGAGGCAGAGAGGGCAAATTGTGCTGGAGCTGAGGTATGCTCCTTTCAGAGAAGACACAGTATTGTTCAGTGGGCCTCTGGATATAAGATACACTAAGAAAACTAGCAGAACTGATAGCGGGTCCAGCAACGAGAGTTCCTCAGGCTCAGGAGCAGGTTTACTTATGGTTACAGTTTATGGAGCTGAGGATGTGGATGGCTCCCGTCATAACAATCCCTATGTGTTATTGATTTTCAGAGGAGAAAAAAAGAAAACCAAGGTGAGATTTCTGAGATAAACAAAAAATTTGGTACATAAATTATTTTCTTGCTAAAAGTGAGAGTTTTACTACTTGAGTAGTAATCTCTCTCTTATTTGTATGGATTTAGATGTCTAACAAATGAAACGAGAGCAATATTAGTTTTAGATATTGTATCTTACATCAGCTTTGTGTTGAATGGAATAAGCTTTTGTTTGTCAGATGATCAGGAGAAGTCGCGATCCACAGTGGAACGAGGAGTTTCAGTTTATGTTGGATGAGCCTCCCATGTCTGACAGGATCCATCTAGAGGTTATGAGTAAGAGAACAAAATTCGGATTCCAATCAAAGGTATTAATGTATCACCATGCAGGCAGGGTCCTCTCATTGTTTTCACTTTGATGCTAACATTGACATGATTAGAGGCCTTCTAAAGCATTTTGTTCTGTACATATACAGGAATCGTTGGGCCATGTCGATGTTAACCTTGCTGATGTTGTACACAACGGGCGAATGAATGAAAAATACCATTTGATTGATTCAAAGAATGGACAGATACATGTGGAGTTACGATGGAAGACCATATGATGGAAGGAGCAACAATGGAGCTTAAACATGAATGCTGCTGGATATTTCTGGTAAGACTTGCATCAATCACAACATGGATGCAGTATTTTAACCGCTGGAGTATTGAAATCGAATCCAATCCCATTGTTCTTAGAAAAAAGCTGTGGTGAAAGTTGAGCAAGGGCAGCTTTTTCTCTTCTTTACTTGCTTTGGCAAAGTAGTGGAGGGAACAAAGACCAAGTCCTGATGGTATGCCTTATATGATAATATAGCTGCAGAAGCATAAGGCCATGTAGAAATGCAGTTTTTGTTTGTAACATCCCTTCCGGGGAGTTGTACTTGGTCTCTCAAAGCGTACACCACTAATTTGCCAATCTGGTCATGTTTCGGGTTGGCAATTTGCTTACCAAGTTAAGTTAGATTTGGGTTTTTGCATCCCGTTGAAAATTGTGGAGAATTGTCTTAGAGGGATGTGTTTGTGCTGGTAGATCAGCTTATAACTTGTTAAGTTTGAGTTGAGTTTTTTTCGTGTTATATAAGAGATTACCATCCGTGAGTGTGCATAGATGTTAGTCCAAGTCGATCGCTATGCTTAACATGACAACTAGCAAATTAAACAGCACTCTCTGTACAGGAAATTTTTGATTTTTGTTGGCTACAACAATTTAGGAAGATCGAGTGATTAATATGGTTTGTTATTTATTTATTTATTTATTTTTTAACGCTAAGTATGATTTGTTATCTTCAGTGTTCATAATTTTTCCTTCATTAATTTTCCAATTCTGCTGTAATAATGTGAAATGTGGGTCACATTTTATATTATAAAAGAATTGATCAGAAAATAAAGGGTTAATGTGCAAATTAGCCCTTGTGGTTTTAGTATAATAAGCTCTTGTGGTTTGTTTAGGGACAAATTGGCCCTCATGGTTTCAAAAGTGGCTTAAAAAAGCCTTTCTATCTGACTAAGCAATGTTGAGTTGGCTATAACCAATAAAAGTATGACACATGGCAGTTTAGATGGCAAATAATTAATTTAAAAATGACTAATTGCCCCCCGTGTTATTCCCAATTTACTACTTGCCCACCCTATTTTTGAAACTAACACTTTACCCCCTATTGACTCAGTCAACTAAAATCATCAGTGAAAAAACAAAATTACTCCCAGAGTCTTCTTCTTCCTCTCCATCTTTCCCAGAAACTTTTTTATTTTTCTTTTTTCTTTTTTCCCTCTTCTTCCCCACATTAACAGAATTTGTTGTGGAATCAGAAAAAGTGCTTCCGACAACTGTGGCGTCGCCTCCGTCGTGGGCTGAGCACCAATTTGTTTAAAAACGAGAGAGCAAAGTACAATGAAGCTGAAGGCTAAGGATTCCATCACTGCCATTTTTTCTCCTTTTTCTTTTTTTCCAAAGATTTCGAAACGAATCAATCAATAAAGATTTGAATTCATTGTTTAGTTCAGTGTTTGTGTGCTTGTTTTTTTCAAATTTAAATGTAAGAAGAAGAATTGAACGTACGAAGATGGTAAACGCGGATGTGATGATGGAAAGCTGAATTAGAACAGCTTGGGATAAGAGAGAAAAAAAGAAAAAAGAAAAAAAAGAAGGAAAAAAAACTTCTGAGAAATGTGGAGAGGAGGAAGAAGACTTCGGGGCAATTTTGTCTTTTCACTGATATTTTAGTTGACTGGGTCAATGGGAGTAAAAAGTTAGTTTAAAAAAAAAAGAGATGCAAGTAGTAAATTGGGGATAACACGGGGGGCAATTAGTCATTTTTTAAATTAAATATTTGCCACCTAGACTGTTATGTGTCATACTTTTATTGATTATAGTCAACTCAGCATTGCTTAGTCAGACAAAAAGACTTTTTTAAGCCACTTTTAAAATCATAAGGACCAATTTATCCCTAAACAAACCATAAAGGTTTATTTGGATCTTCTCTAAAATTACAAGGGCTAAATTGCACTTTAACTCAAAAATAAAATAAACAATTTGGGTTTAAGATTTAAACAGAAAATCTCATCTCCATCCATCTACAACATACCTTGGTGAACAAGTCATCAAATAAGTATAAGACGCCAGCCACTGTATTAGAGAACCGCCGCCGGCCACTCCTACGTACGATGAATCCGTGTCTGAAATTCGCTCACGATCAGTTGTTCCAGAATGTGAAAACTGGGCCTCCGACGAACATTGCGATTTCGCCATTGTCGCTAAACGCCATGGTAGCCATGTTTGGCGCAGGATCTTCCGGACGAACGCTGGACCGGGTGCTTAGCTTCGCCGGAACCGAAAGTTTGGATGAACTCAAATCCCACTTTAGTAAAACCATGTCCATCGTTAACAGTTCCGGCAGCCCGGGTTCGCCAAAGATATCGTTCGTAAACGGAGCGTGGTCGGACAAACGTTTTCCTCTCAAAGTGTCTTACCAGAAATGTCTCAGGGATACTTTCAAATCTGAAGCTAAAATCCACGATTTCCTCAACCAGGTAAATCTTCCTTCTTTATTTATTTACTAGTTCAGATCTTTAAGTATTCAAGTTTTAATGTTCCGGTGTGATCGATCAGGCTGGTGAAGCGGTTAGAGATATAAATTCACGGGCGGAGCTCCACACCAATGGTCTTATCAAAGACGTTATCGGCCGGCAACATATTAACCCATTGACGGCCGTGGTTCTGGGGAATGCGCTTTACTTCCGAGGATCTTGGTCCAATAAATTCGATTCTCATCGGACCATGGACAGAAACTTTTACCTCGTCAACGGAGACAAGGTTTCAAACGTCCCCTTCATGACCGACGAGATACCTCATTTGTACGGAGCCTTCGGCGATTTCAAAATCCTTGAGCTTCCATATCGAACGGGGAAGAAGAAGAAGAATGATCATTATAATTTCTCCATGCAATTCATCCTTCCGCGCAAGAGAGACGGGTTGCAGAGTCTATTAGAGAAGTTCAATTCCGACTCCGACTTGTTAACCGGGAATTTCGAGCTCCGGCCGACCAACCTGGATGCTTTCTGGATACCGAAATTTAACTTCTCCTACAGCCTCGACAGCGTGAGGTTTCCGTTCATGGATGAAGGGGAACACATGGAGCTGACGGAGATGCTGCACGAGCAGGCGCACGGAGTGCCGCCGGTGATCACTCAGAAGGCGGTTATCGAGGTGGACGAGGAAGGCACGGAGGCAGCAGCCGTAACTTTCTGTTTCGCCAACAGTTGTGTTCGATTTGCTCCGCCGAAACCCAAACTCCCCACGTTTGTGGCTGATCATCCTTTCAAATTCATCATCAAAGAGAACACAACAGGATTAGTTCTCTTCACCGGAACAGTACTGAATCCTCAGGATGATTGATTGATCATCAACTTCTTTATTATATATTACAACGGCAAATTTTAACAAACTTTAAGCGTTACAAAGTTAGCTCTTTTAATGTCTCGGGTGTAATTATTATGGATTTTATTTGATCCCATAAACAGGACGTTCCTTACATTAGACTTAATTACGTATGCGTAGACTTCTTGTATTCTGCAATCATGGTGTGCATGACGCTATTCTCGGTAAAGCTCATTATGACCCCCTTCTTCTGGGTGTATTTTTCACATTTAAACAAATAAGAGGGTACTCGATCCCGCTAGCTACTTGTTGTTCCTTCAAATTAAAAAAAAAAAAAAAAAAAAAATCAGATGCACACTAGCAGGCAAAACCTACTGGCTATATATATACAGTGGAAATGTGTACTCTGAACACAAAATTGGACAATCCTAAATGTAATCAGAACCTATATGTAAAGGATCTAGCACTAGAGACTGAAGGTTAGTTATGGGAACCGAGGAAATAATCGAGCTATGGCATACATTCAAAATTGCAAGATACATACTGCTGCAACTGAACTCGATCACTTCCTCTGGAAAGCCAGCATGCCCAAGAAGGCAACAACACGACTAGCAAAGCCAAACAGAATGAGAATAGCTATACAAAGATTGAAATCATGCAGACTGTAACTAAATTTCTGAAGCGCGGCACAGCGTGTTATGATCCACACGCCATAATACCTGAAACCAAAAGATAAATAAGTGGTGATTGACTAGTTTCATTAGAAGTCTGTTGTTGCATTCCTTAACAACTGTCATGCATTTGTGCATCTCCAAACCCACCCACCGCCCCAAAAAAAATCCTGTTGTCCCAATGGAAGAGTCACGAAGTACAACTGTTTATGAGTCATAAGTGCAACTCTAAACAAGACTCTTCCATTAGGACGGAGGGAGTAGTAGGTAGCACAGATGCCTTCTACCTCTGAACCTTTCACCAAATTGTAAAGGTGAGACAAAATTATGCTTTTTTTGTTATAATCTTGAGTGGTTTTGCTAAGGATTTACATGCTAAATAAAATTCCTTTTTGAGTAGCATTTCAATTAAAGAATGTATTCAACTAATCAAACGTATCAAGACATAGTTATCCAACAGATTATAGAGAAGTGAGATTAGCTGCTCCTGAAAAAGAGCATTGATACAAGAATATATACGTACTGGAAGTCTAAAGCTTGTGAGATGCATACCTTTCAGCATTTCCAATAACAAATGCTTCTAAAGCCCACTTTGGATAACAAAAGTCAGCTACAACCTTCAATACCTTGCTGTCTCTGGTCCGAGTCGCAACAAGAGTTAAAACCACAGGAAGTAGTACTGCACACTGCAGATGGTGGAGATTAACAGTTCAGTCAAATAAATCGATTCAAAACAGTGATAAATTAGGACAAATGAAATTACTACGCACCAGTTGAGAAGAACCGGCCTCAAGAAAAATAGCCAATGCATATGCTATACCAGTCACGCAATAGACTAGGCAGACCAGGACCATATAATTATATGCGAAAGAAGATCTTGGATTACTGAAGAAATAGAACATTGAAAGATAGACCAAAGGCTTGATGGCTGTGTTAAAATGGTCTACTGTATCCTTGGCAATAAAATGGGCCAGGCTCGAAATGCCTGAAGCACTTTCTCGCCAGTATTGTAGCTTGTCCTGAGAAAATGACCTCAAAGCGGCAATTTTGCATAGAAGAGCTGCAATTAGATGAAAAAAAGACAAATTTTTTAATCAAGAGATCGAAAAATCTGCACAATATTTGTGGCTTCATCTGCATATTACTGGTGATAAAATCTAAAAGCATATGTAGAGAGACCTATTTCCTTGGTTTCTGAACAATTGGAATTTGTAATGTGAGGTGTTTGTCATAATCAGAAAGCAAATCTAATATTGGTATTGATTCAGAAATCATTGGTCTTTTGAACTTACAAACAGCAATAATTGTATACGAATAACCAGGCATGCCAAATTGTTCATCGCTTGATTTCGCAATAGTTCCCAAGCTGGCTCCAGCCAGTAACAGAATGAGGTAATCTACTGCTTGAAGTCTAGCTTCCCGTAATCGTTGCTTTCCAAGCCTGAGAAAACATGGCAAAAGAACCACCTTAAGTAATTATGAAAATTTTAATCAAAATTGTGAATCAAACTTGGTGACATTTAATTTATATATCCACAAATTTATTGCACCTCCCAAGGAAAAATTTATACTGCAAGAGAGCATTTGGAGTTCTCCGGTTTGACAAATCAGTTGACTTCAAGAAATTGTGACGTAGAATATCACGCCGCTTTTCCATGTTACATTTCACATCTTGCCACATTTCCCCAGCAAAAGATTGTTCCTCGTTTGTGACATAAGCAGAATGCTGATGAATACCAAGCTCTGGCTGAACAGGAGATGCAATAAGGCCAGCAGAGTACTTTTGTAAGTCTGGGGGAACAGGGTAACCATTATAAAGCATCCATCTAACTGGAAGCTCTTCATGACCTGTAATGGCGCTTGTGCTTGGTTTGACCATCCCCTCCAAAACATCTATATAGTAGTCTGGAGGATTAACTCGTTCGGGTACGTTGATCCCCAGGCTGGTGAAATACTCTTCAACTTTCCTAGCCGGCCCATGATAGACAGTAAGACCACCTTTTGCTAGTAGCACCAAGTCATCAAACATCTTAAACAGTGTGTAGCTGGAACAACAAGATAAGCGAAAATTATTTGCTTATTCAGGAGATTCATGAGTAGAGCAAAGAGTGCCAAAAAAAATGCTCGCGTCATGTTGCAACTTAGGAATCCAATATCCTCAGTTCCAATAAACACAGAGAGGTATAGCCTCTGCTGTAAATTAATATTTCTTGCACAGTATAGCAACATGTTAGTCTCAAGTGGTGTTTTGAGTTCCATTGAATGATGCAACTGGATTTTTCTTAAATGTGTAACAAATCTAATGAATATATTAGTTATGGTGTTGGGGAAAGAAGTAAACAAAATGAAGAGGAATAACTACAGAAATTATTTCAATTTGAACTAATTACCTTGGTTGGTGGACAACCATGCAGATATTTACCCCCTCAAGAGCTTCCCGTCGAAGAGCTCGTAGAAGTAGTTGGGAAGAGGAGCTATCTAATCCAGATGTGGGCTCATCAAGAAACAGAAGTGAAGGTTCCATTACCAATTCCACACCAACATTTACTCGTTTCCTTTGACCTCCAGATATACCTCGCTTTTCCACTGTTCCAACCACAGAGTTGCGTATTGGCTGTAACCCCAAAGAATCAATCACCCTCTCAACAGTGAGAACTTTATCTGGCTTAGGCATGTCAGCAGAGAGCCTTCAACATTTTTAAGCACCAAAGAGCGGTTAAATAGCAGAATAATATTGAATATTATGTCAAAATGAAATGAAATTGGAGAGTGTAGGCATGATAATATAAGTTATGAAAGGGCTGAATCTATGAAATTGATGTGTTACAAGGGCCTTGATTAGGGTTCATCCTAGTTTTGCTGTTTCTCTTATCATTGAATTGATTACAGTTGACAATATGTATATCATGTCTCCATGATTAAAGCTATTAGGAGAAATGCAACAGTGCAAGAGAATTTGACATGACAATACCTGCATCTTGCACTGAACCACAGATTCTCCTCCACAGTCAGATTCCCATGCACAATATCATCCTGTGGAACAAAACCAACAATTTTCTTATATGAATGGATAGATTCTGTTTTTCCGTTTATAAGTATCGATCCATTTATAGTGCATCCAACTGCTTTTCCAGCCAAGGCAGATAGAAAAGTTGTTTTTCCAGCCCCTGATGGGCCCATAACAGCAGTAATACGGCCAGGCATGATTTTCCCAGTGACAGACCTCAAAAGAACCTTTTGCTTTCCTTTCAAAGAAACACTTACGTCTCTGAAAGCAATTTCAATTACAGGTCTTTTTTTGGTTTCAACGTCTGTGGCCATTGAAATTACTCCAGAAAAGGTTAGGTTCTTGTTCTGCTGCTGCAGGGCTTTCTCTTTCTCTAGTTGTGAATATGCATACTTGAAAATCTGGCTATGAGTATGTATTTGTTTTCCCTTTGCTGCTTTTTCTTTGCTATTTTTGCTTTCAATTTCCAAGCTGTAGCCTGAGAAACTATCAATGCCATCTTCAATTTCTTGCATCCTTCTCATAAGATCACTTCCTCCTGGTTTCTTCCCCTCGGATGAACCAGGTAATTGCTCAGATGCACTGGGAATGTCATCATAACTGAGTGGATATAGATCTTCATTTTCTCCAAATTCTGCTTTATCCAAAATCTTAACCCTTTCACTGCCTGAGCCAGCTTTCTTACGAGAAAACTTCTCAGACACAGAAGTTTGCAATCCAATTGCATGTTTTTTAGCTGCATCTTTTGCAGCTTTCCACCTTGCACGTGCTTGAACCTTCTCTTTTACACTTCTAGCAGCTGCTTCCCTGGATTTGGAAAGTCTCCTCTCTCGAATGGTGATAACTTGGTCAGAACAATTGTAAATGATAAGGAGCACAGTACACAAACCAGCCTGAGGTTATGAAGGATGAATTAAATAGTTGTGGTTGAAATAGCAGTAGAAGATGGTTAAGCAAGGAAAAATGATGTCCACAATCAGGGTACCAGTTAAGCCATATAGTTGCCAATTAGAAGTTCTTAAGAAGTCAGTACAGATAGAATTGGGATTCAAAAACCTTAAGTACCTCATCAGAAAATCAAAGAAAACATTAATCAGCATAAAAACAGATGTTAACACAAGATTGGTCTAGCATTATTTTCAGTATAACCAATTGGTATATACTCCATAGTTGAAGTTATCTATTCCACCCCACTAACATTGAAGTTATACTGTGGCTGACAGAAAAGGACCTTTGCCACTGCTTTTCCCCCTCCCCCCCACCCCCCTGATGGAAAACAGATCCAGAAAACACGTGAAATTTAAGAGCATAAACAGAACCACTTACGATAAGCATTGCTCCATAAGCATGAATATTTTGAGTTACAGTGTTGGGATTACACGAGGTCAACCTGAAACATCCTGCAAGTTTTGACAAAAGGTTGCTTGCTTCAACTAAATCATGTTTCCAACATAACACTAGGCATATCTTCCATCCAAAAACCAAAAACAACACCAACTTGCTCACTAATTTATGAAGTTATTACATATTAACTCAAACATTAACCTGGACTTACGTTTCTCAGCCGTAGAACCTCTGGGACAGTAATTCCTGGATTCAAGAGAAAATGGTAGCATGTTAAAAGGAATTAAATAAGAAACTGCATCAATAACAACTGCTCCAACTATTATGATGAAACTGCAAAAATGCTTGAATGATGAAACTGATGTTTCTCTGCAATAAATTTCTACAGAAGGGGTAGGATTCTGCTAAATCACGTGCAACATCAATATTCTGCTAAATCACGTGCAACATCAATATGCTTTAGAAGAAAAGTCATTTCTAAAGATAAATGAAAACTTTTTGGAAACTAATCAAATACATTGTATTGATTTTTAATATATAAATATAAATATGGAAGAGTAATAAGTTTAAATGGTAACCAAAAAGCAATCCTATTTGACATTTCCGTTGTAAGTTTCTAAGAATAATTTTTGCTGCCACTACAAGACTCTCATCCTTCCCAATAAGTATTGACATTCAGCTGAAACAAAATATTAGGCAAATATTATTGCAGCTGACCGGAGAAACAGTACCCTTTGCTGCAAGCATTTTGTTCTATACTTGTTGGGCAATATGATCCTGCTGAACAGAATATTGTACCACTAGAAACTACATCTGACCAAATATCTGCCCCGCCACAAGTGTGATTGGCCTGGCCAGGTGGTAACTGGTATAGGTACCTGAAGAATACAATCGACATAAAGGCATGGTCTCATGAAGCAATCAACGGATAAACCTCTAGAAGATATTGCAAGAAGAATCAGAACTTACGGTGCACACATGCCAGTAGACGCATTAAGCTTCGCAATTGGACAGTATGAACCTAATGGGCATGCTTCCCATACAAAAGAAAATTACATGAGATCCTTACCTCATATCAGCAGTCAACAACTCATTAAGACTTAGGGCTTGGAGTGAGAAAAAGTCAAGGAATTCCTTTGGTGATTAGTACACAAGTATAATGACTCAGCCATATTATTGGAGGACATCCATGGAAAATGTCAGAAATTTACCATTGTGAATAAGTTCTGGAGTTGAATGCTTGCACAAATACTAGAAAACAAATACAGGTTCAACAAAGGAAGCCAAAATGCAGACTCTTTTACATGCAAACTGGCAGATATGGAGTTGGACCCAGAATATCATAATTGAAAACAGAGAGGTTAATCATTGGTGTGTAGACATCAATTACCACAGACAGAATCTTATGTTTTCTGTATGTTTCCTATCAGCCTTGGATATTTCAAGGCACAAGCAAAAATGCAAGGCATTCTATTTTGGATTTAACTCCTATTTGCTCAAAAGGATAATGTATGCTTGAAATGTATTGTGAATAATAAGAGTAATTATTCCCTCCATTGATCAGAATAAACTATATGTCCTCGAGTCACGAGCCTCAACAATAATATATCCTAAACTAATTCAAACATATCAGTTTAACAAATGAATAAGATGACGTGAACCATAGACAAACAGTGACACTTTTGTAGAAGTTTACAATTAGTAATAGAAATAGACTATTTTTAGAGCATTTAAGATAGACTATTTATGTGCTCACGTATCATGCAGGTGATGCCCTTAGGGCAGAAAAAGCCTTCACAGCAAGATTGGCAGTCCAGTGTTCTATCTGGTATGATGCGAGAATTCTTTAAATCAACTTCCTGGTCAGAATTAACATTACATGCCCATCCGGGCTCGCAACCAGAAACCCAAGAGGTCCTGTTACAATTATTGTTAGCCTTTATTGTACTCTCATCTTGAATGCTATTGAAGAAAGCCCTTATCTCAGCAGCTGTGCAAACTCGTTGGGTGATATCACCTACATAACATTCCAAGTATTAAAATATAGAAATACAAGAACAACAACAACTAAGCCATAGTCCCACTATGTGAGGTCGGCTATGGATCATATCTCGCCATCGTGTAGGGTCGTGGCACATCGATTAAAATATAGAAATGTTGGTTAAAAAACCAAACTTTGCTCTAGTTTTTCACACAAAGACATAAGCAGTAGAAACTGGTAATCACCATAGTAGACATAATTCTTCAAATATTCCCCCAGCTGCACCACTTTACATCTCTAACTTCCACAGGCAAAAATGCAGTGGATAAGGTTTCATGAAATAAAATTTTCATCCTCCTACGACGGGATAAGCCTTCGATGAAAATAATAAACTCAGTGGGCAAAAATTTTACTCCTTTTTATGAGCTTATAGAATAAATTTTCTTGAACTGAAAGAATAGCTTTCTGATGAAGAAAGAATAGCTTTCTGTTGAAGAAAGCTGACCATGAAATTTATCTTGTAACAAGTACAGAAGATATTCAATGTCGCTATACTAAAAGTTACATATATTTCCACAAGAATTTAGTTTTGATGCCATGGATATCATCAAACATAGTCAATAGGTCCTTAACTTTCTCCAAAAAACATGATTATCCCCTAAAATTAGCACTATTTACTCAAGAGTCTGCTCTAATTTTCACCCGAAACCACTTTACACTCAAAAGAACGGATCTAGGCAACCACTTTTCTGGTTCTATTCCAGGATCAAGATTCCGCATAAAAAGGGAAGTCCAATGAACTGATTTCGAAGAAAAGAGTTAAACAAACGTTGCCAAATACCTTAACGGTTGCTAAGCTATGAAACTCAAAATTCAACTTTAGCTCACATTCCCTTTATAACATTAATGCTCCAGTGAATGATCACAAAAGCTAAAGTAAAGAAAAGAACCCGGAACCCAGCTCGTTCATTGTAGTTCATGTACCTTTGATCTTGCTAATGCAGTTCGCCACAAACTCCAAGTTCGACGAATAATTAAAGGCCCTGTCCCATTCAGCTTGCCTACAATCCGCAGCAACCCAGAAATCAAAGTCAAAATCAAAATTAATCCAGTAAAAATACATATTCATGCTACAGAGATTTTTTTTTCAGAAAAGTAAAAAAGATGACTTACGGATCCTTGATACAAAAGCTAGCATTCTTAGCAATTTCACTTCCGAGAAAAAAATTAGTGAGATTGGAAAGTCTGCTGTAAGAAATCTGAGTAAAATAGTTAAGAAATGCCGGGTTGTTCACCGGAAAGTTCCCTCCGGTTCCGGAAGTGTAGTCATCAAAATTCTGGCACTGCACACAATTTAACTGAAACAATGCCACAACCAAAACCAACAATGTCGTAATCAATTTACTGGGTTTTCCCTTTCCCCCTCCGCTCGTGCTCATCTTACAGATTCTTCTTCCAAAATGATACCTTTCGAAAGTTCCCCCAAGCCAAAAATCCCAGTTAACCAAGGGGAAAGAAAGAAAAAAAGAAAGAAAGAAACTAGGGGCAACTCAAGCTTCAACGCTTAAGTTTATTATTATTATTATTATTACAATGGGGATAGAAAGAAAGAAACAGGTGAGAACATGGGAGCCGGGGGATGGGACCCACAAGAACATGTCCTAAGCTTTGACGACATCGCCGTTGACGACCAGCAGCCGGCGAGCCATAGCAATAGCGTGCGTACATGCAAATTTAAAATGGAAATGCACGCAATTTATTTTTTTCTTTTAGTGTTGTTATATTATTACTTTTAGTAATTCAATATAACTATTTGAATAAGAAGGAGAAAAAGTATTGAGATTAGTTCAATTGATCCATCTCTTAAGCAACAGAGTACGATAAATTCCTAATGAAAGTTATTTTCGACTTCAATGGTCCTGTTGTAATAAAATAATTTTATTAAGGAAAAAGTATTACTACAAGCCGACAAATGAAAAGATAATGTGCGATGTTTAATGCAAATTACAATAAAGATGCTGCCTAAGGTTTGTGACCAAGTCGACGTGCCACGGACTAGAACAAGTCAACGGAACATTAATATTTTATTTATTTATGTTTGGTCGTATATTATAAAAGAATCTATTTTAACAACACGAACAATTGATAGTGTTTAATTACAAGCATGATAATGAAAGTTGGTAGTTTATATTTCGACATTTTAATTTATAATTATGAATCATGCAAGAAAAAGAAAAGAATGTAAAAAATTTAAAAGATTATTCAGTGCATCTGCTGGATCACATAAGATGATGCAATCAGATACATTCAGGCAATATGATGCTAGTTTTGGGTAAAGTTAATGTACATGTAAGGCTCTCATAAATCAATATAATTCTGAATTGTAAATGAAATTAAAAAACGAATTGAAGAATCCCGCTTGCATTATTACTCAAAATATCTTCCTCCATCTCACTGAAAAAGTCTATTTTGAAAAAAAATGTATAACTTTTATAGGTTGTGAGTACAATACCTAAAATAAGTAATTTGGCACCATATTGTCCACTTATATCCTTACTTTATAAGTAAGAGTTAATTGTGAGTCACGCATTATTATATTGTATTAGTAAGGATATGTGAACTCTTTAAATGAGATAATAATATTTTTTTAAAGTGAACTCTTTCGAGGGAGTATTAATTAATGAGGGACTGAAATTAAAAAAAAAGATGAAAAGAAAATTATTCAAATGGAATAAAAAGAGTATGGTTGTTGTGTCTTAATTAATAATTGGAAATTGAATTATTCAGAAAAAATAAAATAAAATAATTGGTTGTTGAATATTCTACAATCAACCTTCTTAAGCTTGATTAATTATCGCTAATTCGCATTAACGTGAGGACAACATCCTTTTATACTATGATTAATAATAAAACTCAGGTCAACTGAGAAATGAAAAATAAAGAAAAAGTAGTTCATTCCATTGCCTTTCTGAATTATTATATTTTGCAATTTGAAATTATTCTTAATAAAAAAATACAAAATTTAAAAAAAAAAAAATTTAGAGACTTATTCAGACTGCAAGTGGTGAAGAAATTTATATTGTTTTACCCCCACATAATTAGATTTTCTAACAAATATGTTGAGAGTCAATTTCACTATAAATAATTCCAGCGAGAATTTTCCTTCTTTTTTTTTTTTTTTTAACCTTTTCCTTTCGTGTGCAAACAACTGAGAGTTTATTTTGCACATTTAATTGAGAATGAAATTTTATACCAACTGCTAATTAATCTCTCAGGTGTAGTAATACCATTTTCATGCAGGTGTAAGCAGCAACGGCAAGTAGGCGGTCTTTCTCGAATCAATTGCGTTAAATGGATTTGATGACCTTTTGACTCTCCTTAATTTTTTACTGGGTAAACTGTTGTCCGAGTATATATTCCTAATACACAACCTTTCTCTAGATAAAAAAGCATTATGTATTATTGGTGTTGAAAACTGTTCAATAACATTTGAGATACAAAAAACGAGTTATATTCTAGTAATACTCTGACTACGGGTTTTGGCTCCAAGTAGGCAACTTCTGAATCAAAAGTACCTGTAGAGAGGTGTTAATTAATTGACAATTGTCAATTGACATGTTTAATTAATATTCTGGGACATAATCAATTGTCAATTTACATTAAATTTTTTATTGGATGGTTTCAATTAAAACTTGCATGCAGCATCTTTGGCTTTAATAATCTTCATGGAAAACAAAGTATAGACAAAAGAGAACAATTTATTGTGGATTTGCATATTTTTATTTTCCATTAATTAGAATAGAAGTAAATTAAAGTTAGGCTCCTCCTTTTTTGTATAACTTGGTAACATTTTGTTTTATTTGATTATTGTAGGAGGAAACAATAAGTAATTAATTAATTATGAACATATTATATAATATTCATAACACTTATTATTATTACTAGTAATTCCATTTTATTTGTTGCGTTTCATTAATGATGATTCCATTCATAACATTCAACTTTTGTCGGGGTCGGGTATTTTTTTAAATTCATTAATTACTTTTCTTTTTAAAAACAAATTTAAAAAAAAATCCATTCTAATTATCAAGGGGGCCGGTCACCAAGAACACCTAATAATTTTTCCTACACTTTTCCCTTTATTAGGAAAAAGAAGCATAACAAAATTAACTTTGCAAAAAGCGGTTTACTTTTCTACTATAGACCTATAATGCCGCTTGGGTTGCTCCCTTTTGTTCGGCCAACGAGGGGTAAAATCGGCATGGAATTTCGGTGGATCGAGGCGGGTCAGAGGTCACGTGGGGGTGCAGAAGAGCTGGTCTTCTCGCTCACAATTTCTTCGCGTGGAGACCGGCTGAGCAGGTCTCTCTAGCAAAGGAAAAGGTCTAGCGAACAAAACGACGTCGTTTTGTTCGCAGGCCTTTCTCCTTCGATGGATTTGGCTCGGGGGTATTCCTGGAAGTGACCGAATGAGATATTCTTCACCTTTCATTTCCCGTTACGTTTTGCTTTTTCTTTTTCGTTTTTCTCAATTGCCAGAGGTTTTTTTTTTTTTTTTTTTCCTGATGTGATGCCCAATTGCGCACCTCTTGATTTGTGAAGCCTTTTCTCAATCGCCAAAGGTTTCGGTTTGCTGATGTGATGGCCAAGGATACAACAGGTGGGAGGTGTCGAATTTTAATTGGTTTTGGTCTCTTTTGCCTTCTGGTAATTGCCTTTCCTCTCTTTTGCCTTCTGGATTATAGGGTTCCTCTTGTGGGGAGGCGTTTGGAGGAGCTGAAGTGATGGCAATTTCGCGCCGGCGGTGAGCTGTCGATGTCGATTTGGGAAGGCTCTGCTGTTTATTCCGGAGCTCGATGGTACGGACATACTCATCTGCTGTTTATTCCGGAGCTCGATGGTACTACTCATCAAAAACCAATGGATGGACTCTTCGCCACCGTTCGATTGGAGTTGTTGATGTGGGATTCGCACTCTCACTCGCTCTTCTCTCCACCCCCCCCCCCCACCCCCCGGGTCTTCTGCTACCATCACCGGGAGAGTTGGGGGAGAGCCCTAATAAATAGTGCCTTTCACCAACCATTTCATTTACGAGCTTTGCATCACTGTTCCGTTGGTATTGTTTTTTTTTCCTTTCCGAATTACATTTTATTTTATTTTAGCCTATTGTTTCTGGGTTTTGTTGGGATTGCGATGTGTTTTCAAAATTTATTTGTTTATTTTCTTTTCTTTTCCTGGGTTTGAATTTTTGGGGTTTCGGATGTATTTACTGCTTCTGTTTTCTGCTTTGGGTTGCCCTCTATCTCATATTGCTATTTATTGTTGTTGTTCTTTCTTCATGTTCCTGTTCCTGTTCTGATATTTATTGCGCTTCATTGCTTGGTTGATTGTTTTCTTTTGTTTGTGTCCTTTATTCAAAGATTTTCTTCAACGGTTATGATTGTTATTTTTTGTAATTTACCATGCTATCTTTTTTTTTTTTTTTTTCAGGTACATCGTTCACTGTTCTTTCTTTTTATTTCCAGCTTTGTGTGGTCTTCTAACTACCTACTGGTGAGCATTTCTTGTTTCTTTTTTCTTTTTCCTTTCTATGTTCATCCACTTAGACCTTCTTTTTGGGGTAGATATGAAATGGTGACTATTTATTGTTTGTTATTTTTGTTTGCTGTTTGTGCCTTCCCAAAAGCAGAAAGAAACAACTTTTGCTTACAATAGCAAAACCCATGCCGATTCTACCCTCGTTGCTTCCTGTGGTCTTGTAATCTATTCCTGCTTATGAAAAAAAATTAAAAACTATGACTTCTTTCATTTATTTCGTGCGGTCCACTTATTTAGCGTCTTTGGTGTTTCGCATTGTCTTTGTCACAATCTGGTGGGGTTTGTCTTTGTTGGTTTTCTCTTTATTCCCTGGATATGTATTCTTTACTCTTTAGATCTGTGTTATGTGTCTTGTTTATATATGGGGTGTGCTTGCAGTGGCTAGCTCACTCATAAGGTTAATACTTCTTTTCTTTAATGTCCCTTCCCTATACTAATTTTTCCATCCTGCTTTGTAACTGGTTTTGTTAGATAGATTTTTTGTTGAATACGTGTCTTTGTAGGTGCATCAACTGTTCTTTTTGTGTATTATTTTGTGTGTTCTGCCTGTAATATTCAGCTTGGTAAGGAACTTTTTGTTCCTGTCTCTTCCCTATACTGGTATTCCCCTTCTCCTACTTTGTGCCTGGTTTTGTTTGATACATTTTCCACTGAACACGTGCCTTTGTGGGTACATCTAGTATTCTTCTTGTGAGTTATGGCTGTAATATTTAGCGTTATGAGGAAATTTTGTCCCTTCTATTTTATCCTATGCTTAGACTGTGCTAAACTTTAGTTTTGCTACTTGTGTTATTTACCCAGTGTTTGTGTTCTTGCTCGGGTTCTAGGTTTGAAAAAAACACCCTGGGTTAAACTTTGCCCCGGCTTTGCCACTTGTGTGCTTTCGTTTATATACATGGATCGGAATGCAAAGAAACGTAAGGCGTATGCAGATATGCCAGCGGATAAAAAGGTTGAGCTGCTAGCAAGGAAGAGAGCTAGATATAGAGGTATATATAGGTTAGGGGTTCTGTTAGTGTAGTCTTTGGTGACCCTGTTGATTTTTATAAAAAACTTTTCATTTCTGCCAAAAACATTAAAAAAATCCACTTCCGTTTGCAGATCAGTTGTTCACAATACAGAATCAAGTGAGTGAAAATCAAAATAGTAGTCAGCATGTTAGTGGTCATTTAGCAGTTGATTCAGACTCATCCGGCCCTTTGCTGGATGGTGCTATGCCTAGGTTGGCAGAGAACTTTGGTTCACTGCCTTCTAGGAACTTTGCTGGCACTGTCGAGGTGGATTTAGCTGTGGGTGAACAAGATGAGGAGATTGTTGGTGTAGCATGGTCTTATTTATTCTAAGTAAAAAAATGTTGGCAGTCATTATTCCATTTTATGGCTATCGTAGGATCTGGTCGGCCTCGAAAAGCCCGGCCCCTTGCCTTTATAAGTGGCAATATTCCATCCCAGTCGTATGTCCTCCCTCCTGCTCCAAGCTGTCTCCACTGTGGAGCGAAGCGGTTCAAATTTGAACCACTGAATTTTTGCTGTGCTGGAGGGGAAATTTCTTTTGTCCCTTCTGTTATGCCTGAAAAACTTCAGGAACTTTTGATGGGTGCTGATCTTAAATCAGTCCAGTTTCAACAAAATATAATGTCTTATAACAATCATCTTGCATTCACAACATTAGGGGTCAGGTATGATACTGAATTAACTAAAAATGTATATGGTGTTTACACCTTTAAGGTGCAGGGTCAGATGTATCATTACCTTAGCGGGCTGAACTCTTCCTCTGATAAGCAAATGTCTGGTGTTCAGCTTTATTTTTATGATACAGAGGAGGCAATAAAAACAAGATTGAGTCAATCTGATAGGTTGAAAAAGGAAACTTTGAGCATGATTATTGACGTTTTAAAAACAAATCCTTACTCTCTTTTTGTGCACCAGTTATGGCATTTGCCATCTATACATGATAAGATTATTGTGTTGAACGCAAGTCCTAGGTTAGATCAGAGACGGTATAATAGCCCTTATGCCTCTCAGGTTGCAGCAGTCTTTTCAGAAAATGAGCATTCGGCTTACGATAGAACTGTGCATGTTCAAATTTATACTGATTCAAGTAGTTCAGTTAGAATTAAACACTTTTATGGCTGCTATGACCCTCTCCAGTACCCATTATTGTTTTCACAAGGAGAAACTGGTTGGCATCCTGGAGTCTTGAGAGCTAAAAAGAGGGTTACAGGTCGTACTATTTCTATACCGAATGCAGTTGTTCAAGATAAGCACTGTGCAGCTACTTCAGTCGGGGAATTGCTTGATTTGGAGCAGTTTGGTTAGTTGTTTAATAATAAATTTCTGTTTTCCTTTTTAGATTTACTTTATTTCTTATTTCTTATTTTTCTGGTCTGCCTTTAATAATGTAATAGTTATTTCTATTCTTTTTTGTATGCCCAGGTGCTGATCCTGCTAATGCTTCTGGACTAACAGTGTCTATTAGAGAGTATTATTGTTATAAGTTTCAGGTTAGGAGTGATGATAAGTCAATGCTTTTGCATTCTGGTAGGTTATTTCAGCAGTTTGTTATTGATGCTTATGTTAAAATTGAAACCATTAGGTTAGAGTTCCTTAGAAAGCAACAAAATGAAATTAGAACAGAAATGATGCAAGGTGTTATTAATAGTTTGGGTTCCGGGCTTAAAGGAGGGTCAGATATGGGTAGAAGAATAATCTTGCCTGAATCATTTATAGGTGATCCAAGGGATATGCGAGCTAGGTATTTGGATGCAATGGTAATTGTCCAGAAACATGGGAAGCCGGATGCTTTTTTCACAATGACTTGTAATCCACATTGGCCTGAGATAAAAATTAACCTGCTTCTGGGTGAGGTGCCTAATGATAGGCCTGATCTGTTGGGAGAGTTTTTAGAGCTAAGATTGAACAGTTTAAGAAACTGTTAATGACTACAAACATTTTTGGTGAGGTTGAAGCATGTGTGTATGTAATTGAATATCAAAAGAGAGGTCTTCCACACTGTCATTTGTTGCTACTGTTAAAATCAGGGTCTAAATCACTTAATTCTAAAGCTTATGATGATATGGTTAGCGCTGAAATTCCTGATCCTGAGACACACCCACATCTGCTTTTGGGAGGAACTCCCCTGTTTAACTGCGATGGCAAAGTTAGTATTCAATCTCAGAGAATATGTGTATGCTAAGTAGGAATTCAATTACCTCTCTTAGGAGTAAACCATCGAGTATTTATACTTGGCAAAAGTAGAAAATGCTCCAACAGTCTAAGCTAGATACTCCTGGTGTCATCCTCCAGCCCCAACACGTGTTATCTGCACACTATAAAGGGGTACTTAATATGGGACACTGTATCCCAGGTCGTCTACAGATGAAGTGAGCTCCCTACGTCGTCCACGGATGAGGCCATCACCCGAGATTGTCAGACCCTCAGGTCGTCATGAATAGGTTCTGAGGTCGTCCCCGGATGACATCAGCGCCAGGTCACCTCTACATTAATTTAGTATCCAGCACTAGCCCCCAAAGTAATGGAGTTGAAGTTGAAGATGAAAGTTCATTACTTTTTAGGAATACGCAGCCCCCAATTAGCACAGATTTTCACGGGGTCATCCGGAGTGACTTTGCTATGGACTTTATTAGTGGAAGGTGGCGACCTGCCAAGATCGTATTCTCTATCCCGACACAGTGTGATAACTTATCATTCTTGAAAGTGTTGCTGAGCAAGATGATGTTGCAATTTTGGAGTAAGAGAGTCTGCTGTCCAAAGTCCAAATTGATATTGCCCTTCATAGTTATTGTAGCGAAATCTTTTGACCCCGCCTAACCAATTGCTGGACTGACTTTGTCAGCATGTGACCTTAACTTCTCGACTTTATTCGGATATCCAACCACAACGCCCCCCTCCCCCCCACCCCTCCCCCCGGTAACTGGCTGAAGTGACAGCCGAGGTAAGTTACTTTTATTTTGAAAGGCGAGCAGCCCCTTAATAGATGCTCCTGTCAGTAACAGCTGTCCAGCGGTTCAACTTATCACACAATCAATAATGATGACCGTTTATCTCGCGCCCCACGCTCATCCATTACTCTGTCCGTTATTTCAAATCTAAACTCCTTTAACACGTTTCCTCATACACTTCCCACTTCTTTCTCTTCATAACCTAATTACACTTTTAATCTACTTAAACTTTCGGCAGGCTATTTCTTTTTGCCTTTACGAAATTTGCCAATTGACAAATCTTTTCTTTTCACGAACCCTTCCGAATTGCTAATCTCCTTGTTCTTTCTCAACTTTGAATTTTGACAGTTGCTCACGAGCTTCCTGAATCTTCTTCGCTATGTCTCACTCAACTAATTCCGATAACATCACCCATGGAAGCTACGCTGGAGAAGATGAAGATAGGGATTTGGAGGTCAATTTTGATCCCGCAGAGTCATCCCCATCTAATTCTCGCACCGCCGATACTTCGGAAACAGTCCCTGACGACCGAACAGAACCAATGCCCCAAACGGCAGGCCCTTCTACCTCTGTTGCAAACACAGCCGAATATCCGGCCACAGATATTTTACCACCACGTTTCGGCACTATTCAAGCTATTAGGAGTGAGATTCGAGACGAACACCTTCAACAACTCCGTCGCTGATACGCCATCCCTAACTCTATTCCTATTTTTGCTTCACCGGAGGGGCCTGATGGCTGGACTGCCGACAGGACATCGGAGGGGCGCGTCGTTGTATACTATTATCAAATGCAATTCGGCCTCAGATTTCCCCTCCCTAAAGGAATTAGAGGTTGGTTGGACCATTATAGGATGAGCATCTGCAAGCTAACTCCCAACGCTATCCGAATGTTTATTGGGTTTTATCAACTGTGCGCCAAAATTAGAATAGTACCTACTGAGAGGCTGTTGAGAAGCATGTTTCTGTTTAAGAAAGCCGGGCAAAATTCTCACTGGTATTACCTCAATAATCGCAGTACCTCTCCAATTCTCATAGTGAACCCTGTCGATTATATCCCTGGGTGGAAAAAGAATTACTTATTCGTTGACGCCGGTGCAGCCAACCTTCCAATCCACCCCATTCCTTGTGATGTTTCAGTTACATCAGGTGAGCGACTTGAAGAGCCCGACGTCATAGCCATTTTAAACCGTCTCCAAAATTTGGGCAAAAAGATCAATGGCAGCACCAAACCAAGTAATAAAATACTAAGGGCGGCAGGCCTTCTTCCTTCCTTGACCTCGAACGCAGGTATTATAATTTTCTACCTTTATAATCTTGAAAGCACATTCCTGTACTTTGCGTTTATTTTTTGACTTTGTTGTTGCTTTTACCTTACTCTTTCCTGGAGGTCGCAGAGACTAGTTCACGAGCTGGTCAAACTGAAGAAGCGTCCCAACCACCTCAGGAGGCTTTGGCTACCGAAGCCACCCTGGATGCGATCACCTCCACCTCAGCTGCTGAAGCCGACATGGGGACTGACGAGATCAGTCGAGGTAACCTCACCTCTACTCAAGAGGTCAGGGTTGAAAGTACTTCCATCCCGGAAGCTGTGATCATCCACCCCGAATCACAAGAACATGTGGATCTAGGAAACATGGCTTGAAGTCCTCCTCCATGTCCTCCTTTACACCTTGATGAGGAAGAAGACATATGCTTATTTACACCTCCCTGAGGTTAGTGCTAATTCCGCTAATCCCGTTAGCTCGCCTTCAGTTCTTGACGTCACTCCGTTGCAGCAAATAGCTATCCCCATTCCAGTTGATAGCTCACCCAATTCCAATTCAAGAGCTGAGACTGCCATCGAAGGTTCCTCTAAAATGCCAGGCTCATATCGGGCCGCTGAAGTCGAGACCACTGCAGCAGTGACTTCTAGTAGTATTCCTCCGTCCGCGAAACCTGTGGACAAAGGCAAAGGAGTGGCCTTGCCAAAAACAAAAGCTAGGGATTTACCCCCACCAAGTCCTAGAACCGGACCGCTACCTGAAATCGTTATTAACGATCCGACCTCCGAAAACCGACCTCAACCCCTGACTGGAATGAATATAAATACCTAAGTATTTATTTCTTTTTACTTTTTAATAAATACATATATATATATATGACATTTTGAGAATTTGCCGTACAATTTCATCCTTCAGATGAAAGTCGTAAACGAACTCGAGATGAAGGATTTGGCGGTTATGAGGTCCCTGCCGGGGAACCTAGACATTCTTCCCGACTGCACCCCAATTCCACTACAGAATCAACTGACCCCGCTGATCAGGACCAACCATTGAAACGAATTTGCCGAGGTCCCTCCATCCCTGTCACTTACAACATTCGGGATGAACCAAACTCTTCCAATTAGTCTTTCACCTTCTGGAGTGACTCAAGACGTTATTTTAGAGGAGCGGGGTCTGTTAATCTTCAAGCCCGCCGCATTCGAGATGCTATCCCAGAACGCGGGGATGATTATACAGAGGTTGAATTGGAAGCTGCTATTAACGAGCATTTGAGCAAGACTCAGTGGTTTATTCAAAAGGTAAATCAATATCTATTTAACTAAACCATCCCACTAATATGATATTTTAGAAGTCTCATTTTTCGTGCTCAAACATATCGCAGGAGGAAGAACTGATGTCAGCACAATTACGGCGTATGATTGCCTTGGAAGATTACGCCAAGAATGCGAAGCAGAAATCCGACGTCTCCAGGCCTTGCCTTCCAGCTCAACAGAGTCAGCTGAATTACGTGAGCTGCGAGAAGAACTAAATGCCACAAGGTTGTCGATGGGTTTACTTCAATCTACCCACAATCAACTGACCGCCGAGGTCGTGAAGCAAAAGCTCCGACTTGAGGAGCTCGAGGCTACCAATGCATCTCTTCGCCCAGACCATGGGAAGATGGAAAAAGCCAAAAACGGTGCATTTACAGCCCGAGAAAAACTCTGGACAGACCTATCCAAACTGCAGGATGTTCATGATCGTGTAAAGAAAGCCAAAACAGCACTTCCAGCCGAAAATGAGGCATTTCAGAGTGAAAACGCAACATTCCAGAATGAGATAACTTAGTTATCTTCCCAGCTAAGCTCCTCGCAAGAAGAGAATGTTAGACTCCGGGCTGAGCTCCAACGGGTCCAAGGTCCACTCCCTGCTATTTTTCGTAGGGGCTGGGAGGCTTGCCTAAAGAAAGCCGCTCCCGCCTTCCTGAAAAGAGGAGCTGAAACTGTGCTTAGCGGAGATTGGCTTCAACGCCTGATTCAACGGCACCGTCGCGAAGCCCGAGATTTCTATCATCGGTCTTCCAGATTAGGTAGACTTTTCAACAATCTATTGCAATCAGTGGTCAAAGCTAGCTACAATGACGGTGTAACTGACCGAGCTAAACTTGGGGAAACTATTAGGCCAAACAATCTTCCGCCAGCTCGCCGCAAACTGTTGGATCGTGAAAGCATTCCGGCACAACTATGGGAACTGTTCAAAGAGAAGGCCAGGTCGGCGAACTTAAGAATATCTGGTGCTCCGACCTGTGCAGAGCCTGAGCCTCCACAAGACTTATCTGTCGAGGGTCCAGATCCATTTCTGACCAACGAAGAGTGTTTAAGTACTCTTCAAGTCCCAAACCTTGACGACAATCCGGATATGCTCATTGAGATTCCTTCTGACCTGGTGCCTCCTCCTAATAATGATGATGCTAACCTTGTCCCAACTTAGCACCGAGCTCGCTTCACGTCGGCCTCCGCCTCCTTCCCCCTGCTTTTGGGAAGAACTCCCCTGTTTAACCCTAAACCCTAAGTTAGTATTCAATCTCAGAGAATAGGCGTATGCTAAGTAGGAATTCAATTACCTCTCTTAGGAGTAAACCATCGAGTATTTATACTTGAAAGTAGAAAAGGCTCCAACAGTCTAAGCTAGATCCTGGCCCTACAATGATACCTAGTTATCATGTCAATGTTACCGTTATCCAACCTAAATATCCTAAGCTCGGTCTTGATGGTTACATACCTAAGCTATTTTCTTAGCTTGGTTTACTGCTGACCTAAGCCATTTCATTACTGCTGACCTAAACTTTCCTGACCTAAACTTTCATGACCTAAGCCTTCATGACCTAACTTTTCCTGACCTAAGCCTTCATGACCTAAGCTTTCCCGACCTAAGCCTTCATGACCTAAGCTTTCCCGACCTAAGCCTTCATGATCTAAGCTTTCCCGACCTAAACCTTCATGACCTAAGCTTTCCCTACCTAAGCCTTCATAACCTAAGTTTTCCTTGTCTTGATTGGGCCAAGCCTAATGACTTTAGCTATTTTTATGCACATCAATGATGTTGTTACTTCTTTTTAATGGTTAATACCTCGTTTAAATCCTTTTCTTATTAATAAATAATTAGTACGTATCTGATGTGCATAAAAATAGCTAAAATTATTGGGCTTGGCTCAATCAAGACAAGGAGAGTTTAGGTACAAAAAGCCCAAGGTCAGGTTTAGGTCGGCATTAAATCGACCTAAGGAGATAGTCGAGGTCAAGCTTAGGTCGGTAGTAAACCGAGCTCGGGGAGCTTAGGTCAGCAGAACTTATGTCAGGAAAGTTTAGGTCGGTTATTAACTTAGGTCGGTTAACAATATAACAAAGCTCGGAGAGCTTAGGTCGGAGAATCTTAGGCCAGGTCGGGAAAGTTAGGTCGGAATAACGATAACATTGATGAAAATCATTACAGGACCAAGAGCCCATTTTGAATACATGCAGGAAGTACACAGAGCAATGATGAAAAAGGAGTCCAAAGTCAGACCATGATATACAGGAGCATAAAAAGTCATCGTAAAAAGGGGAGAGCAGTTGAAAGTACAAATCATTATAGTGCAACGAAAATATCAACGGTTATATCAACGGACATATCAAGGTGATGCTATAAATACTCAGTCACCAGACTCACTTCGGGTAAGCCATTCTTGAAGCTATTATGGACACAATCTTTTACATGCTTAAGCTATCGGTTCATACTGTTTATCATTTTCATCCTACTAACTTGATCGTCGGATCCTATACCAGGGGAAAAAAGCCCCGCTCACCTCTTAATGGTTCACTGCTTCACCAGAATATTCTCCAGTCCGAACCCCTCTTTTCCCTTGCTGGTCCGAGCTATCTGACCTCGGCCGAGCTCCTGCTTCCCGGATCCGACCTCTGCTGAGCTTCTATTTCCCAAATCCGACCCTCATCCGACCTCAAGAGCCTGGATTCGAGCTCCATTCTGATCCCTTTAAACCTCAAATTAACAGATTGGGCCGGAACAGTCACGATCTCATTGGGGCTAATTGGAGCGTCCTATTCCGCACATTTTTGCGTCACATCAATATCAATGATGGAGACTTTAATTCCGATTTTAAGGGAACAAGCAAGATATTAAGCAAAAATTAATTAATCCTAACTCACGGCGTGTTAGCGCCGTGAATTTCTCTAGTACTTACATAATGACTTGTGCGTACATAACAACATTAAATCAAACGACCTATTTAGTACCAATATCAGTCGCATTTGACACCGTCATTGTTGTTGCCAGCTCTGTGGTTTCGGTTGTTTCAGCAACAGTTCAGTTCGCGATTTTGTAGTTTTAGCGACGTATACATGGCGCGGCCATTTCAATGCACCTTGCCAACGGTGGTGTTGCCACAATCCAAATGTAGTTTTTGCCGGCTTCAACCGGCCGGTACAAAAGCCATGTGAATCAAATTTTAGATACACAACCGTTTAAAAATATATATATCCAAAATTATTTAAAAAAAAACCAACCATGTTGAATTGTGGTGAGTGCTAGAAAAAGTGTAACCAAGTTGAAAATGGGCTTCATATTTTTCTGTTTTTAGTGAAGAATTTAGATGCTGCTTCATTAATTAAGGAGCATACTATTTGCAGTAACATTTTACTTTGAATAGCCTATTTTGCTCTTTAGCTAAAAAAAAAAAATCTCTTTTTCCAGAATTCTGCCCCCTATTTGCAATAACATTGTTGAAAATACCGCCCACTTTGGGTGGTATTTTAGAAGAAAATATTGCCCAATCTTGCCGGTATTTTGGAAGAAAATACCACCGGCGGTATTTTGGTCCAAAATACGCCCGGCGCTCGGCAGTATTTTGGCCCAAAATACTGCCGGTGGTATTTTGGGTATTTTGACTCAAAATACCACTGGGCGCCGGAGGTATTTTGGCCCAAAATACCACTGGCGCCCAGTGGTATTTTCTTCTCAAAAATACCGCGAAAGCTGTACTTGAATTAAGTTGTCTTTGATACCACGTTAAAAATGTTAGAATTGAGAAAAGAAGAAAAAACATGAATAATGTATAGATTATTTTTTTCGTTAAAAAACCAATTTTACGTAAAAAAAAGTATAGATTATTTACTTACCGTGTAATATGGATTGTCCTCGTTACTATCGGTCATAATTAGAGTGAAAATAATTTATTTTATTTTTTAAAAAACCTAAGGAGCAATTCAGACTTTTCACAAAAAAAAAATATTACTGCGAATAGTAAAACTGTTACTGCGAATAACAATTCCGTAGTCTTTGTATACAATCTAACAATTTCGTTAGTTTGAATGCATGTACACTTGATAGCTAGGAAAGAAGAGTCCCAATAGGGTTGGTTTTATTAGCTTTAGGTACGTTACGTAGGATCCACGAGGGTTACCTAATTAAAGTCGGTTAGTCTTTGTCGTTTTCTTGTGATGGGAAGTAGCTATGGTAGAGTCACTGCTTTAGCGATTGGGACGCATAAAGGGTCGTCCAACCTATTTAGAGTGCATGAGACGACCTTCTAGGTGCTTAGTTCAAAAAATTAATGTGAATGATGTATTAAAAATGTAAAAATGCTAGTTGAATAGTAACATTGTATTGAGATAATTAATTTTTTTTTTCATAATACACTCCTTCCGTTTCACTAAAAAAGTTTATTTTAATAAATGTATAACTTATGATGAATGTCACATATATGACACCATTTGTTCTATTTATGTTCTTACTTTTTAAATATGAGCTAATTGTGTATCACATATGTGATTATATTAATAAAGGTATAAGAATTAAAATTTTTAAAAGTGAACTTTTTTAATGAAACCGAAAAGTATTAAATTTACTATAAAAACCAAAATACAAACAAAACTAACAGAAACAAACATGGCCTAAGTATCACAATGCTTTGGGGCTCTACCTGATGCCAATTTCACTTTCATTAAAAAGAAAACACCTGTGATGTAATAATATTATATTTACTGTCAGTTAAAACTCTCAGTAAACATTTTAATAATATATATATATATATATATATATATATATGAAAGAGGTAATTCTATATTCCCTCCTGTGTATCCACAAAAACCTGTTTCATAATATTTTTACGCTTAAAAATTAATGATAAATTTAACTCTTTTCATTGTTGGTATGATATTTATTAACTTATTTAAATGTTGACATATGTTTTTTTTAGTGACTCACAATTAATTAAATTAATTAAAAATTGTCTTTATTGACTTAATATAAACACGACTCATATTTCATCATTTAAGTGTTTTATAACCATCATGTCAGCAATAAAATTAATTTTTAAATGGAAAATATATTTTGCTCCTTCAACACTCACGCATTGTACATTAGACGACTTCTCGTCTGTTATGAACAACTAAATTCACATAAATGGTAAAAATGAATGACTAATTTTAATAGTTTGGTCACAAAAAATAAAATAAAAAATAAAAAGTAGTTTGAGGGTCAAATATTTATTAAGGACATGTTCTTTACGATGTTTTGAGAACATGTTTGAGTTTTAGGCAGAGATCAAATGGGTTTGTGCCCAAAACAAAGAAACGTTGCTCTCAACCCAAAACCATAACCATATTCCACCACCACCCATTCCTCCCCTCCGCCGCCACCGCCTCCTCACTGCCAGCCCAAAACCTAAACCCCCAAAATCCAATTCTTCTTCTTCTTCTTCTTCTGTTTTAATCAAAAAAATTTCTGAATGAATTACATATTTCCCAAATTTCCAAAATTGTGAACTAAAGATTCAAATTTAAAATCCAATTACAAATGGGTTTGTGATTGATTGCTGAGGAGGAAGAGGAATAAGGAAGAAGAAGGAAGAAGAAGAAGAGGAGAAGGAAGAAGAAGGAAGAAGAAGAAGAAGAAGAGGAGGAGGAGGAGACTAAAGATGCAGCCTCGCCCGGCGGTGCGAAGAAGAAGAAGAGGGCCGGCTTCGCCGGTGGGAAGAAGAAGAAGAAGGGCGGAAGAAGAAGAAGAAGAAGAAGAAGCAGAAGAAGAAGAGGAGGAAGAAGAAGAAGCTAGGGTAAGAAGAAGAAGAGGAGGAAGAAGAAGTAGCTACGGGAAGACGAAGAAGAAGAAGAGGAGGCCGGTGGCGGTTGCGGGAGGTCAAGGCCGGCGGCGGCAGTGGGAATTGGTTTGAGAACTGGGTTTCAGTTCTTCTTAAAGAACATGGAGTTGGGTTCGATTTTTGGGTTAAGATCTAAAAATGGGTAAACCTATTCTTAGAACAAGAGTAAATAACAGGCCCTAATGCAATAACTTATGGCATGGAGAGTGGAGGGTTTTTTGCCCCTGCTTCGTCCTAAACGCTTCAAAGTTCAAACTCGTTTTCACGTGCATTGTTTTTGCATAGTGGTATTCTACGAAAGCTAGCTGGGCAGAATTAGGGTTGAAAACGAATACGAACAAGTTCAAAATCTGTTCAATAATAAACGAACATGAATATAATTTTGGATTTGATTAATAAACAATGGATGAAACAAGATTTTATGATTGAATTCATATCACCCGTAGCCAGACTCAAATTAGGCTTAATTTTAAAATTTTAATCCTTTTATCATTAAAAGTATACCGGAGACTTTCATCAATTGCAGTTTGTTGGACATCTTTAATTGAAAAGAAAAAGAGTACACAGTATTATTTTTTTTTATTTTTTTCTTCTCATAAATAGAAAACAAGTTAACGAAATGACAAACATGCATAGTTGGCATAATTTTTTCCATTAATAATGATTTTTTAATTATAAATTCCCAAATTAGGGATAATCTTGCTGGAATTCCCAAATTAGAGAAGTCGAAGTTGTGAACTTCGCTTTCTGTGTAAAGACAGAAAGCGAAGTTCATAACTTCGCTTTCTGTAGGAAGGCAATATTTTGCCTGAAATCGAAGATGCCTTAACCTTTCCATGCTCCAAATGGTTTCTGGTAAGATGACCCTGCGACGCAATCCATTCACAACCAAGGTTTCGAGTCTCCACAACTTGGCTATTGATGCTGGAACAAATTTCATATAACCACTGATAGCTAAATATCTTAACTGAACCATTAGCTTTTGAATGTTGGAGGAGCTAATTGATCCATACTATCAAACTCCATATCATAATCTGTGTTAGGGAAAGAGGCATATGGTTTGTCATGCCTGGTCACCAGTTGTAAGAAGCTCTCTTCCTTTGCTTTCAAGAGACAAAGATCCCGCAATAAATCATGAAGACGACAAGTTTTGGCCTTCCCATTGGATCTTTCTTTATTGACGTTTACTAGGCTTCTGTTAATCAACTCCAACAAGTAATCTTCTGCAACCTCCTCTAAGCTCTTTGACTCGGTTTCTTGTATGAATCCTTCAGCCATCCAAAAACGTATCAACTTGTTCACAGGAATATCTCTGTCCTCAAGAAAAACTCCCAATATTACTTTTTCTTCATCATCAAGATCAACCACCATTTCATTGATTTCTGCTGTAGCATCTTGCGATACCATCCTGGATGGAATTCGGGGAGGAGTTTTTATTTCAGCAGCGTAGGACATCTCAGTGATTTGGGAGACCTGTAGAAATCGAAGTAGTAATAGTTGGAACTTCGCTTAACTTCGACTTCAGGCAAAATTTTTCTTCCTACATAAAGCGAAGTTCACAACTTCGACTTCTCTAATTTGGGAATTTCAGCAAGATTATCCCTATTTTGGGAATTTATAATTAAAAAATCATTATTAATGGAAAAAATTCATAGTTGGCACAAATACTAATATCCGAAAACGTGGGCAGGCACTCGTTTGGGAGCCTCGATCGTCCGCGTGACCAGATAAATGCATTTTCTTTATTCACCTCGCGTCTTTATTTTCCAAGCAGTACTTTCTCCCTTCTATTACAAAAGCCCAATTTAAAGTTACAGTATATAATTACTTGTAAATAAATTTTTTTCATCCCACTCAAAGAGTTCATTTTGAAATTGTACAACTTATTATGGATGGTGAGGTACAACACCTAAAATAAGTAATTTACCATTATATTTTTCACTTATATCCTTACTTTAAAAGTAAAGGTTAATTGTGAATCACACCTTGTTATATTAGTAAGGGTATGTAATGTAAATAAATTCAAAGTGAATTCTTTAAATGAGACAAAAAAAATTGAAAGTGGACTCTTTAAATGAGACGGAGCGAGTATATTTTTATCTCTACACTCTTCTAATGCAACAAAATAGTACATCACTTCACTTGCCATGTCTGATGTCTTTAATCTATCTAAAACATAGTATGATAGGAAGGCAGGAATCATACAGCCTAATAACTTCGTCTGAACCTTAACTCAAGGTCTGAAAAACTTCTCAAATTTTCAGCTCATTCGACTATAATCCCTATTCAATTTTTAGGGTGCGAAAATGGGAATGAGAATAAGAAATGAGTCGAAATTTACCATGTGAAGTGTTACTCATAAAAGAGAATGAATAAAATCATCCTCATTGACCCTCCTTCACCAATAATGATCATCACATACTTTGTTGGAAAGCGAAAAAAGAAAAAAAGAATTGTAATTGTACCTATAGCTAGCTATAGGCCTAAGAGGAACATCTCCAGCTGCCAGATGGCAAATATGTTGGTGAACAAAGATGTGAACGTTTAGCCATTCCATTAAAAGAATTTAGTTTAGAAAATATACAATTTTTTATAAAAAATTTGAAAGTGAATTCTGAAAACCCAAAGTATTAGGTGTGAATCCCAATCCAACTTCTTCAACATTTGTATGCAGTGGTAGTACTTTCAAATCAGCGTACAGGCAACATGTGTACTTTCTGTCTCTGTCTGAATCTTAAGTGTAAGCATCCATGGTTTTCACGTACCCCAGCTTGTCCCGCCATTTTCTCCCTTTTGGATAAAGCAATCATTAATTATGGCTCCTCACAAATCTTTACGCTCCCCTGCGATGTCATTTTTTCAGTGGGAAAAAACAGGGGTTGGTGAGCTGAAAGCCAGCTGCCCCTGCCTTGACTTCCTCAGTTCATGGGATCCTCGTCCCTTTCTACTCTTTCATAATCTTAAGGTTGTTATTTTTATTTTATGGATTCTTTCTTTCTGGTTTCTTCTTAAAACATCCCAAGATTCAAACTTTCTTCCAACTTTTTTTAGTGAAGATTTCAGGGATGAGGTGTTTTTCTTTCTCTAACAAGGATAAGAAGGATGAACGGAGGAACAATCCGATGTCTGTATCAAATCGCTCATCTGCTTCGGGATCGAATGATCATGAAGTGAGGACATCCGGGTCCGTGTCGGATTATACTTCTCTCAATGTTTCCGACACGAGCACCGGGTCTTCTGTCGGAATGCCATTCGCTAGCTTATCTCACAGGCGGAGCGACCTCCGGGTGTTTACTTTTGCAGAGCTCAGGACGGCCACCAGAAACTTCAGCCGGTCCGCCATGCTCGGAGAAGGCGGTTTCGGAGGTGTATACAGAGGCGTCATAAGGGACATTGATGATTCCGACAAGAAGATCGATATTGCAGTGAAACAGCTCAGCAGAAGAGGATTGCAGGTGATAATTTTTTGCTAAATCTAAAGTATTAGTAATTTGTAGCTGAAACGTTTTTTTAAAAGCTTTGGTGTGTGAACAGGGGCACAAGGAATGGGTTACAGAAGTGAATGTTCTTGGCATTGTTGAGCATCGAAATCTTGTCAAACTCCATGGCTACTGTGCTGAAGATGATGAAAGAGGGATGCAGAGGCTTTTGGTTTATGAATACTTGCCCAACAGGAGTGTGCAAGATCATCTTTCGAGTCGATTTCAAGCTGCTCTGCCATGGGCAACTAGACTGAGAGTTGCACAGGATGCTGCTCGTGGTTTGGCTTACCTTCACGAAGGAATGGATTTTCAGGTTAGTTTCTGCAATTCCCTCACTCGGGAGAGTATTAGAAAGTAGACTCTTCTAATAGAATGGAGGAAATATACTTCTTCTCTGGTTCTGGTAAATATTCTGATGCATTATGTCTTTGTTTTGAGTTTTGACACAGATTATCTTCAGAGACTTTAAGTCGTCTAATATCCTCGTGGATGATCAATGGAATGCGAAGCTTTCGGATTTCGGATTGGCTAGACTTGGCCCGTCAGATGGTTTGAGCCATGTCTCTACTGCTGTATGTATTTTCTCTGACGTGTCTTTCTTTATGCATACTCCGTTTACACGAGATATGATTCATACAGCTAATCCTATGTCTAGGTGGTTGGAACTGTTGGATACGCTGCTCCTGAATATATCCAAACCGGTCGGCTTACATCCAAGAGTGATGTGTGGAGTTATGGAGTCTTTCTCTATGAACTCCTCACTGGCAGACGTCCTCTGGACAGAAACCGGCCGAAACAAGAGCAGAAACTCCTGGACTGGGTGAGGCCGCATCTCTCCGACACCAAGAAGTTTGAACAGATTGTAGATCCTCGGCTAAACTGGAAGTATTCCCTCAAGTCTGCTCAAAAGCTGGCAGCCATAGCCAACAGATGCCTAGTGAGGCATCCGAAAAATCGCCCCAGGATGAGTGAAGTCTTGGAAATAGTGAGCCAGGTCGTGGAAGAAAGCGCCATCGTGAGTCCTGAGGCGCCCATTGGTTCCAGCCTTAAAGATTCTGAAGAGAGACTCAAGGAGGATGATGGAACCAAGAAAACATTTGTTGAAATTGTAGTCTGGAAAATATGGAAACCTAAGCTTGTGAAGGCAACTTAAGAAGTTGACACAGAAATGTGCAAAAACTTACTCATCAATTTGCACTAGATTTTAAGTGTGTTTTATGCAATGAAATGTTGCAAAGAGTGAAAACAGAAAATAGAACAGAGAAAATAGTGAAATGATTCACTTTTCCAGTTTCATTTTTCCATTGAATCCTTCTAGTAGCGAATTGGAACTGAAGAAAAGAATCTTTAAATTCCACAGCTCCATAATATTATTATTCCACAGCTCCAGAGATCCAAACCACCTATCCACCTCTATTAAAGAGGACAAATGAAACGATACTAAATTCTTCCCAAAATAATCAGAACAAAGTTGACAATTCGGGCCTCTTCTACACGGAAAGAAGTAAGAATGCGTAGCATTATAGCAACCTCTTCTAACAAACTTTCACCAGAAAGTAAGAAGTGAAAAATGAGAAATGGAAGAAAGTCACTCTACACAGACGTCATCGAGCAGCTTTTTACCTTCCTTGCTCAACTCCAGATTTTCCATCTTGATCCGACGGCGTAGAATTGGGCCTTTTCTTCCTGCAGCTGCATATGTTCTTAGTAATGACTCGAACACATCCACCCCTAATCCCTCTACAGACTCCTCTAAAATCTTCAGAAAACCTTCTGCGCCATCGACGTCATTGTTTTGCTCAAAATGGTTCATAATTTGTGTCACCACTGCTGAGGAAGGAGTCCACTTGGAGCCGTCTCCTCTACCAGTTGAAATTGCATTCTCAACACAATCCACCGCTGATTTGATATCTTCATTCTTGAGATGATAGTCAAGGAAAATCTCCCAAGTTTTAGCATTAGCTTTTGCCCCACATCTCCTAGCCCGTTCTTTGAGTTCTTCAGCCTCCTTCAACAAACCTTGGTTAGTATAAGCTCTCATAAGCACATTTGCTATGCGAATGTCATAAGTTGGCTGCCCAGATTCCCACTCCCTGAAACATTTTTCAGCTCCTGGTAAATCATTAAGGTTAACCAACACTTGAATCATATTCAGATAGCTGATGTTGGCAGTTTTACGAAAAGCCAGTCTCAAAGAGCGCCAGACACGGTAAACTTCACGAAGATTTCCAGTGCGGCCATATAATGTGATCAAGTACTGATATGCCGATAGATCTCGGCGGTTATTTTTCTTCTCCAATTCCACAAGTGCCTTCTCCGCCTTATCAAACAAGCCAGCATCAGCATATATCGATGCCAAATTACTGTATGTTGTCCAATCTCCAGAAACTCGACCATCCCTCTTCATCTCGTCAACAACCCTCTCAACCCCAGTAATATCACTGGCAGCAGCAAAAGCCCTCATCCACACATTATAGGTGTAAGAGTCTGGCATGATGTTACTGTCCTTCATCTCTTGGATTATGGCGGGGACTTTTTCAGAGTGGCCAGTTTTCATGTAGAGGGTCATCAAACTGTTATAAGGCATCGAGGTTAACTCCAAATTAAGTTCTTTCATCTTCTGCACTAAAGCCTCTGCTTTCTCAACCATCAAAGCTTTGCAGTAACAGTTTAAAAGAGAACCATAAATCAAATGATTCTTCGATGTATCCGCAAGTGTAACAAAGTATGTCTCCGCCGCGGCAATGCCTCTAGTTTTAGCAATCAGATCTAGATGTATGGCTTCATCACTAGTTGTCTTGTTCATTCCCCTCTTTTTCATAGTCTCTGAGAGCTGTGTATCACAAAAAGATTGTATAAATGCTCCTAATACCCAACAGCATGGTTTAAGACGCTAACAAATGCATACTTTCCAGGGTAAAGTTCAAGAAAGAAAGACCATTCATTCACCAGATGAAGATCACAAAATGCAGAATTGTACCATTCTTTGACAGACAAAATAACGAGGGTTTGCAGTGGCTAATTACACTCCTTGGTAACAAAATATTAACATTTGCATTTTCATTTTCATAGTTGTTCACTACATTCAGCAATCCTAAAGTTACAAACTTCAATTGACAAAATGTGAATGGTATATACAAGCAGAAATTCTCCTACTCAAATACAAAATTAGGGTTTTGAAAACAAAAATGAAACAAAAGTAAAAGGAATTAACCTTGAGTGCAGGAGCGTAGAGCTTGCGTTGCCGAAGGAGTTTGATCGAATGATCCACCTCCCATTTGAATGCTTTTTTATGGGACTTGAGAAAGTCGTTCAATTGTTGCCGGACTCTTTCCTCTTCGCTCTTCGGAGGGAGGACCGGAACCCTTCCCTCTTCGCTCCCTGCTGCTGCTTTGAGGAGCTCTTCCTCCGAGTACTTCTTCCTCGGTTTGAGGAGCTTATTGTAGAGCGCTTCCTCCAAGTACTTCTCCTTCGACCGCTTCGCTACGTCCTTCGTCTTCCTCGTAAACTGTTGCATGAACGTCGAAGCCATTGTTGCGGTGGCGGACGGCTGACGGCGCCAAGAGAGATGCTGATATTTACGGATGGGGAATTTGAATCGGCCGCCGGCTAGGGTAGAGGATTTTCTCTTCTGACAAATTGCGTTTTTCCTCCCTGAATTTTAATCAAATTACAAATACTTTAGTTTTCTCATAAATTAACATGGGTACTTAAGGCACGGATGTTTTTTCTCAAATACCATTATCACGAAAGATTGAGTGCATGCCGCGCTGTACCATGTAGGATGCGAAACTAGATACATTCACGGAAGAAAATGTTATTTTGGAGGAAATAGATGTACATATAGGGCTCATGAATGGAATAAATATCAGAATTATCGATTTATGATTGGTTGACTGTACTATTTTGAATAATACATCTGATGCACTCAATAAATTTTCAATTACAATAGAGTGGATATATAGTCGTACCCTGGACAAAAAATCACTAAAACTTGCGTGAATCCAATTTACATATGCGACGGGTTTTGGCCTTAAAACAATATTTGAATAGAGTATTACTAATACTCGTTACCAGTACCAAAGTAACTATTGACAATTATTTGTTTTTTGAAAATTTTATTTCCTTCTAAAGGGCACCCTTGAAAAGTGGAGTATAGTGCTACTCACTCGACTCTTATGGAGTATTGGCTTTTTTTTTTTTTTTTTTTTTAAATTCATTTTGTTTTTTTTTTTTGGATTATATAGGTTTAGCTAAAAGGCAATAGCCATCAAAGGGAAATATCAAATATCTATTCATGAATTCAATTACTAATGGTGACTTATCCACACAAAAAACCTTCAATTTTATATATATATTTTTTTTTGAAATGAGAAATTGTATTAAGAGCCCTGGAAGTCGTCCAGTAACGATTGAGATACAAACTCCGGAGCATCGCCCCAACAACACTCAAGATCTGAGCACGTGGCCCCAAACTTTGCGAGAGTGTGTGCAATCACATTCTTCGCCCGCTCTACCCAAAATATTCCTTTACAGCCACCCCGCCTAAGACCCATCGCCACCTCCTGTACCAACTCCTGCGCCCTTTGAGAAACCACAGCCTCCCCTCTAACGGCTAGGACCACCAATGCTGCATCCCCGATAAGCGAGGGAGCCGACCATCCTTTCTGTACGACAAGCTCTGTCGCAGCCCTAGCAGCCAAAGCTTCTGCTTCCTCAGGCGATGAGACCCCCGACAGCCGCCTAGCTATGCCCCACAACCATTTTGTTTTAAGTGCTAGTAACATTTATATTATTCTATAGTTATACTCTTATGAAATAGTGACACTTTTAATTTTAACTTTTTTCAATTTCTTTTTTATTAAGTGCTACTCAAGAAGAGTATCACTAGTACTCTTTTAGGGTAGCATTTTTACTCTTATGAATTAGCATTTTCAACTTTTTTTTTTAAGTATTACCCTTGAAGAATAGTAGCACTTTTTCCGTTAAAAAAAAAAAAGGAGAGAAAGAATAGTTGCATTTTCTACCCATTTAAAGTAGCACTTTAAAATTTTCTATTTGTTGGGTTTGTTTGTTTCACCCTTATGGTACATTTGACGCGTAATAATGGGAATGGAGGGAATGTGTATCTAATCTCTAAGATTAAAATTCCTGTGTTTGGTATATACGAAAATCTAATAATTTAAACTATTATATATTTTAAAAGGCAATATAAGATTCCTTTAATGAAAGTTTTATTCATTTTCAGATATGAGATGCCCCGTTTTCATTCCCATTCTTGCGTGTTAAAGTTATGTACCACTCTAGTTTTTCTTTAAGTTTTTTCTTTGGACCCTTAAATGATGCTCGAACAAAAGTATTACTAATGATAATGTTTACGAGTATCAGTTTAATTTTTTTAAGTTATTAATTTAAATATATATATATATATATATACTTTTCATGTGAATATTGATCGAAAATATAAATTGACTTTACAAAATACTAAATACTATTTACATGAACAATAATCACATAGATCAACCTACTCCACATAAACAAACTCGAATTCTTTTTCAGAATTATTAATTGAAGGACACATTTTACTAAATAAATGACACTTTAAAAAAATTTAAACTTGAAATTACTTTTTTGGCCTTTTCCTTTCTACTTCCTTCTACAGTAAAAGTAAAAAGAAAACAATTTTTAAAAAGAATCGCCTCCGCTGGGCGATTCTTTCCTATATAATTGTCTGGTCAGGGTGATTCTTTCCCATAGAATTGCCTGGTTGGGGTGATTCTTTTTAAAAGTTATTTTCTTCTTAATTTTACTGCAGAAGGAATGAAAATGAGTGAAAGAAAATTTGAAAAAATTAGAGTAGAAAAATGAGAGTGAATTAAAGAGTGAAATGGAGAGTTGAAGAGGAAATGAAAGTGTAAATAAAAATATTTATAATGGTAGAAATATATAAGGATATTATTGTCTTTTTATCACTTAAAATTTTAAAAAATATCATGTGTTTAATAAACAGTGTCATGCAATTAACATGCTTCTTATGGGAGGGAAGAAATATAATTCCATGCTTGTTCACCAAAAGGCTTGATCGTCACCTCATAAGGTGGAAATACAATGTTCAACGGTGCACAGTAAAGGCACGCCGCATCCACTACCGACCAAGCAGATGCTTACACGTGACACCCAACTACTCCATCTCATCGTCCCCAAACAAATCCAAACAGACACGTGTCAGTCGCACAACCGACAACACGGTAGACGGTTACTTCAGAACCAAGGACTCTGTCTTTATCCTCTACCGGAATCCCCCGGGCCCCACAGAAACCGATTTTCAGAAAAAGTAAAAAGATAAATAAAATCCGACGGCTGATTACCCACTTTTCCGCTCAAATTATGTTATTTCGGCCGTCCGTTGCGTTTTCCACTTTGACGCCAATTTTTTTCCTTCAAAACGGCGGCGTCTTCATCTCCTTCACGGTTCCCCCTTCAACTCATGATCAGATATAATTAAATAGTGATTCAAAATAAATTAAAGATTGTAAATCAGAATATTAAGGTAAGGTTGATAAGGATTTGGGTTGTTGAATTGCTTTGGTTTTCGACTCTTTAAGGTTCGTATTTTATTTTTATTTTTTGTGAATACACTGTTGGAAGATTTCTTAGGGTTTGTTTTCGCTTCAATTCTTGTGGGGATTGTGGTTCCAAGTTTAGATTTTTGCCAAACGATTGATTTTGGTGTTTGATGTCTGGTTGAGTTGCTTTGACGGGGTAGGGAGTAGTTGTGATGTACTACAGACAGGCTAGTTGTCTTGTCTTGTTAAATTTTTGGATTTGAAGAACAATGAAAGAAGGGTTTTTAATTTTTAGGGATATAGGAAAGTGGGCGTCGAAATTTATACTTTTTCTTGCGAATGGGATAAGGTCGTTGGTCTTTGACCTGTTGAATTTGGATTGTAGTATGATCTTAAATTATCTGCTGGGCTCATGGGATAACTTTACTTTTGAAGTTTCTGGGGTTTATTCGTGAATTTAACTTCTTTGTGTTGTTTTGCTCAACATAATTAATCTCCACAGCCATTCTCTTCGTCAATATGTCAAAACTAATATGGAATGCGCCCCCTTCTGGAAAAATTTACCTTTGGTAATTTATTTGGTGAAATATACAATTTTAGATATAGTAGGTTTGGGATTTAAGCGTAATTTCTGAATTCTATCTGGAAAAATTTTAGAAGAAAGTTTAAGTCTCTTGTAATGCAGAGGGTAGAAGGAAGAAAATTTTCGCATTCTTGCCTAGGATAAGGAGAGGACCTGTATATATGTTCCATTTTACTTTTTAACTGGGATTATTGGAACTTGAACTGGCAGATGGCTATCTGTGAGCATGATCCCGATGTTGTTCGGTGGGGTCTCCATCATCTCCTTGATGTTTGCTCCCCTGGTAATGGTGGTTGTCCCGAAACCATTACCGGATATGCTGCGGACTTATCTGAAGTTGCATATGTCAAAGAAGAATACTGTGATAATGATGAGATACTTGCACGCACTTATCAAGAAGAACTGTCACGAGTTGCAGCCGCAGAATCATTGGGATCTTCAAACGCTGAGCAAGAGCCTCAGCAAACGTCAATTCTGGCGCAGGATTGGTATAGTTCTTCAGGAAGGCTCTGTAGTTCTGGTATGTGAAAGGTCAAAGTTCTTATTTTTGCTAGAATTCTCTCAATATAAAATATAGTAATTGAGCTTGTGTGCGCCTCTGATCTGTAGATGGTCAGGGAGCTCAGAATCCTGCAGATGAAGTGGAATCATTTAACTTATTCCCCAGGCCTGGAGGAACTGTAGTTATGGAAACCGGGGATGAATCAGGTTCACCTGAAATAGAAGATGATTCTGTTCTTGATGGAGAAGTGGGAAAGAGGTTGAATCAGATGTGTCCTGTTCCTGTAAGTTGTTTTTCATTGCGCCATTTGACATTGAGAAGATAATTGGTTTCATTGTATTCTGAAAGTTAGTATAGCAATGTAGTCAAATTTCTGAATGGGCCTGTCACTTTTTGCAGCTGAATGTCGATGACATCTGTTAAGTTTCTAGCTTTTGGTGTATCTTACTTTGCGAAATTAGAGTTTGATAGGTTCATACCAGTTGAATTTTATGGTGTTAAGTGAACTCTTCATTTTGTATCTTTGGTCTTTAGATTGGAGATTGTTGTGGATGTGGTACATTTCTACTGTTCTGTATCTACATTTTAGGATCTGTGGATCCTTCTTTTCTCATTTTTCTTGTTGACTTACATTGGTAATGTACTTACTTTCTTGCACTTCACTGGTAATGTAGCATGTTCCTAGAATTAATGGAGAGATACCTTCCGCTGATGAAGCTACATCTGATCATCAAAGGCTATTAGACAGGTATTCTTTGGAATGCTTTTATCAAAAAGTTTTTTGTTTACCATCTATTCAGTGCTTCTTCTCTTCTAACTATTCTGAGTGGCAAAACAAACCTTAAACAGCATGATTCTTGGGTGTAGTGATAGATTATCACAGGGATATGTTCTCTATCTTTATTGGTTATGTGGGTCCTGAAAATCTGTTATCACATTGATATGTGACCTCCTTCACAAGTATTGTCTTATAATTTATTTTTTACTTTCTATTTGTATGATAACATATGAATCCTCATCTTGTCTGGGGCTCTCATGTTCGTATAGTAATTTTTGGAAGAACAAAAAAGTATTCCCTGCTCTAGTTAGAACATCAAATTGGGAACAACCTGGGACTCCCCCTTTTTCCCCCTTGTTCTCCATATTGTGTTAGTGTCCTGGGTAGATTATTGGCATTGTTGTAATATTTAAGTTGATGATAACATTATGCTTTCTTGGTTACTTTTTGTACTTTAAATGCATTACTTTCAAAGTCTCCTCTCCAATTCCTGGTGTTCTCTTATTATTCTGTTATGTATTTTTCAATTTTCCAGTTTCAACCTTTTTATGTGAAGAACTTTTTGATTCTTCTTTGAACAGTTTGATTTTCTTCCACTTTCTCCAGATTGCAGTTGTATGACTTAGTTGAGCTGAAAGTTTCAGGAGATGGCAATTGCCAGGTTTGTTTTGTGATACCCTTTGGTTTGTTTGATTAGTGTATTATCATTTTAGAGAACTTTAAATACAAACTATTCTATGCAGAGCAGAAGTTAGATGAATCTGTCACTATTTGGTGGAAAATATCTTGTTCAGATTTGTCCTGGGTCTCCTGACATATCATTGTATTTCATGGCACTATGGTGTGGATATTATCAAATTGAACTTTTGTTTTCTTTCAAACTACATCTTTGGCTGATCTAAGGGGGTCTAACACCCCAACTAATTTGTAGCTAAAGTGCAAACAGTCAATGAGAGTAGGAACCAAGGTACTCTGAATTTGTGATAATTGAGAGAGAGAGAGAGAGAGAGAGAGAGAGAGAGAGAGAGAGAGAAATACTGCTAATTATTCGGTCCATCTCGTCAGTTAAGATGGATGGAAAATTGTTAAAAGGGCAAATTGTAAAATTCTTGGACTGTAATTTCTCTCTCAATCTTATCAAATTATATTATTCTTGAATTCCATGTCGCATCTCAGAAAGGCTGCTATATCTGTTGTCAATCTTTATTCTGATGATATGCTATAATTTCTTTCTCGGGGAGCTTAGTTTTGTAAATGTTTTTCAAGCTTAAACATAGAGTTCTTCGGTGACCAATTAACTTCTTTTTTTTTCTCCTGTAGTTTCGATCCTTATCAGATCAAATATATCGTACTCCTGAGCATCACAAATTTGTTAGAGAGCAAATTGTCCACCAGGTTTGTCTGTGGTAATTCTACTGCCATAGCTACTTGTAGGAAATAAATATTACTCCCTCCGTCAGGTATAAAGAGTCCAGTAGAAATGGTACCCTTAGTGGGATGGAGGGAGTACTAGTCTTTGTCATCATAACTGTAATTTGTTGAATACTGATATTCTCTTTTTGTCAACCATCAGCTGCAATCTCATCCAGAATTGTATGAGGGTTATGTTCCCATGGGTTTTGATGAGTACTTGGAGAGAATAACCAAGTAGGAATTGCTCTATACATACTTCTTATTCTTGATGTTTAGTTCATTCTTTAAGTATATTTTTAGGGTTTATTTTAGTTTTTGGTATTGATTTGAGTTCAATGTTTAATATTTCAGAAATGGCGAATGGGGTGATCATGTCACGCTGCAGGCTGCAGCAGATTCGGTATATTGCCTCCATTCCCTTCTTTAGATGTATCTGAGTTTTCCTCCCAGGAAATTCACTCACATATTATTTAAATAAGTAGACTAGACTAGACAAATATTAAAAGGTGTCATTTTAATAAGCTAGGCTTTGGATGGCATTTTTACATTTGGGAAAATTATACAGCAATGTTCCTTGGTGACTTGTTGTATTTCTATAGCATGGGCATGCTGAATTGTGTTGTTTCATTGGGATCAATAGTTTTGGTGTGAGATTCTGTCTGTTCTTTTGGGATAGAGACCTGGTGGAAGGAAACTCTATGATGCTTAGTAGTACTGGACTTGTAGCCTTCTACCCAAAACTATTTGGTTGCATCCTTTAGAGGTAGACACAGGCATAGATGAGACCTATCTTTCTTGAACAGTTGGGCAACCTTATACTCCCTCTGCCCCATATAAAGAGTCTTGTTTCAAGAAAAAAAAAAAAAAAAAAAAAAAAAAAATTGTCCCAATAAAAGAGTCCACTTTTTATTTGTTTATATTGCATACCCTTACTAATGTAATAATGTGTGGTCCACAATTAATTCTTTCTTAGAAAGTAAGGATATAAGTGGAAAATGTGGTACTAAATTACTAATCTTAGGTGGTGTACCTTACAACTCATGATAAGTTCATTTTGTACCTTTTTTTTTTTTTTTTTCAAAGTGGACTCTTTTAGTGGGACGGAGCGAGTAATTGAAAAGAAGAGGAAGGGGTGGGGGGTTAATGATTTTATAAACTTATATTTTGTTAATTAATTATAAATTGTAATTTTGATTGATTGGTTATGCATATGTTACTTTATCTGTTTTCTCTGATTGATGAACTCCCAAATGACACTTTCCTCTCTGGTTCTGTTTTCTGACTCTTAAATTTTCTTCTGCTTCTTTTTTTTTTTTGGATTATGCATTTAATTGTTTCATCACCTCACTGATGTGTTGTTATCATCTGCTGATGTAGTATGGTGTGAAGATATTTGTGATAACATCTTTCAAAGACACATGCTACATTGAGATTCTTCCACAAATTCAGAGGTCAAACAGAAGTAAGTTTTTCCTTGCTATTTGGGTGTTGTCTTTATTTTGTAAGGTTGGCTAATTGAGGAATAGGAAGAATACAGGAGACGCAATGTCTTATTGTGCCTCAATGGTTTATATAGTTGGTCACTGCTTTACTTCAATTGGAGATCACTATTCCAATTTATCTGGTCTGGGCTCTTTAAGTGCCGTTTTACTACTAAAGTTTGAGAGTGTTTCCCTCGATGAATTTATTGCTGATACTATCTTTTTTGATGTTTTATGCAGTCGTAACTTTGAGCTTTTGGGCAGAAGTGCACTATAACTCCATTTACCCATCAGGAGGTAAGCGTGGCTGTTATTGGGTTTCAGATATTTTGAAGAAAGGAATATAAATGTTTTGACCTTCAGATTTCTAAGTTCCAGCTCAAAAGATAACTTCTTCGTCAGATCCCTCCCTCTACTTGATTCTTACCTATGTTTTCGTGGCTTCTGTATTTTGATCGTTTCCTGTTTTGATGCTGTTATTGCAGAGTTTCCTGTGTCAGAAACCAAGAAAAAGAAGAAGTGGTGGTGGCCTGGGAATTAAAACCATGGCACAACTCAGCGCAGCTTTTAACCGAAATATTAGAAAATGTGGTCTTTTACACCGCTGAGTCCTCTGTCTACTGCCATCTTTCTTCTATCATCAGCCTGGGGATGAGAGATGAATAGATAGTCCTGCGAGCCGCAGCTCTCGGAGGTAATTTGTTCAATTTGGGATAGGGAGAATGCAGTGTGAGAGATGGACCTTAGGTCCTTTGCTTTTGCTTGACAGGCTGATGTAAATGTCTTTCTCTTGTACATAACAAGTTCCACAATTCTTGATTTTTCTTTGTTGAGGCGCTATATTCTTTTTGTACATAAATCGGTTTTAGAGCTTTCTTTAGATGTAATGGTAACTTACCTAAAATGGAGTTGAGCAATCTTTTTTACAATGCTTTCTTTCTTTCCTGTTAGTCTTGACGACTTCATCTATCTGTAGGAAAGAAACGAGTTCAATTCTCTCGTACCATTATTTATCATGCACTAATTTTATATATTCCTACTTTAAAACACGTGTTTTGCCTTGTGGTACACTGAATATAAAGTATTGTGATGTAAGTAATCTGAAGGCGAGGAAGGCTTAAGTTGCTTGAAACCACCCATCTCGATTCGTCAGCCGATCTGGGATCCGGTGCCGGAGATGCAGTCGTACAGACATTATTGTTAAAGTAAATTAGAAAAGATTTGCATTTTGTTCAATTTTTGGAATCATCAGATATAGGGGGAAGTTAGAGATAGTTCAGTAACGAGATCAACTGGCGACAAGTACCTCCTCACAATTCAGTAGGGGCTCACTTTCAACTTTTGTTACGAGGTCAAATCACATGTAACGAGTGCGACATGTAACCCGCACCGCAAACAACATAAACTGACAGCAACAATCTGAAGCATGAAAACGTGAGGATCCATGCAACAGAAACAAAAATCTACAATGTTGAGCCCCTTGAGAGAGAAAAAAAAAAAGAAAAAAGAAACATTTACAGAATTCTGCTAACGAATGGATATACATGTATAGTTTTTCCTCAAAAACTCGATTTCCTAAACACTCGTGATAATCAATCATCCTCTGAGGAGAGCATTCATCACACATCCAAGTGATGGATGAAACTCTTCGGATTCTGACCTTAAGAGATCGAAAGAAGAATCACATCTATTTACAACTTCCCGAAGCTTCAACCAGATGAAGGAAAGAAGATCCAGAAAGAACACTGGTGATACAATTCAGTGGCCAACCAACCTTTCAAGCTGCACAAGGGATCTGTGTCCAAATTCGATGAATCAAGTGGATGCTCCCTCTTGCTTCTCTGTAAGTGAAATCGAATGGCATCAGTGCGATAAACAAGCATCCCATAGTAACCAGAGAACTACATGAGTAACAAGCATCATAATGGTTAATAGATCATCGTATTCACCTCCAGAAGAAAGGAGCTTTTCAACGCGAGAAACAATGTGCTTCCCATAAGTGTACTTTTTCAAAGTGGTCAGGTGCACCTTGATGCGCGAGATGATTAGCGCACGGCTTTGCTCATCGCAGGTCTCAAGAACCTTCTGCACAACATAGTTTCCAAAGGGATCTTTCATCATAGCCTACAAGTTTCATTGAAACAATTACGATTGTCAGAAGTAGAGAAATTAAATTGGCAACCATGTCTCTTCATTTTCTGAAAAGAGAAGAACTGAGAAAAGAATCAAACACAAAACAAACATAATAAGACACACTGATGAAATCCCACTCCAATCATGGTTTACAGTTCTCTATTTTCCATTCTACTTATGCATTCCAACTATGTTGGATCTAAAGTAAAGATTTGCAGCTTACCTGTAATGGCTCATTCTCATCAGTGGTACCAAGCATCTCATTAATCAGAAGTTGACGCTGTTCTGGTCCTCCAAAAGTTAAGCACTTCTCAATGACATTAGAAGCAAATTTCTGCTGACTCATCTTTACAATTTGCCCGGCGAGCTTGGCAATAATTTCAGAACGTTCATGAGGTTTACCATGTTGCAAGACATGCTAAACAAGCAAAAAAAAAAAAAAAAAAAAAAAAAACCCATAAACAATAGCATGAGAGCCAATACTTCCACATTTAAGAACACGACAGGGAACACATAATAAGAAAAAACCTCAAGCTAGTCAGAGCATAGCTAAATGATGCATGCAACAGAGAATGGCTCCAGAAGGTAATTGCTCACCTGAATTACGTAATTTCCATACTGGTCTTGTGCCAGGGCACATACAGATTTCATTATCTCATCCATGATGATCTGCTGAGTATTTGGATTGGCGCAGTGTTCCAGGACCCTCTAAAAACAAGAAAGGACATCAAATATGATTGAAAAAAATCAAATATGATTGAAAAACAGCAGTGATTAAGTGAAGCAAGGATAAAATGGTGAAACCAAACCTGAATGACTCGACAACCATAAGGATGCGTAGATAAGGTCACAACTTGTCCATAAACGGATGAGATTATGAATTGAATCCGATCTTCTGGGATACGTTCAATGCACTTCTGAATAACATGATTACCATTCTGGTCGTGGACACATTTCATAACTGAACCTTTGAGCTCTGACACCATTTGTGTTTGCAACTCTATGTCAACCACTTCCAAAGCCTGCATTCAGGAATTCAAAGTTGTCAAATGTCCCCAGGAAAAAGGAGAAAACGATGAAAAAGAATATATAGAACAAACTCTATCTGGCATTTCCCTTCCAAAAACTATTCTCTGGGTCACAATGATTATTGATCACACAGATGTTTATGTTTCATCAACAATGACTATAGCTAACTGCTCATGCAATATCATTGAAAAGCAAAAAACAAGATATTATGAATGCATAGTTATTGCTAGGATGCCCAAGTGACCAGCCTTGAAATCATTAAGGCGAATCAGCACAGAGAGTTCAGGCTTTAGATGCAATTTCAGATTTAAGCTCGTGAATCTAATTGACATACTTTGAGGTAATTCACACACCCCTTGAAAATCCATTTCATAGATTCAACGAACAGAAATATCGCTTACATACAGCTCTTATATAAAGAGAAAATATATTAGCACATGGCCCTGAGAGGAGCGGATTGTTGGATACACACTTGTATAAAGGATACGGTTAGTGACTCTTGTATAAAGACATGGAAGCTCTAATAGCAATGGAAGAATGAAGTAAAGCTTTAGTGCTGACCTTTTGAATCACTCTGCAACCGTACATTTGAAGACTGAGAGGTAAAACATGACCAACAAGCTGATTGGCTAATTCTTTTCTCTGACTTTCTGTCCCATGTTCAAAAAACTGCAGAATTCAAGTAACAAATGCATCAATCATTTTGGAATTTTCATTAGCATTATTGGATGACGATATGATTACCTTCTGTATGACATAATTGCCAAAGACGTCGGTCATTAAACCTCGTGCATGGGTGATGATCTGTGGAAATATCTTAATCTTATCCTCAGTGGAGGCAGTTTCTAGCTTCTGCTGAATAAATCGACTTCCATATTGATCCATACTATAAGACAAGGAAGAGATAAAACTTAGAGAAGAAACTAAAGAAGACTAACTAAACCAAAAGAAAGAAAGAAAACCCTTAGACTTGATGCCTACCTGAATTCGACAATATAATCAATAACATCTGAAAGCTCAAGAGGCCTGCCCTTATTGTTCTTCAGTTCTTCTAATAACGATGAAACTAATTTCCCCTCAATATTAGCTCCACTACGTGGACTCCGTGAACGAGGAGATCCTCCTCTTTGATTCTTCAGTGTACTAGGAATCTGTGAAATCTGCTCGTTCAGAAAATTATAACCTCCAGATTCAACTGTAGGATAAACTAAATTTGCCATTCTGTTTCCATGATACGGCACTTGTTGGCCAAATGCGAGATTCCCAGACTGGTGGTTCAAATCTCCAGGTTCACAGTAGAGGGTCAACTGAAACTGCTGCTGCTGCTGCTGCTGTTGCTGTTGCTGTGCAAGTAATGCTTCAACGTACATTCTCTCCAACTCACGAAAATCAGGGTGAGAGCCAACGCAGCTTCTTACTAGAGACTGATTTTTTGGTATTGCTGCTACATGAGTTCCATATCTCAGTGATTTCTCTAAATTATTAGCTTGTTGTGCATCTGTAGAATGAAGGTTAGAGCGACCCAGGTTGCCACTTCTCCATGAGCTCTGTCCATTCAGATTAGAAGCACCTGAATGTGAACCTAAAATAAATTAAGCAAAAAAGTTATTTTAAAAAACTTACAAATTGGAAAGGAAAATTGCATTAGGAGATACTCTAAATGAATTATAGCTTCTTTTTAAGACTAATGCCAGCTTAGCCAGATGTACACAATATATATGACAAGCAGAGCTCATATTAGAGAAATAATAACCTTGATACTGGATTTTAGAGTCCTCAAGCATTGAAAACTCAGAAGGATTTGCTAGAGACTGTAGATTTGCTAAAGAAGAGGATTTTCTTGGAGGATTCACTTTTCTGTCAAAATCAAAGTTGCGATAGTTTGTTTGTGGTACAAATCTGTTTCCCCATGCTAAGTCATCATAAATTGCTCTATCAGCCCCAGACTTGTCAACAAAATGCTGCTGCATATTCTGATTATGACCATTTGATAAAGCCATCTGAGTCGGAGGCCGTAAATGAGCACCTTCACTTCCAGGGAGAGAAGCTAAAACTTGATAAACATCAGTGCCACTAGATGAAATATCATGTAATTTTGCATCAATAATTTTTTTCTTATCTTCAAGCGAAACTCGACTAGCCACAGTAGGAAACCCGGGAGGAGATCCCAAAGATAAACCCATTGTTGACACAAAAGTTCCAGGGATGAGTGAACTCCTACCAGAGCTAGGGGAAAGCGGCCTAGGACTTGAAGCCTTATTTTGTAACTCTGAGGAAGAGGTTTCAGCTCCAGTACTTGTATCTAACATATCAGCAATCGAGCTATGGCTTGAAGGGCGCGAGAGATAACCAGACGATGTTGCAGGTTGGCTGCATCCTTCCTGTAATAGTGATAATAAATAAGGGAGAGAGCTTCTCCTAATTGAGATAGGTAAATGTACAATATAGGCATAAACACAAAGTTCACAGACATGGATAGATAGCCTCCTCTCATCATAGTAAACCTTCCAACTCAAGATTCACACCACAAATATAATTACCAACTTTGAACTAAAGAAAGACTAACTATGATTAACGAGTCACATTAAATCTCTTGTATATTAAGGGGAAATGAGTAGTGAGAGCATGGAAACAACAAGAAGAAGACAATCCAATAAAGAACACTGGATATGTGGCAGCAATACTTGCAACCTCAATGCCAAGAGGTTCAAATTACTAAGTTGAAACTTGGATATGGCGACACGCACTGCAACTAACTGATGGTTACAGAAGATAGACTAACACAAAAAGAATAATATAGATTGAAGGATGGAGAATTCCATGGAAAGCAAACTACATTACCTGTACTATATCTGCAAAACTCTTTTTCCTCATACCCATTCCGTGTTTTGGTAGGCCTACCATACCTGAAGAGCATCCTTCAAGATAATCAGTAGAATTTTTACGGGACATGTTTCTGACTGCAGTCTTCCTCAATCCCATCATCTCATCTTCTGCCTTCTGTACAGACAACCGAGGCTGCACTGGCAACAAGAATGAGTTAGCACCATCATTAACCATGTTCTTATTGTGTAGGTCCCCAATCCCACCACTGGAAGGGCCTCCAACGTGAAACCTCTGCGCGATTCGCCAGTCTTCTCTTGACAATAAAGGTGGGGGTAACCTGGGATTAAGATTCTCATTTGAGTAATAATATGCCAAATATGAAGGGTGTGTTCTAATCTCTTCTTCTGTCAAAACACCATGGGTACCACTGCTCTCATGCAACGCAAAATTGGGATCCCCCAAGATACTTCCAGCAGCGCAGAAAGCTCCCTCAATTGTGGGAGGAGCACTGCCACTCCTGCTCAGAAACTGCCTCTCTCCCCCACCAAACAAATTGAGGTTTCTCTGCCTCTGTTGATGCTCGTTCTGGAGTAGCAACAATTCAAGCTCATTAGCCAGACTATTGTTGTTCTGTAAATCCCCTTTCGAATTCGATCCTCTCAACATCGCACTGTCACCACCGCCAGAGCTAGGCTTTATACTCCCACTTGACAACAAGATATTATCTTTCCAACCATCATTAACCATCTCTTCAATCCCTAATTCCAACAAAATCAAAATTAGCCTAACAATCACAATGAACAACAACATCAAACAACCATATTATAATCAGAATTACAAATGTTCTTGAACAAGATGCAAGAATCGAAAGCAATCCCAAATTAGCTGGTTCCTAAACTTAACTAAAACAGGAAAAATAATCCCAAATTAAAACATTGCACTTTCCTCAGCCACATTACAATGTTGTCCAGATTATGAAAGGCCTATTCAGATAATCACACCAAAAAAAAAAAAAAAAAGATAAGAAAAACCTAACCTGCATGCGATCGATCAGAATCGAATGGGGGACGTCCAAATAGCCCTCCTCCTTGTCTCCTTTTTGGTTATTTCTACGTCAAGAGAGAATAAGAAATTCCAGGAAACAACAAGAATGGAAAAGAAGTTGAGTCATTTTTTGGGATCATTGAACAAAATTGGAAATCTTCCGAAACAGGTAAGAAAAAAAAATCCCAAACAACAAAAAGAGAGAGAAACTAGAAGAAATTACGGAAACTGGGTATCCATGCTCTACCTAGGAAACGATCGAACACAAAAAAGGTAGTAAAGTTTAAGGATATTGGGGGCATCGTACATGAATCAAACGGAGATTACTCCGAAAAATATCTTTTGGGTTTTCATCGGTTGTGATTATTATGGACTTCCATTTTCAATTTTTATGGAATCATTGATGGGTACGTATATACGCAATTAATTGGATTTAATTTTGGGAAGTGTTCTTGCATGCTTATTGTTGGACCATATCCATACGTGTTGTTAGTATTAGCATGTTTGTAGGTGAGTTTTAGTTTCCTAGGATCTATACGTGCATGGGAATGGGGGCCGCCAACATGGCTTACCTTATTTATTATTACAGACTTAATTACGTTAGCTTATTCGTGTTTTAAAAATTAACACTTAACTCTTGTCATTAATCGAACGAAATAAATTTTGAAAGGACTAAACTACCCATATCTACGCAGCCTTCACCGAAATGCAATTGATGTTTTCATCCACAGCACGATACTCGCTGTTATCTCCCTTTCGCTCCAAACGGCCAACGTTGGCTGCCTCCAGATTTGGATCTTCATTCAATTGGAGCTAGTGCTCCAGCCACTGCGTCTTCTCCGATTCTTTCAACTGATAGCACAACGACGCTCTTTCTCAATTTTGTCGCTAAAAAACTCTTCTGCAATTATCCATCTATCTGCATACGATGTTTGCACAAGGAAGGAAACGGTGCCTTTTCGATATGCGAATTCACCTTCCATCTAAGGCTTTTTGGTCATTTCTGGATTGATTTTGTTTGACTAGTGACAAAGGAGGGATTAAGTGTAAAATTTTAAAATATAAGAGGGTGATAGTAAAATTATGATAATACAGGGGGATAAAATGAAATTATGCCTTTATTTTATTTACTAAAATATTTTCGACTTGTTTACGCACCTTTCAAACGTGCCTCCCCCGACCAAAAAGAAAAGAAAAAAAATTACTACTAAATAAAATGAGGGTAGCTCCCAACTCTCCCGACCCCCACAACAAATATTACTTTCTTCCCTTAGAGGGTTCAAAATTTTATTTTATTTAGTTTTTTTTTTGTTTCATTTTTTAAAAACAAGTTGGGTTTTGATTTTTTTTTTTTTTTTTGTGCGAGTTGAACCATTTGTCAAGTTAAAAGTTTTTACCAAAATTTGAACGTTCAAAAGACTTGTCGATAGTTTTATGAAACCTTAGGGGAGTTTTGGTAATTTCCACAAATTTTGAGGGAGGTAAATGTATTTTACCCTTCTTTTTGAAAGATTAAAACGACACTTATTTTAAAATAACATTTAAAACCTAAAATGACACTTATTTTAGAAAATAGATCTACTTTATTTTAACTTATACAAGAAATAGTAAATAATAATTGATATTTCCAACAAAAGAGTTATATTTGGAGTTGTATTTCACGGCCTCATATCCTCTGTCTCCAAATACAGTGTCCTTACTATGTCCTCCTCACATATGTGAATGTGCCACTAGTAGATCCATTAGTGGACCCTTCACATATGTGAGAGAAGACACCGTACATACACTGTATTTGGGGACAACAGATATGAACCCGTATTTCACGGCCTTTCTATTGGAGCATAGAAATATGATTTACGCTTTTTTTTTTCCTTCTCTCTTACACTTTTTTTCAGAAAATAAATACCTTAGGTACATGTTAGGTACACATATCTTCAAGAACTGGAAGGCAAGAGTGAGCTACTATACTATAGAGACAATCACCCTAGGTAAATAATCTTCTTCAATGGCAATTACGAACTTCAAAAAAGGGGAAATGCTCAGAAGTGAAACCCTATCAATTTTATCACTTGAGCAATAACAGTATAACACTGAAGATGATGGGACAATATGTATATTTGCCACTGAAAATGTGTATCCCACAGCCAAAGGACTGCCTCTTCACTATCCCTAAAAAAGAGGGGTAATGTGTTTTGCCCAAAAGAATGTTGGGGGAATTGATTTCCACCCCTCTACTTCCCACCACTTCCAACCATATGTTGGATGGGGAGTCTCACAAGGAGGGAGAAGAATGAATTTACTGTAATAATGGCCTATAATGAGCAAAACGAACTGTCAGATTGTCGCTTTTCCTAATGATCGCCGAATCAAAATAAAAATCAGACAGATAACCTCAGGCAGTTGACTGAATCACAAGGCACCTTCGTTGTCAATCATTTCGCGAATCTCATTAACTACTAAATGTGCTTTGTGCCCTCCAATTATCTCTCCTTGTTTCTTGCCATCCTTCCACAGCTGCAACAAGGTGTTCTTCCATATCAGTTGTGAAGTTAAATGCAATACAGTTTGAATCTGAAGAGTGTCCAATTTCTAATGGATTTAACTGGTGTTACCTGTATGGTGGGCATTTTCTGCAACGTTTGGAAGATCCGTGCAAGAGACAAGAAAAGGGAGAAATAAGTCCCAGTTAGATTTTCTTCAAAGCCCTAAAATGAACTTAAACCACAGAAGAATGCTGGTAATTCAGTGGCATTCAAAATCCACCATGCAAATACTGCTATTGCAGAAAACGAAGTAGCATGCTCAAGATAGCAATGCTAAGATGGTCAATAAAGAACTTTCAGCTGCGGTTCACAATCTTTTCACTCAGAAATAAGAAATCTATACAATTTGAGGCAAAATTTTACTTCTATATGATCCTTATTGAACAATAGGATGCTTGATGTACATAAATCAGGATAGAGATGTGCCCTAAATTTACTCGTCAAAGCAAAGATATGGCGAGCCTTTCTAAATTGTGTTTAAGGACTTTGCTAATAGAAGGAAACTTACAGTAACTCCTGCCCGGACAACAAGCTTATGTGAAACATTATTGACATCAATATGGAAGAAGCGTATTCTGCATCAACAGAGCACCATCATTGTAAAGGCATTCACACAATTCAGAGAGAGTTCCTAAAACGCAAACATTTGTTTTGGCATTAATCTACTACAAACGAGAGGCACTATTATATTCCAGGACTGATAAGAGTCCCAGCAAATAAAATTGAAAATTTCCGGTCTCATGTTTCACGATGATGATAATTTATCTGTGGACTCTCCTCACGAGTTACTTAACACATGAAAAGCAAAAAATAGAGTTGACTCAAAATGCCGGTGCACAATTCACCTTTGGAAAATTAAAAATCATTAGTAACCCCCTACTTCCATTATACAAAATTACTAAATTCCTGTGCAAGAAACTCAAAGCTATTAGTAGCACCAGAAAGATCAAAAGCAACTTCTTGAAAGGTCAGTATAGGAGATCTTTAAGCACAAATCTATAATAGCTGCATTAGACATTTCTAGATCAAGATTTCAATTAATAGGAGAGAGAGAGAAGAGTTGAAACTTAAAAAGGACATAGGATTTTGTCTTGCAATGTCTTCAATGAACAGAACAAGGATAAAATCCAACAATTTTAGCCCGACCTGGAAAAGTACAACAGATAAGAAAACCACAGTGGCTCAACTTACCTTGGATAGTACTCAGCAGCTAATTTTTCTAGTTTGGGTTTCAAGTATATGCATTTCCTGCACCAGCTTGCCATCCTGCAATTAGCATAATTCTAAGTTCTGTAAACTTAACTTTCTCCTCTGGAAAACTTTCACTCTAAATAAGGCAAAACCTTACAGCTAGGGTAAATGCAAATCTGCATATGTGGAGAAAAAAATTCAATGCAGAAAGTAATTAATAAATCAGTCCAGTTCCACAGAAGGATTCTAAGGCAGGATTTGTATCAGAATAATTACAAGTTGTTTCCCAAACTAAGTTTACCAAACAGCAGCAAAATGTGCTCCTTTTAGTAATATCAAAATTACTCAGTGCCCTAGAAATTCGACAACCGAGTAAAAACGCGGCAAATAAAAAGTTCTTATTTCGCACATTTGTCTTCTTTCCTTTGTTCCAATAGCCTCTGTGATTAAGTTGTAGCACCTAAAGCCAACTGCAAGCAGTAATCAGTATCATTCTCAACCCTTAACACCGAAGATATACCTTTCTAAAGAGAAAAAAAAAACCTCTTCGAAGCTATTAAGCTCCCAGAATTGTCTTAGAAATTCACTGTTCCGCACATTTAATAGACAGATGAATCAAAGAATGAAGCTTGTATCATCTTACTTGCAGGAACATTTTACTCTACCAAACCCCCAAGTGCCCCCACCATCACCAACCCCACAAACTGGTTAGTATTAACATTTTACAATCAGATACAGAAACTACCAAGAAAACTGCACCATAGAAAAGCAACCGTGACGAATATTTGCCATCGATTTGTCAGAAAACTAACAAAAAAGATCTAGCTCTATGATCATCGATGAGGGCACTCTTCAAACATCAGAAATTCAAACTCCGATGACCCATCACTGACTCCTGCCGTTCAATTATTGTCGTAATATTTGATTGATCTACCAGTCTTGCCCATATCATACCTGTCTCACCCATGAATAGAACTTCCCCCATGCAAAACCAAATCAAACACACGAGGAAAGCAGTAATCAAGAACAGTATGCTAGTGAAAGTCGAGAGGTTAACATACCATATGACTACAACCGGTTCTTCAAGCTGTTGAGCTTCAGCTATGATCCGATCGAACTGAGTTTCGCTTAGAATAAACCCTAGCTCTATTGACATCGGGGAATTGTCCAGGGATTGAACAGACCCTCCTCCTCCATTGCTATTGGCTAAAAAGATCCTGCCTTGAGAATTCCCACCGCCGATTAACCGCGCTCTTCCAGTCTTCTTGGATTGAACTATCGCATTTGGAAGCAAACAAACAATTCTATGGTCTAATCTTCGGGGTTCCCTTCTGTGCAGAATCTGTAGGGACGAAGTGGATACTTTCGATACCAGGGACATTTTCTTGAATGTTTATTGACGGTTTGCTGTGTTTTTCACAGGGAATTGGGGAAGGGGATTCTTGTTTTTTCTTGAGGAAAATCCTTAAAACCTGGAATTGGAGGAGAAATTGAGGAGAAAGAAACAAAAAGTCGTTCAAGAAAATGAATCATTGGAGAATGGAGAAGGATCAACATCATTGGCATGGCATCAAGTAGGCTTGCAAGTTGCAACTCCTTCAGTTTTATAACCTAGGATTGGAAGCATTATTAGTATTTATTTTTTTGTTATTTTTTATTTTGCCTTCATTTAAAAAATATATGAATGTCATATTAAGAAGCTAAAAATTGCTCAAATTTTCAAGAAACTATCATTATCTAAGAGGTTTTGGGATCATAAATTGTTTTGTTGTTAATTTAGACATTTTGACTTGTCTGAATGTGAAATAACACATTATACCATCCGATACAGATGATCTCCTCTCGCTCTCTCAAAATATATTCATTATTACACCCCACCCATATATCATGCATTTCCCCCTTTTAGATTCAATCCCACACCATTTTGAGAGGGGCTTTGATCATTGGAGTTAAGGGATCAATAGATATAAATGCTAGAGGGAGTTGCTGTTCCCATGATTAACGTTAAAATTGGCAAAAAATGATTTGATCCTTCTATTTTTGCAAGAGCTGTTCCGACATTCAAAATCCACTGGTGAAGAATGCTACAGAAGAAACATATTTTATGCTAACGATACTAAATGCCCTATGACTCCAGTTTCATTTCCACTATAAGCACCATTCCAAAATGACACAGAATCCCATTTCTATGAGAAGGAAAACAAAAGACCTATCCCTACAGCTCTTGCATGATCAACGAAACTGGAGATCTCAGCTGGCCAAGTTCTGGACGATTTTCGAGACAGCAGAATAGGTTCCAAAAACTGAGGAGACAGTTCCAACTGCTATGACCAATATACAAATTGATTTCTACAAAACAGATGGAAGGAATACAAAGGAAAATGAAGATGTGTATCAGTTTTGTTGGTAAGAAAATGTAATGATTGAGAGAAGAAGATGGTTTTATTTTTACCTGGACTAAGTTTATTTTCCCCTTCAAGATACGAAGATAGCAAGCACAAGGAAGTATCAAGGTCTGCAAGAACATGTTTCAATCAGCTAACCGAAGGACACTAAAGAAATGGAAAAGAAAATGAATACTTGCAGTGAAAGAAGACTTACTACTAGCATTGTGAGCAAAGATCCAATGAGTGCCATCACGAGACCTGAAAGCAAAAGGAAAAGAGCTCCCAAGTTCGTAAATGAAATGACTGTGCAGGCCTAGTAATCTGGCAATGGAAGATTGTCCAGACTTGCAGAAGAAGGCCAACAAATGTATACTACAGGAACTGTAATCAAGAAGCTGACTTGGGTGTACTTAATGAGGAAAAACTTACCGAAAAATGGTACAGAGAGACCAACAATCAAGGTAGAGACGACCAGCGCTGTTCTTATCATGAGTGAATATATGTGAGACTTGATGTGGTTTGCAGGTATCAATTCCTCCAGACACATGGCCACTGGGGTCATGGTCAAAGCATATGTGTTTCTGGTTAAGGAAAGCGCAACTTTTGCCTCGTGCAATTCAGGAAATGCTTGCTTTGATCTTCAAGCTTCACGTTTCATTCCAGAAGTTTTACTAACATTCATTGTCTTGATGACAGATGCTAGGCAAATATATTTAGTATGTGAATGAGTGTAGCTATTGTTTACCTCTGGACTAAATTCTAAATTAGCTGATACAAAGTTACAATTTTCAATACAAAAGATTATAGTGTAATCAATGCTCAGAAATTTTTTTTAAAAAAATCGGCTCTTTGTTTCTCAAAAGGATATTTTGTAAATGGATTCACCACCTGCAAAATAGTTAAGAGAGGAAAAAACATCAACACAAAAGTGGTTACAGCTCAAACAAGTGCATCAAAACACCTAAGTTGACAATTGGAAAGGAGAGTACATTTTGGAATTTTAAACTACAAACTGAACATGAGAAATATTTAAGGGTGGAACCACAACAAAGCTGAAAATTAACATAACAGGTCGACTGACACAGATGACAGAATTTAAATGACCTACCGTAGTCCAAAGTGCAATTTTGGAGGCAACTAGATCTTGCGGCAGGTTAAGAGTGAACTGTGATTGTGTTGAGTCTCCAAACAGCAAGTATCCAAAGATGGCAACTCCAGCATACAACACCGTGCATATCGCGAAACTGCATTTCACAAATTGAAAATATGCAATAAAGAGATTTATTTCCAAAATTTTCAAGAAGATACAATATCTCACAGACATTTTCTTTGTTTGCAGCTATCCATTTGACAGTATACAGTATGACTCTTATTTTTTAGTTTACCTGGCTAAAAGAACAGCATTGTATTGGCTTGGTTTGGCCATTGATGTATATATGTTGGGGAAAACAGCATGGCCAGAGTAGCAATAACCCCATAGGCCGATTGCAACTGGAAGAGTAGAGAGATTTAATGTTGTAGGTTCGGGTTGATAACCAATTTGATCCACCAAGCCAATCCAGAATAAGCATATGACCACTAATATTGAAGCGATCACTCCTCCAGCTAAACACAAAGAAGAAAACCAGATAAGAACAAAAAAATGATTCATAAAGCATACAAGCTTAAGTGGCCAATTTCTATGTACTGATTATTAAGAATGGTTTCAAATGAAAATGATCTTCAGTATTGTTTTAGGACTGATAATCAAAGTGCATTGCAATGAATAGGCAATTCAATCTTTGGCAATTTGTCTACTGCAGCATATGGAGGCAGACAAATTCCACGTGTTGGTTATGCGATTTAATCTCAAGAAGTCCATAATCAAAATAGGTATATTCACCTGATATGTAGCTGAGGATACTAAGGTCTTTCAGCCACACAGTTGGAAGAACGGTTATGGCAGTGAGCAATGCAAAAACCTGGTGTGCGTTTAACTCTAGTACGCCCAAATTTAAGTGCACATTAGGAAACAAAGATGATAAATTATCGCCCTCCAGAATAATATATTCAACACAACAGGCCTGCAAGAACAGAACATACAGTATCCATAACATAGATAATATCTAAAATTAAAATGCACCAAAGTTAAAAAAATGAACTTACATATAACTCCACATATAAAATGATCTGCACACAGAAAACAAAGAGATTAAGTCTGTCAGCAATCAATAGTTTGTATAGTACAACATTCATGCTTTCCCATTTTATGAAAAAATCTTTCGCGTGAATGTTCTCAGATAGAAACTTATAACATATGAAATACTTACAGATATAGCAAAACGCCCCATGTTACCAAACGCTGCCTGGCCAATGTCTGGGTAAGTCTCAAGCCCTGGTTGACTTTCTAAACAGTGACGAAGGAGAATCCCAGTGTAATAAGAGAGTACTGCAAAGAGGAAAAGAATGGAGATTCCAAGCCATCCACCTTGTTTGACGGCATAAGGAGTGGAAAGAATCCCAACTCCACAGAGAACATTAATGCCTGCTCATAAAACAAAGATAAAATGCAACTATGATATGCGCGGATGTAATGTAAGCACATAATTGAGCCAAATGTGTAATGGAAAATCGACATCAAGGCCTTTATAATTGATTAGAAGCTTTGAGGTAAATTTTAGGATTCATTTTTGTGTTAGATACTATTTCAGACTGCTTATTAAGCAAGTGCAATCAATAATAATGAAGTAGATCAATAATGTTAGTTGAAATATATGTTTATTTTACTAGATGTAAATCAAAATGCAAACCATAAATTTCATTCCCATTATTCCAACTTAACAAGATTTTGTTATTGATAAATGCTTCCCGTTGAACACCTACCATTTACCACAGCTTGGCCATACGAGCTTTGGCGAGGAACAGGAACTTCATGTGAGACCTTGGATGATTTCCTCCCAGAATACCCCTTTCTAATGGAAGGCCTCCCTTCTGGAACCGGGGTAAGTAGGGAATGCGAACTACGCCTTTCTGGTGGCTGCTGCTGCTCATCTCCAATAAGAGGCTTATGCAAAGTAGGCAATATCTCAGGAGTGTGCCTCCTTGTTAGCGAGGATGCAGTAAGAAATGAGCTGCCTAAACGAGACAACGATGGTGTCCCCAGGAAGTTAATACTTGGAGATGGTACGCTACTGTATAGATCCATTGACTGCCTGATACACGCATTTAAAGACGACACAAAAAGTTATCACCTGGATTTGAACATAGTGCAATGTACATAATCAATAACGCCAACAGTGTTACGAAGTTTAAGAAGCAGAATGAGAATTGTATTAGTACTTCAAATATGAAGATATGAATACTCCAAGTACTCGGAGAATACCATTAGTGATCAGAATGAGGCTGACAAGGATCAACACAGTAACTTAAACAACTCTTAACAATGCAAACTTGAATCTTTTGAATTTAAATCATTAGGGGCCTGTTCTTTTTGTTTCTTTTTGAAAACGGTTTTGGTTTCAACAGTAAATTTAATATATTTTAATCATATTTCATCATTTTCAATACAACTTTTTACTATTAAGTATCTACTTTTTACATTATAAAACTATTTTCCAAAACTTGTTTTCAAAATCGTTTTCAAAACGTTCAAAAAGAACAGGCCCCTATTGATCCATATATGTTAATGAACTATTCTCTACGATCACCAAGTCAAAATTTATCCAAAGTCAAGTAAAAATCTGAAGAGGGACCCCTCAAAGCCTCCGGGTTTCAGCAAAATCAGTCTATCAGGAAAAAGGAGCAACCTTTATCCAAAGGCAGTGGTCAACGTTACAGGTAAATCTCAAAAAGGGTCGAACTGATGAGGGATTTAGGCAAGACAAAAATCGCCAATCTGGCATCTTGATTTTTCTTGAATGAACATGTGATATCATGTGTATTAAATTTCATTCCTGCCTACATTCACTAAAATATTGCAACACTGAGTAAGAAAGAGAAATACATAGGGCCTGTTTTTTTTGTTCCGTTTTGAAAACAGTTTTAGTTTCAACAGTAAATTTAATATATTTTAATCATATTTCATCATTTCCAATACAATTTTTTACTATTCAGCATCTACTTTTTACATTTTCAATACACTTTTTACATTATAAAATTATTTTTCAAAACTTGTTTTCAAAATCGTTTTCAAAACGATGAAAAAGAACAGGCCCATAGTAGTAGCTTTCAGATTGGCCTTGATGAACAAAAATCATTTCAACAGTAACTTTCAATTTGAAATTCCATACTCTTCCCTTTGTGCCTATTCCTAAACGGGATCAAATCTCATGTCCCCATGTACCATCCATGTACCCTCTCACAAGAGGTAGAAAAATTAGCTCAAGTAGTGGGTACATGGTACTCCGATACAGATTATCTGGTCTGCTAGTGTTACCGACAAACAAACGGGACAGACAAAGTAAAAAATAAAAAATAAAAAAAGCAACGGAAAGAAAAGGCATGCTGCAAACGTCAGAAATTTCTATACCTGTAACTTTGAGGCCAAGAGGTGATTATGGTTTGGCTCTGCTGCCGTTGTTTGTCGTTGTTGTCGTTTGAGTAATAGGAAGAGTCAGAGTCATTTCCATCTTCATCTCCTTCTTCTCCGTTTTCGTTTCCGTCTTCACCGGCGGCTTTCTCCGCCGCCTTCTCCACGTCATCCTCGTCGCTCTCTATGTAGAAGCTCTGTTCCGACACCGAATTCTTCATCTCTCTCGCCTGAAAATCCAAATCAATTTCATTACTACACTTACTAAATCATTCAGAGCTTTCCCTTCACAGAATTTCACACAATGAATCACCACAGACATAAAAAACTAGAAAAACTGAATTCATGCATGAAAACAAGGTTCTTACTCGCTTGGGTTCACTTCCAAATGGTGGGTTATTTTGTTGGGGATTAATTAAACTCTCAAAAGTTTAGAATGCCCAGAAATCTTCTCCGGGGGAGACACCGGAGGCAAGAACAGCATGAGAAACAAACGCGGTTCCGAGGGAATGTGTGTGTGTGTGTGTGTGTGAGGTCGTTGGTTAGTCCGCAGCGAAATGGAGCCTATAAATACTAGTACAAAGAAAGGATGGGTTTTGAGATCCCAAAACACTGTAAATGCTTACTCAGCAGGTTGCTGACAAGATTTCAGTGACATGAAATGTTCTTAATGGATGATTGCCTTCAACTTGTATTTAATTTGATCCCAAAAAAAAAAAAAAAAAAAAAATCTTTTATTTAATTTATTACTAAATATTTCACTGGTTTTTACTACGGTGTAATGCACGAGAAACGTGAGTCTTTCTGTCATAATGTGTATCTAATAAGTTATAAATAAATTTGAATATTTTAATATGGATTTAGCCTAAACTGTTATCACTATATCATAGTTTTTGACAGCTTATAGATTGTTATCATTATATGATCTGATAATATGTAACGTGACTAAAGATTCGAAATTCGAGTGGTGCATGATAAACGTGAGCCTCTTTGTCATAAAATGAACCTAATACATTATAAATAAATTCAAATTTTTAAATATGAATACAACCTAAATAGGTAACACTATATTGAAAATTTATGACAACCTAAATTGTTATCACTATCTGACCATATCTGACATGTCAAAAGATTCAAATTTTGGGTAGTGTACGAGAAGCGTGAGCCTCTTTGTCATAATATGAACCTAATACGTCTGACCATATCTGACATGTCAAAAGATTCAAATTTTGGGTAGTGTACGAGAAGCGTAAGCCGCTTTGTCATAATATGAACCTAATACATTATAAATAAATTCAAATTTTTTAATATGCATACAACCTAAATAATAGTTAACACTATATTGAAAATTTATGACAGCCTAAATTGTTATCACTATCTAACCAACCATACCTGACGTGTCAAAAGATTCAAATTTCAGGTAGTGCACGAGAAGCGTGAGCCTCTCTGTCAAAGTGAACTTAATACGTTATAAATAAATTTACATTCATTAGTATAGACACTGTATGCAAGTTATCACTGTATGCAAGTTTATGACAACATAAATTGTTATCATTATATGACCATATCTAACGTGTCAAAAGATTCAAATTTCGAGTAGTGCATAAGAAACGTGAGTCTCTCTGTCATAATGTGAACCCGATATATTATAAATAAATTTAAATCCATTAATATGGACACAGCCAAAATTGTTATCACTATATAACAGTTTATGATAGCCTAAATTGTTATTACTATATGACAGTTTATGATAGTCTAAATTGTTATCACTATATTACCATATCTGACGTGTCTAAAATATTCAAATTTCAAGTAGTGCACGAGAAACGAGACTGTCATAATGTGAACTTAATACGTTATAAATAAATTTAAATTTGTTGATATAAACACAACCTAAATTGTTATCACTATATGACAATTTATGACAGTCTAAATTGTTATCACTATATGATTGATAATATCTAACGTGTTAAACACTCAAACAAAACTTAACACGTTATAAATATTTTGAATAATCTGACTCAAAAATTTTGTTCATAACTTTATTTTGCATATGTTGGTGCTTTTCATGATTTGTGCTGTTAACTTTTCTCCAAATCATGTAAATGCAAATACATTTTACTTTTAGAAAGTTTTAAAACATTTGCAGTTAGTGGCGGATCTTAACTCGCGAATTTGGTGAGGCAGAATATTCAAAAAAATATATACAAAATAATGTATAATACAAAAAATCATACTCGCATTTATATATTGAAAATTGTATAGTATTATTCATTAAATTTGTAGTTAGTGTACATTTTTATTTGAATTTGTTTGAGTTCATCTTCCATTTTATCCCTATATTGTTTAAATTTTACATAAAAACGGGAAGGTTGGTGGGGACAATTGCTGAATTCTTTTGAGGGAGGGTTGTGATGGTGGTTAATGTGACGATCATGTAACAAGTTAGATACCACAGAGTAAAAAAATAAACTTTTTGTATATATATTTGTTAGTTTTAACTACGGTTAATATTATTATTTTTGCCAAATGATTAATCACCAGACTACATGACTTCATGTATAAATTTGCTTTAATCAATCACGGGAAGAAGCTAAATCAAACCTTTCCGGTAAAATAAAAACAAACCCTACATTCAAACCCCTTTCTTCTACTCTCAGCAATAACTTGTTTCGGTTGCATATCATATAGAATTCGACAACTATTTGCGCATTAATTAGGAATACCAAAAAGGTTAATTACGGAAAGAAAAAGAAAAAAAAAAGAGAGAGGTTAATTACGAAATATAAATGTCACAAAAGAAAACGATAGCACATGATGATGACGGAAAATAGTTACCTAATTAAAATTCTTCTTTCCGGAGCAATTCAGCAGCGACACTTCTTCAGGCAAGGGAAGTTGTCGGCTTTGATAGCATCGCCGACGCGACGAAAAGGTCGCTGAAAGGCAAACAACTATTAGAGAACTCAAAACAAATTTTAATGAAAGATATTAAAACTAGTCTTACTTACAATTAAGTCGGTGGTATTTATCATGTCCAAAATAAATTCGAAACTAAAAGTGAAAAGGAGTTGTCAAATTAATTAATCCTAAATCAAAACGTACTGCAAAGAAACAAATCCTAATTAAAGAGTGATTGAGAATAAACAATTCAAAACTGATAACAAAACCACACCGGAAATCAACGCCGGCCGGCGATTATCTAACCGCTTTTCCGACCGAAAAACTTGAATACTTAATTATCACTTTACCGTCTTGCTTGGGGTAATGTTACTGCACAAAAAATCAACAATAACCTAACCTGTTATAATACGATCCGCCAAGGCAGATTAAATTATCACTTCGCAACTTAATTTTGAACAATATATGACATAAAACTCGAATCAAAATTAACATGGTATAAGTTATCCGTCAACCGGAATCCTATTATAAGCTATCCGTAATCCCAAAATATAATGGAATTGTAATGGTTCACCCTGTCTCGTATTTTGTACTACTCGTATATTGTTGTTAGTCGAGTTTAACGTTTATTATTATTATTATTATTTTCCCTTTTCAGGGTAGAGTCGTGTTGGAAAACACGACTCTACCCCGACCAAAAGACCACTAAAAAGAATACATATATATATATACACATATATATATATATATATGAATCCGTGAAAAATATATATAAATACTCTATGTATCCAATTAAATACATATTTCCGATAAATTTAGAAGTACATGTAATTTATACCATTTGACAAAGTCTATATAATTTACTATAAATTAAGATGATTTGATTTATTTTTTTTAAACTTTTGAAGTTAAAAAAATCAAAATTGAAGGATAAAACGAATAGAAAACACTAACTAAATTTGAAGATGTTAAATGTATAAATACAGCTGAAAATTCAACTCTCAAAGGCATCATGATCCATTTCTTGTCTTTTCTGAGAATGTAATGCTTAATTTTTCTTTTTTTTTTTTCCTTTCTATATAATAATCGAGTGATCAATGTTGTGCACATGTTCAAATCTCCAGGCCATTGTATTAAGATTAAGCAGAGCTTCCTCTAGCTACTTTGTCGAATGAGTAACCTTGTTGGAGAACTCACATATCTATTATTCGCTTCATTCCATTTGAAAAGTCACAAAATATAAATAAACTCTTCTAACAAAATATGGATTAACCGATTTGGGGAAGGGGATTAAATTTCCATGTATTGACAATTCACAAAATTAAGCTTATATATATGTCATATTTGATAGTCCGACGGTGAACGCATCCCTTCCGATGGAAAATTATTTCAGACGATGACACTGATTAGGATCGTAATCCCAATATATCAAATCGATATTAGATACGGTCTTATTCATTCTGAACTTTTTTAATAAAAATAGTTCAAATATGAATGATTTCGCCAGTAATTAATACACACACATTTTTATAAAATATTACGATCCAATGCGGAAACAACGTGTGGATAGATATCTTGAGGAATATTAGATCTAGCGGCTAGGGAAAAAGGCCAAAAAAGAAACATTGATTGATATGCATTGGTAAATAGCAAAATCAACATCACATGGAATTAATGTTATATAGTAATTCCAAGTTGCACAAATTGTTTAATTTCGACGGCCCAAGCTCTATCCTTAATATTATTATTCAATTTCAATGTACTATATTTGATTGAAGCTACGTTGTCCATACTCGACATGGGAGAGGGACGTTTTCTGTTAACATGTGATTCAATCAGTGATGGCCGCCCCTTTCAAACAGATCCTAAGCCCCCTCTTTCTTTGCATGTGGCCATGGAATGGAATGATCCATCCATCATCCATGGCCTCATTTTTTTTTTTTTTTTTTAGGGTTGAAAAGTCATTAATTTACAGCGTACGTTATGCCTTTGATGATGTCCAAAATCTCTGGAAGGGCGTCCGTAAGAAGTACCGTAGGGGTGCTTGGACGTCAAACCTGCGAAGAGAAAGTCGTGTGAGATTTTCGAAGTCCTTATCATTCTAACGATCAAGTTAGTATATATTATGATCATGTAAAGAAACTAAGTGTAATTTGTAATGAATAAGAAAAAAAACCTTTTATGCTATTTTACGTACGTGGAGATGATGAACTTGAAAGTGATTTTGATAAGATTAATAAAGCTATATATATATATATATATATATATGTATGTGTGTGTGTGGAAATTGAAAATAAATAAGAAGATAGAGTATATAAAATGAAGGATGAGGATGGGGCGAATCGAAGAGGAAACGTGGGAGGAGAGTTGAAAGGAAGACAAGATCCGGCAGGCCGACATCATTTATTTAGAAGTTATGAACAACATTACTATTAAGGGAAAACTGCAAAAGTGGTCCACAATCTTTACCCCTGTTTCAAATGTAGTCCACAATCTTTGGTAAGTAGCAAATGTAATCCACAATGTATTCATTTTGTTGCAATTTTAGTCCAAAAACGGAAATTGGACCTTGACTAACGGTCAACGGGTTTGACCGTCAGTCAAACCCGAATTTGACCCTCCTAAAACCACCCCCACCCCTTCCTTCCAAAACCATTTCTCTCATCCTCTCATCTTCTTCTTCTAAAATCCGATTAAAAAGAAGATTTGTGTCATCTTCTTCTTCTTCTTCTTCTTCTTCTTCCTCTCATCTTCTTCTTCAAAAGGAAACAGAGGGTATCACAAAATTCAGAAGCACTTCCATTATGGTTTCTGTATCTCCTATAAATGAAAACAATGAATATACACAGAGTTGCAAGCTCCGTCTAAGAATTCAACACCATATCCTCTCTCCCCTTTTTAATCTTAACCACTAAACTATCTGCTCTGCACCGACAAGCTTGAAAGTTTATAGTTCCCAGTTCCCCATGAAGAAAAAAAAAAAAACAAGAAAAAAAACAAGATTCTAAAAGTTTATAGTTCCCAGTTCCCATTCCTTGAATCGGACAGTCCAATTCCAGAACACAGGCAGTAATATTACATCCCAGAACTAAAATAATACTCCTAATTCCAGAAATTTAGTTCCAGCAGAAATTAGAGCATGAAACTAATTTCAGCAGTAATTCACTTGGAAGAAAATCCGACAGCAAAAGGAAATTCTTAACAATTTGTGAGCCAAGTTCAGCACAAAAATTCAAATGCCTGCCAGCAGACCAAACAATCCCGACTGAACCGCAAATTCCGGCAACCAAGAGCTGGCCGAAAACAGAGCTCAATGCTTAGCCGGTGACGACAGGACAGCATAACCAAAATCTGAAAACGAATCTCCTCAAAGGAAAAAGACAGCACCGCTGCCACTCCATTCCGTTGACCCGCTCCCAGAGCTTCTTCTCCTCCATCAAGCGGCTTGGACCCTGACTGAACAGCAACACACAGCCGCAATAGCAAGAAAAAACAGAGCTTTCTCAGGTGACAAAACAGAGCCGACTCACTGATGACCCATCCGAGTTAACTCGGCTGGCGAGTTGCCTCCGTTTCCCGGCGTCTCTTCGGCGGGGGAGAAGACAAGAATCCAGAAAGGCTCCAATTTCCCAGACCAATATGAAGAATTCCCTGCGATTTTCCAAAACCCATCACCAGATCTGCGTTCTTCCAGCTCAAGTCGATTCAATCTGAGTACAGCAAAGGCAACAACTGTGGCACAATTCCAAACAAGAATGCTTCTACTTAATGAGCCCCCATCACAATGGAGCAGATCACAAGAGAAATGGTTTTGGAAGGAAGGGGTGGGGGTGGTTTTAGGAGGGTCAAATCCGGGTTTGACTGACGGTCAAACCCGTTGACCGTTAGTCAAGGTCCAATTTCCGTTTTTGGACTAAAATTGCAACAAAATGAATACATTATGGACTACATTTGCTACTTACCAAAGATTGTGGACTACATTTGAAACAGGGGTAAAGATTGTGGACCACTTTTGCAGTTTTCCCTTACTATTAATGAATGTAATGTTTGAAGTAAGACCAGATCATATACATATTTCGAGCCTCCACGTCTCATATCAATAATCATGTCTAGATACATTCATTACCATATTATCATCCACCTTTCCTCATCCATGTAACTTGCCACATTTTTTTCCACATATATATATACATATATATATATATATCTTGATCTGTATATGGAGAAATTTTTTCGTGCATCCGTTGCATAAATTGACATTATATAACTTGTATTCTCTACATACAAGCGTAATTTTTCTTGCTAAAATGAAAAAAAAAATTTTAAAAATAGAAGGTTATATTTATTTATTTTAATTCTGATTGATATGTTGTACTAAAAAGACAGATACAACGATTGTCTCGTCCTGAAGGAATTGGAGAATTCTTCCTTTTATTTTGTTGGGGGAGAATAATAGATAGACATATCAAATATTCATCACAACTTTTGCATAGCAACTCATGTTACATGCATTTATTAGTTACATTTTTATAAAATAATCATTAATATCGCATAATCGACCAATGAATGCATGCCATATGATTTGCTACGTAAAAGTTGTGATAAGTTAGTTGAGATGTCTATCATCACTCCTCCAGTTATTACCTGCGATAAAGAAGACTCAAATATCAAAATTAAATTAAAACGAAAAATAGAAAAAACATAACAAGTAAGTAATTGCTTCACTATCCTCCCGTGGGAGAAAATGATAGTTAAAAAAAAAAAAAAAAAAGAAGATAAAAGTGTGTGTGCTTTTTTTTTTTTTCTTTTCATTTGGTTGGGAAGAATCACTAGGTAGCTCACCAAGGCAGCATGTACGGGATATTCCATCCTACACAATAATTGTATTACTCTATTACTTTTTCTCATTTAAATATCACAATATTATAAACTATGAATAATTGTACTACATGATAAAAACAAATGGTTTTTGTCATCATTATTAGAAGGGGATATTAATAATTAAAAAGTGAAAAAAGAAGCATCTTGAAGATATAAAAATATATTGTAGTAGTATCATATTTTCATCTGCCACGTAAGTAAGGGTGAAGTTAGGGGGATTAGATGGGTCTGACTGCTGGTGACGTTAAAAAAATATTATACTAGCTAATTCAGACCCTTGATCTATAAATTTTGGCTACGCCATTGATAGTGTGTGATAACGGCAAATGGTTCATGCTAATTTTGTCATTGTTAGAAGAAAATATTAGTTTATACTCTAGAGAAAATGACTTAGCATATTTGTTTAGCAAAACTACGTCGTACAACATGATGTTTATCTTGATCGCAAATTGCCAAAACATAAAATAATTATTAAAAAATTGAAATTAGAAATAGAGTTCGTTGGATTGGAATATAATATCATTATAGTTTACTGTTAAGAACAATAATACGTGTTCTTATCCCCACGTCACATATCTCTGGCTTGCAGAATCTTCACGTTGCTATGCCATAAAATAAAATAAATGAAGAAATGGAACCATCATATTATAAAATAATTAAATATACAATTATACATTATTCACAAAATACAATTTAAAACGTGATTTTTTTTTGTTTATTTTTTAAATAACAGCCGATTAAATGGTTAGAGGGGTTGATGACCCTTTATTAAGAATAGGAAAAAAGAGAGGCGACATAATCGCTTTACCCCATCACATCATACAAGGCGTAGGAAAATATGATTCTTTATAGCGAGCGCAGAAAGTATATACTCCTTCAGTGCGATAAGAAAAATTCACTTTAAAATTGTACATTGTGTGTGTTGCAAAATATACGTGCTTATACGGTATAATATAACTAATGCTAAGCACAAAAGTCTACTTGATTATATAAGTTGTGGAAATATTTGTGTGTCTATGGTTTTAAGGTATAATCCATTCGTTGTATTAGAAGAAATAGTTTGAAAATGTATATATATATATTTTTTTTATCGATCACTTTAAAATAAAGTAATTTTACATTTTCTTTTACTTATGATCTCACAAAAAAAAAAAAAATTCCCCTATGGCTACAAAGTTATGCTTAATGTATATGTATTTTATGTTCTTGAAAAGTAAAATATGAAGTTAATTAAGGAGTGTGTTGAAGTCATTGCCCAATAAAATTATGTTAATTTGGGAGAAACAAAATCAGTATTTATGAGTATTGTTGAGGTACAAATTTACTGGTTTAATTATTAGTTCTTCCTTTTGTTTTGTAGTTTTGTTAGAGTAACTTCTGTATTCTTGTATATCCTTCACTAGTTTGGATGAAACGAAACCTTTAACATTATAGCTCATATTGTTTTTTTAATCTACAAGAGTCATGTTTAAAAACGATATTTTCAATATTAGAATCGCGACTCTAGCTACGAGGATAATTGAACGATAGAGTATGTCGTGACAATCAAAATAAGCTATTTGCAATGTCGACAAGGGAGTCTAGAGGGGTTTGAACTTTGAAGCCTCCCTTCCTCTAAACCGTGATTTCTCGTGAGTAGTAGGACAGAAAAGTGATTTATATTTTCTAACACGTACTATCTTCTTTAAATTGCAGGCTCTTTTAAACAATATTTTCGGGCTACGGCGCCACAATCTATATGTAATTAAATACAATATTACAATAACTGAAAGAATTTTGGATTGAATTCTTAATCATAATTCTTTTCTTCTATCACATAAATAGACGTTGAACGCTTATATAAATAGAAATGTTGTCAAAATTGTTCATCAATTAACTAGGAGAAGATTTGGCAGTTGGCAGGTGGATGTCAACATCAGTGGTTTTCGACGTGTTCTTTAATATTATTATTATTACAGTACTTCATTTAATTAATTGAGGTTTATTAATATTAATTTCCTCAAACTTCGGACTTCAGATTCAATGTGTTTTAATTGCCAAATTAATAATGATTATTACTATGACCCAAAGGTGATATACGCCTGGATTGCACTAGATGTTGTTGGAAGTTAAAGTAAATTTAATTAATTAATTAATACTACAACTACTATGCTCTTTATCTCAAAATAAATTAATGCCAGAATTATTAATACTTTCCTTCTTCCCAATTTGCATGTATGATATTTTAGCCTTTAAAATTCATCTTAAATTTTATAATTTCTTTTTAGAAATTCAAAAGGAAATATAGTATATTTTGTTCTATGTTTGTCCTTATTTATTAACTTCAGCATTCATTTATGTTAACTGTAGATTTTCATGGCATTTAACGATTTTTACTTAAAAATTTGTGTAACGTATTAGATGTATCATTCGATAAATTTCTTTTATAGGGGCCAAATGTTCATTAGAATTTTCTTCAATACTAAATATACCAACTAATAATTTTATTTTATTTTTGTGTGTGTGTGTGTTTGTAGGGGTCAGGTTCCGGTGGTCTCCATTATGTTCCGGCTCTGTGTATACAATTATTCCACTTAGGTTACTTTCAGTAGATTCCTCCAAGATTCAAATCTTTGAGGCTGGATGATTCCAATTCCATTAACAACTTCATCCAATCATCAATGAAATCCCAGCTCCATCTGCAATTAATTATTCTGTTGGAATAATTAGTGTTAATTAATTAAGCTTAAAATGGCCCGAGGATTTCTTTCAAGTGCAACTTTTACTTTTCGCATTTTGAGTCGGAATTATTTGTTACTTTTACTTTGTTCACAAATGCAAGCCACTTTTACTACCTTTTCTCCACCCTCAATTGAGATGAGCCTACTAATTATAAAAACATTATTAGGAGAAGTGAAGTAGTGTTATTCCTCTCGTTCTATTAAAAAAGGTCGGTCAAAAAAAACCTACAATTTATTATGGATGATAAAGTAAACACTTAAAATAAGTAATTTGAGATTATAACTTTTATTTATATCTTCACATAAATTAGTAAAGGTAAATTTAGGGGTGTCAAACGGGCGGGTTGGACGGGTATTAAATGGGTGTTAAGTTAATGGGTAATGGGAACCCATTATCCACTCAATTAATGGTTTTAACTCAAATGGGTAATGGGTAGCTATGGGTACCTATGGGTACCCATAATACCCATTATACAAAAAATATAAGGCTTATTTAATAATTTATTAATAAAAAAAATTTTAAAATTTTTTTTTAATTTCATTTTAATTTTTTTTAAAGTAAATTTTAATTCTTTCAGTTTTGGGCCTCGACTCTCGAGTATTTCTGGAGGAGGAAGCATGGAAGTTGAACTTATGTTGAAATTCATATGTACTTGCATGGACAAGTTATTCTATTCATATGCAATCTTTTCACATCTGATCATTTTACTTGGTTGTTTTTTTTTCTGCCCAGTTTTGGCCCGGGCCCAGTTTTGGGCCTTGGGCTCAATTTTGGTGTCGGGGCATGCACGGATTTATATAAATATAAAAAAATTAAAAATTGTGTTTCGACAAAAAAATTACATACAATTAAATATAAAAGTATATAAAATTTAATATTTCAAATTTTAGAATATATTCAAAGAATTAAAATTCTTTTGTCGAAACACAATTTTTAATTTTTTTGTCGAAACACAATTTTTAATTTTTTTATATTTATATAAACCCGTGCATGCCCCGACACCGAAACTGGGCCCGGGCCAAAACTGATCCGAGGCCCAAAACTGGGCCCGGGCTGAAACTGGGCCCACCCCGAAATCGGTCAAAAACTGGGCCCGAACTGGGCCGGGCCCAAACCCGGCCCTAAATCCGAACGAATTTTGAATTAGTATTATAAGTAGGTAATTTAAAAATATTATAAAAAAATAAATGAAAAAAACGTAAAGTAATTGTAGAACACGAAAAATAAAGAAAAAGAAAAAATAAGTTTAAAGAAAAAAATAAAATGGGCACACTAAAGTATGTGAGTTGTTGGTTTTTTTTTTTTTTTAAATACTTTTAAGGGTAATTGTGAATGGGTATTTTTGATACCCATGATGGGCGGGTTTTAGGGTACCCAATGGGCTACCCTAAATCCGCCCATTACATATTTAGCCCAAGCCCACGCAGCCCATTATTTTTTAAAGTGGGTTTTATTGGGTTAATATCCAATGGGTTTGGGCGGTTTTTGGTTTAGTGGGTTTTTTTGCCACCCCTAGGTATATTATATAAACAAATTTAAACTGAACTCTTTTAGTGAGACAAAAAAAAATTTTATTTAAAAGAACGCGACTCTTTATATGAAATGGAGAGAATATTAGATTTGATTAAAATGAATGAAGTAAGAAATTAAAATGGTGAATTAGATAAAGATTGATTGATACAATACAAGTAAGTAGGTAATTGCATAACGTATCAAAATTCCCAATTCAATCTTGATTTCGATAATCAATCTGTTATAATTGGTAGTTTTTTTCTTCCATTAAAAGAAAGAGTTTAATTAATAGTGTAATTGTCATTTTAAATTACAAAATACAATTTAAAATTGAACTCTTTATATGATCCGAACGGAATGAGTGCTTTATATAGAGATCGATCGAAGTCATTAATTTACAATTTTTCTTTTTTGGTGTTTCAATTAATGAATTAGTAGATTCTTTAAACAAAGAGTAGGAAGAATGTTGGGCTGATAACATCATTGGAGTTGAATAGGAAATAACTGTTTGGGATAAAGGATTATGCAGTATCTGCATTCGAAATGGTTTGTTGCTAAAACGTTAAAACGCATAACAAGTCACTCAGTTGATGAATCGATTTGAATCTTTACCGATTTCTGCGTACAGAACCAACCCTTGGTTCTTCCTTCCTCTCTTGCAACAAACCATTACAATTTTTTATTTTTTGGAATTATTACCATTACAAATTAAGGTGGGGAAAGAGATGTCAACTTTTGTTTCCATGCACCTTCTAAATGTACTTGGACAAATTTATATGAAAAAGTGGAGAAAAAACAAACAATGGAAAGCGGAGAAGAAGGGTAAAATAAACCCCAAAAAAAAAAAAAAAAAAGTGCAAAAGAAATCAGTAAATTAATTTATATGTATATATAAATAAATAAAAACCCAGTAATTTATGCACAAAATCCCCTCAAAATAAGCTGTCTGGCAATCTTCAATGGGACAAACAATAATGAAGGGGAAGATGAAACAGCAACCAAAGATGTACACTTTTCATGGTTATGGTAGTCACTAAAGATGCACCCAAAACTACAGCTGAAAGATGAGCACACAAGAATTGAAACACCTTTAATTGGAGCCTCCACAAATAACCATAAAATCAACCAGTAATCATCACTTCTTGCATCTGTTGCTTGGTAGATCTACTCTTTTTCTGCAATGCTTTCCTTGGATCGTGGAAGAGGACAACGAAAAGCTGCAATGTCTCAGCACAATCAAAACAGAGAAGAGACCAGGTATTTGTAGCTTGCTTATCGCCGTTGCTGAAGCAGATCGCTTTGTGAGTTCTCACGCAAAATGGGAAAGTTGAGTCCATCCTTGATATGGCTAACTGCTGTAGGCCACAACCATTTCAGCATGTTTGGACCTAAAACCTGAAGGCAAGAGTGTCATTATCTCGCTCGCTGCACACGATAATCACATTCTAGCATTGTATATAGACATGTCAGATTAGTGCAAACTGTAACTAGAGAATCTGTTCAGCAAAATCTTGATGCATGTGAAGCTTTTTGGACCAGAAAGGAAGCCAAAGCTCGAGAGAGACAGATGTACCAGAGTAAAATTCTTCAAGGGACCGACATCAAAGGGATGATGGTAACTTAAACCAGATTTTCTAGCCAACCATGCAGCTCGTTTCCCATCATAGTACTGTGACAACAAGTAACAAGATCGTTAACCACCAAGAACAGGTCATCCGTGGAAATTTAACTACATATTACTGTATATGGAGCATTAACCTCTATGGTGGTCATATTACGAGCGATGAGATAAATATGCCATCCCAAAAGAGTTCCCAATGTCACAGTTAAGCCCAAAATCATCATCCCAGATGAAATCTGCAGTTTATAACACTAGTCAGCAATTTCTATCCTCAAGTACAAGGGCATAACATCCATCAAAGTTAAGGATAATAATGCTGCTCCCTCTGTCCCAAGAAGGGAATAAATCAGCAACTCACATAAAAGATTTCGAGGGGCATCCTCTCACTGAAATCCCAATCTTTCTGAATTCCACAGTGCAGAATTGTCATCTAGGAGCAAAATAAACAGAAAACAAACTTTTAATTTTGAAGAAATAAGAAATAAAAAAAATTTAAAAAAAACAAATGAGAAGAAGAAGAAGAATAGGATCAAGTGCAAGAGCGTACCGAGGAGTAGGCACAGGTAGCAGTTGCATAGAAGACTAGAACAAAAAAAGCCTTATAGTTCCTAAGACCAACACAATTATTTATCCAAATACAATGATGATCCTGCATTCACAATTTTCACAGACAAGAAAATATGAAAGATGATACATTCTTTCGGGAGTTGTATTTTGATGATAAATGATAACATTTTGTCTACTACATAAATACACATAATCAAAAAGTACCCACCATCTTCAGAACACACCTTCGGCACACGCGACAATGATGAGCCCTGGGAGGTTTGTGTGCTGAACACTTATCACATTTCTTCGAGTGTCCAGGCTGCAAAAAAAGAATCAATTACCCTTTTCAGCTCATTAAGCATCAACCGGAAAGAACTTTTTTTTTTAAAACAAGATTGAATTAAACTATATACGCCTTGAAGATTCAGCTAATCAATCACCCAGAGCCATCAACAGCCAATACAAAGCATAAAGAAGGACAACATATATCAAACAAAGAAAACTGCTAGTAATATATAATCTCGAAATGAGAAGCGATTCAAAAAGGGGCCATTGACATTGAACTACATTACACAAAAAAGGTACAAGCCAAGATCACATCTTTCTGCGAGTTGCTTAATCCCTCTCCAACTCCTTCCCCACTAGAACCCCACATTTTACAAACTAATCAAAGCCAGAATTATGCTACTCTCTTCCTACAACACCTTCCCCCCACCCCCCCAAAAAAAAAAAAAAAAAAAAAACCAATACAGTGCAACATTCACTTATAAAGCTAAAACAAGCAACTAATCTTGACTAATTTCTGATAAAATCAATTAGTTTTGCAATATACAAAGTTGATTATAACTCATAATTCTCCGGAAACAAACTAACCGTGTTCTTATTTTCTTGATCCGAGAGTGGAGTCTCTTCCACATCAGGCACGAATTCGGATGGGACGGCTCCAGGGTCAGTGAGGGCACAAACAAAGAAAGAGAAAAAGAACAGGGAACCCAATAAGGTGAAGATCATAGCTTTCCATGAACCTGCTGAACTATTTAAACCATGACAATCTTCAATGAAGACGAAGACTGTGACATAGTAAACAAAACCCACCACGAAAATCACTGAGAGAATGGGAATTGACAGAAGTCTCGTGAGTTTCATGATGAGTATTAGGATCACTCAGTAACAGAATTTTTTGGTGAAATCCTTCTCATTTGGAATTGGGGAAGCATCACAGTTCGGATTTTGGAAGAACGAAGACTCGCTGCCGCTGAACTCCGTAGTTTAATTTAAACTTGGGCCTTGATTAGTTATATTTGAGAGCGAAGTCCCATTTATAATACGATAATTACAGCCCAGGACTAATTTCTAAGCCCATTAAGGCAAACTAGGCCCAGCCCTCATAAAGACCAACCTTCTTGTTATGGAAGAAAAATAAATCAGTCAATGTCGGGTTTAAATCAGGTTTTTTTTCTTCTTTTTTTGAAGGTTTTGAAAAGTATAAAATTATGTTATGACCTCAAAAGTTTCACTTTTAACTTTTTAAAATTATTGTTTAATTTCAAACTTTACATAAACGTAAACTTATTTTTATAACAACTTTCACAGATTTATTTAGCATAAACATTAACTTTTCATTAACATATATATATATATATATATCGTAACTTCTCTGTTTCATATAAAGAGGTCATGTTTTAAAAAATATATATATACGTTTCAATGAAAGTGTTTTGTTTGTATTGTTTTATACCCTTATTATTAATATGATAATGTGTGGTTTTAAACTAGCTTATATTTAAAAATTAAGTGTATAAATAGAAATAATGGTTGCAAATTACTTGTTGTATTTCTTGTAACTTACTACCCGTAAAATGTTTTATGTTTTTCAAAATGAACTATTTTAATAAAACAAAAATAATATATTTTATATTTGTATTCTAGTGGGTAATAATTTATTTATTTAATTTTAAGTTATTTATGACCTCATACGAGTTGACCCCTAATCCGATCTATTCGACTCCTAAAACTTAGACTGTAACCTTGGTTGGTTCATTGGAAGTCTGTGTTTTAGAAATGTTTATTAAGAATCTCCTTGATCCTACTTTAAACCGAGCATTAAAATAGTAAAAGTGGATTTGGCGTGCTATAATGAGAATGGTTAAATGATTGAAGGAGTAAAATTTATGCGTATGCAAATACAAAGAAACATCTACGCATCCATCTATGTAATCAAATCCCCTCAACAATAAAAATAAAAATAAAAAAAAAAGAAGCCCAAACGTACGTGATATCATGCAAAACTAAACATGAGAATAAAAAAATTCAATAACTATTTAGGGTGAACAAAAAAGTTATTCGATCCGAAACTTCTGTTTCAGATCAGTTTTTAACCAAAAACTGTGAGTTTAATTTGAAATTGGATTTTGATCCGATCCGAATTTGGATCGGATTCGTGATTCCACTCAAACCGTGAATATTTTTGTTCAACCTTGATGCAGTTGCATGCATATATACCACACATTTACCACGCTATAAAACAATTAAAAGTGGTGCCTGCACGTTTATAAGGTTAGGTCATTCATGGCAAATGGCATTGCATTAATGTAGATATTGGATGGATGCATATGAGTTATGTTAAAGGTTGAGAAGGCGCAGTTCCAGTTGGATTGGACTTGTCAATTGTGGTATATTTCTCAGAATGGATGGACCAAAATTCTCCTCTCTAACTGTACCGACCTGCCCTACCCACAATTATATACCAACTTCTATGCCCATTTCTTTTTTTATTTATTAAATATTTGTTGCAACATTCACTAATTAATTGTAATTGCTGCGTCAATATTACAATATAATTAGCTTCAAGAATTTAGAAAACCCGTTTTGGTAGCTCACTAATGTCCCATAAGTCGTTAGAACGCGTGTACATTCCCAGAATGATGGTGTTTTTGAAAAATCAAACTTTTTTATTCAACATCTTGAATTAGGCATCTCTTTGAAGGTATTGTTAAAAGATTATCATTTTCTAATGAAATAGATGTAGCAATAGCTTGTTGAAAACCTTGGGCCCTTTATTTTTCGCGTGCATCTTCAAGCAATCGGTGGAGGAACCAATAAAAAAACTAGTGTAGAGCCTCGGTGTGTTATCGTTGAACACTAAAAATATGACTGATCGATATCATCTCTCTCTCTCTCTCTCTCTCTCTCTCTCTCTCTCTCTCTCTCTCTCTCTCTCTCTCTCTCTCTCTCTCTCTCTCTCTCTCTCTCTGAAAGAATGCTCTGAAAGGATCTCGTAAGTAATAGGGTTGAGAAGTGATCATTTTTCATATATATCTTTCCAAATTACGCTAGTTAATTTAGCGTTTTCGAACGATATTTCGTAACTATGCGACTTAGTGCACGAGATATATACAGCTAGATGACGAATATAAAATATGGGACTCCTATTATAAATAGGGGTACGATTGAGTTTGATCATTAAACTTCTGTTTCATTTGTTAAGGCAGTAGATTTCTGTAGGGACATTCTTGGATCTCATAGTACGAGTGATTGATTCTTCATCACTACCATCCATCTTTCTGCCATTATGGTCGCAACAATTAATATATGGGATGGGACCATTTATATAATTTTTACCTTTTTAACAACTTTAATATCATGACAACGTTGAATACTTCAACTGAAAAGAGAGGAGGTTAACTGCCTTTTCGTCCATATATCCATCCGTTTTATAATATAATTATGTGTGATTCATCTTTCGTAAACACGACAAACGAAACCGGAGGATGAGCTGGTAATGATTGTGAAAAACTCTTGAGATCCGGCGGTGGATCATCTACTTTTTTGCCCTCCCATAGATCCCTAAAAAAGCTGTAATTATAAATATAAATAAAATATAAATGCAAAGTTGACAAATAGAGGAAAATAGTTGAGTTATAATTGATGGGCACCATTTGCTATAATCGTTTCTTTTATGTGCCTTCAAATTTATCATTGTAAGGGTTTAACACTGTTTAATTTAACTATTGTTATAGTTGAAATTAATCTCGTCATTTGTTAAGATGAGAAGAGGAGGTAGGGATGAGAGTATTGAGAGTTTGTCCCGATTTGGTGTCGCTCTCAATTCACGTTGGAATAGAATTTTAATTCGTGTTGTTAAATTTGGGTTGACCTAGTTTACCATCGGCCTTATATCATAATTCGTTTGATTTTATTTAAAAATTTAATTTAAATAGACTTGGGGTTGAACCAAAAGTAACGTTTCTATTTGTTATAATATATTCATAATTGAAATTATTTATGACATCATTCGATTTTTTCACATCCAACCGATCAAATTGACCATTTATTCCTTGGTCCCTTTTTTAGCCTATTCGCTCTTTGATTCAATTCTGACAACAATGGTTTTAACCATGTACAGTATATCAAATTAATTATTGTACCTTAATATATTTAGTGAAAAATTAGCTAGCTATAATAATGAATTCGAGTGACATTTCACCCCTAATCACAACTGATCGTCCTTTGATCCTCCAACCAAGAAAAGCAATACCTTTCGATCGATCCTTCCTTTTTAAAAGGTCACTATCCGTTATAAAAATAAAAATTATTTTGGGGAAGATTAATGTCCTAGTATTCCTATGAATAATGACTACACTATGCCTACAATTCAAAAGTAAAGAATTGTTGAACTTGTTAGGCACTAAAGTATTATTCCATTTGTTTTCATTCAAAATTTATGTTTTTTTTTCTTACAAAAGTTACTCTAACAGAAGAGTTATATTTTTATTTTTAATTTGTACAATTACTAATATAATTGTGTATGATCCATATATACGTAGTTAAAACATCTTTGAGAAGTAAAGAAAGAAGAGATAATGAAGCACACTCTCGAGGGGCAAATCCGAGATTGAGTAACTCGTAAACTTCTTGATAAGAATAACTTGCATAGTGAGGGAAGTATCCCTCATCAGCACTCCAACACTTAAATTAGTATCATATGAGATATTTTAATAGAGTTTAAGTATAGTAGATATTGTGTACCTTCTAATTGGGTTGGATCCACATATCTATGGAAGATGATCCATCCTTACCTAGGGCACCGTAAAAGGTAAGGAGATCGTTTTGGAATTAGAGCTAATCCAGAGTCTATTTGAATCATCACTGATGATTAACTGATGCCGAATCCCGACTCCCTTAGTTTGTTTGAAGAGCGATTAGCACGACTAAGTGATACAAATTCCGAATATATCGAGATTCCCCGAACTTTGCATAATCGCGCCTTGCAGATCACGCTAGGGTTTCACTTTGGACCTGGGCTTAAATTCAAGCCGGAGACCGAAATGAGCACACACCAAAATTAAATAACTTATTTTATCTATTGTATCTTAAAACTCATTAATGATACTATAGAGTATATTCTTGTAAATGAGAAAAAAGGTCGCTATATGCCTATGATAAATATTAATTGTCCTCAATGGGCCGGGACTGGAAATTATACTACTTTTGAGAATAAATTATTAAAACATCTGACCATATAATTAGAATTTCATGCAAAGAAAAAATATTTTTATAATTAATTAAATTGCACATCAATATTTCGTACTGCAAATTAATTTTACGTTATGTATTCACTAATTGTCTTAAAATATATCATATTACCTACTATAGTGGCAGAGCCAGGTTCCGGGACAAGATATTCAAACCAATACAAATTTTAATAACGAAATATTTTACAGCGATTCTTCTCACAAAATTGTTGCGTTGTGTCATAAATTTGTACTGATAAGTGGAGTTCATTTGTTTTGAAAGTGGAATAGAGAAAACTACAATACTAAATTTTATTTTTAATTTTAATGGGGCAAATCAGATATTTTTTGTAATTTTTATATAGTACAAAGAGTAGTTTCAACTGCCCCACCAGCCACAAATGTGGTTTCACTCCTGCATACATATATGCACAGAGCGACATAGGCAGGAAAAAATATATATAAAGAGTTTAGTACCCAAAAAAAATTCGCACACAAATAAATAAATATATTTAATAAATATATTAAGGGTGAAGCGGAGATTTAAAGGGTCCTGGGAACCCCTAGATGGAGGACGTACGTACGTAGGAGTAGAAATAAAATTGCGTCGTAGGTGGGAGTGTGTGGCGTCAAGTTGATTGAATTATTAGAAGCAAGTGGGTTCAATATGCATGGCTCTCCTGTTCTCACCAGTACGTACTCTCTCATCACACATCAATTTATCAAATTCTGCACCTTGTGGTGTGGTCCAATATAATTTTCCAACAAACAAATTAAATTAAAACCATTTGAATTTAAACTATTCAACCAAAAAAATAAATAAATAAAATACCGTGTTTAACCGTCAATATTTCATCCCCTAAATCTGATATATATATAAAAGTGCTTTAACAAAATTGCGATACATTAGCAACTAAACTTCATATATTAGAAGCTGAACTCAATACTCTTACATCAATAGCTAAGTTCATAACTGCGAGAATGATCCGTAGCTACACTAAATTACATCAAAAGCTAAACTTGCTTCACGATACATCAAATGTTATACGTACTACTTAATATATTAGCACCCAAACTCATAATCAAAATAGACCAACATAATACATCAAGGGCTTAATTATGAGATTAGCTGGAAGAATTATATCATCAGTTAAACTCATAACCGAAAGAAATCAACAGCTACACTTGATACATTAAAGGCAAATTAAAACTCGATACGCGTAATTTCAAAATATAACCGCGATAAATCATAAACAATATCGATTCAATATGCCGCATTAAATTGACGGTGTCATTCAATATATATTTCTCCTATGTACCCTAACATTAAATTGACGGTGTCATTCAATATATATTTCTCCTATGTACCCTAACATTTTTTTTTCTTTCTTAGATACCAAATTAATTACTATGCTCGAGGAACTCTTCCTATATACACTTACCGTGCGTGCGTTGTTTATCTTATTTCAGACAAAATGTTGATTTTTTTTTTTATATTAAAATGGGCACTAATATAAGAACAATTAGAAAGATACCAAAAAAAAAAAATCATGTTCGAAAGGCAACAAATTAAAAAGAAGAAAAAGTAACCTATTTTCTCTCATTCTCATTTCGTAAGAAAGTGGAGAAAGAAGAGGAAATCTTTTAGGGTTTCAGGAAGGAGTGTTCTTTTTGAGAGAGTGATAAATTAAGGAATAAGGAGAGATGAAGTCTTCATTTGTATCATGTCCCAATCTTTCTAAGAATAATCAATTATTTGAGAGAAATTGTTAATCTTAATGACTATGATTAATTCAGTGATAAAACCTAGCTAATGTTTTAATCCATATGTGATTTCCTCAATAATGAAAATCAGTCTTAATAACTTCTGAATTTGATACAACGTTTTTAATTGGAATACATATATATTCTCCATATTTTGTCCAAATCAACCCATCTACGGTAAGAACGTGTATTATGAATGAGAGAAATTAAGAGTAAGAATAAAATTTATTACTCATTTTCATTCTAAATTTCTCCCAAACACAACGCAACACAATGAATGCATGCCCTTAACGTAGACAGGCATGATCTAGATAAAAGTATTGAATAAGAATCAAGTCCAAACGTTATATGAGAATCTAAGAATTATTACGAATCATTTTCAAGTTGAGGAATGAAATGAAACAAAACAAAGTTAATTTGATTTATAATAGTGTCGAGTTCATATATATATATATATATATATATATATATATGGATGGACCAACAGAGACTAGTCATTTAGTCCAGTTATATTTCACCAACATATATAGAAATAAATCTCAGTCAAAGTGGGAAGAAATTAAAACAGGAAAGTAAGTAGTAGCATAAGAATGTTCATATATGGCAGGTACAATTAGAATTCTTGTATGGAACCAAATGATGAAAATATGTCCTCTTCGGGGCGACATCCGATAAAATTAGAACGATACACAATACAGTACGGTCAAAATCCTTCATACATGTCTGCGCTTAATCAACAAACAGGAACAACATGAAGATTGAAGAGATTAATCAAGGTTCATTTCCTTTGATCTTATAATGATCAAATTAATCCAGTTTCCAGTCTTAATATTAATAAACATAAATCATTTGTTTTAATTAATTAAGGCATGTATCTGAATGAATGAAGTAGTTTTGTTTGAACTTTGTCATCAATCATGAAAAAGAACTTCTGAAACATAGAAAAAGGTACGTACGAACTAGGCTAGCTAAAGTCCATCCAGCCATCCATCTGTAAAAGTTGTCCCAACCAAATTAACAACATTAATTTCATCATCTGCTAAATTAATTAATTAAAACTATATATATATATATATATATATATAATCTTGATCTTTGATTAATGATGAATCAAATAAGCAAGTAATTAATAATAACTTAGGAGGAGGATCGGCATGTAGTATATATTATAGTATAATGTGTTGATTAAGAAAATGATTGTATTAATCAAAGTGAAGTGAAGCTAATTAATTAATGTACTCACTTCCCAACACATGAGTCGTACGTACGATCTATTCCTCCTTTTTCAGTAAATATGTCCAATCAACAACAAAACAGAACCCCCATAACACAACAAAACAACACACAAACGGGGAAGAAACACAAAAGGTACATAAAATTTAGAATGCTGGCCGGGCTTGGTTTAGGTAGAGTAACTATGAGAAAATTAAGGAAATAAATTACCTCCATGAACACGATCCTAGGCAAGACGCTTGCTTTTGTTCAAGAGCTTGTGCACCACAACAATAATCCATATATGGAGATCCATCGATCCACCTGGACCTTCCAGAGAAAAAAAAATCATATTTACAGACTTTAATTTCAGCTCTTTTTTTACTGTTTTTTGGTGATTTAATTTGCTGGTGCATATAATATGATCAAAGAGAGCAGTTTAATTAATCAACTAAACAAAAACGATGAGATTAACAGTTTGTTATTAATAAATAAATTAATTAACTAGAAGGCATCGATGAGTAGGTAAGTAATTATTGATTAATTAAGTGTTGGTTTTGAACCCTATATATGTAAATTAATTTGTCTAAACGTACAGTCACATAGATTTTAAAGATAAATAATTACTTCATATATATATATATATATATACACACTACACACACACACAGAGTAGCCCACCAAATCAAATTTATATTAGTCCCTTGATTGATGGGGGAACCTCGGACTTAAGGTTGTTAACTAACCTTAATTTGTAGCTGTTCTTGTCATCGAACTTGGATCTTTTATCCATTGAAACCCAGCTAGATCCATCTGCCAAATGAAAACTAAAGATCGATCTGCATCAAACCATTAATCAAGAAATTAAGCCCGCCCACATGAAATATATATTTATATATATGTAATCATCGATGAATGAAACAAAAGCAAGAGAGGAGAGGAGAGGAGAGGAGTATAGATCGATCTGGGAAAATGGAAGTTAATTGGTAGCTGATGCAGCATCATCAAGATTCTCACTCACTCAATTAAATTTCTCGGCTCCGCCGGAAAAATTGAGTGTGAATCTTGATGATGCCGCACCTGCAACCATCAACTATATATATATATACATGTATATATATTTATATATCCTTCTCTCCGGCCGGCCCTCTTTCTCTTTTCCTCGCCGTAACGGCTAGGAAACATGGACCGACCGACGAGGGCTAGCTAGTAACAACTGTCGATGTTACTTACAGAAGAAGAAGATCGACACTGACACTGAGACGGAGTTGTGAAATCGAAGAAAAGAAGAATCAACAAAACCTACTTACGTACAGAGAGGAAAAAGAAAGAAAGAAAAAAAGGGCTAGATTAATAATTAATTTTATCTGCATCCGATTTTCGATTCGGCAAAGAAGAGAAGGAATCTAAGCAGAGATGGGAAGGGTTAAGAGAGAAAACGCAAAGGAGAGATGAGGATGAAAGCTATATACACAAGCGCTGAATTTATAGTAACAGTTTCGCCACTGTCGACTACTACAGAGGGAGGAGAGCCTGTTGCTTTTCTTACGTCACTGCCACTTCATCTTCATCCTTTATTATTATCATTAATTATTTTTCTTTCTTCCTTTTGACCATCCCTTATTAATTACTAATAACTAATTTCATTAAATTAGGACTAACTGATAAGTATCAATATTCATCAACATCTTTAATTTCCTTTTATTACTTCCCATTCAAATTTTTTTTAAAAAAAAGAGGGAGTTTTGATTTTATTATTTCCATTCAAATTGTAAAAAGTAATATTGAATTGCAATATATAAAAATTGAAATAACACTGATTGTATACGAGATGTTAGAAATTACTTTCCATCGAAAAAACATATTTTCAAAACATTTTTAAAATCTTCGAATGAACAGCCCTAGACAACTAATATCCAGAACAAATTTGTACGTGCCTTAATGATATTATTGCTTCACCCATCCAAAAAATTGAGCTCTATCTCTATCTTGTTTCTTGAAGTTATGATTGTATGTACCAAAAACACTACATTATCTTTAAAATGTAAATATTTCTATTGATTCAAATGTACAAATATATATATATATATATGATAAAAATATATTTATAAATTAAGAAATTTAGATAAAAAACAAAAAAGAACACACCCCCTATAAAGTCTAAAATTATTTTGAGTGCATCTGATTGTTCCATCTGGCCAACTAGCTAGGGTTGGATTAGCTAGAGACTAGTTACCATTTACCATTTACTAATTAATATAAAATGGAATCCCCGAAAGATGTGCACAAAGATCCTTTTTGATTTTAACCCCTTTTTTTAACTCATTAGTACTTGTCAAGTGCTTTTAATAACTCTGACTTTCTCAATTACTTTAATTACACTCTCCCCCTCAAATTACTAATAAAATAATATCTCAACCCATCAAATAACCTAGTTTTTTAAAATTTAAAAAAAAAAAAAGAAAAGAAAAGAAAAGAAGAAAGACTACTCCCATTATATATTTATTTTCAAACATTAATTAACCCCTCTTTCATTTTTTATAATATGAAATTTAGGAGAAACAAAACGCGGTTTGATAAGTTTTGGTTTTGTAATCCTGACATCATAGATTCGATTACTAGGGATGATCTCGGGTAAAAAAGAAAAGAAAAAAAATTAGTCTTCTTAGTTTTGGTATGTTGTCAATGAGTCAATGTATGAAGAAGACTCTATTAAATGATGAATTTAATTGAGAGATGCTCGATCCTTTAATTACCTATTGATTTATTTCTATTACATCGATCCAAAATCAAGCATTAATTTGTTTGTTGAAACTGTCAAATTTAATACACTAAAGTAAAGGTAAGAATCAGATTTCTGTTCAACCTAACTCATAAATAAATACTCTTTGTATTGTGGTTAATATATTGCATTTATACCTTTGAGGTTTGAGAAAATTACCAAAGTATCGCAATATTTTTAAATATTATCGATACATACTTTGTACATACCTAGCTAATCTAAATACCAATCGATTATTGTCAGTCGAAAAAATAAATACAAATTTCTTGTCGACAATGATAATTTGAGCAATTCAAGAAGTTAGGGATGGTCAAAAAACTGAGTGAGCCCAAATGAAACCGAGTTTAGTTTCACGCACGAATACCTGAATCGAACAGGAATACTAATATAATTTTTGTAAATCATGTCTGACCAAACTAAGAAGAAATTCTTGTTTCAATTATTTTTCCAAAGAGAGGCCCGACCCGACTTGAAGCGGGAATCAAATCCAAACTGAACCGACCCACTTGGTTCAAAACTTGGACAGAATTGAAACCCTCGGATTAGGTCAGTTTTTTTTTTGAAAACAAAGAAACTAGATTATATTAATTAAGGAATGGGCAGGATCATATTTGCAGCAACTACTTGAATACCTATTAATTACCATACAATCTTCTTGTACAGTGAGATTACCTTCCTTCTCATAAGCATTTGAATTGGTGTAACAAACATGACACAGAACCAACCGTTTTGATTTTCTGTCAAGTTTGACATTGTCGCAACAAGCCAGAAATCCCATTTCCTTTATGCCTCACTTATTGCCCACAAAAGATTGGGCACACTACCCTCACATCCAGAGGTTTAATTTGGTAGTTTTTTCATGGTAGATTAATTTGTCACCATTTTCTCACTAATAAGGACATGAAAGGTACAATTATGCAAACAGAGTTCTTCGGTTGAAAAGCATGATACTTTTTGAAACGAGACTCTTCCATTGGTGCAAATTAAAGTATTTTACATTAATTTTCTACACACAAACTACTACCCACTCATGTCTTGATGATCATCAAACTGTTATGTTGTACAGAGAGATCTAGTGAGCCTGATAAATCTGATGATTGAGAATATCTAGAGGCAGATTAATTAATTATTTAGTACAGAGATTTTGGTTGAATGTGGTTATGATCATGATTAGACTATGAACATACACACGTAAAAAAGACAGCAGCAAATAGTTGCACATTTATGTCATTCTATGTATCCCACAACAAAAACAAAAGCTAAACCAAAACAATGTTTGATTTGATGCCATTACGGGACTAACGACAAATTAACCAAAAACATCATTTGTGATTCGCATCATCCTCATCACTTCCTTCCAGCCGAAACTGCAGGGGGCCTTGCTAATGTCATCCTTACCATTATTATCGTCATCTTATCTCAACCTTCCATTTATAGACAAATACTCCATCTCCACCACCTCAACTAGAATGAAATTTGAACGTGCGTCATGATTAGTTCAAAGTAAGACATTGAAGAAATTATCCGGCGCATCGGATGGAACCAAATATATTCGGGGTAAGGTGCTATTTTGGGAGAAAAGCGGTGTACATGTAGAGGACTTATAAATATGCATGAATACCGATTCGTTATTGACTTGTTGCACTATTTTTAGGAATGTATCAGATGCATTCAATAATTTTTCACGATATTGAATCAGTAGCAGAAGTTAACTTGAAAGTGGTTTATAATTTTTTTTTTTCTTACAAAACGTGGTTTATAATTAAGAAGAAAAAAGCTATATTCTTGTCACATCACTATTCATGCATTATTGATGTCATCACAATGGTCATTATTCTATGACTTAATGGTTATATAACGAAATTCGGGTCTTAGAATTTTCTAAAATATTTCAAGGTTTAGACAAATGTTAAAATTAACTTTGTGATTTTATAAGTATTAGTGCTTTTCAAAAATAATAATAATAATATACTTCTCCTATAATAAAATATTTAATTGTCTCGCATTCTATCTCATTCATCAATTTACAAACCAAATTTCCCCAATTTTTCATTTATAGTCTACCTCTAATCCTTCTTTTGTTTTTAAGTCTAGACTCTAATCTTTTATACTCTCCCTTCTAATGGAAGAATTATATTTTTAAAATATATATATATACTTAAAATAACTAATTGCACACTATTTTTTTCACTAATATCTTTACTTTTAATTATGAATTAATTATAGATAAATTATTATTTTCTCCATCAAAGAGCGCACTTTGTATTACTAAAAACTGTAATATAAAGTGAATTTTTTGAATGGGATGGAGATAACATTTTATTAGCAAAAAGTATGTGATATAAAAAAAATAAATAAACATGACTCTTCTATTTGGAAAAAAAAAATTTAATTTGAAACGAGACTCTTTTATAGGACGGAGGGAGTATAACAAAAAAAAAATCAAAAATAAAACTAAAATGAAAGGAAAGCCACAGCTGGTTTTGGATTAAATAATGTGCTTATCCATATAATGGTACGGAACCAATTAGGAACATCTATAGTTAATAGTTTCATCAACACCACTTAGCGCATGATTAGAAACCATAATCTCCCCTTTTTGGCCTTACCACTAATATCTAATTTTTCAAACAATCATAATGGCACCTTGCCTAAAAGTTTTTTAAATAAAAATATTTTGAAAAATGTTATTCCTTTCTTTTCGTCTCATTCAAAAGTAAAATTTATAAAATGTAAATAAATTTTTTATATTTTCTCATTTATATTATTACTTTTTAAATAGGGACGGTTTGCAATCATAAACATTAATATTTGTAAGAGTATTAAAAAAAAAAAAAAGTAAATTACATTGACCCGCTTGAGGTTCTGCAAAATTACTAGATCGCCATTAATAAATTTGATATGTGTGTTTTCATTAATAAACAATACATTAGAGACTAAAATCAATATGAGTGTTTTCTTCGTCATAGTCGATATTTCTACTATTAAAATCATTACGCGCATTAAAGGCGATGCATGCTGCTTTAAAATAATTGCGATACATCAGCTCAACAATTAAAATGGATGTATTTTAAGTTAAACACAATATGTGATACACCATAGGCTAAATTCAATATGTCATCAAATACTAAACTTATAGTCGCAACATGTGAACGAGTAAACTCAATACATCAAAAGTCAAACTCAATACGCGATACATCATATGCTAAAATCAATCCGCGTATTTTCATAAAATACATTCAAAATCTTTTAGATTAAAATTAATATGCACACGGTGGATAAATAGCTCAAATATTATAAAATTTTGGATAGTGACGATTTTAGAACAACTATTAAAGTTAATGGACCAAAATAAAATAATAAAAAGTTAAGAGACCCAATTAAGACAGCATTCCAAGTTAAGAAACCTAATTTTAAATATTCAAGAGAATAATGACAGTTTTCTAAAACTTTACCAAGTAAGGATATTTCCACCAAATTTCGAGGGAATATATGTAATTTACCTATTAAAAAAGTATTTTTATTAAAACAAAAACAAAGGAACCCCTCCCCCCAAAAAAAATCATAACAATAAGCCTAATCACTATTTATCCTCGTGTTATTAGCTTTTCACTATTTGCCCTCCATGCTTTTAAAACTAACTGGTTACCTTCCTCCCCCGGTGTTCCTAAAATTAACTATTTGCCCATCTTCTTACCAGTCAAACCATAAAAATTTATAAAAAGACAAAAATACCTCTCTGAAATGCTGACATCACACTCTTTAGTTTAAGTAAAAAATTTCATACGAATATACCCCCAGGTATTGGGAAAAACGCCAAGCAATAATTTTTTTCCCTGAGAAAAACACTCGACTCCTAAGAAACAGCAATGGCAGCGAGTTCTTTGTGAGAACCGCGATTGGAGCGGAAAAAGTTCAGCGTCGTCGATAATGGAGTTCGGGTTCGACTCCGGAAAAACGACAGCGGTACCGTTGGAGCGGGAAATTGCAACGGCGATTGTGTATCTAGAAACCTTCACTGATTTTTTTCGTTCTTAAGTAATATCAGTTAAAACTTGGGGTATTTTCGCCTAAAAATTTTTACTTAAACTTGAGAGTGATGTCAGCATTCCAGAGGGATATTTTGTTTTTTTATAAATTTTAATTTTTAACTGGTAAGAGAGGAGCAAACAGTTAGTTTTAGAAATAAGGGGCGACCAGTTAGTTTTAAAAATACAGAAGACAAATAGTCAAAGACCAATAATATGGGGTAAATAGTGATTAAGCCTAATTGGAGTAATAATTATAAGTTTTTTTTTATTAAAAAAAAAACACAAATAAAAATTTATTTATGGCGTTACATATCAACCAGACGTGGAGAGCCTGGGAACACACGCGTCATACAGGGAAAGAAAAAAAAGGAGAAAAGATAGATTCCAAAGGGCTACGGGAGGCCAGCGCCACCAGTACCACCTGGAGGAAGTAGGGGAACAAGGCCGTACATTCTGATGTGGACACTCTTTCTGTGGGTCCCTTCTCTCTCTCTCTCTATGCAATTCCGTCTCTTCCCTCATCATTTTCCTTTCACGCTTTGATTTTTCTTTGTATCTCTTGACTCCGTTCTCTTTGTGACTAAATTGGAAAATTTTTATTTTGGAGAATGAAATTTTTTTAGAAGAAATTTTTATTGAGGATTTGTATTAAAAAAAAAAGGTAATAATTATATTATTTTTTAAATTTATATAAGTGAAGATTTATAAAGAATTTTAAATTTTGAATTATGAATTTAGTTAAAAATTAGGTTATTTTTTTATATAAAATTTGGGAAGAAAAAAGTGATTATTTTTTTAAAATGGAATGGAAAAGAACAGATTTATCTTTTGTTTTCCACTATTAAGAAGAAACATTCTTGATATAATACTTTATTAAGTCGTTTATATGGGTCAGTACAATTTTTTGCAACTCCCTCATTAAGTTGTGACACTACTGAAAAATACACCATCCTCGACTTTTTAATTAAGATATTTAAACTTGGGGGAGGGGGAGGGGGATGCATTTTTCTTATTATACTTTTTTATAATTGATGTGCTACTAATCAAAATAAGTAATGATACAAAAATTAAAATAGTAAAATAGTATACTGAATGATTGTGATACTAATAGATAAATTTGTGTTTTAAAATTTTAGTATGTGTGGATTCTTCTACAATTAAACACACATTCTGTTTGGTATCATGGTTTAAAGGAGTTAAGGCTTATCCTAGCAGTTAGCTAGCTTACGAGGAGAAGAGTTTCAAGTTCAATTTATATGAGACTTCCATGTGGATACATGATTAAATGACAACCACCACGCTTCCATTCCAACGTCAATGGTGGCATACTCTGAACGGTCTGGGTCACTCCTCCGCAACGTAGACGAAGCATGGGGCCAGCTCTGATATTATTTTTCATGAATTTGGGATTAACCTACCTCAAAAGAGCTCATGAAGGGAAGAGCCACAAATTCAATCTATATCCCATATGAAAGTCTCATACCTTCCCATGTAAGACACATGATTTCATGACACGGGATCAACTCTCATCCGGGATGAAAAAAATGTAATAGGGTGAGGCCAAAAAAAAAAAAAAGGTTGGAACAAGAAATTAAAGGAAGAAAGAGATATACTTTATGCAAGTTTGGAATACATGAGTCTCCCTCTCACAGGCTGCTTTTAAGTTTACAGCTACGCACTTCAAAATTCCCGCGTACTATATTATTACGGCAGATAATTATTCTTGGAACTGCAGGTTATCTGAAACAACAAAAAAAAGGTTATTCTCCCATGATTTTAACAGTACTATGTCCATCTCATCTCATTAAATGTTACATACAAACATAATATAGATGTTAAAAGATGGAGCTAACTATTGCTTCAAAAAGTATATTGAAAAATTAAAATGATAAACATTTATTAAAATTAAATTTGAAACAATGATTTCAAAAAAGAACTGCATAAAATCAAGGGCGAAATCAATGAAGGGATGGAGTAGGAGTGGGTAACCTCTATATATTCAAAATACAACGTATCCTCTCACCTACAAGGATAAGAATGTAATTTATCCTAAGATGTAAGAAGTAATGTTTCAGTGGATGTGAGTAGATACTTTATAATTTAATATTTTTTGGGAAAAGAATACTAAGAAAAAGTGGGGGAATCAATATTTATGGTGCTAATTATTAAGTGAATAATTAACCTTAATGAAATCAAAGAATATATTGGGTGTGGAGCGTAGTGGACGATCTCTTATGATGGAGTTTGCGTCTTGTCTTGTGGGCTGGTGGATAATCCATTGTTTGATTTTCAATCATTATGTTAACCGCAGCTTTAATTTCTTCTGTTGAATTTAATCTCATAAAATTGATTCTTTTGAATTGTGATTGGTAGCTGGGATGGATGATTTGATTGATTAGTCTCTGTTGTTCACGCTTTTGCATTATTACTCTCAAAGTTCAGAGTTAGATACAACTAATTTTGAATTACAAAATCTGTATGTGTGATGTACATTAGATACAACTAGTTTTATAATTGGTTCAACTTTGAAAGTGATTTATAATTACAAGTGAAGAATAAGTAGAAACTCATGATCATGGAAAGTACTATTTTAACTCTTTTTTTCACACATATTAAAAGAATGAGTAAAACTAGAGTTATATAATCTTGTGCTTATTTGATCAAATAATAAATATACAAAGTTTGAGAGCATATCATATCATATTTACAAGCAATAGTTGCACTAAAAAGTGTGCTAAAGAACACTAAATTTGGAATAGAAGAGATAAGGACGCTCTTGGAAGAATATGTACAAATTAGTCTAAAAATATTTAAGACATTTTATTTTGGCACTTACTTTGAAATAGAGATATATAATAACCAATCAGCACCAATGAGTAGTAAATATTCGATCTCCCATCTCTCAAAGCCCAATGTCTTAAAATGTGTACTAGCCCAAGTCATTGGGACGAGTAATTACTGATATGTAATGATTATATGATCAAATTTATTTCAACAAAAAAAAAAAAATACAATAATGTAGTATCTTTTATTGTGTGGGTACTATGGAATTAAAGAGTTATGGGGTGGGGCTTTCCTGCCTTTTTCATGGCCAACAAACAACCTAGGACGCCATCTTCAATCTAAATCTACATTGGCTTCCGCAAATTAATATTAATAATTCAATCCATGTTTTGTTTGAATTTAGTATACAATTTTGAGTTATTTGTATTACTTTTCCTTGGACATTTTAAAACTTAAAAAGTACTTCACTTCACATGTAATGTTGAGGTGGTGAGTGGTGTGGCTTGTGCGGTGTGCCTGCCTATTTTGTTTACCTTTGGAACCTTTACCAACACACCTTTACTTTCCTTCTTCATGAATATTTTGACCTTATTCCAACCACAATATTAATGCCAATTTACCTTATCTTCAATGTTTAACAAATCAGATCCGACGCTGAACCGGCTGAGTTCAGGGGTCGGAGTTTAACCAGGAGTCAAACCGATGACATCATTATGATATCATAAATATATTTAAAATATTATATATCTCATAATTAATATATTAATTTGTATAATATTAAAAAGATAATTTTAAAAATGAACAATAATAATATAAATTATCTAACGTCTAATTTATTATATAAGTATGCTTAGCCTAATGACTTCTATAGAAGGTTTTTTTCTTGAAGACACAAGTTCGAATCCTGACTGGGTACAATTAATTTTTACATTTGTTTCAGGTTTTACACATCCCACATCGATTGTGGAAAGAAATAAATTCTCATATAAAAGGAGAAGGAAGGGAAAAAACTTCAAAAAGAAAAAAGAAAACTTCCAAAAAAAAGGAAAAAATTGGGTTGGCGTTGGTTTACCCGGTTTGATCCAAGTAACCATTTTTTTTTTCCATTTACCATATTTTAGGTCAAACCGGGCGGTCCGATCCGGTTTGTTAAACACCGCTTAGCTTCATTAGTTTGAGGTAATCTTTTTCTTATTAATAATTGAAAAAATGGCACTTTCGATTTCTTATGCTTGAAATTTTAACAATTTTGATCCATTTAATATGCTACGAGAGATGTTCACGTCATTTGAAATATTTAAGAAAATTTTAAAAACAATTTAGGTCCAATAGACATTATTTGTCAAACAGTACAAAATAAAATTTATAAAATCCATTTCGACGTCATGTTTTCAAATTTTGCATAAAGTGTCCAAATGACTTGAACATCTCCTATAACAGGTGAAATAGACTAAAATTGTCGAAAATTCCAAACATGGGAAAAGTGCTAAACTCAAAATAAGAGAACCAAAAGTGTTGCATGTTCAAACAGAATGGACCAAATGTGTCATTTTCCTTGATGATTGATCCAAACTCATCGCATAAGAGTTAAACATCTCGAGTTTAAAGTAGTATAAAAGTCCGAATTTAAAATTTTGAGTGTAAAACTCACTTTTTTTGTTAGTGACTTTCGACTTTAGACAAAGGAATTTAATAACGAGTATTGACTTAAAATTCATCATTAAAAGCCAGCCTAAGCGAAATAGGCAAACTTTTCGAAATTAATGTATAACAAAATATATATAAAAATTACAAAGAGAGAGAATCTTTTAAGGGATAGAGTCATAGAACAATAAATAAACCTCGTAAGCTCGAGCTGCCTCTTATCATTCGACTCTTATTAATAAACTAAAAGAATTTGTGTTCAAAAGCCTAAGGAAAAGGAGAGATTTTTGGGATTGGGAGGACATAAAGCCTAAAGGCTAAAGGAGGGGTGGGAATGATAATTTATTTAAAATAATGGGCTTCTTTCGTGTTAATTAACGTGGTAGTCCTTAGTTAAATAGGAAATTAATATCAATATTTGGATTTAATCTTAGTACTTAATATTTGCTTATTTACATTTCACTAGTTCAACTTCCAATTAAATTTGAATAAGTTTAATTAATATAATTTACTTCAAACTCAATTGGTGGCCAACTCAAATTTGAATATATTAATACTTATTTTCTTATTTAGATTGCACTAACTTTAATATTTAAGTGATGCTCGACTAGTATAAAAATAATTTTTCATATTTAAGAGCAATAACAAAAATGGGCTAAATAATTTTTAGAATCATTTCTCATAGAAAATACTCATGCATATTTCCATTTTTTTTTCAACGTTTTACAATGAGCAATATTTATCCTACCTTTTATTTTATTTAAAACAAATTAAAATTCATTAAAAAGAAGGAAGGGGTGCAAATTGAAACATCAACCCCTGAGATATAATTTTAATGGTTATTTCCTTTCTTAACCTGTACTACTTCATGGTATACAGCTCAAATTTGAATAATTTTGATACTTATTCGCTTATTTAAGATGTACGAACTTCAATTGGTAGCCAACTCAAATTTAAATAATTTAATACTTATTCGGTTATTTAAAATGTACGGAGTTCAATTGGTCGCCAGCTCAAATTTGAATACTTTTAGTACTTATTCGCTTATTTAAGACATATGGAGTTCAATTGGTCGCCAGCTCAAATTTGAATACTTTTAATACTTATTCGCTTATTTAAGACATATGGAATTCAATTGGTCGCCAGCTCAAATTTGAATAATTTTAATACTTATTCGCTTATTTAAGACGTACGGACTTCAATTCGTAGCCAGCTTTGACAATTAAAAATTTTAATCTTATTCGCTCATTTAAAATGTACGGAGTACAATCCGTATCAGCTTGAATTTGAATAATTTTAACACTTATTCGCTACCCTAATTCAAAAAATGTACTATTACAATCAATCGGTGACAGCTCAAACCTGAATATATAATTTTAAAACTTATTCGCTTATTTAAGATGCACGGACTCTACAAGTAACTAAAGCACTTCCCGAATAATAATTAAAGAAAGTAAAAGGCTAACATTAACAACAACAAAGTGATGCTTAGTTCACGTGATTAGCAATAAGTTGTCGGGACATAAAAATATAAGCTAAGTTGGTGGTGATCCGAGTCATCGGAGCAGATGCAGATGGCGATGATAGGCTTGAGGGGCATCGACTATCTGTCGGGTCATTAAAGTAATTCGGGTCAGGTCACCAATGTGAACAACCCCAAGGTTTTCGGAAATTTTAATTCATCCTAGGATAAGACTATAAATTATTTAAGGTTTTTTTGTTGTCTTTCTTAACTAATTTTAAAAGTGTTAGAGTTTGTCCAGTCGCGATTCACACTTGTATATTTGTTTGCTAACGTTTCTCTCACTTTGGGACACATATATACAGTCACGGTTGGGTATTTCTACTTGCACGCTACGATACACCACGTAGAGAATGTACAACTTGCATTTGCACACCACGATACACCACGTCGGAGACGAGCAGTTTGCACATCACGTTGGGGACCACGTCACTAGTAACATATACATTACACATCAACACACTAACACCAGAGAGTACACCACGTTGGGGACCAGTCACCGGGAACGTATACATTACACATCAACACACTACCACCAGAGAGTATATCCTTAAAGTCCTGGCAAGCGTTTGCATGCTAGAGGTACGAATCGAAACTCTCTTTTTTTGCTTTTGAATTTGGAGCCCATTGAGTCCCATCCCTATTACATTTTTTCTACTCCGGATGGATTTTGAACACGTAACAGGTAGGAAACCAGTCTAGCGGTATTGTGGGTTTTGAACCCACGAATCAAGGTATGTACAATGAAGTTTTTTTTTTAAAAGATAATATAAGTAATAGTCAAACTGATTAATTAAACTAATCAAACAAACTTACTATAATCTTTTTCGGGGCTGACAACCCACCCCCAATCCACAGGTCCCAGAATCTATTTAGTTCGGGCGGTTTTACACTTTTTTAATGTCTTCCTCCCATGAAACTGTGGGCGGTTTTGTTTTTTCAATTATATTATTTTATAGGGCAAATTTAAAAATTCCCTAAGTTCAGGGAAAAGCATAGATGTGGCCATAACCTGATAAAAAAAATTGTTCAAGGGGCCAATATAAAAATATATTTAAAAAAAAGTACAATACATGGTTTTTTTTTTTTATTAACTAAACCAACCCAATATTTTAACCCTAATAAAGGTAGGTCTACTGCCCCGTCTTCCTTGGATCTGCCCTTAAGTATGCCTGTGAAATTTGATAAAATTATTAATACTCTTTAATTGTATGAAAAGATTTTAAAAAATTCTTTACGATTTATAAAGGGAAATTTAAGGGTGTTTTTTTTTTTTTTACTTTTCATACAAGTTTAGAGTATTAATTAATAATTTTGCTACATTTACATTTGTACTTTTTTCAAAATTTTAAGGGATCTTGAAATCATATCTATTTTATAATTTCATTGCTTAAGGGGAATAAAATGGAATAAAAATATTGGTAAGTAATATATCTTCCCACAAGAAGAGTTAACTGTTAAAAATTACTTTTTGTTTCAATTGAGGCTGTGCCGGCCGCCTCCTCTTCCACCGGTAAGTAAGGATATTATTAGTATTGAATTTTTTTTCGCTACAGCAAAACCTTGCCCCACCTGCCACCGGCAGTCTCCAGAAACCAATCATGTCTTCCTGCTTTGTACAGTTAAGTCTCCTCTTATATTTAGTTCTCGTTTCGCCACTGAATTGAGGAGTACCTAGTTTCAGATTGTTTACTTTTCTTACACCAACTAATATAATTGTATGTTGTCCATAATTAATCTGCACTTAAAATGTAAGGATATGAGTGAAAACAAATGATCATGTCAAATTAACTATTTTACGTGTTGAATCTTGACATTGATAAAAAATATATATATTTGAAATCGAACTCTTCTAACCAGGACGGAAAATGGATTACCAGAAAGTATCCTTGGATTGGATGGGTTCACACTTGAGACCCATGTGTTTAATGGTGGGATAATGCCAGCCTTGCATGTTTCTGAGGTTCACATTAACAACTGCCTTTACTGTAGAGCTCATAAGCTCACATTTACTATAGTTTGAAGTCTCCTTTTTTAATCTTCCCTTTTTGTTGGAAGGGAGCTGCAATTTGCATGTGCATGCATCGACCTTGTACAGCGAAAGAACCTGCGACTCAAAGATTAAACCTCGTATTCTACGAATCCCAATCAATTAATTAGCTTCGTTCTCTCTCTCTCTCTCTCTCTCTCTCTCAAGAAAATCTTAAATTAAATAGAAAGAGTTACAAGTTTTAAATTAATCTAGAAAGGGTTACAAACTTTTCAATAAATAGGGATAATAATACAAATTTATAAAAAGAATTAATATGACAAAAATAGATTATTTATTAGGCCAAACTATACTATTCAGTCCGATTCAAAAACTCAAACCGAACCTAACACTATGCTCCAAAATGAGTTTCTTCTTCTTTTTTTTTTTTTTTCCTTTTCATTTTGTTCACCCCGACTTCTATTACAAGTGTACTTAAGAAGAGACTGGAAATGATAAATTTTGTGGTAATATTTTCATAAAAGTAAATGAATTATTATAATTTACTACTATCTTCATCTTAAAAAAAAAATCTTTTAATGAAATCCTTATTACCACTTTAATGAAATTTGTTGTTGCAATTGGGCTCATTGCGAAGGCCGACCAATGCCAAGACGGGTACGATGAGTTTGTTGGGAAATGGGCCATGACTGGGCCTGGGCTCGACTATGGATTATGGATGTCATGCCAGGGAAGTGAGGTAGAACTCACCCTCAAAAGCTAGCTCAAGAGAAGAGGGTGCCACACTCCCCCTTTAAACCACACATTGGTAGCCCACACTACCAATGTGGGATGGCTCATTGCCTGACACCACCACGCTTCCGCACCGCCGACCACGGCGACCCTCCGGAGGCAGTGGGAATCGAACTCCACTACGGCATGGGAAGGGTGGGGCTTGGCTCTGATACCACTGTCATGCTAGGGAAATGAGGTAGAACTCACCCTTAAAAGCTAGCTCAAGAGAAGAGGGTGCCACACTCCCCCTTTAAACCACACATTGGTAGCCCACACTACCAATGTGGGATGGCTCATTGCCTGACAATGGACTAGAGTTTTGGGCCTGGAAAACTTTACACGTGTCGATGGATGAAGGTTAGATTAGAATCCACCGTCGAATCCAACTGAAATTGGGCCGGTGAAACTTTACACGTTGGCAAATCTGCACAGTTGGACAGGTAAGCTACTAAAATCCACGTGACCCAATAGAAACGGCCTGCCTGTGAACTAAGACCAGCTCCCATGGTTGACTTTTGAGTGTTGACTGGGGTTTGACCTGTAAAGGAATTTGAATTTTTGTGAGAAAGAAGTAGGGGAAATGAGTAATGAAGGGCACGAGCATGCAATCTCATAAACTTGCTAACTCCTCAACTACTTACTATGAACAACTTGAATGCTTGGGGATGAGCTGGCCCAAATTTATCTCATCTTCTTGAATCATAATCCATGCAGATCGATCACAACCCTATTTAAAGCCTTCATCACACGTTACTTTTCCTTCAGACAAGTTCAAACAATCCTCTCCTCTTGATCTGATCTTAGTTTCAAAGTTTCCGAAAAAATTAAGAATGTCTGGGACTGGAAATCATTTCAGAAACATGGTTTTAGTACTTGTTGTCCTGCTACTTTGTTCTCCTCCTCATCTGGGACAGGCGCGGAAGCTCATGTCTATGCCGGTGACGGAGGAGGCGGCTCGGAGGGATGAAAATCATGATGATCAGAATACAGCTAGTGTTGAGTTTCATCCCCGTAAAGATGGCGGAGATGGGTCTAAATCAGTTGCTGGTGATGATGGTGGGTTAGACAATTGCAAGCCTAAAGGGTTCCGACCAAAGTCCGCTCCGAGTCGATTCATAAACTATGAGCCACTGGGTTCCACTTTGTGTTCCACAACTACTACTACTACTGCTTCTGCTGCTCACACTCACAGGAACAAGAAGAACAAACCATGACACTGAATTAATGGCGTATTCTTGTTTGCGTATATATAGATATATACATATATATATATTGATAAAATGATCGATGTAATTAAGCACCCTATAGCACACATATATATATATATATATTATATATATGTAAGCCTTTTTCTTCATGTTAATTAATATGTATTTTGTCTTTTAATTTTCTTTTTTCACAGTTGAATTTACGCAACACCCTGCTATATATGCATGCATGTTAATTAATTAATGAATAAATATGAGCATGCAACACAGAATATATATATATATATCTCAGTAATTCTTATTAGTGGGCAGGAAGAGGGGGATCAAGGGAACTGTGTACGTAGATCTATTATAGGCCTTTTAATCTCATCAAGAATTCCCAAACACACAAATAATTAGAAGAATCACAGTCTTCACATGATTGGCAAGACAACAAAGGTGACAATTGATCCCATGTTAGTATTTATTACTCCTCTCTTCCATTATAACGAATCCTCTTTCAAATTTTTTTTTAATTTTTTAAAGAGTTCACTTTAGATTTTTTTGCATTATAAACTCTTATTAATATAATAATGTATAATTCACAATTAACACTTACTTATAAAATAAGGATATAAATGGAAACTATGGTGTCAAATTACTTATTTTATGTGTTATACCTCATAACCCATAATAAGTTGTACATTTTTAAGTGGGATAGAGGGAGTACTATTTAGATTTTGATATATTGGAAACTGACCAATAGTTTAATTGAGACACTTGCCTTTCTAGATCGGTCTTTTCCAAAATTGAATGATTTAGCAACGTTGATTTTGAAATGCATTTTAGGATGTGGTTTAAAACATGTTTTGAAATATTGTATGGTATTATATTTTTGAGTAAATTACCAAACAATACTTAGAGATGTGTTTTACAATTAAGTTTGATATGTAGTATATTTCGTACCATAATTTAGAATGAATTGAGATGTGAAAATGGATTCAAGTTTGGGATGTGAACCATGTGGTTTGGATTGTAATTTGGATTATTATTTCCAAATTCAATTCTAGCATGCATTTTAGGTGATGAGTTTCAAAATTGATATACCAAACAACATTTTATTGTAGACCCTATCCAATTCAACCTAAAATGCAATAACTTACATGGGCCTTGGTCGATATGGTAAAGTTCATCTGATTTGATAATCTCAAACTAGTTGGGTTTCAACCCAAGGTACAATGCAATATTTTATTTCATTCCTTATGCCATGGGTTGAAGCTGCAATCCGCACCAATGCTAGCTGACCTTGTCCTGACTTCAGATACCTGCTTTTGGGACTTAATCTCTCCGATTCGACTCCGATACTTATGTTAGAAGTGTAGCAAATATCATAAAGTAAGACTAAGTATGAATTCAGTACATTTGAAATGAAGAGGTGATCGATTATTTATAAAAGTCTCAAGCTGCTTGAAACTTGTTGGTGAAGCAACATGCCATGTCAGCCGATGACATGGTAGAACAATCATGAGGAATATCTTTTCTGATTCAGTTGTAACCGCCTCCTCGATCCCCGTGTCGAACTAATGAAAACGTTTCACATACCCAGGACACGTGTCACTCGCTCATAAGTTCTCTCTTTATGATCGGTATGTGCTATGGGCCTCTTTCCTTTCGGCCCCGCATGCTGGCCTCGGCGTGGTTCATATACTCAACACCATGTTTGGTATCTCATTTTTTGTATTAAAATATGAAATTAAATTATAATTTGATATATTGTATGATATTGCATTTTAAAATGAGCTGAAAAACAATGTTTGGAATATTTTTCTAAACTTAAGTTTGAGACTTTGAGACATAATGATACATAAGGCCATGTTTCCTTTGATGTTTTCATAACTTGGTTTTGTAAATGATTTTTAAATGTGAAAAGTGTATTGAAAATATAAAAATGTATAATTAAAAGGTAAAAATGTATATTAAGATTGATAAAAAAATTAGTATAACATTCAAAACTATAAAAACATATTTTTAAAAATATCGTAAAGGAATGTGATTTAGACTAAACTTTGGAAGTCTGTTCTCATTTCGCTTTCAAAATACATTCTGATATTTGAAAGATCAAAATCGAAATGATTTTAGAGCGAAGAGTAACCTTAAGAAAATAAAAATAATATGTCATACAATATTTTGATATGAAGGCCACAATTTTCACTCCAAAACACATTTTATTTTAGGAGGTACTAATCGATCTATGCATGTCCAAATTTGGACAAGTCCACGACAATTATTTAAATAAAATTGCAATAATTTATTTATTGTGTTTAGACAATATTAGCTTTTATTTTCAATTTTGCTTTTAAAAGTCAAATTCTCTTTAGTTATATCTTTTTTTTTTTTTTTTCTTAACCTTTTAGTGATATCCGAGTGACCATCATTTCATATTCTTGCTTTTATTTTGCTAGAGTTTTGGTTTTGGTTTCAACAGTTAATTTAATATATTATAATCAACTTTTATTATTTTTTAATATAATTTTTTATCATTTAACTATACTTTTTTATATTTTTAATACACTTTTTATATTATAAATTTTTTTTTTTCAAAAACTAAAATTCAAACCTTCAACATATAACATGCGCTTAATCTACCTCTATTATTAACCCCACTTCATTTAGTTTTTATAAAATATAAAAACATTACAGATTCAAGCTGTAGTCAACGGTCAACTTAGCCTTTGACCTTTTTCATTACATCTTACACCAAACTAAAAACACTTTTTATTAATTTAACCGCCCTTTATTTTCTTAAATTTACCTTTCGTGCTTGTGCCCAACCAAAAAGTTTCGAACAACAAATGACGAATTTTCCTACCTTAAAAAACAGGTTGTCTCAAACCCAAACGCCAAAACCCCTTTTTAACTTTTAACGATAATCTCTACTTCTTTAAATTGGAATTTTCAATCCGTGCAATTTGTAAACTTTTCAAGGGCCATAGTGAGATTAATAAAACCTCAGTTGCCCAAAACAAAAGCATTCTTCCTCCTCTCTCTCTCTCTCTCTCTCCCCGGTCCCCTCCTCCACAATTCTTCCTAGTGAATTCCTCTGCGTCTCCAGCTCTCCGTTGCTTTCAAGTTCTTTCTACTCTGTTTCTTCTGAACGTTTGCGGCGCAGCTAAGGAGAACTATATTGTTTATCTAGAATCTTGCTAATCCATGGGTTGTTCGGCATCGGTTCCAGGTGATTAAGTTTTGTATAATCCTTGATTTGTTTATTTTTTGGGTTCCAAACCCTATAAGAAACCTCAGTACCCTGTTTTTGTATTTGTTGATCTGAAATTGTTCTGATATTCTGTTTGAGCTCTATTGTATTGTGAGAATTTGTTTTAACCTCTGTAGCTTGTTGGGTTTTTTTTTTTGTTTTTTTTGTTTTGTTATTAACGGATGTCTCATCTTCCTTGTGGTTTTCCTGGTATGATTAATTTGACTTTAGTTTATCGCCATCTTTGTTTAGAGAACGAGCTCATTTGATTGTGGTGTTGGTTTCGTTTATTTCTTGCCGGTTGGGGGAATATTTCCAATTTCTTGATCCTGTTGTTAATATGGGCAGATAGGAATACGGGCCGATTGGGGGGACTTAATCCGGAAAACGGTGGCGGGAATGATTCTAAAAACCTCCGCGTGAAGGTAAAGTTGTGTTCTTTGCTCGAGTTCTGCACTTGCTGCCTCTGGATTTTGTTGCTTGTGTTTCGGCGCGCAATCCTGGGTTTTTTAGCTCAACTTTATTCAAGAAAAGATTTCCTGCTTTGTTTAAATTGAAATGGGGATGAATTATGGTGAACATTTTCCAATTTAAGTTTAATTTGGTAATTAAGTTTTTCATATAATTATGAACTTATGTATACTGTTGGTTTCTGAATCTTGCTGGAGCTGATTTATAATGATGTTAAAGATGTTTTCTGAAAGAGTGTGTTGTGTTTGTGCCTGTTTCTTTTGGTTTTATAAGACATGTAAGTTAACCTAGTAATGCAAATGTAGTTTGAGAGTTTTCTGGGTTGCCAAACAAGCACTGGTATTTGGAACTTTTCCTGAACTAGATTCTCAAAGAGAACAACAATCATACACAACTGAATATTCATGTGACTCTGTATAACCTCATAGGCTGGAGTTTTGTCTTGTGGAAGGGATTAGTTTATATCCATAGAGACTGTTGTGGTAGGATGAACAATGGAATCTTCACAATATCTGAACCATTGTGGTTCAGATATTGTGAAGATTCCATTGTTCATCCCTTTAGGCTCATTCTCACTTGGCAACTGTTTATATGTAGTTTCCACGTTTTTTAATGAGTCGGATAGGGTGATTCTGTTGAGTAGTATCTGATTTCCTGATCCACTATGGGTGCTGGTTGAGCATCTGTGGTAAAGTCTATCATCATCATAGATTGGTTTTGCAACTAGTTTTTTCCTTTTATGTCTGCAGTTGGTGCTGTTAGGTGATTCTGGAGTTGGAAAAAGCTGCATTGTTCTTCGTTTTGTCCGTGGCCAGTTTGATCCAACATCTAAGGTGACTATAATGACTCAATAAATTTCTTGTTTATAATATGCTAGTGATTGCTTTAATCTGGTATGATCAAATGTGAACTTTGTTTATATATTTAATAACAATACACCCTTTAAAATTTCACTAAAAGATGTTTCTTTTGTTGGATTATCAGGTCACAATTGGAGCTTCATTCTTGTCCCAGACGATAGCCCTGCAGGATTCCACAACCGTTAAGTTTGAAATTTGGGATACTGCTGGTCAAGAGAGGTTTGTCTAGTTTTAGGGTGCAGGATCCCCTTTTTTTTGTGCTCTTCGTCTTTTGGATGGAGCATCTCCTTCCTTTGGGATAATGGTTCATCATCGGATAGAATTCTAAATTCAGTTCTGTTATACAGGTATGCGGCATTGGCTCCATTATATTACAGAGGTGCCGCTGTTGCAGTTGTTGTGTATGACATGACTAGTCCTGAATCTTTTGCCAAAGCACAATATTGGGTCAAGGTACATTTGATTCAAATGAGAACGTTATATTTACTACTTATCATCCATAAAGTATGGCATGTTTCCCCTTGGTTAATGATTGTTAAATGCAATATGATGCTGGAAAGTTTTCATTCACTGTGGACTTCCAAAGTGTCCTCCTTGCCTTCTTGTAATTGTCATGGCCAAATTTGTGTCCTAAAAGTTGATTAATTTTGATATAGGAATTGCAAAAACATGGAAGCCCTGGAATAATCATGGCTTTGGTAGGTAATAAAGCCGATCTCCTGGAGAAACGACAAGTATCCGTTCAAGTAAGCACAATGTTCCTAGTCCCTCTTTATTTGAAACAGCAGCAGTGATGTATTCATACTGATCTGCATTTTACCTTTTGAAGGAGGGAATGGAATATGCGGAGAAGAATGGGATGTTCTTTATCGAGACATCTGCTAAAACAGCAGATAACATAAACCAGTTATTCGAGGTACCACTTTGTTCTGTTTGATAAAATTGAATGAGCTCTGGTGGATAAGAACCCAATCAATAAAATTGTTCATGTATCTGATTTGTTTATCCTAAGTAGAGTAACTGAGGAAGATCATCTTGTTTAAATTTTGGCAGGAAATAGCAAAGAGACTCCCCCGGCCGTCGTCGCCTTCATGATTCCTTATGTTCATCAGAACACAAGACATTTGTGTAACGCAACCTGCTCTGTTTGTCTGTAATATTATGTATATTTAGGATTGATCCATGTACACTAAGATGATCTGTTTGAGCTGAGAAATATGGTTTCTTCTTTTCCCCCAATGATTTCTTCTTTTTCCTAGTACTTCTCTTGGAATCCACATTACATAGATATGGATCAGGCCTGAGAAAGGATCAACAAGTCCACAGGGCAGCAGGAACTATTGCAGATTAGAAACTCGACGACGCCATTTTTGGTGAAAGATTGGTATTCTGCAGAGATTACTTCAGATTCTCTGTCCATTTCTTCCTGTCTTATTACGCCATCTATGATAGGGAAAAATGGACAGAGGATTTGATCTATGTAGAGATGGCCAGGTAGGAGTCCATCCACAATCAAGAACTTGGTGGAAGATGACTCAGTCAAGTGCCAACAGCAACGTTGTTCCTGTGGCCTTTCTCAACCATGGCTAAGGTTGTTGTACAGAACATTAAATTCTTGAAGAATCCAGTGGCAGAAAAGTATATGAAATTGAGGTGGAAGTTGTGGACATAATCAAAATGGTCATAGTCGGCCATGTCAGAGTATCTTCCAAGTCGGCATGCCATTCCCCACTCAATCTGATTACTAGTCGTGGCCGGCTGAGGATTCGATGATCTGGAGGGTTTTTATTTTATTTTTTTATTATTATTTTATTAAAGAGAAAAAAAAAATAAATAAATAAAAAATAAGCCAACTGTGATGTCCACAGAAAAAGAAAAAAAGAATAGTAGTTTGGTTTCTTATTCTTATGGTGGCTTGACTTTTTCAGTTGTGTTTTTGTTTTGACTGACTGAGTTTCTTGACTTTCCAGATCATGTTAAACATATTTTACTTATGAAAGAAATATTGTTAAATTATTTCAATCAATCACATGACTTTGGCTGCCTTGATTTACCAACTAAGGATATCAGGCTCTCCGTACCAATGAAATAGTTTATTGTACTTTGTGACTCGTAAACAGTTACGTTTTGTGATCATTTGAACTCGCAACTCTAACATTTATTTTTCTTTTCCCTGTCTCAAACTTAGGGTTAGGGATTTCAAATCCTGTTTGACTATGCCGTTTCGTGCATAAACGATGATTAATTAGTAGCTAAATCAATTAATTCAATTGGTGCATTCTTTAACTAATTCAATGGTAGCTGCCTTCATATGAAATATGTGTGCATTTTTTTTTTTTAATTTTCTTTTTCAAGTCTTGTATCCCAAAATTCGAATCCATGACTTCACGGTTATGAGGCCCTCACATTATTCACCACCTCAACCCTTCTCCGACATATGTGTGCATATATGTAACCTTAATTTCAATATCAGTTACTTATGTATGTTTTATTTTTTAAGTATAAATTTTATGTTTAGAAGTAGTACTCTCTTTTAGATGTAAAAATGTTTATTTAAAAACAATAAGTTTTAATCCAAAGATATAAAACCTTACTTTTACTTTTGGTCTATCATCCATTCTCCTCGAGAATAATAAAAATCGTTCTCTTACAAAATTATCTTACGCATAAATGTTTATTTTGAAAAAAATTATTATTACTACTCGTTGATTGCTTAATTAGTTTACAGCGTACTAGTTCCACCATTAACTTGGAAAATAAATACCCAACTATTACTACTACTACTACTAACTATTGGTTTACTTTTTATTTTATTTTATTTTTTTTAATATTAATTTATAATCTTCAACAATGACTTCGTCACCTTGCGGCATGCACCATGCATTTTCAGTTATGCCATTGACCATGCATTTTCTATGATCTCCCTCTAAATTTTATTTTTTTGAGTGTGGTTTGTGACAAATTAATTTCAAATGCCAATTCTTATTGAGACACGATTTTTAATACTCACAATTTATTAAGAATTATAATTTTGTGGACGTACAGTAAATGTTTCAGATAGTGACACGTTAATCGTATATTTTATGTGCATCTTATAAGTCACGAGTCTAAATCTGAAATGCGATATTTTTTCTCTCCAAGAATGTGACCCTATTAATGTCCAAGCAGGAAGAACCTTCCCTAGAAAGAAGGTATTTCAACAAAAAAAATTGACAACACAGCGTGTTTGGACTAATTCAAGTATTCAAATTCGATCCGATCGTTAGCTATTTGAAATGAATTAATGAACAAAAAGGGAAAAAAAAATTATTAATTTCACTTTCCAAGTCATTAATTTTCCCAAACTATAGAAAAGACAAATAAGTAAGAAGAGCAGGACATTTTTGTTAGAAACCTAAATGTTAATCTCCCTTCTTCTTCCTCTTTTGAGTAGCTTCCACTTGTCACCTTAGAAGATTATCTTCTTAATTAATTACTAATTAAGGAGGCCAAGTTGCTTAAAACATTGTACATATTTGGTAATAAGCCTCATTGCATGCATGACCAAGTATTTTTTCTTTCTTTATTTAGAAGAGAATATGTATGTATATATATATATATATTAAATAGCTAACGATCGGATCGAATTTGAATACTCTTTTATTAATACGGGATAAAATTATTACAAAAAAATTGCAATTAACACTAAAGATTTGAAAAGGAAAGAAAATATATGTAAAAAAAAAAAAATTGCTCGCCAAAGAAAGAAATGTTAATGATTTCCTTAATTTTATGGTCAACCAACCCTATGTGATCATTCTTTAAAAAAAAAAAAAAAAAAAAAAAAAACACCCTATGTGATGTACAATCATATACACAATCAGTTCTCTGACCATATCTGATAATAATACATCATTAAAATATTAATTTCATGACTCATTCATTTGTCCAAATAATGATAATTGTTATTTTTGGTTAATGATTTATTGCCGGAACAAATTTATATGATTTCATGTATAAATTTGTTATGACGGATGAATTAATTTTTAACCAATAATATTAGTCTTTTTTTCTTTCTTTCTTAATTTGAATTTAAAAGAAGAAAACAGCAACAAATAATAGGACAAATTTGCATTTACGTCCCCAAAGTTTAGAAAAATGATCAATCTCTAGTTTTGTGAAAACCAATTATCCTTTATGTGTTTTATAAAAATTATCAATACACGCATAAAAAATAACACAATTGTAGAGTTATTTTTAAGGTTAAATCACTCCCCTTTAACTGAGGATGTAGTCTTTATTTGATTCTTTAATTTGAAATTGTTTAATTTTGGTCATTTAACTTCAAAACTGTTCTAAAATGGGCTTGAGCGAAAAATTCAACAATATTTGAGTTATTTTTACCTAACGCGTGAGTGTTTTTTCAAAGTTAAATCAAAGGGTGGAAAAATATAATTTAATCTTTAGTCTTTCATTTGCTATCCTTATGAATCTCACATGTTAGTTGAAAATAACACAAATATTGTTAAATTTTTGGCATAGAGCCAATATTTGAAGTTAAAAAAGAAACAATTTCAAGTTAAAATGACAAAATAAAGACAACATTCCAAATTAAGGACCAACAAAGGTGATTTTAACATAATTTTTAAAGGGGCATATTATTCTCAGGAATCGTTTTACTATTCACATGACACTTTTTAAAATTTCTAATATTGAAAAGACAAAAATATCCTTACCTATATTTTGAAGAAAAACTACCAACATAAATTTTCACCGACCAAAATATTCACGAGAACGATCCATATTTCACCATAAGTAAACAATTTACACATTTTTTTGCTTAAAGTTGGAATTTTTTTTCAAAATTATTGCCTGATACAATCTCGCCCCCCGTGGGCGAGATTTTATAGAAAATCTTGCCCGACATGGGCGAGATTTTCTATAAACAAAAATGGTGGCGTCCTATTGCAGTATTTTCTAGAAAATGTTGTCCGGCGTGGGCGAGATTTTCTATAAACAAAAATGGTAGTGTCCTGTGGCGGCATTTATAGAAAATATTGCCCACAAGATTTTCTATAAATGACGCCACAGGACAAAAATGGTGGCGTCCTGTGACGGCATTTTACAAAAATGCAAGCCGTGACTGAAAACACAAAAGCAAGGCAAAAAATTTGGGTAAAAAACACAAAAATGTATTTCAGTAATCACTACAAAAAATTTTTTCAAAAATGTTCTTACAAATAGTAAAGTTGCTCCTATAAATGACAATTTCCTATTTAAATAAGTTGTTGATAAACGTAATTTATCCCAAATAATAATAATAACAGAGCTGCCAGTTAAATTCAACTAACAGTAACACCCTTCCGCGGCTGAAATTTCCGGTTTTTCTCTCTTGAGCTGCGTTCGTACCTGTTTTCTGTTGATCTCCGCGTCAAGCCTTTGCTGATTCCTTTAAATTCAGTCTAATCCCACTTGGGTCGCCGAAGAATTTTTCCATAATTTCGAATTTTCCAGTTCGTTTAGAGTACTTGATTGATTTACAGGGTCAAAACTTCCGACGCGAGAACGAGACAGCCGCCCACCCACTCACCCACCCACCACCAATCTTCTGTAAAATTTTCATCTGCCCAGAATTTCTGCTCCGGGATCACATGGGTTCGAAGGAAAATCGGCAAGGGCCGTTGCTGGATCAGCTCGGTGAATCAATCCGGGCGATTTCCGCCTTGCCAGAGTGCAGAACTGTTGCTAAAAAAATGTATTGTAATTTGGTTAGGAGAATTAAGCTTTTGAGTCCCCTGTTCGAGGAATTGAATGATGGCGATGTGGAGCTGCAAGACGAGGTTGTTGGTGGCCTTGAGCTATTGAGTACCGCTTTGAACTCGGCTTTTGAGCTTCTCAAATCAATACATGAAGGCAGCAAGATGTTACAGGTAAAATTAAATCATTTCACTTTGCTTCATCCATGGATTTAACCTACTTTTTTGTTCCAGTTTTATTTCTATTGTGGTTTATCTGATTGCTTGAAATCTGACGGAAAATGATAAAAGCAGAATCCTCTCTGTATTGGGATTTTCTAGGCTTACATGGTTATCTATTGTTCCATGATCTTGTCTATATGATTTAGTTGGACTTCTTTCAAATATATGCGAATGTTCATTATATTTTTTTCCCCTTTGTCTCGTATGTAGCAACTATTTCTTGATGATTAGTGAGTATAGTTTGAAACTGCTATTCATGAACTATGAACTTAGCTGCTTATTTAGGCTAGTCATAAGATTACCAAATGTGGGATAAGGGGTTTTTCCTGTTAAAGAAACAGTTTTTGTTTCGATCTTTGATGCACAAGGTCCGCAATAAAACCATGTTTATTTCTCTTTATTCTACAGGCTCTGGAGTTGGAGCACCTTTCACTTAAGTTCCACCAAATAACTGAACAGATTGAAGAAGCACTATGTCACATTTCTTACACTACGCTGGATATTACAGATGAAGTTAAAGAACAGGTAATTTAACAAACTCGATGATAGGCCACGCTACGTGTTGTGAAACATTGTCACTGTGTGTGTTTCTGACATCATTCATGGCTGACAACTGTTGGTATGTTGTATTATTTCTGTTTCTTTCAGATTGAACTAGTACATACCCAATTTAAACGAGCAAGAGGAAGACCTGATTCGCCTGATTTACAACTTCAAATGGAATTAGGTATTGCAATGAAGGAAAGAGATGTGGGTCCTTCAGTTTTAAGGAGGCTTTCAGATAAACTGTATCTTCGAACTATACAGGATTTAAAGAGAGAATCTCTTTCTATCCATGATATGGTTATTGCACATGGTGGATTTCCTGAAGAGCACTTCGAGAGAATGTCATATCTCCTTAGAAAGATAAAGGATTGTGTGATCACGGAGAACCCTGAATCTGATGCCCCAGAAAATGACAAGAGCTTCATGAAGCACAGATCACCTGTCATCCCAGATGATTTCCGGTGTCCAATATCCCTTGAGCTAATGAAAGATCCTGTTATTGTATCCACTGGACAGGTCTGTAGCCTATTGTTTGTTGTGAAAATTACGTCACTTTTCCCACATAATAGCATTCTGTTAAAGTACCTTATGTTTAACTTCTTCTTTGCAGACTTATGAACGATCTTGCATTCAAAAATGGCTCGACGCAGGGCACAAAACATGCCCCAAGACTCAACAGACTTTACTGCATACAGCCTTAACACCCAACTATGTATTGAAGAGTCTAATTGCTCTCTGGTGTGAAAGCAATGGTGTTGAGCTACCTAAGAAACAAGGAAATAGTCGGAATAAAAGATCAGGAGTTTCTGGTTCAGAGTGTGATCGAGCAGCTATCGACGTCTTGTTACAGAAACTGATACATGGCAATCCTGAACAACAACGAGCAGCCACCGGTGAACTGCGCTTGTTGGCAAAAAGAAATGCTGATAACAGAGTGTGTATTGCTGAGGCTGGAGCAATACCACTACTCGTTGAACTGCTATCCTCGCCAGATTCCCGCACACAGGAGCATGCCGTGACTGCACTTCTCAATCTTTCCATCAACGAGGCAAACAAGGGAACTATCGTAAACACAGGTGCTATTCCTGATATCGTAGATGTGCTTAAAACCGGAAGCATGGAAGCAAGAGAAAATGCAGCAGCAACACTTTTCAGTCTATCTGTAGTAGATGAGAACAAGGTGGCAATAGGAGCAGCTGGGGCGATCCCAGCTCTCATCGATTTGCTGTGCCAAGGTACACCTAGAGGAAAGAAAGATGCAGCTACAGCCATTTTCAACCTTTCTATCTACCAAGGAAACAAGGTGAGAGCAGTAAGGTCAGGGATTGTACCTCCATTGGTGAGACTGCTCAAGGATCCAGGTGGCGGAATGTTGGACGAAGCTCTCGCCATACTGGCAATACTTGCTAGCCATCCAGAAGGGAAAATGGCGATCGGTCAAGCTGACCCTGTCCCGGCGTTGGTGGAGGTTATCCGAACGAGCTCTCCACGCAACCGGGAAAACGCGGTGGCTATCCTGTGGTCATTGTGCATGGGGGATGTGCAGTACTTGAAACTGGCGAAAGATCTTGGTGCAGAAGAGGTGTTGAAGGAGTTGTCGGAGAATGGAACTGACAGGGCCAAACGAAAGGCGAACAGTGTACTGGAACTCCTGCAAAAACTCCATGTCGTTAGTTCATGACAGTTTGTGGGTTTAACTTTTTATCATTGTTGTTGAGTTTCAAATTATACAGTTATTATTATTTTTCTTATTTAAATGATTAATTGTACTGGAAGTGGAAACACCTTGTATAAAACCGCCACAATGTATAAATGTGCAGTGTACTTAAATCAATGTTGAATGGGAATTATGAAGGATGCCAAAGGTTGGTTAATTGTAAAATTATAGAAATCTTTTTTTTTTTTTTCTTCTTTGTATTCAGTTTTTAGTGTCAATCTTGTTGCGACATTTTTTTTGGGTTTAAATTTCCAGCGATGGACAAGAACCAGAACATTTTTTTGGAAGTTTTTTTTACATTCCCTAAAAGTAATCCCTCGAAGAAGATTCTTATTATTTTATTTTTAATACGGTTCAAATGGATATGAACTATACCCAACACTTGTTGTTCATTATCTCCTTACTAGTGTCACTGCAAAATCTTCAGGGATTAGCAGTTACCTTACAAATCGTCTATGAATTTCGTTCCTCATCAAGTATGAGAGTAGATCCTCCATGGCCAAGGCCACCACCCCCATTTGATAACTTGAACTTCATGCAAACAGTAACGGAGCCACTTTATAGACACAATTCGTTAGTATAAATTTTAAGAAGGAATATTTGAGAAATATCACCACAAAAAAATTATACAGTAATAATAGTTAACGAATTTTTTTTCAATATTTTTAAAACCCATTTTAATATGGTTTTAAAAGAAGGTTTGTTGCCCCTCCAGACGTTAAGGGTATGACTCCAAACACGAGGGAGCGGGAAAGGAGTTACACCCTAAAATAGAAAAAGATTCTTTTCCATTAATGCAAAAAATTTACCAACTTGCTTGCTCCTTCAAACAAGAAAAGCATGCCAAACTTTCCTTCACAAAGAAAAAGAATAGTTAAATTGCTGCCACTGCCAGCCAAAACCGGCTGTAACCAAACCGTGCTGCATCCGCTATCCGCTCACCAACAAGAATAACCGACAAACACAATTTCTTGTATTACTTGCTCTCAGCTAAATCCTCCACTTTATTCCAATTATGCGAATTTAATTAGGTAAACTAATCAACTTCTGCACTCTTAAACAAAACAAAAAACAAAAGCTACGACACCATAAGCATGGCAAAAAAACAAAAAAAAGATAATAATAATAGCAAATAAGTCACATTTTTTGGCACGACCAATTTCTCAAACCAACGCCTTCCAACACACGACTATATGAGCTTCAGCTGACCCATAATTTAAGATATGAACAAAAGCTGTACCCTGTCACTCACACCAGATTGTCAATCTTTTGCTGACAAGAAGACAGTAAAATTCACATCAAACTTGATACATACTGCGACCCTGCAATCAGAATAGCGAAGAAGACCCGTGCAACCGTGTGGCTACTACTCGGTTCTTTCTGTGCACAAACCATCTAGGACCCACGAGATATTGATCATGAGGAGAAACTTCTGCCAAGAACTTCAAGAAGCAGCCTTTTCAAGTTACAACCAGAAATGGAAACACATGAATTTACAAATCACGTCAGTCTCTCCACAAATGGTTCAATTAAGGTGTTGCCATTGATTATATTTGTGGTTCCTATAATCAAGTCATATGGCATCCCCTCCTACACAAGAAAGAATTCAGGAAACAATTGTTGATACTGATAAAATGATAATGAACACAAGATAAAAACTAGTAACATTAATCAAGACAAATATATTTCATAGTCACATGCAAATCAAGGGTTAATGATACACCTCAAAATGCAATTCCAGATCATACCTGAGCACTGAGAAAGCGAAGAGCAGAGATTTCTGCAAATGTTACCCCTCCAACGAAAACAACAAGGACCAAAGACCGTCTTCCATCACGAACTCTGAAATTTGTTATGAGGGTGTCATGAAGGACTCGTATCAACTTTTGAATTAATTCATTGAAAAACCCATTTCACCTCAAACAGAACATAAAAATAACAAAAACTCATAACAAAAGAAAACTTCTTCCAAGCTCAATCAAATTACTTCACAAAGGAAACAAGCCCCTCTAAAACTGATTCAGCATCTCACGATACAAAAGATGAAAGGAAGAAAGATTGAAATTCGTTTAAAATAGAACTCTCTCTAAGGAGTCCAGTGCTACTCCCATCAGTACTTCTCTTAATTTACTAACAACAAATCACCATAGAGCATTGGTGGCAAGAATCTTGAGTGAAAACATTTTATCCCTACTTGCATCAATAATCGTTCTTTTACCAGTTGAAGAAGGGTTTAACCTACAATGTTTTCCATCCTTATGAAACAACGTCCATCATAATAACAAGTCCATGATCAAACACAATCCAAGAAAAAGCTTAACCTTTATAATAGTATCATAAATGGATACAGGAACAGGAAGCACAAAGGCTATCAATGGAAGTTAACATACTTGTCTGAGTTGAGCATTGACCCAGGTAGGTTGTCAAATGAACTGTTGGCATATAAATTCTGTAAGATCGTAGACATTCAGAATTAGTGAGATGTCATCATCATAACTAGACAAGAATATGGTGTCGAGCAGCGAGAAGAATGAAAGATAAGTTAGGTCAAACAGCACGAGTACTGACTCTCTTGGATTCTGTGTGTGGTCCTGGCAGCAACTTCAATATTTCTTCAATGGGGCGCCTGCACAACAATGTTGGAGAGAAGCAACTTCTAAGTTCAAACAGTAAATCACAGTAGCTATATATCTTCAAATCAATCAGGAAAGAAGTCCCCACAACTAGAGTATAAAATAATACAAATGAAGTACAGTAAAAGTAAGTTCAATTCATAATCATCTCCTCTTGGTCACTACAACAAATTCCAAGCAATGGAAAATTCTGAGCATCAAGAGCTGTGATGTTCTATTTCAACTTCGAATTCTACAGGTACAGCTCAATAGTGTTCAATGAACAATCAATTACATAAGTTCCTGATTTAAAAAGAACATATTACTGAAATTCTTCGTTAACTAGTTGAGTTAAGCTAAATTATTCATGTCATCCTCAATCAGGAAAAATCAACAACTAAGCTGGTGCTTGGGTCAATTAGGAAGAAAATAGAGCCAATATTTCTTAAACTGAGCCCTCTTTTTGAAAAATATGTCAACTCACATTTATGATTCGTAAAACATATCAATCAGAAATTTCATAGTTTTCATGTCACTTTAAATGACTAAGCAACAATTATATTTTGATTTAACATTATTCTGAAAATTAAGAAGATTCTCAGTTTAAATCCTTTTCCACTTCAGCTGTTTCAAAAACAATTCGGTTAAGTTCAACCCGTACAAACACCTAACATTGAATCCATGCGTAAGAATACACTTGCTACAACTCTATAAGCAGCTGAAAAAAAAAAATGCATACAAGAATTCTTATCACTAATATATCTTTCATATTCGGCAACATATAGCTCTATACTATTCAAAACAAACCTTTGGAAAAAAATATCCGCTCATTTGTTTGATTTTTATTTTTATTTTTTAAAGACCATTTCTCAATCTAAAAAAATCAACTTTCACATAGAAACAACTATAGACTCTACAAGGGCGGGCCAAAAAGACTAAAATAATGTTCTTTATCCCCTATCCTTTTCAGGGCTTTAAGTTGTGCATCACCAAAGATCCTTTTGACTCCTATCCTTCCATTTTACCAGAAGCTAGAGATAAACTCAGCATTAACCAATAACTGAACACAGTAGATGGATTAAACTGGCTTGTTCACACACTGAAAGTAATCTCACCACCCAGATCGAATTGCATGCTGCACAAGGCGAATGCTCAGAGGCGCATATCCAGAGAAGACATAGGAGATATCATTGGGACTGTTGAACCAAAAACAACGTAAGTTAGCAACCATTAACAGTAAGTCAGAGGCACTTAAAACATAGCATATTTAAACACAATCTAAGTGATCTGAAAAAATAAGGGAATAACAACATTTGAAGAGTCATTCTCTGGAGAAGAATTTAAAAATTCAATAATATCGGTTCAGTGTAATTACTTCCCATCACTTCCATTATTTCTTTTAGCAAAGATTAAATGTTGTTACAAGTTTCTCAACTGGTAAGGCTGAAAATCTTTCCTAATTTTCAGGTTGCTGAAACTTTTGAAACAATCTCCAAAGAGTCAATGAAGGCATCTTAGAGGCTAGTGTAACAATCTTCATCCATAAAACTCTGAGACATTAATTGGCATATAAAACTATACAATAATTCTTAACATATGCCAACTACAGATCAATAAAAAAGGAAGTTTACAACTTCCAATGGTTCAAGAATAAAGACAAAGTGTAAGGACTACTGAAAATGCTACTGAAAATGGCCACATATTATTTAGATAAAAGCTTAACAAATTGAATCTACAGAAGAATGCAGACCTAAGAAGATGCACATTATTCACAGATCAACTCTCAAACCACCCAAGAGCAAGTTGAATTGATTCAGCATTATTATCATAACTTAACTCTACCATTGATCTGGTCTTTCTCTAAAATTGGGATAACTATTAAAACCTAATACATGAAATACCAAGACAACCAGTTACGCCTACAGGGATCCATGAATGACACTACATTTTCTCTAGATGTGAAATAAGGCCAATTTTCAATCTGAGTGAATTTCGAAAGAACAATGACAGTGCATTTTTAAAAGTTGAGGACATTTACCATTATTCAAAGTCATTCTTCTCCTATGCCAATCTTGAAAGATGGGTACTGTTTCTGATGAGGGATTTGTTCTTATAAGTTTCACTGCTTACAGTCCTTTTTCAAGGGGTTCATATAGGCCACTAACAGGATAAGTGCTTATAAGAAACAATAGGTTTTAAGGAGATGAGCCAGCATGCAGGACGCTTCTGCTGAGCAGCAATTCATTTTAATCTTTATCCACTAAAAAAAATACCAACAGACTCTCATATCAGATCAAATATTATGGGAAACATATCTTCACATCAGATTAAATAAGCAATACACATAAGTGGTAGAAACAATCTTACTCAGCAGTATCAGTATCCTCGACTACAAGTTGCAGGGCGTGTTTGATTGTTATCCAGTTGCTTCTGTTATCCTGTAATGACCATTTTGAAGAGCAATAAACTCGCCAAGTTGAAAACACAACGTACAAGTTATTAAGGTGAAACTATCGCATACTGTAATCAGACCTGCTTCTTGAAAAAACCAGCTTTTTCCAAATTATTCAGAGTTGCCATGTGCTCAAAACCATAGCTGTGAAGCAACTCTCTCCTGAACCAAAAAAAAAAGAAGTTAGAACTGCTCCATGAATAATTAAATATAAAAATTGGCATGTTCAAAAACATAAGACAACAATCAAACAAACTAATGCCTTCTACTCTCAACTTGCCTCAATTGGTCAAAATTCCGTTTGGGTAGACCTGAATTTGTAATGGAAAACATGATAAGTAAACGCAGAACATTAACAATAGGCTCCTGCTTGTGTATCATCTCTTCAATGTACTCAAAGCATCTGCGCCAATTTAATAATTAGTTCAGGTGATCAAGTATTTTCTAGTGACAGAATATTCAATGCAGAATTCATGTACAATTTGATTCGTTATAATTCAGAGAAAGTTGGGTAATAAGATACATAGAAGCATTTAAACCCCTTCCTGCGCCCGCTCCCCCCCCACTTTCTCCCAACCCCCGAACCATCACAAACCCCTAATTTGGCTCAATTTCCCACACCAACCAATGGCTTCAAAGCCTTTATGGTGAAATGTGATAGACACAAAGCGAAGCAATATACCATGCACAATAATACAAAACATGGTAGCGCTGATGCCAGGAAAGTGCCACATAAATGGCCACAGCTTAAGATGAGTATTAGATATCAAATCCAGTTATCACTGAGCTAATGCAAGACCACATCATAACATAGAGAACTTCTGATTTGATGTAGTTCTATCAAGCAAATAAGTCAACAAATTGAATGCTACTCTTTTTTCTCTTTAACAAAATTTAAAAGAGAGAAAATCTAAATTTAGCTTACCCATCATAGTTCTGCGCCTCAATAATTGTATGCTCCATTTGAAGACGTTCATGAAATGCATGTTTTGATGTAAAAGTTTGCAAATGCTGAGCAAGATTTATGTGCCTCTGAAACATAGTTGACATCACTTATATTAAAGAACCTGCATAGACACTGTAGTAAACAGATTCTGTAGTTAATCTGAAAAGGCACTTACAGTAATTTCTGGTAACGAGTTCAGCTTTTTGACGAAGTCCTTTAACTCAGAAACTGATTGATTCTGTATGTATTGAGAGCTAAATTAGAGCATATTCTCAGCACACTAATTGCCAAAATAACTTTATTGTACCTTGCAGATTTCTTACCCTAAATTTCATATTTGTGTGTTCTTTTTTTTTCTGAGTTTAGTCATAGTTTACTAATTACTATAGTTTGAGGTTTTTAGGTTCTGCATGCATTGAGAACCAAATAAGAATAAAATTTCTGAAAGCAAAGAGAGAACAGATAACATGCTTTTTCTTAAAATCAGACGCTCCACCAAATAGAGCATGCCACAAAATTATGAAGGAAACCCTAAACAATATCATTTATATTGCATAAGGGCCAGTGAAACTATAAAGCTAGATGTCATTATTTCAAAAGTCCATTTCACATCTCACTAATCTCTCCTTTATACAAGAAAGTTGGCATTCCTTAAGTTGATATTCCTTCCCGACATAAGAGGAAGTAATCATAAACAAACAATTTTCATCTCACAAAATGTTGCCTATATAGCACAATTAAGGAATTTGATTAGTAAAGGAGCAAGAATTTGCAAGACTACACAGACCACTTTAAATTTTCTTTTTGTTTGGGCATACAATCCCTCTCACTACCCAACCCAACCCTCCTCATTAAAGTGTAGTATAGTAACTGGCAGATTGCAATCTTCGGAAAAATAAAGTCAATATAATTTGCCGAAAGAGTTATCAAAGCCAGACAATGAAACAAACAACACTACTTACTGGCATTTCTGAATACTCTTGCTTCATGGATGTTGCCTTCTGACGTAACACCTGAAATTATTCTGCCAATTTAGAGAAACAACACAAGAAAGGATCTACATGGAAAATGAATAAGAATTGATACTGAAGATAAAAAAAGGAAAGGATGACTGAACAGGATGGATCCAAATTTGAGAAAATCATAAAAACAGATTAACCTGGACAACGTATTCAAAGTTTAGATCCCGTATCTCCTTATATAGTTTGTCACTGGAGCAAGAACAGATTTAAGTATCAGTGTCATTCACAAACAAAACATATACAACAACAATAACAACTAAGCCTTTATCCCATTATGGGTCGGCTATATAAATCATATTCTGCCCATCGTGCATGGTTGAGATACATTGTTTAATATGTATTTAAATTTAACATATCAATTTTTATAGTTGTTTTTCAATTCTTTTAGGTCTCCCCCTTCCTCTTTTAATATTAGTTAATGCCTCTCTGTTTACTAACCGTCATACTTAAGGGTCTCCTACGCACGTGGCCAAACCATTTTAGGTGTATTTCTCTCATTTTTTCATCTATTGGAGCTACTCCCACTTCTTTTTTCTCTAATACTTGCATTACTTATTCTATCTAACCTAGCATTCCTTATTCCGTTACTCTCTTTTTTTGTTCGCGTCAAATTTAGTCGTCCAACACTCCAAAGAGTAAAGCATCGCCAATATTATAGCTGTTTTATAAAATTTTCCTTTTAATTTTTGTGGCACTTTAATGTCACAAAGTACAGAGGATGCACTTCTCTATTTGTTCCACCCTGCTTGAATTTTGTGTATATCTTTATCATTTCCTCTATTTTCTTCAATTATAGACCTTAAATATATAACTTACATATTCATTGAATTCATGTTCACCGATTTTAAAATATAAATAAGTAGCATTGACACAAAACATCCACATAGCACCCAAAGGAAATTGAACCATCACAAACCAATAGGGTAGCAGTCCTATATTAATGACAACTGAATCCAACAAAGACTAGTGGGATACAAAACATCAAATCCATTCAGGTGTATCACAATAGAAGTGCAACTAAAAACAGAAAAGTCAAACCTTCATACGGGAAAGGGACAAGAATAAACAAAGAGTAAAGCATACATGAATACTATGTCATCCACATCAGAAGACAATTAGTTGAACCAACATTCAAGCGAGAGAAATTAAATTAGAGTGTGAGGCTATCTGAAAGAAAAATGAAGAGATCATCTCTGAAAGTATAAAGTAAATTGCACTCAAGTCAAGAACAAGCGCAACATCAAGACAAAAGATGCTGTAAATTTACAAACTAGGACATATATAGATGAAAGACACACCTTGAATTAAGGGGAACCTTCATTTTTTTTCCTTCTTGCTGAACACTCATGATAGTTGAGTCTATTTCCACGGCACCATTCTTGACACCAAGGAACTGAAAGCAGCCATTAGAAATGCTAAGAAGTATATACAAACAGTAATTTAAAGACAACTCTAATCAGTTGTTTTGTCAAGTGACTATTTTGCATGGCAAGAAGTGCTGCTATGAACTAGTGCTAAAATTCAAACAACTATATCGTAAGTTTAGGTCAGAGTTTATGACGTTATTTCTTCATTTGATCTGTACCTCGTCTAGTAGCCCCTCATATGTCAACTGAGCACACATTGGAGTGATCATGTCTACCTGCAGCATTAAACAGCCCTCAGCCAACAGAAGGATAGGTGTATGTCAATACTCACACTTCAAACTTCCAATGCTCAGGCCAGAAAATAAAAACTGAAACATAGCTTGTATTGCTACAGTAATCATCAAACTTTCATCAAATAAAGCGTTCAAACCAAGATAAGGATCCCATAAGTACAAGATGATTAATGCATATTACATTGGTCTAGAAGGAAATTCTGCTGTTTAAGACTTGGTAGTTTCACCATAATATAGTCACAGATAAAAAACTAAAGATGGAGTTTGAGCATGTATCATGTCAAAAAATTTGGCTAATCACCTATACTTAGAATACTAAGCAGAACTACTTATAAATTTACATCAGTTTTACATTTCTGTTTTTAGATTAAGCACTAGATTTCATGACGTCAAAGTTGCACATTTCAAGATAAGAGAACTAGAAACATTTTTTACCCTAGTGTAAGGAAACAACCTAATCGTGGATAATCTAATTTTCAACAATGGATATATGGGTCTACCTCTCTGTCAAGAAGGATGACGGTATTGATCTCTGGCATGCCAACCTGCAACATAAACCTTTAATTACCAACAAACAACAAAGAATAGTTGCAACTCAAACATGGATTCATAGATGCAAGTTGATGAATAAGTACCTCTGATGTATTAACGGGTTCTTCAATTTGCATGCGGTTTAAGATGTCTGCAATGCGTGCTGATGCTTTACCTTTAGCCCTAATATTTGGTATCACTCCATAAGCAAACTGCATTCATCAACTAAAACAAAGCTAAGAAAAAGCACAGACAAACTATAGAAGTTTCAATACTGACATTGAAAAGTATTATTAACATGTAAAACAAATTAACCTCAAGTTTATGAAGAGCTTTTGCAATATGCCAGAGAGAGGTCAAGTCTCCATCAACTAGGCAGTCCTATCAAGCAAAATTCAACAATCATTAATAAATGTCCATCCCATAGACGTATTTTATAGTTTTCAAATGCGATATATGAATTAGACTTACTTTGTAAGCAAGGTTGAGTTCAAATGATATTACATCCTCGTCTAGTGGCATAAGATACAATGGGTACTCACCTATAGTCAACAAGTCATGAACTTTCTCTTCCTCCAATATCTAAAGAAAAAGATAAAGATAGGAGCCAGTTTTAGCAGAGGTTATACATGCATTCAACATTGTGCAACTTTTTCAAAACTAGCATAAGGAAATAGACCAAGAGATTACTTTCTCACACACAACAGTTCGCCGAGGAACAAAGTACAGGAAATACTCCCTCTGAAGTCCCTTTGAATTATCATCATGTATCTGTGAGGAAATCAATTTCATCAAATCAAGTTGGCTGGGAACAAGAAAAACCACTTTGGTGCAATCACTTTGGATAGGTTCTGCAGTAAGGTATCGCAATTCAGCACCATGCTCCTGTTTTGCATACCCAAATAAACAAGAATAAACTTCAGAAACTGTTAGCTCCAGAAAAACTCGTACTCTGTAAAGCACAAAGTAGAAAGCACACAAGACAGGTCTAACAAATCATATTTCCCTTCTCATCAACATTGTTAAATCTAGTGAAAGAGAAGGATTGTCATGTTCTCCATTTCAAATTTGCATTAAATACAAAAATAGATCAAGAAAAAATTCTTAGAAAAGCAACAGTCTGAAGCTATAAGCACAAAACCTCATAATATCATAAATCTTCGTCATATGTGGCTCTTAATTCTGTATATGCAATGTTACTATAATATTGTAAGAGTAACAATAACATAAAGGTTAAAATTGGCAATCATGAATCAAATGAATCTAAAAGTTTTCAATATCTAGGGTCTATCATTAAAGAAAACAGAGGAACCGATAAAGATGCTACACATAATATTCAAGCAAGGTGGAACAAATGGAGGTGGGTGTCCAATATACTCTATGATGTTGAAGTACCACGAAAATTGAAAGTACAAATTCTAAAAGAAAAAGCTATAAGACAAGTTCGGCTTTACAGTTAAAAGTATTGGACGACTAATTATGAACATGAACAAAGAGAGAGTAGTAGAAATGAGTAGTCTGAGATGGTGTGTGGACACACTGGGCTAGATGCATTACAAAGAAAGTACGAGTAGTTCCAATAGATGAAAAGATGAGAGAAACACTCCTAAAATCCTTTGGACATGTGTGTTGCCAACCAAAAATAGAGAAGTCTTACTAAACTTAAAAAGGGAAAACGAAGATTACTACGAAAAATAACATGTTATATGTAAATAAAAATATACAATGTGTCTAGGCCAAACACGATGCAGTTACATATATCCTATAGGATAAAGGCTTTGTTTGTTGCTGTTGCTATTAATTCTGAATTTCAGCAAAAATCATTAGAAAACATCTTAAATGCAATAGTTCTGAGTATTTTTATCAAACAAGGTTTGAACGAGTTGAAGCTTAACTTTTCAACCACAAACATGCAAGAATAAAAGCAACCAGCTCTGACAAAGCTGAAAATGTAAAACGAAAAGTTTAAAATAAGAAAGAAAATTGCCTTCAGTAGTGAGCTCTTGACGATCAGTGAAAGCGAACCGCTAAGCTTGGGCTCGATAACTAAACACTTCTTTCCTCGAATCTACAAATAAATGAAAAAGTAACAATAATCTAATTTAATTCCTGCAGCATATTGAACCATCAACAAATATATAAAATAAAAAAAGTGAACACAATTAAATCGAATAAAATGTAAAACGAGGAATATCACTTACATTCTTCAAAATGTTAATGAGCTCTTTCTGAGACTGATCTCTACCAAAAAGATAGGAGAAGAGAAAATTAATCTCAGGTATAAATGCGTAATTTTAAAGCGTAGAACTACAGATGAATAAATTAACAAACCTGAATGAATTGAGATTAATCGGAGCATTTCCTAAATTCGGAAGCTGAGCCATTTCTCCCTCTCCTGCTCTTGATCTTCTTCCGAGAGCTTACAAGAGAACGACGACAATGGAGGTTTATGGGGCTTTCCAATTGGACTCTGGCCAGATGAGGTTAAGCCCAACTAGAAGCTCGAAGCCCAATTATCGGGTTTCGTCGCTTGGCATTTTGCTAGACTAATCCACTACATTCTACTACTGCTCAAAGTTTCATTTGTCTCTTCCTCCATTTCCAACCCAATCAGTTGTTTGGAAATGGAGTCCATTTGTCCAGTTCCGTAATTTTCTTTTATTTATTTTTCTGAAATATTCTTATACTTTTGATAAAATTATACTGTAATATTTAGAATAACATCCTCGTTACACTAAGGAATTGTATTATAGGAAACGTGAGGTCTAAAATACTCGTTACACTAAGGAATTGTACTATAGGAAACGTGAGGTCTAAATACTCGTTACACTAAGGAATTGTATTATAGGAAACGTGAGGTCTAAAATACTCGTTACACTAAGGAATTGTACTATAGGAAACGTGAGGTCTAAAATACTCGTTACACTAAGGAATTGTACTATAGGAAACGTGAGCATTTGGTTGATTAGTTTGAAAATAAACATTTGAAATAAGACCTACTTTAATTACATAATCAGTAATGTTGTATGAATTTTATATGAAATGGTATTAATAAATATTTCATATAAATTTGACTAATTAGCGCATACCACACTATTAACTATAAAAAGTGACCATGCATGTTGCATGTATAAGTTACAATCAGGGGACAATCGAATCTTGTTTCGAATTGGTGGATCGCTTATAATGTGTTAGGTTTGATTTGGGTTTTTGTGTATTATTAGTAATTGTCAATAATTGTCTCTTGAAAGTGACGATCAAGTCATGTTTCAAGTTGACGATTGCTTATAACATATTAAGTTAGATTCAAGTTTTGTACCGTGTCAGAAATTGTTAAACCTAGATACAAGCCGGGTCAACTTTGTGCATGTTCCAATTATTCTTCATTTGAAATTTGAACCCTCTTCATCTCAAGCAATTAATTGGTGCTTTTGAGGTTATTCTTAAAATGGTCAGCTGTTAAACTTATATAGGCTTGGGGATTTCAATTGCTCCATTTATATACACACTTCATTTTTTTATTTTTTTTTCCTTTGAAGCTAGCCTTTGTGTTCTTACATTCTCTACGATGCTGTTGAAATTTGACAAAATCTTTTAGTTGTCTTCAAAATCTGAACTTCCACTCTTACAATTGCTTCAGATTGAATATAATAAATAATTGAATGGTGCTATAATTAAGAGACAAAAAACATATACAGTATAACGCTAGCTGTAGCTGGTCATGTTTACATATTTATCCAACTATTTCACTCCCTGTATCAACAGCAACTCCATAGGTAAGATTTAGGTCCAGCGTCTTCTTGGCCAAGTTGCGAATGTCTTCTCTCGAAGATTCCACCGATATTCGACTCAATTCTTTCAATCCGCCATTGGATACAAACTCCTCAGCATTGTACACTGTGAAGACAGTTAAATGTCACATGCATGGTGATGAAATCATGCATCCTTAAGCCCAATTAGCAGATTAGTGTGTTCAAAAAGTTTGCTAGTAGAAGTGAAAGTGTCTTTTCTTCTACATTTAGAAAGTAAACTATGAATGAATGTGTCTCTTCAAGAATTTGAGAATGGTATGCAGCACGAACCGGATACATAAAACTTCATCTTCATAACTTATCACTCAGAAATTCAGAATAAATGCATATCAGAAAGAATCTGTCTAGTTATTGAATAATCACTGAATTCATCAGCACATGAGATGATAATCTCCAAGAAACTTCCATAAGTTCTATAAATAGCATTTGCTTCCTTTTTCCTATGTCAAGTTTCTGTACAAGATGGCAAGCTACAACATCAAAGTATCAAGAGGAATAGTTACCATTTTGTGCTAAATGACAAATAGCCAGTTCTATGTGGCGCCGGGCTGAACTAGATGTAGTATTAGAGTTGGAAATCAACCATGTCAGAGCATTATCTTCTAGCAATGCAGAACGCCCACTCCTTGTTCCTGTTGTAAACAAAGCTTCACATCAATGTTATCTTGAATATATACATTGACAGGTACTCATATCTGTTAAGAGTATATATAAGTTAGTTTCCAAACCTCGAAGAATCCCTCGCGATTCACACTTTGCAAAGTTAGCCATTCCTCTGGCTACCTGCGCTATGACATCAATATTCCCATATCTGGCCATTTGGACTAGTGCTTTAATTGCCCCATCTTCTCTAAGAATTACATGCAAATCCTCTGCCATTTACGAGTACCATAACATCAGCATTAAGGAGTTCATATATAAAATGAGCATAGTGATGACTCCACACATTCTCTGCTAGCATACAAATAATTTTTACTGTGACAGTAGTCCTCTGGTTCTTCTCCATTTCATGCATTAGAAGTTTAACCATTATACATAATGAGTCGGCTAACAACATCATATGAATATACTGTTTTCTTTCCTTTTATCCTTTTGGGGGTAAACAAATTTCATTTATTAACTTGGATTGATAGTGCATAATAATACATTATTGAAAAAACATTTTAGCTCACCATTGCCACACAAATTAGCAATTGCTCCAGCCACCATTCTCATAGTTTGTGGATCATCAGTTTTATTAGCTGTATTCGCAAGTAGCCGAAGACCTGCTTTACTAGCTATTAGGCCTTGATTTGATTCTGCAGAATAAACAATGAGATGTCAGACACAACCTTACAATCTGATTTTATGTACTCACAAAGTACTACAAAAACCATCCCCTAAAGTGTGCGAGTTTGCACAGAATGTAGGTTCTTGAGGAAAGAACAATTATCTTCCTCCATTCTGGCATAGACGTGTAGTACATGAGGAAGTATAAAATGTAAAAGTACCATTCATGGCCAAATTGGCAATTGCTCCAGAAGCCACCCTGAGTACTGTTTTATTTTGAGATGATTGCAACAGCATGAGCAGTGCATCCAACCCCCCCTCAAGTACAATCTTCTCCTGGTTGCTGTCTGCAATAAGTAGCAAATAAAAGAGAGAAGATTATATCAACCTGTTATGCACTTTTCTTCCTTTACTGCCAAATGAGCAATAACTATGAGCTTTTCTATGGAGTTTCATGTAGATGCTACCAAAAGGCATATCAATCAAAGAACTCAAAATCCCGGTATTCGAACAAGATAGTTTACCACCTGGGGAAGTGTGGGTTATTTAACCATTTCTTCAGTTAAATGAAGAAACCAATGAAGGCCATAACACATAAACAAGTAAAACTTAGGGAATAAAAGGAACCTAGCAATCAGAAAAGCAACACCCAGGTAAAGGTTTGGACACTCCAAAGTAACATTGACCAGTTATCCTTCACATACCTTCAGCAGCAAGATTGGCTACCACTTTCACAGCATGAATTTGGACATTCAACTCTTCATTTGTGAGCAAGGACAATATCTTTTGGAGACCAACTGCAAGTAAAAAGTATGGAAGCGGGAAAATTAATTTTTCAAGAAAGATCAATGGAACAGTCATACCAAAGTTTGCCTAGTCTTCACAGACATTTTTTCTGCTATCTTTTTCTGTCAGCAGATTATAGTAATCTCTGTTTACTTAAAAGTTAAAATCAGAGCACATGACCTGGATAACCCCCTTCAACACATTCTTTAAATATTCCTTCATGTGGTGCATGAACAATACAGAGATAAAACTTGAAAGAACAACCTTACCTTCTTCACATATCTTTGCAATGCTACTCCTTTGGCCAAACGAGGAAGATCCACTAGACAAATTTTCTTTTGTATAAGACCTCTTCTCCTGCAAGTCATAAAATCATCAAAAACCTAAAACAATTAAAGAGCACAAATAATAGTTATAACCACTAACCTCAAAGCCATCTTCACATTCAGGAACAACTTTCTTAATATTAACCAGCTCATTTTCAGCGGCCTTCCTTCGCTCTTCCTCAATGGTTATTGCTTGCCTCACGGAATTGACTTCATCTTCTAATCTCTCCTGAAAGTGCACGTTGACAGCACACACTAGGGTCAGGCACACAAATTGATCCAGATGATGAAAATTTTACCTTTTTTCTTGTTTATTTCATGAATAGATAAAATTACCCTGTTCCCTGTTGCCGTTCTCTTCATCGCTTTTTTCTTAATTTTATCCTGCCTTAATTTAAAATTATACACATACCACTCAATTGACAGTTTCCTTTCAGACTTTGGGAAACAAGGACATATACTCATATATTGATCTCTTTTAGCAGTGATACCTTTTCTGACAGTAGATTGCTGCGTTCTGTTTCTAGAGAATGCAATTCATTGACCATAGCCTCATGCAATTGATGCATTTCATGTAACTTTAATTTGAGCCCCGCAATCTCTTTTTGCTCCTGCATCAGTAAGACATAGAAGAATGATGAGAATAAGAGGAAAACTGATTGTTTATGGTTTCAGAAAAGCGGTTTCAGAAAAGCATCAGTTAATCTAACTGTATCTTCAGATGAAGAATGAAATAAGGTTTATATATATGCAATTTCTTGATGCAGCAATCTCACGTTTTTCCTTTCTTGCAAGAAAAGTTCAATCCAGAATTGCATGCTACAAAATCCATCTAAACTGAGGGATATAGAAAAGCAAACAGGAACTGGGGCCTAAAAATTTGCTTCAGCATTAGCTCCAAACAACAGTTACCTGGACTAAACTTTGTTGATCATTGAAGAGCTTTCTTACTGAGTTTAACTGCTCTTCTGCATCAATATATCGAGAGTGTTCATCATCAACCCGCTTGGATAATTGGGCTATCTTTTCCTCGTACATCTGAGTGGTCTCTGCAAGTGCCTTCTGATATCTAGAATTTTCCATCTCAACTTGCTAGTAAGAAGGAAAAAGAGGATCACATTCTCTTCTCTGATAAAATGCAAATGAAATACTAAATGTAATTCAAAGTATTAACCCCATAAAACTGTAATAGCCATCCCTCATATTCACTTGGAAAAAGGAAAGCACTGGTAGTTAACCTGCATTGACATTTGAAGATCAGCTAATATCTTCTTCATTGCTTCCACATGCCCTTCAGCGCTTTCAGCCCGTGCAGATGCAACTTCTGATTGTTTCATAACATCAGCTAGTCTCTGCTCATACATCTGTGTGGTGTCCGCAAGTACTTTCTGATATGTAGAATTTTCTAGTTGCTGTTGCTACTAACAGACAAAATGAAAACATCAGTCTCTCCTCTCACAAAACAGCAGAAATATGAAGGTAGGAGGAAACATCAATGCTGAAAGTGGTACACACAACCTAAGAATCAAACTACTACAAAGTAATCTGAAGAAATATCTTTCTAGGTGAATAAATTGTGATTCCCAGATTTTGATCATTAGTGGACCTAAGGTCCATTTGATATTTCTACTATCACCATCAACACATTTAAAAGCTAGTCTTAGCAACTGAGAACATACTGGCAAGCTAGTTGGAGGTACTTTTGCAAATTACACAAGATAACCATTTTCAATTTTTTGACATGTATTTCTTAAGAGCGGAGAGGTCCTATGTTACCACTATTGCCAATACAATCACACAACATGAAATAAAAGCCACAGAAGAATTTTAGTAAATTTGTCTAAAGCAAAATAGTACCTTTGTGAACTTTAAACTTTGTGCTAGACGGGAAACCTCATCTCTCATGGAATCATTATCATCCTTCTGCCGACTCAATCGAGTCAAGACATCTTTCAACTCATTTGCCAACTTAGCATTCTCCTTCTCTAGCAACTGCAAAAACAGGAGAGGCTATTTATAGAAGGATAGACTGAAAAAACACAAGAAAATTTTGAAAGCTTCTTAACCCCACCAAAAAAAAAAAAAATGGCAAAAATTTGTGAGACATGTACTCTTAAAGAAAACGAAATCAAAATACAAACACATAGAAATTTGTCATGTTTCACATTTAAGGGAACAGAGGCGAACAAACTACTTACCTCTCTATTCTTCAAACTGATTTCAAGTCGTGCAATCTCATCGTTCATCAAATCATTATGATCTTTCAAGCTATTGAGTTCTTCTAAAAGATCTTTCATCTTGGATTCTAGATAATCATTGTCCTTCTCTAAGACCTACAACCAGATACAACTATTCAGGAAGATGGAAATCAATAAATACTCCACATATGATCACGTAAATCCTTATAGTGAATGATTGTCTTCAGAAATGGAGGCTAGCATGAAAGTTGAATTAATAAAGTGAACGCAAGAGGACAAACAAATACCTCAGACCTGGAAACTAAACTCTTTTTTACTTCTGCAAACGATGTTTGGCATTCCAGAAGCTTGGTTTCCATTTCAGTTTTGCAATTCTCTCTCAACTTTTCCTGCTTATCCACTTCTGCAGTAAGATGGTCAACTTGAGTCTCAAGCTTGCGACATAAGCTTTCATAATCAAATTCTTCTTTTAGCTTTACTGCATTTACTACTTTCATGGCCTGCAAAAGTTAGCTTCCCACAAAGTTATTCTCTGTGCGCAAAATTCAGTGAAAAGAAATTCATAGAATTGGTTGATAACATTGGAGTGATTGGACTCATCATTGAACAGAGCAACAAAAACTCTTGTGTTGATCCATTATCACCAGAGTAACAGCCTCATTGCTAACAAGCTAATGAAGGAGCTAACACTTTTAACCAGGATAACATTAAGCAACTTTATGCATTTCACAGTCTAATTTGTGCTGGGAGTGAATTCAGAGGTTAACATTTTCAAAGGTGATAATTGAAGATCCAAAGAATTTCTCAGTTTAGTAGCATGCTGAACAAAAGACCAGAAAGGAACTTACTGAAAACAGAATGTGACAAAAGGTAAGTCTAAGATCATGTCCTGCTGGGAAAACTCCTAATCACATGTATTAAAAATATAAACTTAACACTCTGTCACCCAAATAACTGCATTATGCAATTCAATAAAAAACACTGTATGTACAGCCTGAAGCTATTAGTAATGTGATTATCAGAGGTGATTCCAGAAACCAACTACAATTATTTATACAATTTATACAATTCTGTTTAATTTGAGCTACTACCTTCCCAGACCAGATCACTATCTATGTCTTGTACAGAACACAACAAAGTTGTTTAATAATGCAAGGAAAAGGGGCATATGGAAAAATACCACAGAAACTGAACACTCGTGCTTTCGGGTTGTACTTTAAATAATTTATAGACATGCTAGAAATATGAGTTTCATTGAGAATGAAATTTCTAATACTGGTATGGACACTTAAATGCATAGGAATATTAACTTACCCTTTGTCCAAACATCACAGTGCTTGATGTTTCCGCATGATGTCGAGAAGATGGGCCAATAGTTATTATAAGTGAAGTCCTTGCTGAACCTGGTTGAAGAAACTTAATGTAAATAGATGCACAATGTATTACTGTACTAGGGAAGGATATGAAACAGTTTAGCTGCAAAATATTATACAGTAAATTGAATTACTTATGGTGTTAGTACACACAGAACACAACTAGTCCAACAACAGCCCTTCATGAAAAAAAATTCCACAGTTTATAGTCAATCTCACGTAGTGGACAATGCTTAATCCTTGTTGTTTTCAGTTTACATCAATTCCATATACAGGAAAATTGGTGTCTTGACAAGTAAAATTTTCAATTGTTTTTTGTCTACTCATTATCCCCTCTGGCTGAAAAAAGGACTTTATATCAGAGAGAATGAAGGGGAAAAAAATTATCACACAATTATTTCAGTTTATAGTGAAAATTGGCTATGTGGTAATGAATTAGAGAGAAGGATACTAGCTCTTCCTAGTTATAAAGCCAATCTCACTCAGCTAATATACCTACTCTTCCTAGCTAGAAATGTATTCAAAACTTTACTTCACCAGAAAAAGATGAGTAGACAATGTGATAAGGATCCGCTTACTTTCAGGAGCAGAACTCTTAATCAGATCATACCTCCAAAAGAATCACGAAGCAATCTGGTTAGTTTGGAATCTCTGGTGGGAATATGGGGACTACTTTCAGCCAATGCATTAATACATTTCCCTAAAGAAGTAAGGGAGAGATTTATAAATTTGGCCTCTTCCATCATGTAACCTTCACTCCCTGCAACATGTAAAACAAGATTAAAAAACTTAGCACCAAACAATGAATGAATCAGGAAACAGAAAATAGTAGCTTTATTGAGATTGGAATCAAATGCAACAAACCAGATTTGTCCACTCGTTCAGATCCTGCAAGATCAACTATTAAAAGCTTGCTTTTCCGGATGGTGGGTACTTTGAGGCCTGGTGTACCAGTTTTTCTATCAGTTTCCCCTGAGGAGATGTCACTTACTTCTTGCTCATGCGAGAATCTACGTACATAAACCTAAAAAGCAATAGATTCGAACAACTTACGAGATAGGTAAAAAATTTGCAGGAATATTTCCTGTTTACAACAGAAATATGGTAGACAAATGACATAATTGTAAAAAGGTAAAATATTTTTATGAGGAAATTATACTGTTTTATGTATACCATGAGAATTGCATGACTGCGTGATGATTCTGTATTCATCTTGGTGTTTGCTGCATGGCGATTCGCTTCACCAATTTGTAATAGTTGTAAAAAATGGTCAAGGTTCTGAATTTTTACGACTGTTGCACCAGGAACTAAGACTTCTCCAGTCTTTCCATCCTCAACTATAGGAATATTCGTCTTTTCAGGTGCTAGCAAATCTTGTACAGATTCCATATACAGCTGCAAAACAATGTATCTGTGAGTTTAGAGCAAAGCCAATAGTAAAAGCGTTTGCAAGTTCATTATTCAAACAACTCAAAGAGATTTAGAAATGGCAGAGTTTCCAAGTTCACCTAAAATTAGATATCCATAAGATAAGTGTAAAATTTGGAAAACCAAATTTCCTCTAATATTGAAAGTCACATGTAAGAATTTTCATAATAGGACAACAGAAGCATAACCTAGGATTCTCTGTGAATCAGAAAAGAAACTCTCACCATCATTTTATCAAAGAAAAGGTAATGCAGGCAAGCTAATTCACTAAATAAAATGAAATGGATGTGTTCTCTTATCATACTCAACGAGAACATCAATTGTCAGGTTTAACAACATCAAACAGTTATGATACCTGCAGGAAGGAGATCTCCACAGAATCAGATGTGTGAGATGTATTTGTAATTATATCCTCTAAAGCTCTGACCATGATACCACGCTCTGAAACATCATCTTTACCCAGTCTCCCAAGGGTATATGTCTTCCCAGTACCTGTTTGACCATAGGCCATCACTGTCCCATTATATCCCTCCAACACACTCTGCACAAGTAAAAACAGAAGAATCTCCGTCTAATAAACATCTCATTCATACCATCTCAATGCAGTTCCATCTTTATCTCAGTGTTGTCCAAGCTTACCTCAACTACAGGTTTAGCAACCACCTCATAAACACGCTTTTGAGAAGCACTCGCAGCGAAAACTTCATCAAACCTATACTGCTCAGCACTCCAATTGTGTTTCCTCAACTTCAGTTTGTTGAGCTGCATAAGGAAAGGCATTTCAAATAGGCACTTTTCTATGAATCATTCAAATTGATCAATGGAAGCATTGGAGCAGGGCAGCAAGCAACGCACGAGGAGTCCCCGGTGAAGTTATCCCCTCCGAGAGACCCGTGTAATAGAATATAGTTTGATGTATACAGTCAACAGTCATACATGCAACAGGTACTGATAATAATATATTTAGCCTAAGAATCACCTCGGGCTGTACTTCAACACAATCAGGATAATCGGCTTCTGACAGATCCTCGGCATTTCTTGGTCGAAGTCTGACAGCAACTCTCACTCTTCCTGGTTCTACACCGACAGAATCTTAATCATTATTTACACAGTGAAAACGAAAACAAGATACAAACAAAAAGGATATCATTAATTGACTGCAAGGATCATCATGATTCATGACTACAACTCTGAACCTCCGCTTCAACATTTACCACAATGCACATCACAAAAGGAACGGAGAGAAACCTGGATCGTCATCATAAGGAGACGAGGGCGAAGGCGAAGGGGAGCGAGTACGAGAACTTGGGGTGACGGAGCGTGAACGTCGCGAACTAGCATTATTCAAAGACGAAAACGGAACTCTGGAGCGTACAGAATGAGGAACGGGAGGTTGCGGTTGTTGCTGTCCTCCACCACCACCGCCATTGATGACTGCATTGATACTGCTCCTCGTCGAAACAGCACTCGAACTACTTACAGAAGGTGCACCGTTGGAGAACGAAGAAGAAAGAGGAGGCCTGCCGTGCGAAGAGGACGGCCTTCCACTTCCAGCACCACCCGAGCTTCCTCCTGCTGCTGCTGCTGATAAATTAGGAGCATTGTTCGAACTCGAAGCCACCATTTTTGTGTGTTGTGTCTCTTCTCTCTCACACAGTCACGCACTGAAACCCCACAAAACTGAACTGAAAAGGCGCTGTAATCATTGAGTAGCGTAGCGCAGGAGCTTCTAAAGAGAGAGAGAGAGAATATGATATTTCAGTGGAGGAGGGACACAGTCAAAATTAAAAAATGGAAGGAATGAAAATGAACGTGTCGTTGAGGCCGGCACGATTGAGGCAAACATGGAAATCTGGTTACTTGTTAGTTAGTTCCTTCCATTTTTAAATTTATTAATAACGTTAATACAAATATTGGATTAATAACGTTCCCGCGTAGGTTCGTTATTTTGACCTTCCATTGATAGTAGAAGAAATAAATTCAAAAGTTCAGTAAAAATTTCTATTAAGGGCGACGTTAAAATTTTAAAATTCCTTTAAAAGGTATAAATTTATATGAATGTGTTCGATAAATATCTAAAGACATATTTACTCATTTAAAATAAAATTCATTATTTCATTATTATTATTTTCTTGAAAAATATTTCATTATCTTACTCAAGTCATTGTTATGAAACAACGTGTTCTTTCTCTGAGTGAAGGCTGTTCTGTTCTTAGTTCTATCAGCGCCTGCTACATTACCAGAGCCCAAAAATTGATATTTCATCAATCATAGGGTAAGTATTGATTGACTCTTTTCAAGTTGAGCTGGAGGCAATTACCTCCGTCGATTACAAATTGAGAGATAAAAAGAAAACAGAAGTAAAGAAGAAAAACTTGGGGATTGGATTTTTTTTCTCTCGGAATAATTGAGAGAGCTCAAGATAGCATCACCACTGTTTGATTTGATCTTGATGGAATTATGAGCTTTTTGGAAGCCCTAATCGTAAAATCGGAGGTACAGCAAGCAGGATTCTATGGATGGTGACTCCAGGGGTGCCATGGATGAATTCACATTTGTCGCCTTTGTTTGTTCTGTATTTAGTTTCGTTCCCTGAATTTTTTGGATGAATTCACGTTTAAAGTGAAATTTTTTTATTGATAGTTGAGTCCTAAAAAAAGAGGGTTGATCTTTCGTGGAAGTTTAATTGGAGGAGACTTCTTAACCTATGAACTAATGGAGAAGCGGTGAGTAAAGTAATTAAGATGATAATGAAATAAATATTTTTATTTTAAAATCGGTAAATAGGTATTTAGATATTTATTTAACACATTAACATAAATTTATGCCTTTTAAAGAAATTTTAAAAATTTAACGTCATTTTAAGGAATTATTAATCTTATTACACCCTTAATAGGAATTTTCTCTTGAAAATATTTCTTCCTCTATTTAAATGGAAGAATGTATATTTTTTATAATATAGTTTTAAATTATACTCTTTTATGGGTAAAGACTGCGTGTGTATGTTTGAGCATAATTCAATATCTTCCTGAATTTGTATGAAAAACAAAAATATCTTCTAATTTCAGTTCTTATCATTGATAGAAATGAGTGTTGAAACACCTAAAATCCAGTGTTCCACTCACAATTAAATATGTGAGGAGGGACACTATCCTATTGAACTTCGAGGTAGTTTTTGAACTTCTCCATTTATTTACTTTTACCTGAAAGATCCCATAACTTTTCGAATTCCCTTTCTGTGTTTTTAGTATTTGTAGTATTTCCATTCCACCGCTCTTATTCCAGCTTTGGTTTACAATTACAAACACAGTGTAAGTTGAAGCTGAAGATGTCAATCCCAATGACCTCATCCATCAGCCTAATAATGAAGACAAAAAAGAGTGCTCTTCATATAATTACAAGTTACAAAAAAGGTTAGAAGAACAGTTGTTTTATGTACTTATAAAACACTTATTTAATAAAGGGGGTAAGGGTTATTTTGAAAGATTCTACCAAGTCAAGTCATTCAATTCAGTGGGATGAGATGTGAACTTCTATGCAATAGCCGTCCATCAACTATAGTGGCAACTTTACACGTCTGCCGCGATTGACAATGAATGAATCCATGCTGTGAGGTGAGGCCCTACGTGGTCGGATCGGATCGGATCAAATGCTACTCTACGAATTAAAGATTCAAACCCGAATCGAGCACTAGTTAATTGATTAATTACAAATAAACTCATCATAAATGTCACGAGCTCAAACCCAATAACAGGAGGAAAACAAATTCAAATTTGAAGAGCTGTGATTTGTCATTTTTACCTATTTTATAAATTTTTATGGTAAACTAAACACAAACTTCGTCTACGTTTAGTTTACTACTGTTTGGTCTTTGTCGTACACCTGTGCAAGCGGCACAGCATGTGAGATTCAACATGGGTTGCCGGCCCCCAACTGTAGAAGAAGCTGTACAACGTTGCTATCATCATACTCTATCATCTGTTTTTTCTTCATTTACATAACATTGACCAAGCCAGGCAAGATAAAGTAGTTTTAGATCCCAATTCTACTCTAATCAATCACCAAAAGTGCACTAAGTGTGGCAAGCAATTCTCACTAGACTGCTTTCGCCCGCACGTCGCCAATCAGTACACACCGCCACACAATGGCTTTAGTAAGCAAAATTTGAGTCATAAGATTCTGTTGCTTACTTAACAATGTATACAACCAACCTCTGCCAAAATTTCTTGCAGGAACTTTTAAACCCGTCCAACCCGGCAATCCATCGTTGCACGGGTGCGTCTGCCGAGGTAGACATTACTACTTCTGTCTCTGCACACTTTTTGAAGAAATTGAACCTCTATATCCTTTCAGCCACAGCAACTTCAGCTCTTCCAACCTAGTGCTCGGAGATTGGACGGTTTAAGTTCGACGTGCTTTCCAAGGCTGTTACAAGATAACCAACTTATAATGTCATGGAAATTGATGACAATTTTCATCAATCTGCTAATAGATCAGTGAAAATGTATGGAAGATCTTGTATCTACATCATGTTAGAAACTGAAAAAATTTAATGAGGGTTATTTCATTGCATTATATGCAGTCATCTGAAAACAATTGTTGATAAGTTGAAGTTTGAGCATCGGTGATACAAGATACCTTGGCCCATATAGAAGAGAAGGGAAAATTAATCAAATGAAGAAAGTAACAGAGTGCATAAACATTTCCCAGAAACAACATATGTAAACAGTTGCCAAAACACTTACGCAAGATCTGATGGAAGCCTGAAAGCCCCAATACGTACACGCTTCAGCGCATGGACCTGAGAGAAGGGAAAACTGAAGCATACTCGACTCTGTTGAAAACAAATCTAAATACAATCTATTCACACTTTTACAACAAATGCATAAATTCTTAAAAGTATACGTAAATAAGAAAACGCAACAATTCATTTAATATTAGCCAAGAACCTAAACCTTGTCAACTCAAATACTTGAGCAACAAATGGGAGGCCAAAAAAAAAAAGAGAAAGAAAGGAGGATCTTATAATTTATCATTGCAGAAGCATTTTCAGAAGAGAAACACATACAAACAAAAGTACCTCGAGTCCAGCACTTTTCACTAGTTCTCGCACTTCATGGTTTCTTCCCTCATGCACCTGCACAAATGCAAGACAATGAAGGTCTGTTAAAAAAAATACGCCACTTCTTTGTCTTCACAAGGGATAGCAGGACAGGAAGTTGGTATGGGCATTAGAAGAATGATCAGTCCCTGCTAATAAGCTCATCACTGCTCCACCTAGATGCCAAAAATAGGCAACGGTTTAAACACTTAAATTAAGACTTTATTTCCTTTGTGACCACTGCCAACAGAACTGGAGCAACAATTTAACTATTTTTCACCGTTCCTTCATTTTTTGGAGGGAAGAGAGTTGGGGAGAGAAAAAGGTAATAATATTGAAAGACATGGGAGAGATGATATGGCAGAGAAAAGCCAAAAAGATGCAAACAAACAAGTGCCTCAATTGTTTGAATGAGTCTATTTATTCAAGAGCAGGCAAAAAACATACCACAATGCAAATTCGAGGCCTTGATATATCTGGCTGTTGTGGCAGCAACTCTACAACTTCTGGGGTGCATCGAACACCGTCAACAACAGTCCCTTCACTAATGGTGATCAAGTGCTGCTTATGGACAGAACCATCTATGGTTGCAATATATCTATAATAATAGATGTAAAGTTTAGTGTCCAAAGGCAATAAATAAAAAAACAGTATATGTTGAGTAAATGCTGATGTTTCCCTGCTGAACTAGCTTATAACAAAGCAGAATGAAAATTCAAAAAAGTGGATGTGACAAAATGATCAAAAGCGAAACCTCTAGCCAATATGACAAGGACTAGCAGAAGAGTTATTTGCAGTAAATTGGTTAGAGAAAGCTTTTAGCGAAATGTCACTCAGATCAAGGACAGAAAAGGTAATTCAAAAGAAACTTACTCCTTTGTCAAATTCGATGAAGGATGTGAGAGCTTCTGAGCGAAATCCCCTGAAACAGATATAATATATTGAAATTTGAGAAATTTCTAGTAGTTACAAAAGACATGTAGATTGATGAAGATGCCCCCAGGCAAGCATACCATCATTTGTCACTATGATTAACCCAGTAGTAGCCACATCAAGACGACCAACAGTAAATAGTCGAGGTTTTGGTAGTTCTGGGTTCCTTTTATCCTGTGAGAAATGCAAAACCAGTGAGAGAGCAAGTTTACAAGCTTAAAATGCTATAAACCAAATTATTTGAAGAGACATATTAATTCACATGAAAGGGCAAGTATAAAAAGAATAACATAATTCAAATACGCGTACCCAACTCTTCATGAAATCATCAAACAGAGACAACACAGACTTCTTTTCTTGTTCTCCAGCTGAGCAAATGTACCTAAAAAACTACACAACATTATGAACTTAACAGTAAAACTGTAGCATTCAAATTTTAGAATCTCAAATACTAAATAACTACTAGGATGTATTAATTTCACAAACCCTTTTGGCTTGTTTAGGGCAAAATAGACTTTAGGAGGTAGTCTCTTGGGCAAGCGGCTTCCATTAACATATATCTCATCCCTCACAGGATCAACTCTGGTCTGAACAATCAATCAGCAGAAGTCTGAACAATCAATCAGCAGAAGCAAAAGAAGAAACCATATCGAAAATCTTTAAGCATGAAAACAACTGAAAAAATCTCTTTCTTAACGTCATAGACAAGGAATTTTCATTGCATAAAGACAAAGATTGAATCTCACAAACCTGAGGAGTATTGCAAACTGAACCATTAACAGTCACTTTGCCTCCAAAAATAAGCTCATCACTGCTCCGCCTAGATGCCACTACCAAAACAAACCACAAACCATTCTGATAAATACATATTCTCACATATTTCATTCTCATTCACAGTTAATCACAAAGGAAACCCAATAATTATTTAGGAAATGCTACAAATAGATAATTATCCATTCAAAATAACTGTATGCTACATTACATGCATAAATGATAAATTCCACAATTAGAAAGCAGTTAGTGGAGAATGTTTCTTGGCCTTTACCTCCGGCAGCAGCTAGGACCTTATTAAGACGCTGAGGAGGATCCCGGAAATTCTCATTATAAAAGCGGCGAGCCGCCTTGGAGAGCCTTGGCTTAACAGAGGAAGCCACCGGCTTGGCTTCGGAATCTTTGCCTTTGCCTTTCTGTTTTATTTTCTCTTTCTTCTTCTTATTCCTGGTCTCTGCAATCGCCATTGCTTTAAGTAGACTCGCCGGAGGAGTAGACTGGAGGGTGAGGTTGCCCTTCTCGTCTCTGACAATCCATGGGATGTATAATTGACCAGGCAATTCAGTACCAGAGTCATGGTCGGAGCTCGGGGAGGGAGCCTCGCTGGGTTCTGGCCGGGGCTTTGGCTTTGGCTTTGGCTTGGGAGGGGCAAAGGTGATATTGAATTCAGTCGTAGAGGAGGAAGAGAGGGAGGCGGTGACAATGGTGCGGATATGGCGGGGCGTGCAGCGGGTGAGAGAAATAGCGGGTCTAGAGAGGTGGATTGTGGTGAAAGCGGTAGATGCAGCCGCCAACGCCGCCGCTAGTGCCGCCATGATTCGTCTGTGCAGTGGTGGAAGGGAAACTGGAGATGGATATAAAAGCTTCTTCGGGGTTTTAGCTTAGTTTTTTAGTTGATCGAGATAACGAGAGGGAGATTTTCCTACGGAAATGTTATTTACAGGCCATTTTTTATTATTCGTAGGCTACTTTTTAAAATTTTTATATGTAAATTTACATATTTGCCCATTATAGTTTTTAACTTTATAAAAAAATTACCCAACTTTTTTAACTCCAGGAAAATCGCCCCGGCCAGGCGATTTTCCAAGATAAAATTGGTGTCCTGTGGCGATTTTCCCTAAAAAAAAGGCCACAGTACAGCGTTTTTTTCAGGTTTTCCCGATCATTCGTCGGAAAATCATTTTTCTGGCGAACAACCACTAAATTTTCGAAAAAATCGATTTTTTTGGGGAAAATCGCCTGGCCTGGGCGATTTTCTCAGGGAAAATCGCCTATGAGAAAATCGCCTTCCCTGAGTTCAAAAAGTTGGGTAAATTTTTTTTTTATAAAGTTAGAAACTATCAAGGGTATATTTGTCTTTTCACCACTTAAAATTTTAAAAAGTGGCCTGTAAATAACATGCCTCCAACGAATAAGATGGCTCAAAATACAACCTTTTGCTCATATATGATGTATCTGTCTGATCAATTAGATTTGAGAATCAATTCATTGGAAGTTGAAACCATTATTATACAATCCAAACCCATGAAGCTATTGCTTCAGCCACATCGAAGGTTCATCTGGATGAGGTCTTTGCGTTGCAAAATCTGTATCCTCTAGTGCAAGTATCACAAAGAATCATGATGGTAGCCGTGGAGAAGAGATGAGTCGATGTTTGGCAGAAATCCGTTTAGGCAATTTGTTTTTGTGACGAAAGCCACCTAGGAACATCGTAGGTTAACTATAGTAATTAGCGGGTAAGGGGTTAGAGGTTAATTAGAGTTAGATATGTGTCAGAATTCTATTGGTGAAGTAGGAAGTGGAATAGAGAAAACCCGAAGCGTCTTGATCCAACATACTAATTAATAAAGGGTCGCGATCCCCCAATTACTTAATCGGTTGTTCCTAAGAAAAAAAGAAAGGCTGACAAATATTTCGATATAATTAACCATAATTGTAATATTTTACGAGTATCGTATACATATTTATTCTATTCTTTTCCATTTAGTTTGTAATTGTTTTGGGTTCGATGTCATAGCCAAGCGGTTAGTGCCACAGACTAGTTTCCTGCATGTTGCAGGTTCGAAACCTACCATGAATAGTAAAAATGTAATAGGAGTGGGATTCAATGGGCCCCAAATTTTAAAAAGGCATATATCTCTGACAAAAATAAGAGTTTTTTATTTTTATTTTTTTATCTAATATATTTTTTGTTTTAATTACTTTTATTAAATAATTATAATAGTTTTTTCATCATTAATGAGCGTATATGCTTCCTTACTTTGACCTTTCCGCAATGCTTCGTACCAGATGTGGCAGTCAGGTGGGTACGTGTCGAACTCAAAAGAAATATCTGGTCCCTTTTCTTCCATCTGTCTTTCATGCAGCATAACTTACAAAATAAACGGAAGAATCCGATTGAATTACCCAAACTACCCTTTAGTTGTCAAATAACATTTTTTCTTTTGTAATATTTTCAAAAATAATACCGAATATATATATATATTTTTTTAAAATAAAATTTAAATGATATCTACCTATTATAAGGATATTGGCTTAACGAGGTAGTATCAAAGATTAGAAATATAATGAAAATTTACGTGACATCTTTGAAATTTTATGCAAGTTAAAATTGCAATGTGATTCTTAGCTTCACTTGTTTTGGAAATATGGAAAAAAGTAAGAAATACTAACCAAAAAAGTATGCAGTGACATAGTTATTATTATATATTATTAAAATTTGAATTTAGCTAAAGTTTTTAAAATTTTTTTTACATAAGTAAGCGCTAGTATATACAGAAATTCTATTTTTAGAATAAACATTTCTAGTTTGAACTGCTATATTATGGTCAGATAGTAATTATTAATTAAGTTTAATAATTGCAAATATGAGAGATGGTTGGGACTTGGGGGTTGAGAGTTGAAGTTTGGGGTTGTGTATAATGAGGTCTTATAATTATGAATTTATGGTTTCGAACCTTGAAAATATAAAAGTTAAAAAAAAAAAATTTAAAAGAAGAAATTACAAATATTATAGCTTCCCCACTATGCTTTTAAAGAAAAAAATAATGGCAGGCAAATTAATAAATGCCTTTTTTACTTCTCTCATAGACCGTGGTTTTTTTTCCCAAAAAAAGGATAAAATAAATAAATAAAAGGACAAAATAGTAAATTAGATCATCACCGTTTTACCTTGACTCCTCCCTATTTAAGCGGCCAAACACGATTCAAGGCAGCATCCCCAAGAGGAAAGGAAACACAGCAGCTGAGCAAAGGAAAGTGCAACACCAAAGATGAAAAGAGGATCTCTAATGCTACCCTACGCACTTGGTGTTGCCATCCTGATCCTAACCTTCTCAGCTTCTTATTCCCATGGCCATGGAGGTCCGGCGGAACTGGAAGAAGAAGAAGAACCAATCACGATACGCCAAGTCACCGACGACCACCACACCCTATCTTCAGCTTCTTCTTCTTCTTCTTCTCATCACAACCTCTTAGGCACGGCTACGGAGCTTCGGTTCAAGTCGTTCATCCGGGACTACGAGAAAAGTTACTCCACCCACGAGGAGTACGTCCACCGCCTGGGGGTGTTCGCCAAGAATCTCCTCGGGGCGGCGGAGCACCAGGCGATGGATCCGACCGCCGTCCACGGCGTCACCCAGTTCTCCGATCTCACCGAGGATGAGTTCGAGACTATGTACATGGGCGTTAAAGGCGGCGCTGGTGTCGGTGTTACTACGGGCGCTGCGACGGTGCCGCAGGCGGATGGTGCGAGTGAGTTGCCGGAAGATTTTGACTGGAGAGAAATAGGTGCTGTAACTGACATCAAGATGCAGGTAAGATACATATATATAAACACACACACACACCTTTACTTCAATTTGTAATTTCAGAAAGTTAGCATTTGGAAAGTTTTCCCAATAATATTACAAATAGGGGTCTATTTAATTATTTATTTGTGTCACTCATTTAAATTTTGGCTTTTTTTTTTTTTTTTGAAACATTTCACTTTTGGACTTGTCAAAAAATACAACTCTAAAATGTTTATGTTCTTATTATAAATTATTCGTGTAGGATCTATGTTTCGGGGGTTAGGAGGTTATTGTGTCCATTCTTCCCGTTTCAATCTTGTTCTGTTATATTTTTGTAGAAAGAATCTATGAACCCGCTAAAGCTCACAGAGGCAATCATCATAATCTATTTATATGGAGACATGTTGCATCATTTCATACATTGTCTGAACATAATAATTATTGGTCAAAAAAGGTGTACTTACTGGCAATAAGAATTTACAAGTAGAGAGGAGAAATTCCAGAGTAGCTAGCATGGATAATTTCTTCAATGGCATTCCTTGAATTTCTACTCTTGAAAATTACAGGGGCAGTGTGGATCGTGCTGGGCATTTAGTACTACCGGAGCTATCGAAGGAGCAAACTTCATCGCCACCGGGAAGCTCCTCAGCCTGAGCGAGCAGCAGCTCGTTGACTGTGATCACAGTGTTAGTTAATTAATTTCTCTTCAACTTTACATTTTAATCTCCTAATTCACACTAATTAACTCCCTTTTCCGTCTCATCCCCGGCCTGAATTAAGTGTGACCTACAAGAGAAAGACGCCTGCGATTCAGGGTGCTCCGGCGGGCTAATGACCAACGCTTACAACTACCTGATATCCGCGGGAGGGATCGAGCAGGAGGAAACCTATCCTTACACCGGAAAACGCGGACAATGCAAATTCAGCCCGGATAAAATCGCAGTCCGAGTCCGCAATTTCACGACCATTCCGGTTGAGGAGAGCCACATTGCCGTCACTTTAGTGCGTAACGGTCCACTTGCAGGTGAAAATGAGTTTTTAACCCTCCCTCCCTCCCTGCCATAATAGAGAGTTCGGTTTTAAGTTGTACCTTGTGATTCATAATACTTTGTGATTCATAATCATAAAAAAGTTGATAATCCAATAATTTTGTTGCTTGTAGTGGGATTGAACGCGGTGTTCATGCAAACCTACCTTGGCGGGGTGTCTTGTCCTCTGATTTGCTCGAAGAAAAGGTTGAACCATGGAGTTCTTCTGGTGGGGTACGGGTCGAAGGGGTTCTCGGTCCTTCGGCTCGGGTACAAACCGTACTGGGTTCTCAAGAACTCTTGGGGAAAGCGGTGGGGAGAGAACGGGTACTACCGGCTTTGCAGGGGTCACAATATGTGTGGAATTAACACGATGGTTTCAGCTGTGGTGACATAGAGATAGACGGATTATGTCCTAGGTAGTTGTGTTCTTCAAAATCCTTCCTCAGCTAAGATTTCTTTGATGATATTAATTTCGTATGAGTTCTGGAAGTGGAATGTGTTTTAGTATGTTCAGTTTAAATGTAATGTTAAAATGTTATGTTATTATATTTTGGATCAAGTTAAGAAATAATATTTAAGAAGGGATGTGGGGAGGGCAATAATGAAGTTGTTTGCCACAATTGTTGGAATATTGGTTCCATCTAGGGGTGTCAAATGGACGGGTTGGGCGGGTATTAAATGGGTGTTAAGTTAATGGGTACCCATTATCCACTCAATTAATGATTTTAACTCAAATGGGTAATAGGTAGTTATGGGTACACATGAGTACCCATAATACCCATTATACAAAAATGTAAAGCTTATTTAATAGTTTATTAATAAAAAAAATTTTAAACTTTTTTTTTAATTTCATTTTAATTTTTTTTAAAGTGAATTTTAATTCTTTGAATATATTCTAAAATTTGAAATATTAAATTTTATATACTTTTATATTTAATTGTATGTAATTTTTTTGTCGAAACACAATTTTTAATTTTTTTATATTTATATAAACCCGTGCATGCCCCGACACCGAAACTGGGCCCAAGGCCATAAACTTGGCCCGAGGCCCAAAACTGAGCCCGGGCTGAAACTGGATCCGCCCCGAAATCGGTCAAAAATTGGGCCCGAACTGGGCCTGCCAGACCCGGCCCGGCCCAAACCCAAACCCGGCCCTAAACCCGAACGAATTTTGAATTAGTATTATAAGTAGGTAATTTAAAAATATTATAAAAAATAAATGGAAAAAAAAAACGTAAAGTAATTGTAGGACACGAAAAATAAAGAAAAAGAAAAATAAGTTTGAAGAAAAAAATAAAATGGGCACACTAAAGTATGTGAGTTGTTGGTTTTTTTTTTTGTTTTTTTTTTTATACTTTTAAGGGTAATTGTGGATGAGTATTTTTGATACCCATGATGGGCGGGTTTTAGGGTACCCCTAAATCCGCTCATTACATATTTAGCCCAAATCCACCCAGCCCATTATTTTTTAAAGTGAGTTTTATTGGGTTAATACCCAATGAGTTTGGGCGGTTTTTGGGTTAGTGGGTTTTTTTGCCACCCCTAGTTCCATCTTATTAGAAATGTAGTTCAAAATTCATTAAACACGGAACAACTTTGTAATTTGTATGTTCCGGAAGTGATGTTTCTGGGGAAAGTTGGAATGTTGACATAGTGAATCTGCCGTCTATGATGAAAATTCTGGGAACTTTCATGGGATTTTATGATATCCGAATGATATTATCATTAGAAAATTGGCTGAAAATATATTATTTTCAGTCGTCAATGACGAACCAAAAATAAATTAAAAAATTCCGACCTGCCGGATTCGAACCAGCGACCTAAGGATGGCCATTGATGAACAACTACAGTCCTCCGCTCTACCAACTGAGCTAAGGTCGGATTTGAAACTAAAACGGAAAATTAAATTTTTAACTCTATTCTTGAAAGACAAAATTACATCTCAGTCCTCAATGTTTTGTTAAATCATATGTCAACCTCTGAAGTTTGATTATTATATTATCATATGGATATCTAAAATTGACCTTGATATCGACGCCATAATCTTTTATAAACAATAAGATAACATGAACTTACAAAAAAATTATATTAGTGACAAAAAAGAGTTCATAACTAATAATAGGTATTATACCATTATTTTTCATCTTTTATTGTTTATAGAAGATAGTATACATTTCCAAGCATTGAAATTGTACTCTTAAATTTTTTTGAAATACTATTGACTTGTAAAATTGAGAATAGAAAGTACAATTGTAAAGTAATATTTACAACTGTAGATATTTATCATTACCAGAGTTGGAACAAAAGTATCAATATTTAGAACGCTGTTAATCAAGACGAAATCTCTTTAAAGTTATTGTAACAAGGAAAAATGATGCTATCACATATAGTCCAATTAAATTGGTTGATATTGCCAATTTTATTTTTTTTTTTACATATCAAAAAGATCCTGAGCTAAAGGACCCCCAAATGGATCATGTGGATCCGAAAGATTAATTACGGGAGTTGTTTCTTCTTTTTCTATTTGTTTCATTGTTTTATACATTTGATAAAATTTTTTAAAATCTTCGTCATCGTTCTCTTGTTGTGTTTTTTCTGGAGTTCGTGAAGTTGAGTCTTGAGAGGATTGAGTTATTTGAGTAAGGTGTTGTTGCACAAGTTTGTCTGTAATTGGAGTGGTAGATTGAGCCTTAGCTGGAGTATCATGAGTAATTGATGGTGAAGGATTCGCCTTAGAAGCATCTTTGACTGCTTTTTTGAGTGTTGGAATAGATTGAAGATAACTGATAACCAAATCAGGCCCACAATTATCACTGTTGTAGTTTGGCCACCATTTGATGCGGAAATCACGGATGAGTGCACATAGTTGTCCTTGAGTGATTGACTTTATTTGAAAACTCCAAGCAAAAATCCAAGGAACCCTGAATTCTGCATGAAAAACAATTGGAGTACGAAAACCCAGACGAGAAGACATATTTCTCGCGTAGATTTCCAAGCCTCTTTCAGCAATTGGAGTATAAATTTGATTAGTAGGACCAAAGTAATCCTACCAGTCATAAAACCAATCAGGAAAATTAATTTTATCACAATTTGAAGTAAAATTCATGAACCATGAGTGATCAAAACCCCTGTAGTAAAGAGCCCGATACCAGGCTAGAATGTAGTCAAAGTAATTAAACCCATATGGGATATAATTAACAGAGAAGGAGTGTCGTGTATGAATTGAGTCAAATTCTCTAGGATGACAAATCTTTTTTATTATAAATTTGGAATAGGAAATACGGTATGGATTATTTTTATTTGGAATATGAGTAATATCTACAAAATTAGTATATACAAGAATAAGTTCATAATATGTTTGAGTCTTAGAAATATCGTCAGCAAACCACTGACAATTTGGTGAAAATAATCTTTGAGTAAAGTTTTTGAGAATAGGAATATTTGGTAGAGTAGTATATGGAGTTTGAACAAGATATTCGAATTTGGATTTAGTTACATAAGGAGTAGTAGATGATTTTTGGATTGGAGTATTTTGGAGTTTTGCTGATGGAGTTTGAGCTGCATGAATATACGTAAGTGGAGGAAAATCTGGGATTTGAGTAGTTGGAGTAGGTGGTTTAGGAATTACTTCCTTTTTCATCTCATAATCTTTCACGAATTTTGGAGTAGGTGGAGTAGGAGTAGAAGTAGAAACAACCAGGGTTTTCCCCCGATCTCTAAAAGCCATTTTGTTTTCCTGTGAGAAATTCACGAGTGGGAAAATCGGGTAAAGAATTAGTTGAGCCTTTAATAAATTCAATATTGAAATCAAAAACAGATAAAATTGCTTGCCATCTAGCAAAGATTTGCTTAAAGACAAGATTTTTCACATCTTTTTGCAAGATTTCTTTTGTTGACTTGCAATCTACGCGGAGTAAAATTTTTTTATTGTATAAATCATCTTGAAATTTTGAAATACACAAAACAATCGCTAAATTTTTTTTTTTTAACAATTGAGTAATTTTTCTGTAGTCCTAACCAGACACCAGAATGATACCTAACTAACTGCTCATTAGTAGACTCTTGTATCCGTTGTTTCAAAATACCCCCATACCCTATGTCAGATGCATTAGTCTCAACGATCATGAATGCATATGGATGAGGAATGCCTCAACATGAAAGTGTTTTAATTTTCTCTTTTATTTCTTTTACAATATTAGTATGCACATGAGTCAATGCTGGTGGTTCTTTTTGTAGCCTCTGAAATAAGGGAGCACACAAAATTCATAATTTTGGGAAAAATTCATAAATATAATTTAAACATCCAAGAAAACGTTGTTGTTGATTTTTATCTTTAATCTCATCTGAAAATTTGTTAGTAAATTCTAGAGATCTTTGTATTGGTTTAATGAGTCCTAAATGAATGTCATGACCTAAAAATCTAATTTTTGTTTGAAACAATTTCATTTTAGTTGCTGATAGAACCAAACCATTTTGCTTTATTACATTAAAAATAATATTTAAATGCTTAAAATAATTTTTTCAATGAGTCCGAGAAAACCAGAATATCATCAATATAAACAATAACAAAAGATGAGTAATTGTTAAAAATATCATTCATAATCCTCTGAAATTCAGAGGGTGCATTTTTTAAACCAAAAGGTAAAGCATTCCATTCATAATGTAATTACTGTATGAAACACTCATTTTTAATTTTAGAAAATATTTCTTATGATGTTATTTTAGGAAATCTATTTTTATTTCAAATTACTCCTTTTAAAAAGACTACTGAAGGTATTTATACAAAAATTTTAGGAAATAAATTTTGGTTTCCATTGATTCATCCTATTAAACAAATAGAAATGGATTTATTACAGTCAAACTCAATTTATAAACAAATTCATCTTTTACAAACAAAAAAGAAGTCAATAATGTTTTTAAAAGAAGAATTAAGTTTTTCAAGGATTGAGGAACAACTACAGCAAATTAATACTCAAGAAAAAATAAAAGAATTAGAAGAAAAGTTTAAAACTAATATTTGTTCTGATCATCCCAGTGCTTTTTGGGATCGTAAAAAGCATGTCGTAAATTTACCATATGAAAATGATTTTGATGAAAAAATGATTAAAACTAAGGCACGACCAATTCAAATGAATTCTGAATTATTAGAATTTTGTAAAAAAGAAATCCAAACTCTTTTAGAAAAATCACTTATTAGAAAATCACAATCTCTTTGGAGCTGTCCAGATTTTTATGTTAATAATCAAAATGAAAAAGAGAGAGGTATTCCAAGATTAGTTATAAATTATAAACCATTAAATAAAGTACTTCGATGGATTCGATATCCAATCCAAATAAAAGAGATTTACTAAATCGACTAGTATCAGCAAAGGTTTATTCAAAATTTGATTTAAAATTCGGTTACTGGCAAATTCAAATTGCTGAGAAAGACAGGTATAAAACTGCATTCACAGTTCCTTTTGGTCATTATGAATGAAATATTTTACCTTTTGGTTTAAAAAATACACCCTCTGAATTTCAGAGGATTATGAATGATATTTTTAACAATTACTCATCTTTTGTTATTGTTTATATTGATGATATTCTGGTTTTCTCGGACTCATTGAAAAAACATTTTAAGCATTGAAATATTATTTTTAATGTAATAAAGCAAAATGGTTTGGTTCTATCAGCAACTAAAATGAAATTGTTTCAAACAAAAGTTAGATTTTTAGGTCATGACATTCATTTATGATTCATTAAACCAATATAAAGATCTCTAGAATTTACTAATAAATTTTCAGATGAGATTAAAGATAAAAATCAACTACAGCGTTTTCTTGGATGTTTAAATTATATTTATGATTTTTTTCCCAAAATTACAAATTTTGTGTGCTCCCTTATTTCAGAGACTACAAAAAGAACAACCAGCATAGACTTATGTGCATACTAATATTGTAAAAGAAATAAAAGAGAAAATTAAAACACTTTCATTTTAGGCATTCCTCATCCATATGCGTTCATGATTGTTGAGATTGATGCATCTAACATAGGGTATGGGGGTATTTTGAAACAACGGATACAAGAGTCTACTAATGAGCAGTTAGTTAGGTATCATTCTGGTGTCTGGTTAGGACCACAGAAAAATTACACAACTGTTAAAAAAGAAATTTTAGTGATTGTTTTGTGTATTTCAAAATTTCAAGATGATTTATACAATAAAGAATTTTTACTCCGTGTAGATTGCAAGTCAGCAAAAGAAATATTGCAAAAAGATGTGAAAAATCTTGTCTCTAAGCAAATCTTTGCTAGATGTCAAGCAATTTTATCTGTTTTTGATTTCAATATTGAATTTATTAAAGGCTCAACTAATTCTTTATCCGATTTTCTCACTCGTGAATTTCTCACAGGAAAACAAAATGGCTTTTAGAGATCGGGGGAAAACCCCGGCGGTTTCTACTTCTACTCCTACTCCACCTACTCCAAAATTCGTGAAAGATTACGAGATGAAAAGGGAAGTAATTCCTAAACCACTTACTCCAACTACTCAAATCTCAGATTTTCCTCCACTTACGTATATTCATGCAGCTCAAACTCCATCAGCAAAACTCCAAAATACTCCAATCCAAGAACCATCTATTACTCCTTATGTAACTAAATCCAAATTCAAATATCTTGTTCAAACTCCATATACTACTCCACCAAATATTCTTACTCTCAAAAATTTTACTCAAAGATTATTTTTACCAAATTGTCAGTGGTTTGCTGACGATATTTCTAAGACTCAAACATATTATGAACTTATTCTTGTAGATACTAATTCCGTAGATATTACTCATATTCCAGATAAAAATAATCCAGATCGTATTTCCTACTCCAAATTTATGATAAAAAAGATTTGTCATCCTAGATAATTCGACTCAATTCATACACGACACTCTTTCTCTGTTAATTATATTCCAGATGGGTTTAATTACTTTGACTACATTCTAGCCTGGTATCGGGCTCTTTATTACAGGGGTTTTGATCACTCATGGTTCATGAATTTTACTTCAAATTGTGATAAAACTAATTTTCCTGATTGGTTTTATGACTGGTGGGATTACTTTGGTCCTACTAATCAAATTTATACTCCAATTACTGAAAGAGGCTTGGAAATCTATGCGAGAAATATGTCTTCTCGTCTGGGATTTTGTACTCAAATTATTTTTCATGCAGAATTCAGGGTTCCTTGAATTTTTGCTTGGAGTTTTCAAATAAAGTCAATCACTCAAGGACGGCTATGTGCACTCATCCGTGATTTCCGCATCAAATGGTGGCCAAACTACAACAGTGATAATTGTGGGCCTGATTTGGTTATCAGTTATCTTCAATCTATTCCAATACTCAAAAAAGCAATCAAAGATGCTTTTAAGGCGAATCCTTCACCATCAATTATTCATGATACTCCAGCTAAGGCTCAATCTACCACTTCAATTCCAGACAAACTTGTGCAACAGCACCTTACTCAAATAACTCAATCCTCTCAAGACTCAACTTCACGAACTTCAGAAAAAATACAGCAAGAGAATGATGACGAAAATTTTAAAAATTTTTATCAAATGTATAAAACAATTAAACAAATAGAAAAAAAAGAAACAACTCCCGTAATTAATCTTTCGGATCCACATGATCCATTTGGGGGTCCTTTAGCTCAGGATCCTTTTGATATATTAAAAATTAAATAAATAAAAAAAAAGAAGAAGGAAAAAAGACCCGCAAAAATAATTAAAGGGGCATTTTTGTAAACTCACAGGTAGTAAGTGACACATGCAATGACTCAACTACAGGAACTCATGACGTAGGGCGGCGGATTTCAATTCTCGGACTCCAAATGAAGACGGACTTCAACAACTAATTAAATTTAGCTTACTCATTCGGCCTATAAAAGAGGAACGACTCCACTACTCAAGGACACCGATCGAAAATTCTAGTTCTGAAAGACTCTCATCTACTTGTAAACATTTTCTTTCTTTCATACCTTCACTTGTATTCCACTCTATTTATTTGTATTCCCTTCACTCATTAATACAATGTTCGAATCCACTCCATCCTTGTTCCTATTTTATCCTGGGTTTATTTTGGTTTAAGATTCTTTTAAGTAACAATCACCATGCCTATATTTGACTCTAATTCTCATAAAATAGCCAAAAACATGATTTTGTATTTGATGAAATATATACTCAATAAAGTTGGTAGTTTGTTTTGTAATTTCAAACTTTATTTGTCCTTAAATTGAAAATTCTTTTGAAGCCTAGGTAGTACCAAGTATCAACAAGCACCCGTAGTCGTCAGCCATGACTCCGTACGACGCCGACACTTGCAAGTTGCAAGACTAGAGGCTCAGATTTAAGGGTCGTGTTTCTCATGTTTGCCCATCAAAATCAAATGACCTTTCCTCTGCTCAATTACCCAAAAAGGACCTCCCGTGACCAAAAGGAATCTACCCACATGCAGCATGGATGGTGGGGTAGGTGAAGGGCATTGTGGTCAATCAGCCTATATCATTTTAGCTCCATCCATCTCGAAGCTGATAGATCAGTACATTTACGGAATTGATATTCGCAGTAACCGCCGTTTCGATATTTGCAGTAACATTTTCCTGTAAAAAGATAAAAATGTCCCTGGGCAAAAAAAAATAATAATAAACCAACTATGCAGCCCTCACGGGCTGCAAAAAAAAAAAAAAAAAAAAGAAAAGAAAAAGCAACTCACGGGCTCTGTTCCGTTTAATAATTCCTGCAAAGCAGAGTCGGGTAGAATCACAAAATCGGATAAAAATCGAGACGACTAGGATCGGAAAAATGTTAGTGGCTAAAGTTAAAATGTTTTGCGGTATTGTTTTAAATAGTTGGTTTGATTATTTTAGTTGTATTATGTCCGGATTTGTTGGTATTTTTGTCGAAAATGTGAATTTTTTACCAAATTGGCGAAGATCCGTCCGGTGGTTACTGCAAATATCAAACTGGGGGGGGGGGGGGGGGGGGGGTAAAATACCACTGGGCGCCGGCGATATTTTTGCCCAAAAATATCGCCGCCCAAAAATATCGCCGGCGATATTTTTGGGCAAAAATATCGTCGGGAGCCGGCGATATTTTTGCCCAAAAATATCTCCGGCGATATTTTGATTTTTTTTAAGTGTTAAGGGTATTTTAGACTTTTCACAAAAAATTATTACTGCAAATATCGAAACGGTTACTGCAAATATCATGCCCCTACATTTATTGCACCAGGTAAAATTTAATAGTTAAATACATTGAGTAAATGGGATGCTATTTCGAGGAGAGTGGCGTACATGTGTCAACCTATTTCACTAAAATAGTTCAGTTTCAAAAATGTACAATTTCTTGTGCATTTCATAAAATTTTTGATACTCTTTACTTTTTTAGTATGCTTTAATTATGGATAATTAGGAGTACAATTTGTTATGCATTTTCAAAGTACAACACATATAAGTAACTATTTTGAAAGTTAACTTTTCTAATAAAATAAAAATAATTTTATAATAAATCATTCTAATTAAACGAAAAGACTATGCTACTATTTATTTTATTATTATATTTACATTTTAAGAATGCGTCAATTATAAACAAAAACAATCAGGAAGGATAGCTATCGCCAAAGGAACAAGCAGGCCACGTCAGCCTTGAAAGAGAATCGAAACAAAATTACGAAAAAAGACAATTCCCGTCAAAAATCTAAGCGGCCCAGTACGAAAGCCACCTCTATAAATACCCCTCTTCCCACCAATTATAAACTTTCCTTCTTCTCTCCCCCCTCTCGTGTGGGTACAGGACAACTAAGCCCAACAAGGTATGGCTTCTTCTTCCTTCCTTTTTTTTTATTTTTTTATTTTTATGCATTTTCTTTTGTTATTTATTCATTTCTTTTTTCTTTTTTTTTTGTGCTTCGTTGTCCTGTGGTAGTCTGTTAATTTGGTTACGTTTGAATGTGGAAATGAATTTACTGCATTCTTACGTCTTCAGGAGTTTTCTGATTAAATCCGAGATTTCGAAGCGTTGTCCTGATTCTTATGCATGTAATGTATTAGTGTCAGGTGTGTGATTTGGTCGTAGGAGGGAGCGAGTTGTTTTTCATGGGATTTGAGGAGAAAGACTAGTTGGATTTATAGATTTCAGTATGAGTTTAGTTTTCAGCAGAAAAATGGATTGAATCTTGTTTGCTGTTGATTCTTTGTGTAGAGGCAAGAGGGTTGATGGGAATTGACTTTTATGTTGTGAGGAACATGGAAAAATGATCAGAACATCAGGACAGCACTACTGAATTTTGTGATTTGGAGTCTATGAAATCATTTCGGTTTGTAGTTTTCCATGAAAAAGTAAAGATCATGTCTTGTGATGTGTGCTATCAAATGCTAATGGAGTCTCTCATATGTCTCTTTTATAGTGATAGCTTACTGCAGCGCCCTCCCCCGTGTCGTCTGATTTACTTGGCGAGGAGGCTTGTTGGGGGAGGTGGTGTGGGGATTTATTTTTCTTAAGGGGGAAGGTGTATTGTATAGGTGGGGAGGAACCGCAATGTAAAGTTGATTAAAGGATTAAAGTTTATAAATTTTGTACTATTCTTAGCCAAGCTTTGTGCTTTGTCCATACCAAGAATGTTAGTTGTGATTTTTCTAGCTAAGAGGAGTGAAGGAGTTCCAGTACTGGTTTTTGTTGCAGGGCCCTGCTACTGGGTGCTCTTTGGTTAGAAATTCATCCATAACAGTGTTTTGATGGAAGAAATGTAGAGAAGAAAAATGTAAAGGGCAAACTTGAGCTGCTGGATCATTGTTTTTTAGCACCTAGATTGCTATTGCAAGATTCGGAATTAGTCATAGCGATCTTTTTCCAATCCTGAAGCATTCCTTCGTGCCATTTACTGTTTCCAAGCGCAAATTTTCTTTTTGTTGTTAATTACTTTTGCCATTTATGTAAATAAGGGTAAAAGTTTTTTCCTTCCTTGTGCCTAATTTGTTATCTGACACAGATTGGTAAAGTTGTCCCTCTTCTGGCTGACAATTTCCTTCTAATCATGCAGAAATTTTATGAATTATTTTATAGTTTTCACTGGGCCACAGTTCATTAATTGCACATAATATGATGGCCTTGATATTTATTACAGCTTTAAAATAGTATGTCAATGTTAAGTTCTTTCTTTTCAACACTCCATTCTTTTCTCACTTGGTTAATTATTTATGTTCATTTTCCGGTGCAGAGTGAGGGCTTCTTTCCAAACCTTGGCAGTTCTGCAATCTTTATCTGCGGCACTGATTAGCAGATAAATTTTTGAAACTGTCTCCTTTGTAAAAGGGAATGGTTTATCAATACAGAGAAGATGGAAATCAATGCTGGAAGTTGCGATTTCCTTGAGAAGAAGCCTTTTGAGGGACTTATGCCTAATAATGATGCAAAAAAGCCTGTAGAAAACAATTCAAACACTCCTGTATTCGTCAATCATGGTAGGTCAATTGTTTTTTTCTCACTTGCTTTTATTATTTTATCTGAAAGCCAATCCCGCACTACCGAATTTTGAATATTTGAAGTCTAAAATATTTTATTCTTGCATGTTACTGCTGAATGTTCTAAGTTGTAATATTTCAAATTTATTTTGTTATCTGAATATCCTACTCGTGTTGTCTGGACTCCGGTTGTACTCTGCATCCAACGTTCTTTAATAACAGCCAAACGCTTCTTTAAGGGAATCAATCATGTGTACTCGGTATGGTAGACCTGAACCCCAAAAGCTTTACTGTCATGCTTGGCTTATGCGTGCTCTCTGAAACAGATCTTAAGCCCATGATTATGTCTGTAATATGCCTTCATACTTACTCCCAGAACTGCTGCTTTATTTTTTCTCTTTGTTTAAATATGATTGACTTGGACATTCAAACCTAGCCATTAAATCTGCTATTTTTGAATCTGCCGGCTAATTCTTTACTTCTTCGCTCTTGCACAAGTTAGTTAGTGGAGAATTTAAAGGAACTCTTAGCCTTTTTATTTGCTTAGCTCATGGCAGAACCCTTAACAACATGAACTCTTTTTTTCACTATAATGTTTTTCTTTTAGACTGATTGAGTCTCTTCTAGAGATTAAGGTTGTGGTTTCTAGTGATCTATACAAATGCTGCAAGGTCATCCTGACTTATTATTCACTTTTTAAGAGTTCATTTATCTCTCTGGTCAAACTTATTATTCACTTTTTAATCATCTTAAAAGTTAACTGGATGGAAATCACAACACCTGTTGTTATCCTGAATATACTAATCCTTGTTGTGAACATTGTTACAAGCTTCTCCAATATTCTGAAGATATTGCAGTATATTTTATTTGTGGGGATTTTGCTATAATCTCCTCTTAAGTATTTGAGAATTTAGGCGATCTTATCTGTGTAATCATCATTAACAAGTTCAAATGCATAATTTTTACTGACACAAATGTTTTAGAAAAAAATGCAGTTATTAGATCTTAATTGATTATTAGTGGTGAAGAATGACATAAATTAATGTGCAGCTGCAAGTGCATGGCACGAAAACAGAAGAAAATGGATGGGAGACGTGCATAAGAGATCAAAAAGGATAGAGAAGGATCCAATTATAAGGTACATACTTTGCTCAACCAGAGCCGTTGCATATAATTTTCTGGAGACTAAATGTTCTTAAGTATTATGATTTTGCTTCCAATTTGCTTTTGAAGTTTATTTTGGCAGTTTCAGATGTCATCATCATAACTGTCATGATCGGTAGAAGTGCAATAAATGAGATAGTTTATGCTGATCTTTGGCATTTCACAGGTTGCAAATGGATAGGTTCACTGCATTGAATTTGTGCAAAATGTGCTTCTTTAAAACACTATAAATTCTAAGACTCACTTAGGAGATAGATTGAACATCCAGTGGGTGTTATTACCCTGGATGATTTGTGAAAAACTAATCAGACACTGTCTGCAAAAGCTTCAGAGCTGCTACTATACAACCACCCATCCAGCATTGAGGCCCATTCACTCTGCCAAATCAATAGTCATTGAAGGTTCTCCCAATAAAGGGGTTCCCCTGTAGTCTTATCTTTTAGGCAGTTGTAAATTGCAGTTGATTAATTCAAACAGGAAAACAAAAAACTACATTCATTTATTGTTATTTTATATCCACAGTTTACTGCCATATATATGGTGCATCTACAGGGTTGTAGATGTGCCTTTCAAAGTGGCATGGAAATTAAGTGCTAGATTACAAAAGTAAAAATGAAGTGTTTCCTGACATGAAAGTTACTGGAGTATATGTTAATGCAAAGGTGATGCATTTTATAGGTGTTTCGGCTTTGAAGTAAATTAGGAGACGAAGTATGGTTTTCATTGATTATTTATTTCTGCTATCCTATAAGAAGAAACAAGAAAAGGCTCGGTCTGAGCCAAGCTCGTGTGCATGTGCTCTATGTTTTTGCATGTGTTTTCAAATGGACACATTTGTTAGCATGGCATGACGAGGTACTATAGAAATGTCTTCATAGATCCAGTCCGTCTGAGTGGTTAATATATCTGTAGTCAACTGCTTTAAATCTTAATACATGCATGCCAAAGATAGCGGAAGGATAACCTGATTTGTTTACTTATGGTGGAGGTAAGAAAGGAATTTTCCATCAACTGTTTTGGAGTTGATGTGGAAGAGAGTAACAATAGAGGTTGAGATGAGAAGCATCATCTTCCAACGAGCAACAGATTCGTCTTTTTTTGACAGTATTTTCTGTTCTTTTTGGTGTTTTTCATATTCTAGTGCTATGTGCAAAGGGACTTTATTTCCCTAGTCACATCTTCTTGTTTGTTGCTTTCCTCTCCCCCTCCTTGGTCCTCTCTTGGATGCTCTTTTATTTGGTGTAATTGTTACTTCCAAAGAGATATTTGCTACTAAAATTTGATTCCATATTTTGCATTGCAAGCTGGTCAACAACTTATGAAGATCTGCTATCCACAAATGAGCCCTTTCGCGAGCGAATCCCTTTATCTGTAAGCACTTTTAGTTCAAACGTTTGCAATGCATGCCATAGTTTTATAATCTTGGTGCATAGGTTGAAAACATATCATGCCTACCTTTCCTCCTTTTGGGTGCTAATGTATGTCGTTGGATGGGATATTCGGAATTTCGACAGGAAATGGTGGACTTTTTAGTCGATATATGGCTCGACGAGGGACTTTTTGACTAGACCGCAGCGCCGCAGTTATTTTTAAAGGCAGTTTCTTCTCCGGATAAACGGAGGATAACCCCCATGAATAGCAATTGGAAGGAAAAATGGTATTTAAAAATGACTTGTAGGACACCCCCCAATCATTTGCTGATCTTTTTAGATGTTGAAATGCCCTACAAGCTTCAATGCAGCAGAGCATCTAGAGGATCAGTTGTAATATTAGTAAACATTATACTATATATATAAATTGTAGTCCCATGTTGTATTGTACCATAATCTTCTTTAAGAAGCATTTTTCTTTTCATTTTGGAGGGAGTGATGGTTTGTTTTTGTTCTCATCTGCTTTCTGTTTTGCTTCAACTCCTTTAGTTTCAGTCTTTTAATAAAGGCAACCTTCTAACGTGGGAAAGGGAAGAAGAAAGCATTTGGAATGCCTCATCTCATGTTCTGCCTCACACAACTCGGGGTGAGGTTTGGTTGATCCGAATTTGTATCAACGGGTGCACAATGCACGATTTGTGTGGTAACGGTAGCCTGAGAAAACCCATCACCAAGTCCTTGGGGGGCCAACTGGTCTTTCTATATTTGGTTGGATTGTTTCTTCACTCATTTGGTGTCACACTGTTTTGTTTTGTTTGGCATGTTGTGTAAACAACTAGGCAGACCGTAGAAGGTATGATTCAAGTGGCAACAGGCTTTGATGAGCGCAGATTATACGTTCAACCTTACCAGAGCCGTCGGGTGACATCACTGTGTCAAAATGGATGAAATTCAATTTTTAGTCTTAATAAATCTTTTAGTTTCGTAAAATAACTACTAAGTCTTTGTCTTATTACGTGGGATCGACTATATGAATCATATATTGTCATCTAGAAGATCAAAAATTTATTTTACAAATGTAAATTTTAAATTTAAAGGACTATTTGGTTATATGTATGTAAGGAATCAAAAATATAGTTTAGTCTATCAATTAACAACAGGAAAAGAACAAAGAAAAAAAAATTCGTCACAAATTTTCAAACCAAATGATAAATTTGTTGAAATGAGTATCATCTATCTTGAAAATTATTTAGCAGATTCGCTCCATGTAAGTGCAACAAACTAATAGTAAAACGGTAAATAAAATTTATCATAAATTTCTTGGTCCTACATGTTCTCCACCCTCGCAAAGAAATAGCATTTAACCCCAAGTATATCTACCTACACTATCTTAAGTAGGAGTGATAATTCGTGTCGTATTTGGGTTATCGAGTTTGGATTGGGGGTTTTTGTGTCGATGCCCCTCAACTTTGACTTTCGTGTTGACCTATTTAACCTGCGAACATTTCAGGTTTGTGTTGTGTTTTCGTACAAATTACTCGTGCCGGGTTAGCAGGTTTACGTGTCCATATTATCAACCCTAAACTTACCCGTTTAATTATTTGTGTTATTCGAGTCGACCCATATAAATGCGAACCCGCAAAAACTCAATCGTAACTCGATTATATCGTGGCAGGTTGGTGTCGTACTTTAGTATTGTGTCAGAAATTATCAATCTTGATATTACACAGTACAACAGATGTATCGAATAATACGTGGTTACTCCTTTTTTTGGTATTTTTTTTCTGTTCGCAGAAAACAGAATGAAGGAAAATATCTTTCGGTTTAGCCACGCTTCGCAGGCTGTTTCCACAATAATCTCGCACCCAAAAGAACAACTCCTTTTTCTGTTTTTCCCGCCGAAAGACGTCAGAATAGTGTGCGACGACGACCTATCACCGGGACCGGGTGAGTTGGTTGAGCCTCCTCCCGTCTTTCATTGACCATTCCGTTTCTTCAAACTTCAAACCTCCAACCAATAAATTCTCACGCAATCTCTCACACTCTCTCTCACGCACTCACACACTAAGCATCTTTTTAAACCCTTCGTCCTTAAGCAAACTCCCACTCCTCTCTCTCGCTATGGCGGAAATGAAGCGGTTACGTTTTCTCTCTCATCTCGCGACTTTCCTCGTTGTCGTTGCTGTGGTTGTTGTTTGTCTTCCTCGCCTCTCCGACGCTTTCCTCCAATTGCATCCTGATGCTCAGTTTCCGTTGACGCATGGGGATCAGTTGATCCGCGAGCTCAATTTGTTTCCGGAGGAGGCTATCAATGTCCGGGAGAACGATCCTCCGTCTTTGTTGACTTCCGCTGGGAAGAGAATCGTCGAGAGGCCGTTGAAGTTCCCCAATCTGATCGGTGATTCTGGTGTCACCGTTGAGGACCTCGGGCACCATGCCGGTTATTACCAGATTGAGCACTCCCATGCTGCGAGGTTAATTTCTGAACTGTGGAATTAGAATGAAATGTTAGTTTGCCTTCCGTGATTTCAGACCTTGAGATGTTAGTTCGCTGTTCTGTCTGAAATGTTTGGTATCCTTTAGCTGAATTTTTCGTTTAGTTATCCTTTTCCCCCTTTGAAGGACGTTTATACCTAATTCTAAGCCCTAGGCTTTGTATCGTTGTATAGTTCATTTTAATTTATGCGTATTTCTGTGTGTCCGGGGATTTTTATTTTTGCCGTTTACGTTTTACTTTATTCATTCCCTCTGTTTCATGATGATAGATATTGCAAACGTTACATTATCGAAGGTAATAAATAATGTCAATCGCTGTAGAGCACATTGCTATTCAAATTTCTTCCTGATGTCTAATTTTAGTAAATATAACTCATACTAAGTTCTGTTTTTGGCAAGTCTAAGCAATGTGAATTTTGGCGGTGATTTAGTTTTATTCTCTGAATGACTGCATTTTAGTTGCACTTTCTGGCTGCATAACTTGTGTTGACTGAGTTCGGAACTATGCTATGGTTATGTTTGGGTTTTGTAGGATGTTCTACTTTTATTTTCAGTCACGCAACAGCAAGGATGATCCTGTTGTTATCTGGTTGACTGGAGGTCCTGGCTGCAGCAGTGAGTTGGCACTCTTTTATGAAAATGGACCCTTCAGCATTGCCAAAAACTTGTCACTTGTTTGGAATGAGTACGGCTGGGACAAGGTAGATCTTATTAGCTGTTTGTTTTTAATGTCATGGGTTTTGATGGTGCAACTTTCTTCGGATATAAAATGTAAAGGGAGTATGGGAAGTTTCATGCTTGTATGCTCGAGCTGAAAGTAGGAGGACCTGATTGTAAGTCATGCCTGTATTTATAATTTGAGGGACCAAGGCCTATGCCAACTAACAGACTGTAATTAGGAATAGCTTTCAACTTCTAGATCTCAATAAATAACAATGCTAAGGTGTACCAAAGGGGAAATAATTCCATTAAGTAGTGTGGGAGGGCATTCTATCATATGGAAAGAAATAGTTGTGTATTTACATGGAGTCATGCTCTTGAATGATATCCATGTTGGGATGGACATCTTTTGGATTAGAGCTTTAAATTATATTCCTGGAAAATGACCCTTGTAGCTATTACTCTTCCTTTTCTGCAATATTTCTTGTCAAGATTTGTTTATTTAGTAGGGAAAAGAATGATGATACCTTTCTCATGTTACTCTGCAGGTCTCAAATCTTCTGTATGTGGACCAGCCCATTGGGACTGGCTTCAGTTACACCACTGACAAACATGATATTCGCCATAACGAAGAGGGTGTGAGCAATGACTTATATGACTTTTTGAAGGTTATCAGTGCTCTCAATTTGATTTGCTATAGTTCTTTAGAAAAATTAATTCTTCTTTTTGCTTTCCTTCTTTTCCTTTGGAACTCTTACTTGCCTTTTGAACTTATTGATTCATTGACTTCACATGATAAAATGAATATGATAACGGGTCTCTTTTCATGTTATTTGGGCAATTCTTTGGTGAAACACTGATATTGAGAGTTGATGTACTTTATTTCCTGGAAGAAGGCGAGATAACTGTTCTTTGTTTAGTCACGTACTCAGTATGAATATGAATCCTGCAGGGTGCTAGTTCTGGTACTCTATGTTCCATGTAAAGCATGTTTCTGACATTAGTCATGGGGCAGAAGTATGATTCTATTACTCACACAGTCAACCTGCATTTTGTAGGCTTTCTTTGCAGAGCACCCTGAGCTTGTGAAGAACGACTTCTACATAACAGGAGAGTCATATGCTGGGCACTATATTCCTGCTTTTGCTGCACGAATTCACCGGGGAAACAAAGCTAAGGAAGGAGTTCACATTAATCTGAAGGTATTGCTTGCCGCGTGTGAATTTAAGGGATTACGCAATGTCATATGACCTTACATTAAGTGCTCAAACAGGGATTTGCTATTGGGAATGGGCTTACTGATCCAGCAAATCAATACGGAGCTTACACAGATTATGCACTTGACATGGGGATCATTACAAAAGCTGATCATGATCGTATCAACAAGGTGCTTCCAGTGTGTGAGACAACAATAAAGCTCTGCGGTAATGTTACTTTACATGCATCTCTCTTTTACTAACATCTTAGCCCATCCTTTCCAAAAAAAAAAAAAAAAAAGGTGTGATAGTGCTATGCATGCAATTCATTCTCAGCTTTAAGGCTTTCTTTCCAGGTACTGATGGTACAATCTCTTGCATGGCTGCCTATTTGGTTTGTAATGGTATATTCTCTACTGTATTGTCACGTGCCGGAAATATAAATGTAAGGAGCCTTTCTTATTACTTTATCTGACACCATGTAACACCCTTCCAGAATTTGTTACTAGCCACCATCCATTTTGTAAGATTAGCAGTAAATATATCAAACGTATATGTAATTTTGTGATAAACATGTCAGCTCTAGTAGTCATGACAATGAGGGAACAATAATGATAACTAGCGTCTCAATTAAAATTGCAAATAGCATATCTGATGGAAAACATTTGAGAGCTGAATTTTTGCTGGAGCAGTTTGACCTTCCTATTTTTCCCCATGTAGGCATTTATACATTTGTGCAACCCTTTTGGCACATGCTACTTATGCATACATCATTTTCAACTCATCATTGGGAAATAAAATGTTGGATGCTACATTTCTCGCTCCTTGTGTAGTTTACTTCAGTTTTAAATTTTAGTATACTGGGGGTTTTATCTGATTGCTGAAGAAGTCTTTGTAACTCATGAGAAAGAATTTGTATGAAAGCTTTGTGAGTGCAAAAGTATTAATGCAATCTGTTGACGTTGAAATTTGCAGTATTACGACATCAGAAAGAAATGTGAGGGCAGCCTTTGCTACGACTTTTCGGGCGTGGAGAAACTTCTGAATGAGAAGGGCGTAAGGGATGCTCTTGGAGTGGGAGATATAGATTTTGTGTCTTGTAGCCCCAGTGTGTATCAGGCCATGCTTGTTGACTGGATGAGAAATCTTGAAGTAGGCATTCCTACTCTTCTTGAGGATGGAATAAAGTTGCTTATATATGCTGGAGAATATGATCTTATCTGCAACTGGCTTGGTATGGCTTTCTCTAAACATGTATAATTATAAGGCGGAAAATAAATTTTGACCTGCAATTTACTTCATGGAATCTAATTTCCGTAAAATTTTCCATAATGAGTAGGTAATTCGAGATGGGTTCATGCCATGGAATGGAGTGGTCAAAAGGATTTTAAAGCATCTCCTGAAGTTCCCTTCGTGGTTGGTGATTCTGAAGCTGGGGTGTTGAAATCCCATGGGCCACTGGCTTTCCTCAAGGTCTCACTCTCTCTCTTTCTCTCACAGGCTTGAACATATTCATTCTGTGTGTGCTGTGCTTGTGGTTTATTTCTGTTAGCCTTTCAGTTCGGCGGTTTTCAGATAGCGAATTAACGTTGTACGGGGGTTACAGGTACATGATGCTGGACACATGGTTCCCATGGATCAACCAAAAGCTGCATTGGAGATGTTGAAGAGGTGGATGAGTAGCTCACTGGATGAAGATTCTTCTCCCGGTTCAGAGAAACTGGTTTCTTCAATGTGAGTCAGAGAATGGAGCTTTTTTTGGTAAATATTAAGAGAACTGGTCTGGTCTGAGTTAAGTCCCTCCTCTAAGTATCCTACTTCTTGAACTAGAAAAACTTGTGTGGATGCCTTAGAGTTTGGGAATATTAATAACTGGAACCGAAGCAGAAAATGGTGGTAGTGCTGTTGTATTGTTGGGTTTAATGTGATTTCAAATGCCTGTTCTGAAAAATGATTCATTATGAGTTTCCCTGATCGATTGTTGAGATAACTCAGTTTCTAGGTAATTCGAATGAGAATGGGTAACTAGAGTGAAGAGCACGGGCTATTTCTAGAAATCCAGGGGTTGTCTGCATACAAATTGTACTCTTTAATGTCCTATTCAGTCTCGACTCTAGTGATAACTTTTTTCCCATATCTTTTTTCAAGAATCAATCTACTAAAGTTTCAACTAAAAAGATAAAATGATTTTTCACTATCTCAATTGAAGTAATAAGCCTTCCAATATTTGTCCAAAAGCAGTATATAAGGCATACCTAGTAAAATTTTGCAAGTATATCAGATATAAAGATGACTCTTCAATTTGGCTTACGAGTTTGTTTTTGTTCTTTTTCGTTGTAATCTGATTGTTCAATTACAAGTTATTTGGAGAGGTCTTGTTCTTACCATCCCTTTAAGACATTTCGACGCTGAGTGTAACTTGTGGTAAAATTTGGCAGAAGTTTTGTTATCAATCACATAGTTAATCTTTCCTATGATTCAAAAGACCGATCATTATGGTTACATTTTGTGTGGCATTCAATTTGATCGTTCTCAAAAGCCAAATCCATCCCTTCCCTTTACAAGAACACCTTTCAAACACATTAAGGGCTTGTTCGTTATCACGTTTTGAAAGATAGTTTGTTAGTTATTATGTTTTGAAAGAGGTTTTGAAAAAAAGTAAACTGAGTTGGGAATTGGGCTAAACACACAACTATATCGGTCACGGTCCATATCTTCGTGGTCTGAACTCTGAAAAGCTCCAGACTGTGAAATGGGCCTACGTCCAAAGCAAGAATTTAAAAAGTCCCTCTCTAACTCCCATCCCAAGTGCAGAACCAAGCCAGAACTGCTACGAAACGATGTCGCACAAGAAAAAACGATCCAACCACGACGATGATGACGAGGACGACACCTTCTACTACCGGTACGCCTCCACAGCACCACCGCCACAGGAGTCCTCATCCTCCACCACCTCCAACAAGCGCGGCGGAAGCGGAGGCTTAGCACCTTCAAAATCTACCGTCTACGTCAGCAACCTGGACTACACCTTAACGAACTCCGATATCCACACAATCTTCTCCACCTTCGGGAAAGTCGCCAAGGTCACCGTTCTCAAAGACCGGAACACCCGCCAAAGCCGGGGTGTTGCGTTTGTTCTGTTCGTGTCGAGGGACGACGCTGTTAAAGCTGCAAAAGGGATTGACAAAAAAGTCCTTAACGGAAGAACCCTAACAGCGTCAATAGCTTCCGATAACGGACGAGCGTCGGAGTTCATAAGGAGGAAAGTGTATAAGGACAAGAGCCGGTGTTACGAGTGTGGTGAAGATGGGCATTTGTCGTATGAGTGCCCCAAAAATTCGTTGGGGCCCAGGGAGAGACCGGCTCCTTCGAAGAAAGGGAGGAGAGGTGGCGGGGATGAGGGCGGTGGCGGAGGCACTGGCCGTTGGGTTACAAGGGAAGGGGAAGAGGCTCTGGATGACGAGGATGAGGAAACGGGGTTATTTGAAGTAGATAATTGGGCGTCGGTGGTGGATAAGGAAGCGGAGGATAGGTTGTTGAGAGCCAATGAGGGAGTTAAGAAGCAAAGGAAGGAGAAGAGAAAAGGTTATTTCAGTGATGAAAGTGATGAGGATGATGATTAACTTCAGATTCTTGATTATGTAATTGAAGGTATGGCTTTCTGCGATCATGGCTTATTGAATTTGATTCCAAGATTGCATTTTTTTTTCCTGAGAGATGTATCAAATTGATATGTAAAGAAGAAAGGAAGAGTAGTCTTTTTCTCCACTTGTCTCTGTTTGTGATCATGCTGGATTATTAGGCTTTTTCAATTACAGTTTCCATAGTTGAAAGATCGCAGTTGTTGAATATGATGTATAAAGAAAGGGATGGCTTGAAGAGTGAAGTCTTGCTGCTTCTTTTGATTGAAAATCAGAATGTGTAGCTTTAAAGTGCTGTTGTTGATAACAGGAAAGTTCATTCTGGTTGCTTGGCTCTTCAACCCTTGGGGTCTTATGGTAAGCTGGTTATGTTAATTAATCCATGTGCCACGATCACGATAAACGATACCAAGATATGATCCATATAGCGGATCTCACGTAGTGGACTTGTTGCTTTATGTTAATTATCCAGGGAGTTGGGTCATTTTGGTAGCCAAAGGTTTGAGATTTATCGTGTTTAGATGAATTTAAAACTCTTGAAAAATGGAAGTTGGTTAGTATTCATGCAAGACTTGTGAAATTTACAAGGTACCTAACAAGAACTCTCCCTCCGTCTACTAAATGAGTCCAAGTCAATAGTAAAAAAACGCCACTTTTTTAGTAAGAATGCTGTTCAGTATTAGAAACAAGACGAACATCGTGAGACATTAACATAACTAGCTCTTGATGCTCATTCACAATCACATCCATAGCAGAAAAGGGCAAAAACATGTCTGTGATTTGGCCCATCCATCAACTAGCTTCCGCATCTATACTGCTATTGTGGGAAGTCTGCAAAGCCAACCAAGAGATTATTCATGCGGGTAAATGCAGCCAATGCAGAGAATTTTACAGTTGATGAACTTACTATCATTTCATGGTCCCCCATGATCTCTTCAATCACCTCCTGCAGTGGTTTATCAGCACTGTTCGGAACAACAGCGGCGAAAACAGGGGGTTCCAGTCCTGCGTGGAAGGGGCGGCGTAAATTGTACAGTTCTAAGGATCTAAAACCAACATGAAAAAATCAAACCAGACAAGCTTAATTTGCATGAGATGTTTCAATAGGGTGAAAAGTTGGCTACTGATAAAGATTACCACTAACTGGAAAGTCATCAATAAACATCATCATCTCCTCCCCAGTTAAACCAGATAGGAAGCAAATTCTTGGCAGTGACTTTGCAATCTGCAATGACATCTTACATCAGATACAACAATACATTGCCTACTGTAACTATAAGAGAACAAGATCATTAAGATGTATTCCCTCCGTTCCGTTAGAAGAGTCCACTTTGGAGTTGTACTTTGTGACTCGGAACAGTTGTACCATTGGACTCTTTAAATGGAACGGAGAGAGTGTTTTATGTCTTTTAAGGTTCATTTCTCATTTCAGGACTATGTTTACTACAACAATCTAAGAAGCATAATGAATAAGGAGGCATCTCATCAAATAAACTATGTAAACAAGAAATATTTGCAGTTCCAAATTTCACCATCAGTGACTATAGAAAGCACCATTTCTAGCATGGCCTCCGTGAGTTGCAGCATAAAGAAGGGCATGAAATTTGACCTTAGAAGCTTCCAGGTTAGATTGCTTGGTATTAATTGCCTCCCAGAGAGTGCGAGTTATCATGTCTTCTGTACAAAAAATGACCTGCGATCGATAAACAAAAGCCGAATGAATTCACTTGATTAGCCAGCATCCGTGGAGTTCAAATTCATGCTCTATTCTTCTCTCTTTTGTTATGGCTATATCTATAGAGATTATCTTCTTTTTGCTCAGTGAAGGACAGGTGTTTAAGAATTTCACACATAAAATGTTATTCTTTCATAGTTCATGTGAAACAACAACTGAGTCCCACTACGTGAAAATGCTCTGATTTCCTTTGAGACGTGACTCTAATATGCCATATGAGTCAAAAGAGGAAAAACAGAAAAAAAAAAAAAAAAAAAAAAAAAAAAAAGGTTGGAAGAAAGATATTGATGTAAACAAAGTAGAGGAGTTACTTCTAGGAATTCACCCTCTAACTCCTTGAGAAACTGCTGTATCTGCATCAACATAAAGAAGCCATATCAGATTACTAATGAAGAGTAATTATAACTGGAAATTGTTACACATGATTGCCAAAGAATATTGGATCCACCTTTTTTAGGGAAAGCTCCAGGAAAGGCCAGTTACATAAACATTAGACACCACTATGAATGTAAATACGATGCATAATCCATGATTGACCACAACTCGTACAGCTCTTCTAGAAACAACAACAACGCCTTTGTCCCACTAGGTGGGGTCGGCTCCAGAAAGAACCAAGAAATTTTGTCTTTTATATTAACACAAGATGATCCTCATCAAGCCATTCAGTTAAGGTTGGCAAGACAAAGATAACTTTCAGGCAAAATGTTTTTTTGACATTAGGAACAAAACTTCTATCAACAAGATCTTTTTCCTTACACATACACAAATAGGTGGTTGTTTCTTCGTTGTTTGCCAACCAACCAGAAAATGGAAATGAGAACAAGAAAAGCTGCAGAATGTGGAACAATTGAAATAAGATCAGTAAGGTAATAAGGTAAACAAGGATTGAAGAACAGTTTCCTCTTAAAATGGACAAGAAGAAAAATGTATACAAACCTTCACTGCTTCCTCCGCTTCAAAACCTAACAACAGCAAAGCCTACAAATATATAAAAAGAATGATATTACCCAAAAGCATTCTTGTAGACATCAAAGCTATCACATTACCTTGTATGCTACATGTAAATCCCAACCACTTGAGAATATCAAAATTTGGAAAGAAAATGCACTTCAAATGAATTGCTAATTTAGCACAAAAGTAATATGTTAAACCAAAGATGTAGACTTTGGCATTCTTCATATACTAAGCCCAGTGAAAAGCATATCACTTTCTTCTTTTGTCAAGAAGTCTCCAGTTCAGTTCAGAACATGAAGACAAAGCCCTAACTCACTAATTAATGAGTCTTTAGCAAAATCAATTGGAAGAGATGTTCCACACAGAAGAAGATAATGGTGCAATAATGTCAAATAGAGAACTCAATCCTGTGATTCTTAATCATACTCCCTCTTTCCCTCCGTTCCATTGGAAAAGTTTAGTTTCACAAATGTACAGCATAAATTTTTATGGATGTCAAGGTAACTTGACAAAATTTGTTCCACTTATGTCGTTATTTTTTAAGGATAGATTAATTGTAAACCATACATAATTATATTAGTAAAGGTGATAAAAAAAATTGAAAGTGAACTCTTCAACTAAAAAAAAAAAATAATAATAGTGAAATCTTCTTATGGAAAGGAGGAATAACAATTTCCAAGAACAAATCAGAACTTACAGGTGGACCATAGGTTGGAGCATCAGCCTCAAGAGGAACAAATTTGGATTCTTCCTCAGCCAACTCAGCTGGAAGCTCTGTATATGGAATTTGGATTAGCAAACCACAATTAATACCAAGAACCCTTCAATTAGAAAGTTCAAATTCAAGAAAACTAACCCAAAAGAAAGTGATATCATGGTCATATTCATAAATACCTTCGGAAGTTGCTGCTGGAACTGGAAGGTCATGCTTATGCTTGATCCTATATGATTTTTGACATGGAACAAAACTTGAAAGGCAGGATTTAAAAATAGGGTTTGATGATAGAAATTGAAGTTTGAAATTGAAAGGGGTTGTTGAATCAATGGTGAAACAGAAGCTCCTGTTGGTGGATATCATACGAGAAGCCATGGCTGAGTTCATATTGACTACTACACCGCTCTCTTCCCTCAGGTAGGAAGTGTCAGCATTCCTCTTGAACGTTATCTTTTCAATTTTCTTTACTTTTTACAAATTGTTAAATCAGTCCCTTATATTTTTCTAAATTACCTTTTAGTTTCTTACCATTGCATATGTATTTATAGAAAAATGATTGGCATAACTACTTTTTGCCCCTTGTATTTTAGATGTTGTTTAACTTCTTCTTTTTTTCCATTGTATTTTTACAATACAGCTTTTGTGCTAGGGTAAATTACATTTATCTCTTTCGAGGTTTGTGAAAACTACCAAAATTCTTCTGATGTTTCATAAAACTACCGACACCCATGGAAGTTCAAATTTTGGTAAAAAGTTGTATTCAACCTTTCAAATAGTTCAACATGCATCACTTTCCCTTTAAGAAATATTACATATCCAATATTTTAAGGGCAAAAGTATCACATGGCAAACTATCGTACTGTTTGACAGGAAACTGTTTTGCTTAATTACGGAAAAAAAAACTTAAGTTTTGAGTTTAAGTGTTTGACTCACAAAAGGGTACGAAGCCAGAAAAGAATAATTGTTATATTATTACTTAGTCCAGGGGCATTGATATTTTTATAAAACCTCGGGGGGACAATTGTCAGCATTTCACAAAAAGAATAACGATATTCATCTTAACTAATTTATCAAATATTTTCATCGTAAATTATGTGTCATGCATTCATTGGTCAATAATGTGATATTAATAATTATTTCAAAAAAAGAAAAGCTAATAAATGCAACGACAAATTATAGTCCCTTCAAATGAACTATTCAGCCACTGAATTTGACTAATACAATTGTATAGTTAATTTATATAATGCCAAATTTAGTGGCTAATTGGTTTCTTGAAGAGATTATAGTCTCATGGTCTCACCCATAAATCAGCACTTGATATAAAAATTGCGATGAATATCATTACTCTTAAAAAAAATGTAACATTATTATCACCACTTTTAAGATGCTTTTTAAGGGCAATAATTTCACTTTTTGTGAAAATAATTTAATAGGCAAAATATTTACTTTAAAACTATAAGAGGGAACAACATGTAAAATACAAGGGGGAAACAAATACTTAAGCCTAAATTATATTATAGTCTCTAATTTCTTGTAAAATTATGTATTATTCCCTGGATTTTTTAATAAATTACAACTCCGTCCTTACAAGAGTGAAAGTTTATCTCTAAATTGCAATTCCACCCCTACGTCCATACTCCAATTAAGAGTAAGAGCAAATTTATTAAAATATTAAGGCTGATATGTAATTTAGTAAATTATTAGGGACCAAAATGTGTTTTACTTTCCCTCTATTTATTTGTTATGATTTGAAGACTGATTTGATTAGGGCTAAAGCGACCTCGTTTAGACTTCAATTACAAGCGCAGTGTCAGAAACATAATAATAGTGTTTTTCCTATGTTTAAAACCAGAAGAATACCCTTTTGTTTTGTCTTTATTATGTCGTCATCGTCGTCAGGACATGGTTGAGTTTGACTGTGAGCTGGTTTTTTCTGGTTGAGCTTATTCATTCCGACGAGGATTGAACTCCGATTTGCGTTATGCATTTCTTCTTTGGGGCTATCGGTTGCTCAGTCTCGGACAGTCCTCTCCTCGTTCTCTGAAATTTCAAGGTAAAGTTTCGATTTTTTTAATCATTCGGTTCTGTTGAGGGTTTCGCTGGGAATTGGGTTCTCTTTGATTTCTTCAGTTTTAGTTATAATTGATTGGCGAAATAGGTGGAAAATTGAATTTTGACATTTGGGTTTTTATGGATTTTGTTGTTTCGTTTGATTCTCCCTCGTGCAGTTCTGGAGGTGGAGCTGTATTTGTAGCCAGATTATCCTAGAAAAAGGAAATTAGGGTTCTTTTTTTTTTTTAGGGTTCTGCTCTGTTCAAGCTTCTCTTTTTCTAAGTAAACTGGGATTACGGTGTGCAAAAAGATTTCATAGAAAACATCAGGGAGCTTAATGTGAACTTCAAATTGTTGGAAAAGATATATGGCCCCTAACTTCACTGGGCTGCTTTGAATGGTGAACAGTCTTCATATTAGATTTTATCATTGAAGTTAGGGTCATAAACCATTATGTATTTCAGAATTGTTGGAGGAAGTTTTCGTGATTATGCCTTTTAAAATCTGCTGTGCAGTTTTGTTTGCAGGTTTTGCACATCAGATTGTATTCGGTACCTGAAAAGCATATTGGTGGATGCATGATCTATGTTCAAGTAAGATAGCATTGCGACTTTGTGATCTCTCTAGGCTTTCCACACCCCCATTATCTTTCCTTTTACATTTTCATTTAAGAGTATGCTGTATGCCACATGAATGCCTAATATATATATTCCCTCCATTAGAAAAGTCGAATTTTGAAAGTCTGCAACACCTAAATAGCTAATTTGTCACTATTTATTCCAGTATTGTCCTTGCTTTTTTAGTGTGAGTTGATTAACTACTACAAATTATTATGGGCCTGTTCTTTTTGTTTCGTTTTGAAAACGGTTTTTGTTTCAACAGTAAATTTAATATATTTTAATCATATTCCATTATCTCCAATATAACTTTTTACTATTCAGCATTTACTTTTTACATTTTCAATATACCTTTTACATTATAAAACTATTTTTCAAAACTTGTTTTCAAACTTAATTTGAAACCAAAGATAGAGAACAGGCCCTATATTAGTTAAGGGTAGAAAGAATAAAAAAAGTTTAAAAGTGAATGTTTCTATTGGGACAAAATAATTGTGAAAGCGGACTCTTCTAGTGGAACAGAGGGAGTACATGAATGGGTGGTTCTTCTAGTGGAACAGAGGGAGTACATGAATGGGTGGTTTTTCTAGTGGAACAGGTGCTTGAAAACTTCTGCTCCTTTCTATTCAAGAATAATGATTTGGTTGTGGAAGAAATCTATAAATTATCGATATATGTTGGCAGTGATGAAGAACAATTTGCCTTCAAAAAGATGCAAGAGTTTTCCACAGTGGATGGATTTGTGGAGGTAACTGAATGCTTGGGCGAGATGATAAAGTATGTGGCGAATGAACCCTCTGTGGGCCTTTTCTACATTCAGCAGCATATACAGAATGCAACACCAAACCTCATTAATCTCAAGAATAATGTTGTCGAGAAATCTCGCGAAATGACTTTGCATGCAGAAGATTCAGAAGATTCTATTTCCACAATAACGACGATGAAAGAATGTGGCTTCCTCATTGCTGATGAGATGATTAGAGATATTAAAAGTTCTCTAACTATCATCTCAAGTAAGAATCCAAAACGGGGTTTATTGAACAGTCCTGTTTCAGCTTTCCAGATGGGAAGTACTAGGTCTTGGTCACCAGTTGGATGGGCCCGTGATTCAAGTTCCTCGCTGCAAGATTATGAGAAGCCCTCTGGTTACTTTTCAAATGTTATAAAGTCTGCGAAACTCAGGGCTAGCAATTTAAGATGGGCTCAGATTGAAACATCTGAGGAATCAATAGAAGCCAATGATGAGACATCTGTGTCTGATGTGAATGCATCATTCCCAGATGCATGCGGTAGTGACTCAAATATGCACGATGCTGAGGCTATTGAATTGCCGATGTCAAGTCAGACTGAGGAGGTAGAGCAGGCGCAAGTTGTCGAAAGCCATTCCCATGAAGATTTACTTTCCTTGGCAGACAACTATGAAGAATTTAAGGCTGACAGAGAAGCAAAACTGGAGGAATGGCTAGGGGGAATGAGCAATCAAGGTACTAATGGAAAACAAACACATGAGCTTTAGCCTGTTTGGATTTTTGAACTCAGAAAATGCTTGGTCTGCGTCTGTTTTGCTTCATTTGATTTGTTTTTGGCAGATTTTCTTGTATCAAAAGTTCTTGAAAAGAAATAAAAAATAAATTATTGCATTTAGAAGATGAAATTGTTCTTGTATGGTATTTTTCGATTTAGAAATAAATGTTTGAACGTTGTAGTAGAATAGTAAAAATGTGTAACGGTTACTATAAAATTCTAATTTCATAACAATGCCATCTTTCAAGAGGCATTTTAGTCCAGGATCGACAAATGAAGATGTAGTTTTATGCATCTATTGATCTTAAGAAAATGTAAATTTGGGCTCTCTAGGGTAAAATTGTACACTGAAATTTACACTATACAACTTTTTCCTCTTAGCATTACAGAGACAATGAAAATTAATGTATCCTAAACTATTGAGCTATATCCTCTAAAACGGCAATGCAATGTAGAAACTCAGGAACTCTGAAAATGAGTAAAACTTGAAGATCTTGATCCCATCAGTATGTGCAACGAAACATTGAACGAAATACTACAGCAATATCCCTCTAGATCGTCTTCCAACCCTCACAGCGAGTCGCCGTTCAGAGCCAAATAGCTGAAATGACGCACACTTCAGCCTTCTGAAGACATACCAATGCGGACGCAGCAGAATTGGGTGAAGAGCAATTACAATCACAGGAAGTTTGCGCCTTTCGAATATGTCCAGATTTTCGGCAACTGCTGCATTCTGAAGCAAACAAGAGTTCAAATCAAAATACGCCTCCTGTTCAACAAAGTGCATACCAGGTTTGCATCTTTACAGCAGAACATACTATATTCAGGACACGAACGAAGATGAGTATTAGTTGAAAGAGAGGCAGTCTGTGAAAAAGTATGGCCAGTCACCTGAAGGGGATGAAGGAATAAAAGGTATCATGCCACTAAATCAACCATAATTATCTTCCTTCAATTCTCAATCTGATACAACCTCAACCTGCAGAGACTTTGTTTTCCTTAGAAAATGGAACAGTAACTATAGAAAGAGAACCATCAAAGAAATTCAAATGAGAAAACAATTGCAAAGCAGCTGCAAAAGGAATTTAAGAAAAGGTGTGCTATCAACTCAACAACATAGAAAAAGAGATGCGCAAATCCGCACAGCAATCCTCTTAAAAGGACCTTAAATTTTATGATGATTCACAAGCAACGAAGTATTTAAATCTCATTGTTTACTCCAGCTGATCAGTTCTTAACCTATTTCAACCATTAAAAATTAGATAGAATATTAGCAGTGCACCTTGCAGTGATTACAGTTTATCACAATAAAACTCAAATGATTTGCCTAGATTAATTACAAAAACACATCACCTCAAAATATGTCTAAAAAGTTGTTGATATGCTCACGCAGATCACTCTATTAACTTCCAATAAATAAGTCCAAATTTATCGTGCAGTTAGGTAAACAACTGAAGCAAACAGATAATCTCACCACAAAAAACTTACTTGTAAGAGTAACCAAACCACCAGAAGAAAACAGATAATCTCAGAACAAAAAAAACATGTATGCTCATAAAAATTTTACCTTGAAGGGAACACCTTTCTATGTTAGTCTTTCTGAATTACCAACCACCAGAGTTTGTACTTGGGGGAGGAGTGAATCCAAACATAGTATTCTCATACATATTTTCCAGAATAGAGCTGCTGAAACTGGTTATTAAGTTTTCCCCTGCGTCAAAATTGAGAGTGGGCGACTCACCAATACTTCCCACAAAGACAGGTCCAACATTTGAATTAGGATGGACAAATCCATTCACATCATCTTTCACAACTAAACTAGCCATATCAGAGGCTGGAAGTAGGTTAGTTCCCATATGAACAACGGATCCAGAAAATACATCAAGATTTGATGGAGCAGTCACAGTAGCAGCATTATCCACTTTAGGATTGGTCAAACTAGGACTGCCTTCAACTTTAACTTCAACTAGAGTGCTTGGGGTACAGTAAGAGCTGTTGCAGCTGCCAAAAACAGAAGCTCCTGAATCTATACTCCGATTAGAGCTAATACCATTGCCAGCTAATTTAGATCCTAAATTAAGCTTAGGTGGGCTAGTAGAGCTGTTGCAGCCACCGTCTTCCTTGACTCCTGTCAGTGTGTTGAGTGGACCAGCCCCATTTCTTTTACGCAGTATTTTAGCTTTCCTGAGAGTAGTTTCAGGCAAAGGGTAACAATTGATTAATTATGATTCAGTGGAAATTTTAAAAGACTAAAATTCCTAGAAACAAATCTATTCGATAGTTCATGCTCATACCTGACCATCTTTTGCTTCAAAGTGGTTGCTTTCAACTTTGAATTACCTTGTGGGGAAAGAGTAAACCACATAAATATCAGACCATTGTGCTTCTGAATATGCACACTCAAAAAAAGTACATGCAATAATAGCTAACAAACCTGATTTAAGGGCCACTGAACTTGATGCAGGCTTGCGATTGGCCCTCTCAGACTTAATGGAAGCAATTACAGAATCTGCTAATGGCCCCAGACCTTTTCTTCCAACCAATTTCACTCCGAGCTTCTCACAGAGATGGTGCAACCTCATTTCATCACCTCCTCGCACTTCTCTGAGTTCTAGTGCTTGCTGCCTGCTTAACAATGTATAAACATGAAGGTCTTGCTGCTGATTAAAATGAGAATGAAGCTGCTGGAAAAGTAATTTATTAGAATGTGGTTGATCTGGTCCCAGTTCTTCATGCTTTCTCTTTCCTGACCCACTGAAAGTAACTCTCACAATTGCTTTCAACTTAAGATCAGCCTTTTTCCTGCCAAAAATTACAGAAAAGCTTCCAAATTCCAAGTCTGGCTCCCTGAATAGATCTGCAAGGAGAGATGCACATGAATGTGCATTCCTGGATGGAGTTTTCTCGACTTTTGGCCTCGTAGCTCTAGCAGTAGCAGAATGAGCAATATTTGCAGCTTCTCTGAATCCACTAAGAAGAGCTCCATGCATTGTTGCTGGATAACGTCTATTAGTGGCCTCACCTGCAAAGAAAAGCCTACCATCTCCAACGCTTTCAGCTAGAATGTCATAATCATCTCCTGATGCCCCCACCGCAACATTAGAATAAGAGCCAAAGCTGAAGGGATCAGCACCCCATCTGGTACAGACAGTTTGGATCGGTTCTGGGACCTCAATTCCTTGGGGTTCATATATACCTGAGATCAACCAGGATTCTCGTTATGCCACAGCTCTAGTAGAGCAATAGGAAGCAAACATTTTTGACTATATAACACCACTGATATTATATAGGATCCAGTAGATTTTTCCATGTAACACCACTTACATAGGATCCAGTAAATTTTTCCATGTAACACCACTTATATGCTTGGAATATAACCGGGCATCAAATGCAAAGAAATAGAAGTAAATGAATTTGAAAATAGCAGTTGGCAGTGGGGGAGTTACTGGAAAGATAATTTGTTCAACAACCCTATGGACCTCAATCTAATGACAAAATCCACAAGAAGTATCTAAATCGAATTCAAAAACCTACAAAATCTGCCTGAAAAAATCGTTCACAAAAACATAAGAATTTTAACTATCAGTTTTTAATCCAATAAGTACAAACGGGTTGATCTAAAAATAGATCAAACATATATGTAAGAGATCAGTTAATTGACAAAGACGCTCAAATGCTAACTGTAAACAACCAAAAAAAATGGCACGAATACCTTTAAGAATCTGAATAACATGTGTAACAGCATCAGTTGGGGGCATCGTCTCAAACTTATGTGCAGCTTCTCCCGCTACTAGAGCAATCAATAGGGCACCACCTGCTACAGTAGCATAGCTGTAGAATAGAAAAAACTCACCCCTAGTGCTACAATCATCAGTGAGGTGCCCAAATGTATCAAGATCAGGGCCCCAAAACGCATGCGGGAAAAGCATGGCAACCTTGTTCAACAATCCAAATCCCAATCGCTTAATGGTATCCAGCTTCCTTTGTGGCAACTCAGGAACAAACTTAATAGATCCATTCTTCAAAACACCTAGGGGAGCAGTGCACAATGCCATATCACCTTCAAAAACCTGCCCCCCAGCCACAACCTGAACTCCCTCACTCCCATAACGAATGGTGTGCACTGTTTTCTCATAGAGAATGGGAACATTCTCAGCCAATGCTTGAACCAGCCTACCGTTACCTCCAGGCAAGAAACAATGGTCCCCTCCCATGTCATATGGATCATCCTGGTCCCAAAATGCAAGAGAAAGCTTCGAAAGCAAACCAGCATTTGCATATTCAAGATTCGCAAGATGCCAATTAAACAAGCTCAGCTCTTCCTTAGTGACTGCATCACCGTAAACCTGGCGAAAAGTCTCCAAAGCCGCACCAAGAGAAACATCCTGAGAAACATCCCCCATTAACTGCCTAAGCTTGCTAGCCTTATCTAGAAGCCGATTAAAAGCAATCTCCACCTTTTGATCTAACTCTGCATCAACCGGTTCTCCACCCACTCTATAGAGCGGGCACTTATCTCTAATCTTATGAAGTGTGTATGACAATTGACGTGCTAAAATCCCCAGTGGATTGCCCAGTGTACCAGTTAGCACACTCCCACCTAAATCTGCAGCAGCAGTCCTATTTCCTACCTCCATCTTCTTCGTATACACTCTCCCACCTGCACGTTTCCTCCCCTCCAACACAATTACTTTAAACCCAAATGACAACAACTGCCTAGCTGCAGCTAGCCCTGCAAGCCCCGCCCCGATGACAATAACAGTCTGCTTAGTTGGCTCAGCAGGAATCCTCTCCTTAACTGCAGGTGCAACCCCGAAGTTGATATATCCACGGGTAACCAAGTAATTATAGGAGGTTTCCAAGAGGCTACTACAGTGCTTAGGTATCACATCCAAGAACATATCTTTTGAGACCCATCTTGACACATTTTCCCGCCATTTTGTGATTATATGATTCCGAATCAAAATGTAGTTAACCTGCTCTATACCACCCACTACAGAAACAACTCCAGCATCAATTTCCTCGTCAGTTAAAGAATCAGCCGGGAAACCAGCCGTTAACGCAATCAGTGCCTCGGCTGTAGCCTCTTTGTTAATCACAATAATCTCATCGGATACGGATACATCAGGGTTAACATTTTGGGGCGTTATTCTCGTCGTTGAACCACTAGTACTACCGTTGCTGATCAATTTAAAACTGGGATTCAACATATGGGGGTGGGAATTCACAAATTGAACTGAAGAAGAGGGCAATGAGGACGAATCTCCATTGGAATTAGAGAATGTAGGTAAATTACTATATACCTGGCTGAACGACGACGTCGTGTTGCGCGGTCGGCCTCGCCGACGCTTTCGCGGTATAGAAAGAGGGAAATTTTGATTCGGAACTGAATCAGGGTGCAAATTGGAATAGCTCAAATCCGGGGTTTGAGCTGAAGTATATATGAAGCTAGGGTTAGGGTTTGAGGAAGGCAGGTGAATGGTGAATTGCAGAGGATTGGTGTTGTTGACGTTAATGTATGGGCTGGAAGGCGGAGGTGTTTGGTTTGAAAGGTCCATGGCGAAAATTGACGCCGACTAAGCACGGAAGGCCGGAACTTGTAGTAGTAGAATGGTGAAGGCGAAGGCGGAGCCGGAGGGAAAAGGGGGACGGTAACAGGGGGTTGGGGAGTGCGTGTTGCGCACAGCTAGGACGCCGCGTGGGGTGCTGCACTGGATTTATCTCGTCTGCCAGCCCTGTCGATCGGTGACGTTGGCTCCGCCGGCTGTTTAATTTGTGCGTTTTATTGAGCGATGAACGGCGGTTGTTTATTAATTAATAAATTTCGGTAGAATAATAATAAATTTCCTATATAAATGATCTAAAAAAGAATGAAATTTTTTTTTTTTTTTAGGAAATTGTTATATACAGTAAGGGCATGTTTGGTTCACGGAAAAGTAAAATTTTTGAGTAATATGATTTCTGAAAATTTAATAATAAGGAAAGTAAAGTAAAAAGAATATTTTTTGTGTTTGGATTGGTTAAGAAATGTATTTGAGAATTTAAATGTGGATTAAACTAAATATCAAAAATTCCCTCTTGAACTAAGCTTGATGATTTTCTCATAAAAATATTATTAACCTAATAAGAGCTAAATAATATTTAATTATAAATTAAACTACAACTTTAAAATTAAATTACATGCCAATTACTCATCCAAAATTAATTTAAAATTTTAAAAAATTATAGATTTGATTATTGATCTATAATGTAATTGTTAGTCTAGTGACAATTCAAATGAATAAGAAAATAATTGGAAAAATAAAAATTTTTAGTTGTAAAATGAAATATTAAATTTGTCACTCGATTTTTTTCAAATTTAGAGAAAGATAAATTATATAAATTTTAAATATGGTACATTAATTTTCATTAAAATGTTATTTAGTTTTATAGCTAATAAAAGTTAACTATAAAGAATATTATATATGGAAAGTATATATGTTGTTTTAGGTATATATATTTGGACATTAAAATTAAAATAAACAAATCTTAGTTAGATACAATATATACTAAAGTAAATTGTGATATTGTGGACGACTAGTTGCAACAAATTAGTTAGACGAGTTTTATACATAGACAATCTTATACCTTTTTTAGGAAAAATAATATATACATATTATATATTTATAATTCTTTTTTTTTCATTTTATGGGGTTTTTTTTTAATTTTATGGTTGATATAACAAAAATATAAAATATTTGAAAATAAATAAGAGTAAGGGTAGCGAGTGTCTTTTTTAAAAATTGCGACCCGGGAAAAAGAATACCATATTAGAACAGTGATTCTTTTTCCAGGAAAATAACACTTATTTTCCTTGCATCGCAGATTTATTTTCCTTTCCCAACCAATTAAAATGAATTCCAAACAAAGGAATTTAATATTGAGGAATCATATTACTTTCCTTGACTATAATTCCTATAAACCAAACAGGCCCCAACTGTTCATGTCCTCCGAGGCTTCTGAGCTTGTCCACTGCCACGATACCTGCAGTCGGGATTAACTCACTGATTCATCTCCGCCGAGACTTTTGAGCTGGTCCACTGTCGCAATACCTGTAGTTGGGACTAACTCACCAATTCCTCTCCATCGAGGCTTCTGAGCTCGTCCACTGCCGCGATACCTGCAGTCTGGATTAACTCAACGATTCATCTTCACGGAGACTTCTGAGCTCGTCCACTGCCGCGATACCTGCAGTCTGGATTAACTCAATGATTCATCTTCGCGAAGACTTCTGAGCTCGTCCACTGCCGCGATACCTGCAGTCTGGATTAACTCAATGATTCATTTTCGCGGAGACTTCTGAGCTCGTCCACTGCCGCGATACCTACAATCAAGACTAACTCACCGATTCCTCTCCACCGAGGCTTCTGAGCTCGTCCACCGCCGCTATACCTGCAGTCGGGACTAACTCACCGATTCCACTCTGATGCTTGAGTCAGTATCTTAGTAAATGTCGCAGTGTAAGATTAGCTAAGTGATAATACATTACCCTAATTCAATGGAGTGATCGAGTATTTATAGGCTGTCATATTTTGGGCAGCTTGTAAGAGAAGCGACGAGCCACGTCGATCGCCATGTGGAGCCAATTGGGGAATTACACATGTTTGGGACGCGTGTCCCTTCACGAATGGCTCAATCCTTAGTGTTGGGCCTTGCAGGGGGCTTCAGCTTTTGCGGCCCAGCCACTTCTCCAGGCTTCGTCTTTGGTTGGTTTCGGCCATCCTGGCGTCTGCGCTATTTATATATTCAACAATAACCATATTTGTATGGACCATTTTAAAATTTCAGTGAGAGAAATTACATAAACACCCTTTAAACTCCACTTGTGTTACATACGATTGTTTTTTAATTTATAAATCGAGTTAACCTTTACGAGCCCTCCGTCAAAGTCTATTAGAGGTATCTTCAACCTCCGCCTAAGGCAGGCGGAGGTGTTTGCGCCGCCAACATGCAACATAGGTTGAAGACAACCTCTGCCAAAGCCAGGCGGAAGGTGGAACATTGCCAATTTTTATTTATTTTTAAATAGTTAAAGGTGATTTGTGAGTGCATGAACATTTTTATACTTTTAATAACTCTTAAAATTTGTAAATAGTTATTGTATTTAGTAAAATTGTTATTGCAAATAACATGACCTAAAATGAAATCATTAGCGTATAGAAAATTATGAATCATGTGTAACTATAATACTCATAGTATGAAAATACAAAATTACAAGCATGTACTTCCTCTCTTCTAACATAGAATATTGCTTGGAATTACTCCGTATATTTTTATTTTTGCACTCCTATTATGATTATATGTGAAATCCAACTAAAATTTGAAGATATTAAAAAAATTTATGAGGAAAAATCACACTATATTTGATCAACTTTATGAAAACAATAAACTCCAATTTTGGTCCTTTACATATTAGGTTTTAATTTTTTTATTCCTTAACATTTGAAAACGCTTCTTTTGGTCTCTAACATATTAAAAGTGATCGAATTGATCCCCACTGTTTAATCTAACAGAATCTCGTTAACTTGCAACATTTGACCCTCACATCACCCTTATTTTGGAGGGCAAATTTGTCAACATAAATTTTTCTCTCTCCCTCATAAACCATTAATGGGCAAACCTATCGCAGTGCCTTCTTTTTCCTCTAAACGCTGTATTTCCTCCAACAATGGTCACCTACTGAGATGGCTAAAGAGCAAACAAAGGTTATTGTTTTGGAGTCTGTTCCGAAGAAGCAGAAACGGAAGCCGAATGAATTTTTCAAGAGCTATTATAAAATTAGCAAATTTAGAACTAGAAGTATGTTCACTAAGAGATGAACATTCAGATTCTTGTCAACAGGAAAGTAACAAAGAGTCTGGCATAATCTAGTTCATGAAAATTATAACATTTGAAAAATCATTCAATTAGTAATACACAGATTAATAACATTCTCTCCAATACAAAAATCTAAGGTGAACAGTCATTGCAAGTAACACTATTCAAGTGTCAATAGCTCCTAGCTCCAATGTAAATCTGCTGACTTGCATGCATCCTTCTCTAATAGCCTCCCTCCTCTGCAGGGAAAAAGTCCAATTCTTGCCAAAATGAAAACTTCAAGCAGCCCCGACCTCACAATTTCAATGGAAACAGAGAAAAACTATATGCTTAATCTAATAATCCATGAATCTACATGAGAAAAACAAGTCCAGTCAAGAAAGAAGTGTGGAGAGACAACGCAGCCAAATTTTGTTTCAACTTCCAACCCTTTTTGAGTTATTTGATGAACCGCCCCATTCTCTCACTTCTACAGAAAATAAAATGCGGTTTAGCCTCATTCATTCCTCTGCTCACCTGATTAGAGACCGTCTCAATTAGAGTACTGATTTCAATTCAAGTCAAATTAGGAAACCATTCCGTAAGCCAAATTCTACTCGGCAAGTGAAGTTGAGAGAGTCAATTTAATGGAGGGAGGGATGAGCCTGTACTTAGGAGCTTCCGACAAAAGCTTCTCATAGGTGCCCTATTGAATTGACGAACCATGTTGTTCACCTTTTCGATCCTTTTGCTTTCCCTTGCTCCACTTCTTCTGCTTTCCACCGCCGGACTTAGCAGGGTTGGGCCTTGGAGGATGGAAGTGGAGCCTTATCCTTCTCCGGCACTATTGAATCTCGAGTTCTAGGGCTTTGGCGTGGGGGAGTGGCGGAAAAGGAAGGAGCCAACTGTGAGAAAATTTTCTGGTGACAAATTTGCCCTTCAAAGTAAGGTTCATTTGAGGGTCACATGTTGCAAGTTAACTGATTCTGTTAGATTAGAAGATAGGGGACCATTTCGTTTACTTCTAAAATGTTAAGGACCAAAAGAAGCGTTTACAAATGTTAAGGACTAAAAAAATTAAAATGTAATATGTAAGGGGCTAAATTTGGAGTTTACTCTTATGAAAATTAATTTTGTAAATTTAGTATTTCGTAATTACATTTAGTTATCAGTCAATCATTTGAAAGTAGCAATTTTTATAATCTCTTAAATTATTTTTTTCACGATTCAACTATTTTGAACTCGATAATACTATTTTGTGGTGTTTGTAACACTTTTTGGGTTACGCTAGTTATTTTAAAAAATCAATATTTTGAGTATAAGTTATGTAGTAGTACAAACAAATTTTTTACAACACCTAAATTACTTGACAAATAATTATTTTAGTAATAACATCAGCAAAAAATAATAATTAATTTAAGCCTTTCGAACATATAAAGATACACTAATGGACCGGTGGATACATCATACGTGCAAATCGCGTTTTTTTTGGATAACTACACATTAGCCTATGAAGTTAAAATAAGCTTTGTCTCACTGTATGAGCAATATACATGGTAAGATCGAAATATATTGATTTATTTATATTTAAATATAAAATTGTTTTTCGATTATTTTTATGCTTTCCTCTCAAGTAGAATTCTAAGGAGTAAACAATTTGAAACATATTATTTTACCAGACAAGAATGACATCAAATTTTCAAGCAACTTAATTACCAAAAATCATGGTCATCTATATGTTATGGGCTTTGATTATTCGCAGGAGACATAATCAAGTGATAGAATGCATGAAATCTTTTATGGATACATGAGTAATTTGCAAGAGTAATGATCAGCAACAAATCACAGTAACTTTTTAATAATAACGCACGCGACATGCATTCATTGATTACATTTTTGTTGCTGAATCTATCATTACTTAATTTGCAATTCAATTCTAATTGAAAGTCATACTTTGGGCAATATTATTTCGAATAGAGGAAAGAGAAACTTGGATAAGAGGAAAATGGAAATAAAAAATTACGTGGATGAAGCAATAAAAAGTATGGTGAGAAAATATATAAGGAGTAAAGTCTTCGGTCTTCAAAAAATAAAAAATCTTCGGTTGTGTAGAGTCGGTTCATACATGCGATTAGTGTTCAAATGTTATTTCGAAGGAGAAAAAAAAGTTGATATTTGTGAACATTACAAGCATAAGTAATACTCTTTTCAAAAACATAGTAAAAAATAAATAAGAAAAAAGAAAAAAAAAAAAAACTACTACTCTAGAAAAGTGTAAGTGATACTCTAAGGCCCTGTTTGATAACATGACTCAAAATATGTTTTGAAATCACTTTTGATTTTATAATATTAAAAGTATTTTGAAAATGTAAAAAGGTGTATTGAAAAAGTAAAAAAGTCTATTAAAAATGTAAAAAGACTTATTAGGAATGATGAAAAACTATTATAAAATCAAAAGTGATTTCAAACCATGACTTCAGCCATGATACCAAACAGGCCCAAAAGTGTACTATAAATGATTAAAAAAACTACTAAAATTTTATTAAAAATGTGTATTAAAAATAATAAATAATTATTGTGAAAAACAAAATGAGATTCAAACCATAGTTTGAGTTATGATACTTACTATATAAGGATATTTATGACATGTATGATATCTCATTTCAAGATGCAACGCTAGTTGAATTTGGTATAGCTCACAATAAAATGTTATTTGGTATATATAATTTATAAACTAGGCTACTTGAACTGAATTTTAAACCACATTTTTGAATATTATTTATCAACTTAATTCAAAATATAATGTCATACAACATTTCAAACTTCGTTTAAACTTTAAAACATATACAATATTTAAATACAATCGAAAATGTATCTCAAAACGAGATACCATAAAACTTGAGTGGGATTTAAATACCACATTTCAGAACTTCAGGGGTCTCAGTGTAAATAAGCATTTACCCGAAGATAACTTCGTTCGTTCCATGACAGGCTGTCACTGGAAAGTTCTCTTAGACCACAATAATAAGTTGATGTTTTCTTTTCTTATTCATATACTTTTCGTTTATTTAGTTATTATATTTTGATTTTTCATTTTTTTTTTTTCACGGTCCAAACGTCATTTTCAATTTATTTTTCTCAGCTCTGATCTCCTTCCCTGGAAGAGCTCGCCAATAAACCCCAAAAAAAGAAAGAAGAAAAGGCAAGCACAGTTAATGGCAATGTCATTTATTATATTCGAATTCAATCCAATTCAATGATTGTTTCTTTATGATTCATCTCGTTTGTCACAGAGTTTTGCAGATCCGAATCCTTTCTCATATCTGTAGTACGCATTCCGTCACTTGCGCACGCAAAAAGTGCACAGTCTTGGCTTCGTAATTGAGTGAATTCCGTGTTTTACTTGGCGCGTTTATCTGAATCCGGAGGAATTTTTGGTTTATTTTTCGTTTTTCGTAATTGCAGTTATTGCTGCTGTGTCCGAGCTGTTTGGATTCAGATGGGAATTTTTGACGGTTTGCCGCTTTCTCCCGAGAAAGCTGTGAGTTCGCATTTTAATTTTCGAAATGTTGCTTCCAGTTTTGAATTTTTTTGATCTCCTTTTGCAGTTTTGATTGTGGGAGTTGTAGTTTTTTTTTTGTGCTTCTGCTGATAGAAGTTCGATGGCATTTCTTAATAAGTCGCAGAGGCGGGACAAGTTTTGGATATTATGATTGGAATTGTGTTACTAATTTGGAAAAATTGGTTAGGAGTATAGCTGGGCATGCTTGAGAGTCAGTATGGTTTCTTACTTTGTTTGGTAAACTTTCTGGTTGGATTCAATGTACGCGTTTTGCGTTGGTTGAGGTTATTGAACTATTTTAGAGTTGCGAATTATGTTTTAGTTTGTAGTTATGTTTCTGTAACTCACTTTGTGAACACCGCTGCGACTGCAGTTTAAGGTAAATTTGAGCATGACCATATTAACCTTGACTCAGAGTTAGATTGAAAACCTGAGTTGGTAAGCTAGAGCTGGGAGTAAAAGATATATATATATATTTCTGTATGCCTACAATTTGCATTAAACTGATCTGGGATGTTTAGTTAGCCCTTTTGGGATGAGAAGATTCAAACTTGTTGGACTTCATGCTATGCAATGATGCCGAGACTCCTTCAAATAGTTTATTGTATGGGAAGGAACCATGCTTAGGTTGACTATGAATGTTGTCAAGCAGTCACGAATGGAATTGAGTAATCATAACGCTCTGATGAAGTGGTCATGATAGAATTTTGTATCCACCTGAATTGCAGATACAAAATGGTCGTTCTCATGCTACTTTGGCCCTTTATTTATTAAGATAAGATAAGGAATAATTCCAAGGTTCATCTACAAGTACGCACAAGCATTGTGATTTCTTGATTATTGGATGCTTTATAGGAAGATAAAGAAGGATAGGTCTGCTGTTTGTTTTTATGGGTTTGGGGGTGGACCTGTTTGGAATTAGGGCTTGGGTTGCTCTCCTTCCATTTACTATTACCTCAAACTTGAATTAAATTGATTCCCCACCATCCAGAAAGTCTTTGTTCATGTTCTTGTGGCAGGACAGTAAGGCTCTGTTCTCTTAGTAACTTGGTTAGGAAATTTTTTGGTTATGGAAGAAATTTATTTTGGAGGGAATTTCTTTTGGGAATTTATGTAAGAAAGAGAAGAAAAAGTGTAATGATTATGTTTTTTTTAAATTTATGTGAGTGAAGATTTAGAGGGAATTTTAAAATTTGAATTGTGAATTTAGTAAAAATGATGTTGTTTCTTTGTGTAATATTTTTGAGAAAAAAGTAATACTTTTCCTGAAATTGGATAGAAAAGAACAGAGCCTAAGTGTCAAACCTGAATACTAAGGTCATTGAAGTGTCTGTGCCAGGATATACTTTCACCCTTACTGCAATTAAAATACCAACTGTGGAAGAACCAAAATATGACCTCTAGAATGATAGACGAGCAACATCCATCAACTCCAGTTCCTCTGGTTTGCCCAGAATGGCTACAGTAGTCCTTGAGGAATCTATTTATTCTCTCCTCAAACATTACAGCAAGGGACTGACACACTGAGACTGAGCATGGCACTATCGAGCATGGCAGTGAGAAATGTTGGACAATGGGTGAATGCCCAATCCAACAGTATCACGTGAGGGAAGGTGGGCAATGCTGTTTGTTTAAGGCGAAAAGAAATTTATCGTTGAGATGTTAATCGTGTTGTTCTCTTGAGGAACAGCTGGATGGCCATCCATTCTTGTCAAGTTAGGATGGAAATACTATCATTTGTTAAATTGTATAAGCTAGTCTTCTGGAGAAGTCTCTGAAAAGATTTCTGTTTAAGATGTTCCTCTATATTTCTTTACATTTTGGTCTGAGATGTTATCTTTTAAGGACGGACCACTTACCTCACAACTTCTTGTCATGATTTCTGTTGCATTTGACATCTACATAGTTAACATATATCTGGCTCTTGTTTTATCTTGTACTTCTTTGTTTGTATTTGCATCACGCTGCTTCTTTTATTAACATCTTTTTCCATGTAAAAAATTGCAGCATTTGAGGGAGGAACTTTCCAGAATAGACGAGAGCTGGGCTACTGCACGTTTTGATTCGCTTCCTCATGTTGTACATATTTTGACCTCAAAAGATCGTGAAGGTGATGTACAACTCTTAAAGGAACAGAGTGATATTATTGAGGATGTTGTAGATGAAGTGGTGCATGCTTACCATAGTGGCTTCAACAAAGCAATTCAAAATTATTCGCAGGTTTCTCTATTGATTCTTTTAGTTTTATCTGCCTTCATTTCTTGGAATTATTTTACTATTCAGATTTTGCATTCAATTCATCTTCCGTCATTTTCATGTATAATGGTTTTCCTGAATGTGATTGGTGAATCACCATGAAACTATAACTAGCTACACTAAACAGTCACTAGTTTAAAAATTTTTGTGGGAGGAAAAGGTTTTTATGTATGGCCACCACCCTTAAAATGATGTTTTTTTCTGAAAGTGATCGATGAATCACCGAGAAACTGTAGCTAGCTACTCTAAATAATCAGCGGTATTGAAAATTTTGTGGTAGGAAGAGATCTTTTTGTATGGCCACTACCCTTAAAATGTGCGTTTTCTGCAAAATGATGATCATGGTTTATTATAGTTCATACCATGACAAAAATATGATTTCATGATTCATCACAATCTAAATTGTGGTTCGTACTGTTTTTTTATGATGTTATAGAGAATATTACTAATCTGCATCAGTTTGCTAAATTCTTATCTTGAAAACCCTCACTGTAGTTGATTTTCAAGTTTGATGAAAGATGCACATAGTCTTGTGAAATAAGTCAGTGATTATGGTTAAATCTGTGAATTTGGTCTGGTGGCTTTCAACTTGATTTCGGTTAATCTTCATTTTCCATTCTATATTATTAAATTTGGGAAGTGCGTCTATTAAAATCCTATAATGTACTGTTTTCATCTCCAACCTAACCTCAACCCGTATGATGTGCACATGCATGAACTGCGTTAGCAAAGGAGAAGAGTTAGGAAAGATAATGTTGTATGATATCTTCAGGCCGAACCATCATAAGATGTGTGCATGGACACAATGATTGTAACAAAGTGGGTTATATTGGGAACATCCTTGAGCTGCACTGTAGAAGTATTACTATCCTAAGTGTATGTGTATTTCCTTTATGTGTTCCTTACTTTAGTTGCTAATTTATGTTACAACAATTAGGTATTTGTCTTTCGCATGTATCCATTGTTGCTAATTTGTGTTGACAATGTTTCAGTCTTTTGCAAATTTATGATCTAAAGAAATTGGAATCAGATTATCTGTACATCTTTATATAAATATATTCCTTACCTTGTGATTCCATATTCTTTCCTGTATAGAATATTTAATGTTCTCAGTTGAAATTTTTTTATGCCTGTCTTATTGATAAACTACTATGCTCCAGATTTTACGTTTATTTAGCGAATCAGCTCAAAGTATTGCTGTACTAAAGGGTGATTTGGCTGACGCAAAGAAGCTTATAGGTGCTCGAAATAAGCAGTTGCATCAGTTGTGGTATCGGTCGGTTACATTACGGCATATTATATCTTTGCTAGATCAACTTGAGGGCATTGCGAAGGTATGCCTATTTTGTTTTTCAACTTTATTCTATTGCTGGTTTGCTTTGCAGTACTCTCTGTCTCTCACATATTATTGAAATAGGGATTGAATCTAGAACTAACTCAAAAACAATGTTCTTAGTATAGAGAACAATCCGAAAAGGTCAGATCTGAAAACCAAAATAGGAGTAGTTCAAGAAAAAGTTACTTTGATCACCTTCTAGTGACTCTTTGCTCCTTATTTCGAAAAATCATTAATACTGGATGTTGATATCACGGTGATTGTAACTTGGGAAAATTTCTCCGGGGTAGGCTAGATTATAAAATCATAAATGAGAGCACAATTTCTGTAAATTTATTAAGGTGTGGAAATACTTAAAAATTTTCAATGGGCATTTAAAGTTGTATGCTCCTTCTTTGTCCTAAACAAGCTATATAATTTGTTGTTTTTCCCCAAAATTTCTGGAAAGAGAATTTACGTGCTCAAGGTTTATTTATTTTAACCTTCTCTCTTTCTTCCCTTTTTTGTTTGTTCTTTTAAATGCTAAAGGTTCCAGGTCGTATTGAGAAGCTTATAGCCGAGAAGCAATTTTATGCTGCAGTACAGTTACATGCTCAATCAACTCTAATGCTGGAGAGAGAAGGCCTTCAGACGGTTGGTTTATTTGTTGCTTGCTGTAATTTTATTTCACTTTTCATGCTGGTCTGGTCTCCACCTCAAAATTAGTTGGTTGTCATCTTATTGGGAACTATGATGAATGACATTTTTTGAAAGGGCATCTTTTGGGGCCACATTTTGGGATTGAAAGGGTAAACAGTTGAAAATCTTTGGTTTCCAGATTTACTGTTGGCCTTTAGCACCATTATTTTTCCCCGCGTTACTTGAGAAATTTTCATTGGGGGGATGAGTTGAGAATCTTTTTGAACTTCTTGAGAGTGCCACATTGAGGACACCATTTAACTTGAAAGAAGTCACAGCTTCCTTCATTTCGTAATTCTCTGTTCAAAATACTTTCATTGTTGTTGCTGCTCTGTTGCTTTTCATTTGTATACCATACGCATCTAAACTGGATGCCAGGTGAACAACCCACAAAAATGCTTTACATTAAAGTTCAGTGGACTCTGTTTTAGTGAATTCACAATCCTAAGCATCTGAAGTATGCAGCTTGACCATGCTGAATTAAATTCGTAATCCTTAAGCATCTCATCAGTTTGAATGCAATGCAGGTGTCCTTGGTTTCGTCCCTATTGAGAAAATTTTTCTATATATATGCACGGATACACCTATCCTCTCACTCGTCAAGTACACTAATAGATCCAATTGTCTTATGTTTGTATTATTGTTTGACATGAGAATTGAAATAACTTTCTTTAGGATTTGGTGTAAATGACATAGAAAGAATTCTTGTTTCAAGTCAATTCAAATTCTCATTGGATATCAAGTGCACCTTAAAAGTCGATATCTGTTGCTTCTACCTACCTCTTGGCCCAGTAGGACACTATCTTAATGGTATTGCCACCGCTTCCCACAAGAACAGCTCTAGCCTGCCTCTGCCAGATTGACATATTTTGCGTATGTGCTTCAGTGGTTCACTGTACAAATCACTTGTTCTCATATGCTCAGGTTGGTGCTCTTCAAGATGTCAGATCTGAGCTGACAAAATTGCGAGGAGTTCTCTTTTATAAAGTCTTGGAGGATTTGCATGACCATCTTTACAATAAGGGTGATTTCAGGTGAATGTTTGTTGTCCACCTTATAGATGGAAAAGCCTGTAAAAATCTTGTATGTAATTGTTACTCCTTCCATAGAATTTGCTTCAATCATTATTAAAAACAGTAAGGAAATTCTGGGATATTTGGCCAGTATATATTAAGGTTGTCAAAGGCCAACTAAAGCTTTTCTCCCAAGGTAATTTTGGGCCTGTATGGTAAATAAAAACATTATTCAAAACGTGTCTTAAATTATCAAAGTTGATTGGAAATTTAAGGAGCTGTCGGAAAATAAAGAGATCTTATTATAAAATGCAAAATGTGTTCCAAATGGCGTTTTGAGATGTGTTGTTGCCATATAGTTTAAATTGCCGGCTGTAGGAAATCTTAGGGTTGCATGATGCAACTACCTTTATTTGTTTAGGGGATAAGTAGTTTCAGTAAGCTTCTTTTGCTTGCAAGGTAAAAATTCTAAGTCTGGATAATTTATTACTCCACATGATACCATGACCAAATATGAACCTCTCCCTTTTTTTTTTTACCTTCCTCTCTCCGATTTGGGTTGAATTTTAATATATTTTGAACTTTAATATGCTTCAATATATTTTGAACTTTAAAGTTCCATTCCTTTGGTTAATTCTGTTTGTGGGAAATTGATCTTATTTACTCTTTACTAATGGAACATTTTGTGTGCTTTATCTTTCTTCTTCTCCTTTTTATTCAGATTAAGTTTCTTTGCTAGTAGCTCTTTCAGCACAGATCCCTGAAAATAATTTTTTTGTGCACACCAGAAAGTGTGGTTTGGTTGACCTGTTTAGCTTTTTTCCATTATACTCTATGAATTTCACACCCTGAATCATACATATTATCATTGTCCTGTAAGTGTTTTGTCAGTTGTGTCCTTTGTCTTGTTGTTGCACTGCTGTTTCCTGGAGGAGCTGATGCAGCTTTCCAATGGGTCCTCACTACTGCTAAGATCCTAATTATAGTCTTCTGTTGAAATGCAGTAATTTGGTCCATGTTCAACTCAATCATGATGAGAAATGTCAAAGTTGTTTAGGCTCTGTTTACTTTCGTTCCATTCCAGGAAAATCATCACTTTTTCCTCAAAAAATTTTCATATCCAAATAACTTCATTTTCCCTAAATTCAATATTTAAAATTTAAAATTCCCTCTCAATATTTACTCACATAAATTTAAAAAATAACATAATCATCACACTTTTTAATCTCTCTTCTACACAATTTACCAGAAAACTATTCCCTCCAAAAACATTCCTTCCCCAAAACAAAAAAAATTCAAAAGAACAGATTTTATTAGGTCCATTGCGCTAGCTACATCTTTATTTTCCAGGTAATGTTTTGGTGTCGTGGAATATTCTAGCCTGCAGCATTGCTACTATCCACCTAGAAGCACACCTCTTCGCTGTTGGTTTTCAGAAGCTTTGTGGTCTAGTTGTTTGCCTTAGCAATATGGATGCTTTTCCTTTGCCATCATGTAATGTTGGCATCATACTGTGAAACAGCGAAATATGTTGAGAAATTTATTATTTTAGAGTGAACTGTGAAAGTTTCATGCTGTTTTACCAGATTGGGTTCAGAACTTCGTTAAGTTTTGGTTAAGAAAATGGTGCATGATTTTCATGTGCTTATTGGTGAGATTCATGGAGCTGAACATGTTGGTTTTCCCAAAGCTCTTGAATTTGTGTGTGCGCTTTGTTTTAGATAATGTGTGGTGTATTCATATCATATTATTTTGTCAGTTATATAAATTGATGTTTGAACTCTTGTTTGTATCCTCTTTTCCATTTCAATTCTGAGTCACTCTAGTTAACTTATAAATGGCATCCAATCTTGCTTAACCAGTCGTACTTCATCTCCAAGTTTCAGCTATTCATCTGGCACATTTCTTTTCCCTCTTGGGTGGAACATGACAGACCACCTCATAAAGGAGTGAAGGGAAAGATAAGATATACACATGAACATGAGAGAGATTTGGATACTTTATCCTGTGTGTTTCGGTTCTGTCTCTGTAAATGGAGATTTTTTCCAGCAAGCCATGATCCTTAAATACAATTTGCTTTGCTAAATTGGTTTCTTATTGAGGTAAATTACCTGTACTTGCAGCCCCGCTGTCTCAAGTATAGATGAAATGGATGATACAGTTCCAACCACAACAGCTGTTGCATTCTCTAGTAATAACTCTCAGTCTCGTTCTCGAAGAACCAGGTTGCTTAAAGGTGACAATCAATTTGGATCATCTGAACTTGTAAATGGATCACTCCGAGCTAGTTCTGTTGACGGAAGGTAAGACAAGAATTCCCGCAAATCCATATATATTCTGATCTTTGTTGATCTTCAGCTTGCGCTCGTGTTTAAAAGCAGGTTTGTTGTCATGTGTAGGATTTCTAGAGATTTCTTCGGTGTTTAAAATCAATATATTGTGACTGTATGCTCTATTTTCCAACTCTGAATGGTCCTGTTAGACTGATATCTGTCGTCCTTCCGTGTTATATCTACTTGTTGGTTTTTTGTTTTTCCTGTCTGGTTTTCTAACTGGTTTCTGCATTAATATTGGCTGCCTAACCTCTGAAAACTTCTGACCCTCCAAAAACCACAAGTAAGAGTTGCATGTCTAAGTAAAAATGACTCTCTTTTGATGTGTCATGATTCGAGGGTTAGAAAAAACTGTAATATTGAAGGATGAAGCAGATCATGCACATCTTGTTATATTTTCAATAAAAATTACTTTTGGAATAATTTTAGCACCCTCAAAAGTGACTGGGTATTTTGGTTGACACTTTTTTTTTTTCACATTTTGTGTTAAAAAATCATTGGCAAGTCAACTTATATTCTGGCTTCTGCTGCAGTTCATTTGATGGTCACGAGGATGATGGTGCTTCAGACTTACCAGAGGACACCGTGTCAAAGATCAATGGTGGCGATGGTGCACCAAAGGATGTCAAAACTGTTTCTCTTCAGATTCCGATTTGGCTGTCAGATTCAACTCCTGATGAATTTGTTGTATGAGTGCCGTATATACTGCAGAATCTCATCTGTTTATAATAGTAATCAACTTTTGTCTAGAACTTACAGTTGATCTGTTTTGAGTTTGTAGGAAACAATGAGAAAAAGTGATGCACCTTTGCATGTGAAGTATTTACAAACTATGGTTGAGTGTCTCTGCCTGCTTGGAAAAGTTGCTGCAGCTGGTGCCATGATATGGTAGGCTTGTTGACTTTTTAATCAAGAGCCTCTTCATTTAAGTTGTGCCTAATTGCTTGAATAACAAAGTACTCCCTCTGTTCCATTAAAAGAGTCTAGTTTCGATTTTTTTAGGTTCCAATAGAAGAGTCCTGTTTTTTATTTGTTTTAAACTTTTCATACCCTTGTATAACTATGTGTGGTTCCTAACTAATCCCCACATTTGAAAAGTAAGGACATATGTGGGAAAAATGGTGGCAAATTACTTATTTTAGGTGATTTTTGAAACAGGACTCTTCTAAAGTATCAGACGGCAACATTTGCTTTAATTTTTAACTGGACTGGATGTTTTTATCTTTGAGATAAATCTTTCTTTATTTTTTATCTTAACATTAATCCCTTCACAATCAAAATCAGAGTACTGTTGTAATCAGAAGACCTAATGATAAACATTTTTCATGGTGCACACATGTTTTGCCGAATTATCCATAAAATTAACTTAACCTCTGTTACTTTTGTCACAGTCAACAACAACTACTAGGCCTTTATTCCACTGTGGATGTTACTTTTGTCAGAGTCAGATGGAAACAATTTCTTGTGCAATTGAATGCTTCTTTTATGAAATTTAACAAATGGTTTTGCATTAAAGTACATTTGCTAGATTCATAATGATAATATCACCTGGTAGCCTGATGGGTGATGTAGTGAGCTTCTGGGAAAAATGGGTTATGAATTTATGTAGAAAACAAGAAGTGAACATTATTTGATACCTTGTATTTTCAGATTCTATTTGCTGGTTATGGCACATATTCTTTTATTTTTGAACCGTCTGCATCCTAATTGTCCAGATTTCTCATTCCTGTTGATATTGGATCTTTAGGTTTTATTGCGTAGTCAATTTCCTCAATGACATTAGACTGCTCCTTTAGTCTTGCCTTATGGCTTTGGGTACTATTATCATTTCAGTGGAATGCCAGTAATATTCATGGATTTGTAGTTATGAAGTGCACTTGAGACTCCGCCTGTTGTGCAAGATCGATGAAGTATGTGTTGGTTTATATAACCTAGATGTTTTGTTTGCTATTTTTTTGATTGCTTCCCCTGAAAGGGATGTAATGACCACTTATTTCTGCTGCTTTTCTTATTTTTATTTTTCGTTCGATATAATTAGACCGAAGACTAGCTATATTATTCAGTGATCTTTTGTTAGAGCTACTGCCACCAGAAACTGCAATTTTTGGATCAGTGGGCTTTCCTTGTGGATGTTTGTCTCTTCTTCTGTTCAGGAATATAACTTTTCTCTATTTTGCTTTTTTTTTTTCTTTTTTCCCAACAGTCAAAGGTTGCGACCTACAATTCATGATATCATTGCAATGAAGATTAAATCACTTTTAGAACGTGCTAATTCCTCAAGGCCTTCTATTGGCCAATCTGCACAGACTGGGATAACCGGTCTAAACTATGTAAAGGGGCAGTTAGAGAGTTATCAGCTACTAAATCAGAAGAAACGTAGCACTGGGGTCTCTTCGGCTGGAGCTTTATTAGCTGTCAGCCCTGTGTCTGCTGTAATGGCCCCCAGTGGAACAGCACAGGCTTCTGCTAGAGAGCTTCTTGATTCAATTCTGGAAACTGTTATTCGGATATTTGGTTAGATATCGCGTTAATTCTGCAAACTTTTAAAGAACTTTCTTCATTCTAATGGCTGCAATCCATTTTTCTTATCACTTATCCTATTATGATTCAGAGAACCATGTTATTGTTGGAGAACTACTTGAGTCAAAATCTTCGCAACAAGTTGACTTAAATACGCCAAAGGCCATAGTTAGTGAGGTAAATTGGAACCCTGATTCCGAGGCTTCACTTGACACCGGAGGCTATAGCATTGGATTTTCGTTGACAGTGTTACAGGTTGTTCTCTCATGTAATGCTTGTGACTTGTCTTATTGGTGTAAAGTTTCTAAATGCTTTATATCCTGCCTCCCACTTTTGATGCTAATATGTGTTAGTTACATGCATGTAATGATGTCCATTGGGCATTAGAGTGAATGCCAACAACTCATATGTGAAATCTTGCGAGCTACTCCTGAAGCTGCATCAGCAGATGCTGCTGTCCAGACTGCTAGACTTGCAAGCAAGGTTCCATCAAACGATAAGAGGCAAGTAAATAATGTATTGATCTTCCAACTCTTCATCTAGCAGACGTGTTTCCTGTTTTTACTTTGACTACATATTTTCGTCTTTCTGCTCCTCTCTTCCTTTCAAAGGTGATTCAGTTTTGCATACCAGCTGTGGGCCACTTAGTTGTCTGCTTTGTCTTACCTCTTCACCTAGTAACATAAGGCTCGATTATTATTCCTGAAACTATAGGCCTGTTCTTTTTGATTGGTTTGAGAACGATTTTGAAAACATGTTTTGGAAAATAGTTTTATAATGTAAAAAATGTATTGAAAATGTAAAAAGTAGATGCTGAATAGTAAAAAGTTGTATTAAAAATAATGAAAAATGATTAAAATATCTTAAATTTACTGTTGAAACCAAAACCGTTTTCAAAACCAAAACCAAAAGAACAGGCCTTATGTCTTGGAAAATATCAGCTTGATAATTTTAATATGATCCTTGCAGTATATATATCATCTGGTATGACAAATATCTATTAGAGTGCTAAAGTTATATTTCATTAACAAGTCAGTTAAATTCATTTTAATTTAACACCTCAGTATTCTTGGGATGATGCTCAAAAACGATGTTGCTGGATAATTGTATTAGATTTCAGACTTTAGTTAACTAAGATTAAATCTATGCATTATCTGACCAACCCGTTCACCTAAATCTCCGCCGTCACAGATTAAGTGAAGCTACAATGTATTCTCTAACGTTATAGCCTGTTTGATGATCTTTCTTTCTCTGATCTTGGGAAAATAATTGATTTTGCTGCTGGTTATTTTCAGGGATGGGTCAGAAGATGGTCTGACCTTTGCATTTCGCTTCACGGAGGCTACTCTATCTGTTCCCAACCAGGGTGAGGGTTTAAGACAAACAGATAAATTAACTTACTCTGTCAATACGGTTTTTTTTTTTTTTTTTTGGTTGGCCTAAATAAGATTATATCTTATTGAAGCAATTTTTTTAGAAATTTATGTCTTATAAGAAAATCCTAATTTTTAGTTATGGATTCAGAGATACAGCTCATGCTTTGCATTTTGCTCTTTTGATGTGGTTTGGTTTATTAGTCATCTGCAGCCCACTCGTAAATACCGTGGTCAATTTTCTTCCCCATCCATTGTCTCTGCCTTAGTTTTGATATTCTTTCCTCCATCCTAGTCGATTGCCACTTTGTGAGGACCCATTGTCTTGTCTAGCTCACCTGGCTGTTGCACTGTCTTTAATCTTTTCAACCAATCTGTGGACCCTGCAATGGTTATTCTGTTTTGCTATAGAGGGGCCTATTATTACTGGTAATATCCTTCCTCTTCTGCTATTCCAGACCTTTAAATTTGCTTAGGTATTTGTCTGATTGGACTACAGCTTTTTAACTTGACATTCTCTCCTGCTTTCCTTGGGGGAAATATAGTAAACTTATGCTAAACCGTGGTTTTTCCAAATGCACTTTTATTAGCTGTAACTTTGTGGTGATACGATATCAAGCTTAACCATTTCATGCCTACAAACAGTTTGACTCAGGGGTTGATCTTATTTGCCCAGGATGGAGTAAGAGAGGTCCAAATGTACTTCAAGAAGGATATGGTACTGCGGCTATACTACCTGAGCAGGGAATATATTTAGCAGCATCCGTATATCGACCTGTTGTACAGGTTTGACTCCTATTGTAGTTCTTCTCAATCTTCCTCTCTCTCCACTTATCTTGTTGAGTAATTCTTATTTTTATTTATATTTAACACATGAGTTAGTAACTTTTCACATCTCTTTTGTTTGTAGTTTACAGATAAAGTAGCTTCCTTGCTCCCAGAAAAATATTCTCAACTTGGGTAAGCTTGAGTTCATTGTAAAACTTGTGCTTTGGAGTGAATCTTCTATTTCTGTAATCAAGTCAGCATTTGCTTCTTTTGGTTTAAAGTGCTTCCAATTTATTAACCTTCTTATTGCGCACTTACATTATTTTCAGGAACGATGGGCTGTTAGGATTTGTGGAGAACTTTGTGAAGGATCACTTTCTACCAACAATGTTTGTTGATTACCGGAAAGGCGTACAGCAATCAATATCAAGCAAGTTTTATGAACTACTAAGTTTTCTGTTAATTATCTCTACTCTTTATTTACATATTAAGTTCAAGAAATCTACATTACATTATGAACTGAACGCAGAAATTCATATGGATATGATTGTTATTTTTTTGTTAGCTATGACTAAATAAAATATAGTAGTTTATAGGCAGTAGAATTGATTATTTAATTGGAATTCATACTTCAGAATTCCAACTTGATTTTTGCTGAATCCTGTCAATTTATTCTTGTTTCAACTGAGATATACATACTGGGTTTCTCATTTCTCATTGCAAGGGTATTATTGCTGAGTGAACTGATGATTGACTAATAATAAATTGGAATCAGTACTTGGTTGATAATATTCTGCTACTGCACATATTGAGCATTAGACACAAGATGAAAAACTTGAAACAGATATGTGAAGTTTGCGGTAAATATCTTCCTGATAATTTTGTCGGTAGTGGCACTGACTTGAGAACTTCTAGGAAGGCCTTGGGTGTGTCGTGGTTTGTGAGCTAAGCCACCTGTTATTAGCCTAATTATCACCTTGATTTATATTCTGATGGTAATTCTGTTGTCACAAATTTGTCAAGTAGTATTGATAATGTCCCCACATTTTATGGCATGCGTGGTAATCAAGTAGGCATGTTGTAGATTTGGAGGTTTAGAAACAGTAAATTTGTTTCTTGACCTAGAAACTACAAAGCCATGAATGAAGTTGCTAGTGGAGATATTGTTATATTTGTTATAAGTTATTTGTTTATCTTATTAGTCAAAGTTCTCTATAGGTCCAGCTGCATTCCGTCCAAGAGCACAAGCAGCGGTGTCTTATACACCATCTGTTGAGAAGGGGCGTCCAGTCTTACAGGGGCTTTTGGCAATTGACTTTTTAGCGAAAGAGGTGTCTTCGACTTTTTTTCTTTTTTTTGGTTAATTTTATTACAGCTTTGAGTTCATCTGGAAAATTGATTTTTCTGGAAAATTAGCATGCAGAAATGACAATGATAACATGTCATTTTTACTTTGCATGGTGCTGATAATAAAGCTTTTGCATTTTCTTTCAAGTCATAGTTGCTCTTAATGGCACAAAAACTTACATCCCTTTCATTTCAGGTTTTTGGTTGGGCTCAAGCAATGCCTAAGTTTGCGGTTGATCTCATGAACTATATCCAAACTTTCCTTGAAAGAACATATGAAAGATGTCGAACTTCATATATGGAGGCACGAACGCTTTTCCCGATTTGATTTCTTTCTGCTTGCTGTATTTCTCATGATAATAGCATAATGAAAAGTATTTGTCAAGCTTGTCTCTTGCTTCAGTTTTACATAAGTCTTCCTTTCTTCCAGAAATTTTGGATAGCTCTTGGTTAAACTGTTATATGATTAGAAGACCATTTACTCTTTTGACAAGCCTTTATTTGAAGGTGGCAAAAACAAGAAAACATTCTAATGAATCGCTGGAATGAAATCGCTATTTTGCCCATTCCTGTTAATTGCTCTTGAATCCATGGGTTAGCCAGCCTAAGTGAAGTTTTGATTTTCCAGCTCATTTTCTGCTTGTCTCACGAGGTTTTCATCATCATATATCACAGCTTTGGATCAAATTTCAGTTCAATGGTCTTTATTTGTGTCAACCATATTATCCATGTCTTCAGTGTACTGCTCAGTTGTTAAAAATAAAGTTGTATTTTGTATTCGTGTTCTATTTGGAAACCGAATCTTGCCATTGGTTATAAATATCAATGTCATGGGTATGTTCTGTAAGGAATATGGTTGGACAATATAGAACTGGAATTTTTGGATGTGGACATTTTTATGCCTTTCAGTCTTATTATTTCTAAAACCGTTGTCATTTAAGACATTTTTGAGAAGTTTCTGAATGTTAAAGTTAAAGTTTCCCATGCATCTCGTTTTGTGTCACCTGTATGGCCTAATAATGCCCACATACAAAGAAATTAAATATATAAGAGGCATCCGTGTTATCCTTTAGACTTTGAAGATTGTGACTACTCCTTGATTTTTTAAAAAATTAATCTGATATAGCTTGTGGTTTTGGGGTTTTTGTTCTTGGTCGTGGATGGGGGTTTGATTCTTCTCCCCTCCTGTCTTTACTTGAAGTCAGACAACTACCCCCCTCCCCACCCACAAAAAAGAAATTTAAGATAATAATAAATAAATAAATTAAGAAGTTGTTGACGTTGTATTATTTTTACAGTGAATCTTTCTATAGGTTACTTCACTGATGATCTTCTGTAAATTGTTATTCTTAAAATTTTTTTTTCCCAGGGTTTAATTTTATGTTCTCAAACTATTTTTTTGGATAATATATTAGGCTGTTCTTGAGAAACAAAGTTATATGCTCATTGGGAGGCATGACATTGAAAATCTGATGCGTCTTGACCCAACCAGTGTATGTTTGCCAAACTCACAATATCAGCCAAACATGGAAAACGATGCTTCTGATGCTGAAATACTGGAAGTTGAAAAGGAAATGAGCGAGTTGTTGCTAAAGTTGCAACCAATCAAGCGGGTATGTCTTACTGGAACCCATGAGGTGTTGTTATACATAAGTAACTTGTCCTCTCTGAAACTGCCTTGATTAATATCAAAGAGGATTGCCAAGTTCACCTACTGCAACTGTTTTGGTAAACCTAAGTGAATATTTCAGTTCTGAGCCTACATATCCTGTTTTCTTTCTATTGCATGCAGGAAAACTTGATTCGTGATGATAACAAGCTTATTCTGTTGGCATCTTTGAGTGATTCACTGGAATATGTTGCAGATTCAATACAAAGGCAAGTAATGGACATTTTGGTATTTGTTTTCTAAAGGTTAACTCTTAACATGTTTTTGTTGGTCGTGTGGCACATTATGTGCTGCAAGTATCTAATTATTTCATAACTTTCATGAAAGAGAAACCGCATAGAATCGACATGGTAGCATAAGATATATTTGAGTGTTGTGCCTCTTTTTGGAGCTATACTATTGCCCTTTCTTTAGTGGAGAGTAAATTATCTTTATTGAATTCTTATCTTGGAGTGTTATTTACTGGTTTTCTGCTGTTAATGATACTCCGCTATCTGCACATCCAGTGATGTTACTGACATGCCTATGATAGTGGATGGCCATATTCTGATGAGATGAATGGATGTTTCTTTCATCCTAACATATAATCTTGTCTAAATCCTAATTGCCTATGAGGCTTTTTTTCTCACATGGCCTGTAACCTGCTCACCATGTCATCGGTCTGCAGCCAATTCTGCATAAGTTTACTTGTATGCAACTCAAGCAAACATGATGGTTAGATACGATTCATATAAGCTTATAGCCGAACCCATATAGTGGCTGGTGGGATAAAGCCTTAATTGTTGTTGAGTCATATACAAGTTTAATCTTGAAGATTTGCGGAGTTCTCCAAACCTGTTAGATTTTCAATCAATCTTGTCCTGTCTTACCTGAGGAAGTGTTTCTACCATTCTTAGGCTGGGGAAGACATCTGCAAAAGTTTATAGTCTAGTAGAAGAGAGCAGAAAGACAGAAACTCCCCAACACAGTAGAACAACAAGTACTGCTCCCAAGGATCTAGCATCATTTGCTGAGGAGTATAGGAAACTAGCAGTTGATTGCATTAAAGTTCTGCGTATAGAGATGCTTCTGCAGACTATTTTCCACATGCAGGTTTGATGATTTATTTGTCCTTTTGTGTGCATGTCAGTTGAATTGGTTTGCACGACTGATTTATTATGCATTTGTACTGATACAGGAAATGACAAGCAAACAATATGTGGATGACCAAGATGCAGAAGAACCAGATGATTTCATTATATCATTAACATCTCAGGTACTTACCCTACCTCTTCCAATGTGGTCTACGTGTGATATGACATTACTGATGGAAACAACATAAGATCAAACACCAAAGCTTGATTACCTCCTGTCACGCACCTCCTGTAACTTTTTCTGACTTGCAACACTCCTATTAATTTCTATTGCTATGTTCAAATCCAAGTTTTGTTTGTGATCCAGTTCTCAATGTTTATTTAGTTGGAAGTTGTAATCTATTTGTTGTGCTCTATTCTATGAAAATTATCCTTCTTCTACATACAATTTTTCTACTCTTTTAACTTCTCTGTGCTAAAACGTATTATGACTTTTCTACTATTACATCCCCACCTCTCTGCCTTAGATAACTCGCCGAGACGAAGAAATGGCTCCTTTCATTACTGAATTGAAGCGTAGGTATATATTTGGTGGGATATGCGGCGTGGCAGCACATGCATTTATCAAGGTTTGCATGTGCAACATCTATCTTACTTGTTCAGTTTGAAGTCTAGATTGATAACAGGAGTTGTTGTTTTGTTAGGCTTTGACCAATATGAGTTCTATCAACCTTTTCGGGGTTCAGCAAATATGTCGCAACTCTATTGCATTGGAACAGGTTAGACATTCTACTTCTTGACATGAATTTTTTTATATGAAAACTGACTTCTCTGATGGAATGATAGTTGTATGTAACTCTTTTGTTTTACCCGTAGTTATGCTCTCTTGTCAATCTGAAGCCAGGTTTTTATATGAAAACTGACTTCTCTGATGGAATGATAGTTGTATGTAACTTTTGTTTTACCCTTAGTTATGCTCTCTTGTCAATCTGAAGCCAGGTTTTCTAGGGTTCTGTGTCTAGGCATAGCGTCAATCAGTATATACCATTAAGAATCTAAACATTATTGGTCTAATGCCCTAGAAAGGCTATTGAATGTGGACATGCTGTTGTTTATGGTCAAAGAGGAATATAGAAATACCAAATTCGAGCCTAACTTGCTACTTCTGATATGGCTTTTGCAAGTCAAGTTGTCCTTGTGATTTTTGGACTTCACTAGACTTGGAACAGCAGATATAAATTATTTTATGCTTTGTATGGAGTTGCCATCCATTTCCTTAAGTTGGAGATTGGACCATTGTATTAATATTATACATCTAAAATTTACCAACTTTAATGGCTGATATTTTATTTGAGTTCATGCGATAAGCTTATAATATAATCATTGATTGCTTTATCCAATTTCAGAAGAACTAGTTCATAATAATCACTGGCTCTTCTTTCTTACTTGGGTAAAATATTCTTGGTGTTGTTACAGGCTCTTGCTGCAATCCCTTCAATCGACAGTGAGGCAGTGCGATTTAGGCTAGATCGTGTCAGAACATACTATGAACTTTTAAACTTGCCATTTGAGGTAATAAATCTCTAGTTTTATTAGCAGCTTTCAAGGTCTCTTATCTTGTTTTTTGACCTTTTAAGTGCCTTTCGTTCATGGAAGATAACTTACCTTTCTACAATCCCACCTTGCCCCCCATTTGCAGGCCATGTTAGCATTTATCATGGAGCATGAGCATCTGTTTACTGCTTCGGAGTGAGTTTTTGTTGCTTTTGTTTTAACAGATTTTGAAACAGTTCCATTCCATCCTATTTGTAAAATATCATCATGAATTTCTGCAGGTATGGGAATCTCTTGAAGGTCATGGTCCCGGGGAGGGATATTCCACCTGATGCTCAAGATCGGGTTTCAGAGATCCTATTGCGTTAAGTTTTTCACTTCCTGTGCAGATTGATGGGGTTGGTACAGTAGAGTTTGTGGCAGAAAGGTGTAATTTAACGTGATTTTATTTTGGAGTTGTGGTGGAGCTACGCAGGCTCTTCATTTTTGCTCAATAGGTGTACATAATTCCAGGCTTAGTATTTGTATTGGTTGAGGAATCCTTTTATTTTTGTGCTGAAATTTTGAAGCAGATTGGTTTGATGATATGTGGCTCTTGCGTAGCTTTTTCTGTTTGTGTATTTTCACATCGCTCGCTACAATGGCTTTGTATGCGACAATTGAGTATTTTAGCTGTGCAGTTTTCTTTGAGAATGACGTGTAGCATTTTATTTAGCTTGTGAAAGTAAGCAAATCGAATGACTGATTGGTTTTTTGACAAGACTGTAGTAAGCAAATCGAATGACTGATTGGTTTTTTGACGGGATTGTAGTAAGCAAACCGAATGACTGATTGTTTTCTTGACGGGACTGTAGTTTTTCCTTTTATTTATCGCTTGTTGCGATGGCTATTCGTCATTTCTTTTGTAAATTTTTATTTATTATTCTGTGGCTTTATACTTTTGAAAAAAAAATAAAAAAATAAATACTTATGAAATGTTTGTACATCTGAATGTAAGAATGAATACTTTTGACATAAATGGTTATACTTTTAATTATTAAATTTATACTTTTGGAAGAAATAACTCTACTTTGAAAGTAACATTGCTAGTTTTGAAATGAAAGTTTGTAATTTCAAATGTAAAACTTATTTTATTCATAGAAGAAGTTCTACTCTTATAAACATTTTATTTTTGAGAATTACACTTAAGCTATAAAATTAAAATAATAAAAGAACTTACACAAAAACTTCTAGAGTTTAGATATGTGACAGAGCTAATAACGTGTATCCAAGTATTTGTCTATTCACATTTAGGCTTTTTTCTTTTAGTGATTAAATGGGGAAATTGGTTTGTTAGGGAGAGGAAAAAAAATTGAGGGAAATCTTTTCTGTAAAATTGTGTAAGAGAGAGGGAAAAAAGTGTAATGATTGTGTTATTTTTTGAAAAAAAATGTGAGTGAAGATGGAGAGAGAAATTTAAAATTGTAAAATATGAAAGTGTTTATTTAGGTAGAATTTTTGTACCAGAAAAAGGTGATTTTCCTAAAAAAGAACGTAAAAGAACGGAATACTCTTGTGATTAGGGATGGCCATGGTTCTGGAACCGCCGGTTATGGTTCCAAAATCGCCGGTCACGGTTCATAAATTAGTGGAACCGGAACCGGAACCGGAACCTTGGGGGGACGGTTTTGTGCCGGTTCCTGTTCCAATTCCGGTTCTGTCATGGTTCCGGTTCTAGTCTGTCACGGTTCCCGTTCCGATTCCAATATTTTCCGTTTATTTAACAATTTTTTTCGTTTATTTAAAAATTTTAACTTATAAATGTTATTTTATTTTGACTCAATTAATAACTCAATTATTTATAAATAATTAAAATTACAAAAATAAAATAAAATTTGTAGCAATGGTACATACATTTAAACAATTAAATGATTTATATAATAAAAGATACAAAAATAAATTGTGAAAAAATATATATACAGATGAATAATACCTCAATATATTATTTTAAAAAAAATCAAGAGATTGATGTCTTGTTATAAATCGTGAGAAATCAGAGTTTGAACTTTGAAGCATTGAAACTTTTACAAAATAAATACATCTTGAATATTTAATATAATTCATCTTCAGCATTTGCGGAAGTTGCGGTTGGATCTAATTTAATTTAATAATTAATTAATTTTAATCTAATTTAATGCTTATTTATATTATATTAATAATATATATAAAAAGTATACTATTAGTTTATATATTATTATAATATATATTTAAAAATAGTTTATATATATTATATGTTAAACATATAATATAATTATAATTATAAGAAAAATGTTCAGAAAAAATAAATAGTTGAAGTGGTTAATCAACTTTGCTTAAAATCTTTTAATTCTAACAAAGGGTCGTGTGTTCGAATCTGTGCAAGAGGAATGTAAAAATTATTATTTTTATGGTTCTCACATTAGAACCGGAGGGTTGGAATCGGCAGTTTTGACCCGCCGATTTCCGGTTCTCAGAGAAGAGGAACCGGAACCTTAACCGCAAGAGGTCCGGTTCCGGTTCGAACTAGAACCGTGGCCATCTCTACTTGTGATAATTGTTAAATTAGACTTTTTTGTTTTTTGAATTAATCATTATGTATGTTTTCACAATACAACAATCAAATGATCCAAACTTTTTTAAATTGGTAGGTGCACTACTCTTTTTTGTGACTGAGAAGCCCACAAATACAGTCCTCGGATTCGAAACTTGCACCCCAAAGGGAACCTAAGTTAGCGTTAAACTTAAAAAAATACATGTCAAGTTTGATAGTATACTCCTATAGTATTTATTAAGTTTGACGGAGTTACTTTTAAAACAAATGCAAATGATACTCTCGTGTCAAGTTTGAAAGTGTTAATTTAGAATTAAAAAGTATCTGTGATACTTGTAAGTATTGCATGTGCTACTTGTTATGAGAGTGTACTATTGTCTTATTTGTTATACTAGTCAAATTTGGAAATACAAGTATGAGATTGTTATTCTTGAGCCAATAAGACTGTAGCCTCTTTACAGAATCATTCAATCAGTGAATAATGGCTTATGATACATTATTAAAAAGAAATTGTTATGTAAAGGACCCGAAATACTATTCACATGACACTTTTCAAATTTTTTGAGGCGAAATTACTGAATTGTCCTTAGCTAGTGTGAAGGGAAATTACTCCTTCCTTCGTCCTTCTTACTGCGTTGCTTCTTGCTTCCTTCTTCCCACGCTCCTTCAAGCTAATCGACAAAATCGGTACAAATTGACGGAAATCGGCACAATTGGAGAAGATAAAGAAAGAAAGAAAAAGGAAATTGGGTTCTGCAATTTCATAGCAGAATGAAAAAACACAAAAAAAAAAAAACAAGCACCTTCGCCTCAGGGCGGCGAAGGTTCGAAAAACCTACGCTACAGGACGGCCATTGTTGCCAGTGAAGGGGTTTTCTTCTTGAGTGGCAACAATGGTGGATTTCTTTTCTTTTTTTTTTTTTATAAAGTAAGAAATATTTTTTAGAGGTGATGGTATTTATGTATTTTCACTATAAAAGTGTTTTATGTTTAGTAAAAAGTGTCCTACAAATAACATGCTCCTATTAAAATGCTAATTGCATAAGTAGGTGCGTCGACCATTATTGAGTGATTAAGCCCTGTTTTGTAACATGACTCAAACTAAACCAATGTTTGAATCTTATTTTACATTTTATAATAATTTTTCATCATTCTCAATGAACTTGTTTTACATTTTTAATATATTTTTTAATATTTTTAACACACATTTTTACATTCTCAATATAATTTTAATATTTTAAAATCAAGGTTTAAATCCAGTCTTGATTTTCTCGAATGGACCCAAAACAAAAAGAGGAAAATAAATAAATTTCCACGTTGTGCATGTAGTGGTGTTTACGTAATTCTAGAAGCTGTCAAAGTTCCAATGCATTTTTCCAATCCCAAAGCAAACTTTTCAACCCAATAAACAATCATCGGAATCCCAGTCCATACCTCCCCACGGCCCTCCAATACCCCACCACGCTATGGCAACTTCCATTCGCCTCCGCCGGCTGGGTGCCATCGCGGCAGCGGCCGGCTTCTCCTACACTCTTCTGCGTGACCCACACCTCTCCTCCAGCGACAAGGGTAATGGCTCAGCCCTCGAGGTAGTGACGCACAAAATTGCCGACCCATTTGCCGTTGTCCCCAGCCGAACCGTCCAGGAGTCGGCTCTTATGGGTGCGAGTTCCGCTAACCCTCTCGACGTTCTGGTCGTAGGCGGTGGCGCCACCGGCACCGGCGTCGCTCTAGATGCCGCCACCCGTGGCCTCCGAGTTGGGCTTGTAGAGCGTGAGGATTTTTCTTCCGGGACTTCTTCAAGGTCTACCAAGTTAGTTCATGGAGGTGAAATTTTAGCTGTTGCATTCTTGCTCGACAAATCCGAAATTGGAAATAATTTATTCAATTGTGCTAAGCAATTCGCGGTGAAAATGAATTTGTTAAATTTGCATAATTGCGGTGTGATCAATGGTAGTTGCAAATGAATTTTGGTCATTCAGTTGCAAAGTGCTACTGTAAAGACCTTTTTTCCGGTTGGGTTTAATTTATTGGAATGCACTTATTTACGTAATTGTGGAAGGTTGGCGACCAGGATTGATATGGATACAGTAGTAGAATTCTGTTGAAATCTAATTCTAATATGATTTTGTCTTATGGGTACTCTTTTGGTGGTCCTGTATAAATTGAGGGATCCTAATGTGGGGTTTTAGTTTGCGCAGCATTTTCTTGGGTGAGCCAAGCATTTTTCCTGATCTAAGGTTCACTATTGGTTTTATTCAACATCATGGCTTTTGGACTGTATAATGTGCGCTCATGTACTTGTGTTCACTGTCCTCTGGATGTAGTCGTGTAATTGTTTACATGGCCTATAATTCTAGTTGCTTATTTGATGCACCTCATACAGGAGTTCGCTATTTGGAGAAAGCTGTTTTTAACCTGGATTATGGGCAATTGAAGTTGGTTTTTCATGCACTTGCTGAGCGAAAACAAGTTATCGACAATGCTCCCCACCTATGCCATGCTTTGCCCTGCATGACACCTTGTTTTAATTGGATAGAGGTAATCTACTACTGGGTTGGCTTGAAAATGTATGATCTGGTTGCTGGGCGGCATCTGCTACACTTGTCCAGATATTATTCTTTGGAAGAGTCTGTTGAACTATTCCCAACTCTGGCCAGGAAAGTTGGGGATAGAACCTTGAAGGGCACAGTGGTTTATTATGATGGACAAATGAATGACTCTAGACTTAATGTTGCGATTGCGTGCTCTGCTGCATTAGCTGGAGCGGCTGTCCTTAATCATGCAGAAGTAGTATCTTTTCTAAAAGATGAGGCTAATGGGCGGATAGTTGGTGCACGTATTCGAGATAACTTATCAGGTATAATGAACATCATACCACTACAACAGGTTCTTTATTCGTTAGTTTTGCTTTGAAGGTTTCTATAAGTTACCCTGCTATAGTCAGGTAGCCATTCTGTTGGTCTACTAAACCTTATAAATCTATGTATCGATGTTTTAGTACTCTTTGTGCTTTGTCTTGACTCATTTTATCAATGTACCTACTGATCAACATTTCTAGCATTTGACTTGGACTAATGATGTCATTGACTTGCTCTTGGAGATCTAACTGCTTGTTGAAGTATACAGGCAAGGAGTTTGATACATATGCTAAAGTTGTTGTGAATGCTGCTGGACCGTTTTGTGATTCTTTACGGAAAATGGCTGACAAAGGTGCAAAACCCATTATTTGTCCTAGTAGTGGTGTGCATATTGTGCTGCCAGATTACTACTCACCTGAAGGAATGGGCCTGATAGTTCCCAAAACTAAGGATGGTCGTGTCGTATTCATGCTTCCATGGTTGGGGAGAACAGTTGCTGGTACTACAGATTCCAACACCCCTATCACTATGCTACCAGAGCCTCATGAGGATGAGATTCAGTTCATATTGGATGCAATTTGTGATTATCTCAACATTAAGGTTTTCATGCTTTTTTTTTTTTTTTTTGGAGGGGAAGTGGGGTTGGGTTTCTTGTATGTAGTTTACTCACTTCATCATGGGTGTTATTTTTCTTGTCTGTTTGGAGCATTTTTATTTCATGTATTACACTAAAAATATCATGGTTGCTTTAGGTGCGGCGCTCGGATGTACTCTCTGCTTGGAGTGGTATTCGCCCATTGGCAATGGATCCTAAAGCAAAAAACACAGAGAGCATTTCCCGAGACCATGTTGTGTCTGAGGATTACCCTGGCTTGGTTACAATTACTGGGGGTAAATGGACCACATATAGAAGGTATTTCTTTTCTTCCTTTAAACAATGCATCGTGTTTGATTTGAGCTATTTCTATTATGGTGGCTATTTAATCAAAGGAAATTAGTCTAGTACATTACTTTAACTTGGGACTTCTTCCTTTGCCTGCTACTGTTTCAACTGTAACCCATTGCTTTGACTGTCTTGCTTGGTTTTCCTTGACAATGTTAATTGAAGGTTTAGAACCATAGTGTCTTTTCATACGATCATCATAGATTGCATTGCCGTTTGAGTTTGGTAGACAATTACAGTATTGTGCTAATGTTACTCATTTTTTCAGCATGGCAGAAGATGCTCTTGATGAAGCTATAAAATCTGGGAAGTTGAACCCAGACAATAAATGCTTAACTCGCAACATTCAGCTTATAGGTGCTGAGGGATGGGAGCCGGCATCTTTTACTATACTTGCTCAACAGTATATACGAATGAAAATGACATTCAGTGGCAAAGTAGTCCCTGGTGTGATGGATACCGCTGCAGCTAAGCATTTATCTCATGCATATGGTACTCGTGCCGAACAAGTTGCTGCTATAGCTCAGGTTGCTTGTTACCTACCCCTCTACTTTTTCTGCTTGTTTGTGCAATAATTTTTATTGTGCATTATTTTTGCAATTCAATAGTTCTATTTTGTTTCAACTTGAATGTAACATCTCTTCCTTGTAGAACGAGAATCTAGGTAAGCGGCTCGCCCATGGATACCCATTTCTAGAAGCTGAGGTTGCCTACTGTGCCCGGCAAGAGTACTGCGAATCTGCTGTGGATTTCATTGCTCGAAGATCTCGACTGGCTTTCCTTGATACTGATGCTGCAAATCGCGCACTACCTAGGGTGATTGAGATACTGGCTGCTGAGCACAAGTGGGACAAATCAAGGCAGAAACAAGAACTGAAGAAGGGCCAAGAATTTTTAAAAACCTTCAAGTCATCAAAAAATGCTCAGTTCCATGACGGGAAACACAACTAGTAAGTCTTACTTATCCGCTAGCCCACTGGAGATTGCGTCGAGGGTCCGACGCTAATTTTCTTCTCCCGTTCGTCTAGGATCATGGAGCGGCAATCTGCGTTTTCCACTCCATTTCTTGCTGTCTGGAGAAGGTTTTGGTTGAGTTCTTCAACTTTTGGTGGTGGATATGATTAGATGGATCAAATAATATGGGGCTTATGATTGACTTGTTTTATGCCATATAGAGTTATACAGGCTGCCTTGAAGTGTTTTCAGGAGCACTTGATTCCTTGATCTTTTGTTTCATTAACCAACACGTAAATAATATTCATACATTGATGATACCGTTACCAATCATACTTTTCCTCTTTCATGGGAGATGGATGATGTGCGAACGGGGACGAGGGGAATAGGTATCTGATTTTTAGATTAAAATTCTTATGCTTGGGACGTACAAGAATTTGATAGTTTAAATTATTATATCTTCTAAAAGGCAATTTATGATTTTTTAACTAGAAATTCATTTATTTTCGGATATAAGATACTCTTAATTGATATTCGCAATAACCGTTTCGATATTTGCAGTAACATTTTCCTGTAAAAAGACAAAAATGTCCCTGGGCAAAAGAAAAAAATAAAAACCATGGGCTGCAAAAAAAAAAAAAAAAAAATTGAAAAAGCAACTCACGGGCTCTGTTCCGTTTAATAATTCCTGCAAAGCAGAGCCGTGTGGAATCACAAAATCGGATAAAAATCGAGACAACTCGGATCGGAAAAAGGTTAGTGGCTAAAGTTAAAATGTTTTGCGGTATGTTTTAGATAGTTGGTTTGATTATTTTAGTTGTATTATGTCCGGATTTGTTAGTATTTTTGTCGAAAATGTGAATTTTTTACCGGATTGACGAAGATCCGCCCGGTGGTTACTGCAAATATCGAACTGAAAGGGGGGGGGGGGGGGGGGTGAAATACCACCGGGAGCCGGCGATATTTTTTTGCCCCTGGGCGCTGGAGGTATTTTTTTATTATTATTTTTTTAAGTGTTAGGGGTATTTTAGACTTTTCACAAGAAAATGTTACTGCAAATATCGAAACGGTTACTGCAAATATCATGCCCCATTCGTTGATGTGCAATCTTTTATGGCTACAAGTTTGTTTCTTTCATCTCAAGTATGAGCATAACTAAAAACTAAAACAAATTACTTCATCTTACTCGTGTTAAAGTTTAGAGATATAATTATTTATGAGTTTTTTAAGGTGGTCGTAAAACGAATTCAGTCGATATTTCTTGGTTTTGGAAAGAAGGGAGGTTATAAATGAAGGATATGGAAAAGTTTGTGGCCTGCCTTGTGTTCTTGAGGGAGGGCACTTGACTTTTTGATTTTTCAAGTGCCAAATATCCAAATGAACTAAAAACGACAGTCCAATTCCCAAAATTTCTATTCCAAATGAATTGGGGTTATGAATTCCACTTTGATTCAATCCAATCCAGCTACTGTGTGTTGCTCCATACGCTTTTTTTCTTTTTTCATTTTTTTAGAAGTAACCATGTAAGATTAACTATTGCCTATCAACTGCTGAACCTACGATGGGTTATTTGGCCAATCAAGGAAGTAGCCATTTTGTAGAAATTGTGCAGAAGCTCAAGAAGTTGAAGCCAAAAATCAAACTTGGAGCAGGAAACCCGGAGCGGGATTAAGATTGTGAAATTAAAATGTTTAATTCCTAAAAGTTTAGATTGATCAAAGTGACTAGTATCATTAAAAAGGAATTGGTAAGAGATAAAATTGGAGTTTATTTGAGAAAATTTAAACTAAAGAATTTGACATCATTCATTTCTAAGTGACGTAATACATATTACAATTTTAATTTATTCATTACTATATTTTTTTAATAGTAAGAAACGTAATATATATTTATTGTTCAATAATACTCATTTCGTTCAATTACAAGAGTTTGACAAATGTATAACTTATTATGAGTGTCAAGGTAAAACACATAAAATAACTAATTTGAAGCAATTTATTCAATTTATATCTCACTTATGAAGTATGGTCAAAACATTCGAAAGTGGACTATTCTATTGAAAATTTTATAAAAAAATAAATAAAAATCAAAGTGGACTCGATAAAACTGGAACGGAGGAAATATGATATTAATAATTATTTTATAAAAAAGAGTAAATCCCCATATGGTCTCTTACATATTGCTTAATGATCTTTTTGATCCCTTACATTTCAAAATAATCTTTTTGGTTCCTTACTTTTATTTTTCGAACTATTTGGTCCCTTGGCTGTTCAACCCAACGGAAAACATTAATATCAATCACGTATCGTTCACACGACTCCGTTAGCAACGGACAAACATGTTCCAACTACCTGGGATGCTAAAAATGATGTTAGGGCAAGTTTGTCATTTGTTGATAGAGTCATGTGAATGACACGTGAGTGATATTAACATTTTATATCGGGTTAAACGGCAAGCTTGCCCTTTAGCTAATGGAGTCGTGTGAACGACGCGTGAGTGATATTAATATTTTTCGTCAGATTGAATGGTCAAGGGACCAAATAGTTCGAAACATAAAAGTAAGGGACAAAAAATCGTTTTGAAATATAAGGGCCCAAAAAGATTATTAAACAATATATAATAGACCAAAAAAATTATTTTGAAATGTAAGAGATAAAAAAGATTATTAAACAATATCTAAGGGACCAAATGATAACTTTACTCTATAAAAAAAGTATACAAATGTATGTCATATCACTTCGTATCGGTACTTCAAATTTTGTAGTTATGCATGGAACGAGATTTGTACCTACGATAGAATCTCGACAGGATCCATACATCTACAAAATCAAACCATATTCTACGGAACTGATGATTAACGTAAAGTACGAGAGCTAACATCAAGAACGCAACCACAAATGACCCCAAAAAGCTCCAAAAGAATGCTTCCTTATCAATGGCGGCGCCATGATCATCTTCTTCACCGCCGCCATCATCACGCCCCGGATTACCAGCTGTTATGATTCCACAACGCCGTCCGATTTGCGGCCCGCAAAGCCCCGGGTTTCCTCTGTAATTGTTCTCATCAAAGTTGGCAAATTGCCCTTTATCAGGCGTTCTACCCGAGAGATTATTGTACGACACGTTGAAGATGGACAGGAAGTTCAGATCTGCGAGTTCCGGAGGTATTTGTCCGGTGAAGCTATTGTACGAAAGGTCCAAACTTTCTACGAGATTCAACGTGGAAAGCGTCGTCGGAATTGATCCGTTCAGGTGATTGTGGGATAAGTTCACTGCTCGAATGTCGCTCAGATCCCCAATTTTTTGTGGGATTTCTCCGGTCAATTGATTGCCGGAGAAATCAAGTCCAGACATGTAGTTCAGAATGTTACCCTCGTAGGTATTGATTCTGCTCTTCGTGGTGAACTCCACTTCTTCTTGTTCGTCAGAAACAGCGAAATTGTTAACCAGGAACTGATAAAGGGTCAGGGAGCTATTGAACTGGAAAGTATTCAACGACCCACTTCGTAGAAACCCTCCATTTGAGTTGTAGAATGAATCATCGGCAAAATGCCCTCTTCCGAGAGAGATCTCACTGAGGCATGGAGGAATTTGGCCTGAAAAATTATTCTGGGAAAGGTCTAAAATGGTCAAATTCTTCAGTTGGCATATGTACTGAGGGATTTGGCCGGAAAAATTATTTCCTCCCAACAGGAGAACCCTGAGCTCTGAAAGGGTTCCAATTTCAAAAGGGATCCCACCAGACAGATGATTATGCCTTAAATCAAGAGTCATTATTCCCAAATTTTGCAAGAGTGGACTTGGTATTCGTCCTGTGATTTGATTCTTTTGTAGGTGGATGAACTTCAACGATGAAAGGCTTGAGCATGATGGTATGGATCCATTTAACCAATTTTCAGATAGGTCCAAAAAGCTGAGCATTGTAAGCTGGCACATATCATCTGGGATGGTCCCTTCTAGTTGGTTGTGTGACAAATCAAGAGTCTTCAACAATGAGAAATCCCCAATCCAATTTGGAATCTTGCCCTGAAACTCATTGTTGGAAATGTCCAAGAATTGCAGAGAAGGACTACGAGACAGCCCCTGCGAAATGCTTCCAGAAAAGTGATTGTTATCCAGATAAAGAACTTCCAGCATTGTTAAGTTCATTGAACTTGAAGGGAAATTGCCATGGAAACCATTTCCAGACAGTAAAAAGTTTACCAGCTGGACACATCCAGTTCCAATTCTATCCGGGACTTTCCCGGAAAATTTGTTGTTCGACAGATCAATGGAAAGCGCGGCGGTCAAGTTTCCAAGGGATTCAGGAATGCTTCCTTGAAGAGAATTTCTTGAGAAATTCAAGTATGTTAGAACAGGGAAGAGCAAGCCAAAATTTCGGGGAACCTGACCTCCAACCCTGTTGTTTGAGATGTCGAAACGGACTAAATGTTGTTTCACCACGCCGCCATCATCATCCACCAGAAATGGACCTGTGAATGAGTTATTCCCCAAATCAAGAACTTCTAAGCTTGTGTTGTTTTCCAGCAGCCACAGGGGAACCACACCAACTAAACCGTTGGAAGAAAGGTCGAGAACTCTTAGTTCTTTCTGATAGTGAAAGAAGTCTGGAACTCGACGAGTTTTGCTGTTCAAATTGCATCTGCTCAGTTCAAGAACTCTCAGCTGAAACGGAGGTGGCAGAGAAAGACCCTCAAAATCCACACGAAATCCATGGCTTAGAGGTGAAAGTGTCAAGATTTGAAGGTTCGAGTGGTTGGCAAAAGAACTGAATGAAAATGAACCCTCGAAGCGGTTTTCAGATAGGGAAAGGTACTCGAGGTGTACGAGGTTAGTGATCACAGGTGAAGGTATGTTTCCACTGAAATTGTTGTTTGAGATGTCGAGCACCATTAGAGATGTCAATTTGCTGATACAGAGAGGAATGCTTCCGCTAAAACCATTCCCAGTGAGATCAAGTTCAACCAGGTTCCTTAAACTGCAAATTCCTATCCAATAAATCATCAAAATCCCATCGTTATTCACTTTGGCTGAACTGAACCATGCATATTCATCAACAAATGAATGGAAAATTACACTTTTGGTCACTTTTGTTTAAGTTGTTGCGCTGAACTCCCTTTACATTTTTTGTCATTTAAACCTGTAATACAGGTTCTAAAAGGTAATATGAGTTCTTTTTACAAAATAAAAATCTTTTATGGTCTAATTATGAATCCCAAAATTTCATCCAAAAAAACAGCAAAATTAGCGTCTAAAAGGTTTTCATTTTGTAAACATAACGTGTTGAGAACATGTAATAACAGGTTAAAATTGTCAAAAAGTGTAATATTATACATACAAAAACAACATATGATACGTGAACTAGGGATTTAAACAAAAGTAGTCAAAAGTATAACGACTACACATAAAAGTCATCAAAAGTGTAATTTTACTAACAAATTAACTGCCACTGGCAAGCCCTTAAGTCATGTCTTTCTGGATAGTGAATTAATATCACATGATATATGATCCGTGAGTCTTACTCCTATATTGTAAGAGAATAGACAGAAAAAACATGACCGGAATAGACATAGCATCTCGCTAGCAAAGTCATATTTTGTGAGTTGAATATTATATATTTACCTTGAAGGATGGAGGAATCGTTAAAAGAATTATAACTGAGGGATAAGGCTTTGAGAGAAGTCATGACCTCAATCCCGAACACTTCAGTAAAAAATGTTCGTCCAATATTGAGTAGCTTTAACTTTTTTAGCTTCAGTTCTGCAGCATTAAAGAAGAACCTTCACGTTAGGGTCACGTTTTGAGCTATATATTCTAAATTTAGTATTCTAAGGCAAAATAACGCCACATATGCAGTACTACTAATGTGCAAGAAATTGTTGTACCTTTGAAAGAAAGGGAGCCAGAAAATTGATTATTGCTAATGTCAAGATGCTCCAATTGCTCCCAATGATTAATTTCTGCACAAACAATATCAGCAAAATACATTTTAGAAATGATAAAAAAGTATTATCTCTCTAATCCTACGTTTAGAGTTTTTTTCTGTCTTGCGTTTAACATCTCCCGTTTTTATTTACCTTTGTAAGGAAAGGAGTCCATAACACCATTGTAAGCAAGAGTCAAATTCTTGAGGGAAGGAAATGCTGCAATACATGGAAATATGGTGCGGTCGAAATTGTTGTAATCCAAGTACAGATATTGCAGGTTTTCCAGACTTGCCAATTGTTCACAATTTTCTGGAAAAGTTAGAAAAGAAAAATTACATCTCAGTCCCTCAAGTTTACGGTAAATTACAACTTGGTCTTTGAGATTTCAAACAATTACATAATTTTGGCTAAATTACAACTTACTTCTTGGGGCCTAAAAAATTGGCATCTCAGTCCTTAAGTTTGGCTAATCTACAACTCGGTCCCTGGAATGTTATCAAACTAAATCTCATTCAGTAAGATTTTAGCTAAACTATAACCTAGTCCTGAAATTTCGGCTATCAAAGTTCTTTAAAACTTTCTTTTATAGGAGGTTCATATTATAACTTCCTCTTCCATGCGTTCGTAGATTCTTTCAGACTATCATTGTCATACATTTTAGTTAAGAGACATTTAATGCATTAGCAAAAAATTAATTGGAAAAAAAAGAGGGGAAAGCTACATATTTATTTTTTTTTTGGTCCCTAAGATTGTGGCAAAATAACAACCTATAGAGGGACTAGAATGTAAGGTTTTGAAATCTCATGGACCAATTTGTATTTAGCATAAACATCAGGGATGACAAATAAATATCAGAAAGAAAATCAGAAGCACTCGGTCGATGTATAACTATACCGGTAATGTTAGCATAAAAGGAATTGTAACTCAAATCCAGAACTTGCAGGTTCTTGAGAGGGCGGAAAGCGCTAATGTCGAGAAACCAGTACCGGTAATCGCCGTCGGGACTGCCGGAGATAACTTGCCGGAGATTACGCAGGTGAATTTCAACAATATTTCTCCCTCTTGTTGTATTATTATCACTGCACTTGACCCTTTCCCAGTTGCAGCAATCAAGATCAGTAGTACTACTCCATGAGGGAAGGAGAAGAGGAGCATTTTGGGTCTCGTTAATGGAAGCTTTGAAGCTCAAGAGGGCCTGCTTTTCTTCTAAAACACAACCCCGGCAGATCTGTAGAAGGAGAATCCATGGCAGAATCAGAGCCGATCGAACAAACATGGCTGTGAAATTGCAGTATGAAAATGAAATGATCGATTAAGGATATTATTGCAGAGAATTCCCAATATTTCTTTCGATATTTAGCTAAAAATTCCAAGTGGAAGAAGACTAATTTGTAAGTCGCGATCGAGATGATTCTAGAATTCGCCCATTATAGTTCGTGGTAGAGTTTTTAGTCTTCAGGTGTCTCTTTTAAATTCCATGAGTTCTGTATCAATCATGGTCAAGGTTGGTGGCAAGGGAATTTCGAGTATTAGGCCATCTTCGCTGCTGAAGTGTTGGAAAGGGAGAGGTGGGATTCTGCATTTTTTCTCCTTGAGGTCCATTGTTCACACATCTTTCTGTTTATTTATTTATTTATTTTATTATTTTACTTATTTACACTTTAATCTCTAAGTTTGTTTTTATCTATTATTCCAATTGATTAATTAGAAAACAAACTTTGTTATTATTATAAAGAGTTTAATTTATTTAATTATTATTTCATATGTGATTAAAATATAAATATTTATAGTCAACTCTACTTAATTATAAAGGAATTTTAAAATTTTGCATAATATAATTATGAAAAACGACCTTTCAAAGTATCCAAAATTAAAAATATAGTAATTTCAAACATTCATATTTATAAAATTACTTAATAAAAAAGTACATAATATGAAAAGACATTACATAAAATATAGAATAAATAGACGTTACATAAAAGAAAAGAAGATTAAAATACAAATTAAAAAAAATACACAGACACAACAATAACTTGCAATAATTCTTAACATAGTCAATAATTCGAATGTTGTAGACGACTCGGATTAGTAATATTAGTTTAGTAGTTTACATTTTATTTTCTAAATAATTATGTAAGTTTTTTTAATATTATTAAATTTCGAATGTCGGGACTACTTTTAATTTAGTTTGTATTTTATCAATCTTCATTGCGATATTAATATAATTATAATTTAATTATTAACTAAATGAATTTATCATATTAGATGAAACTGCAAAATAAAACAATTAGTTGGGGTTTTGTATAAATAACTTGAATAGTACAAAAGTAATTAAATTAAATTTAAAATTTTGTGTATGGAGGAATCAAACTAGAATATTCTTGAACAACTGGAAGATAAATTTTCTGTTGGGGTGAATTTACTGTAGAAACTAGAACTTAGAAGTGGAGGTGACTAGAATAGTGAAAAACTGCTGGAGATAGCCTTAGAGAGTATGCAGACGCTGCTCGGTTTGGAAGAGATTTTCGGTATACCAGTGATATCACGTAATGCGTAACTTAAAACAATTATTTTCATAAAGAATAATGATACACAACTCCATGTTATTATAATATTATTCATTGGTCAATAATGTAGTATTAATAATTATTTTATAAAAAAATGTAGCTAATGAATGCATGACACGTTACTTGTTATGAGAAAGTTGAGAACATTAGTTGACTTGTGTATCATTATTCTACAGATTGAGTAATGACAGATTTAGCACAAAATCATAGCAACTTTCTTATAGTAACTCATGTGACATGCATTTATTGGTTACATTTTTATTAATATTACATAATTGGCCAATAAATATTATGATTTGTTGTTGAATCTATCATTACTCTTAAATATTACATTTACTTTCCTAAAAATTACAGTATTAACTTCATCGTCAAAGATTACTCCAATGACAAGATCCCAGAGCACCCTCACGACGCTCTTTTTGACAGGTCCTCCGTCTAAAAACTCCTAAACCCCCTGCAGCTCTTCCGAACCCCCACCCGGAGATTTGCACATCTTCAAGTATAATTCATTTGTCACACCATTATAAAAGTATAATTTTTTATTATTTAATATTGAAAATGGGTCATCAGTCATCACCCTTGTCTAATGTCTACCGTGATCTTCTTAGGAGATTCCAAAATATATTCCACAGCGAGAATAGCCCAAATAGTTGGGCAAATGAAATTGGAATTTATTACCACCCAAAAGAAGATGAAAATTCCTAGCTACATTGCTGGGAAGAACATTGCTCCCAATTAGAGAACTTCAGAGTGTCCGGTCTTTAGTCCTAATTAATTATTTTCTATGAACGAGCTAGTACCCCAACAGTTAATGCGCAAGGCATGCCACCTAAACGTCGGGTTCCCACTTCGTTTTTTTCCCTCCCCACAACCCTCATGCCTTCGATGTAATAGGTAGGACTTAATGAGAATGAAGTATTTGTTCAAAAAGAAAAAAAATTAGTTTCTTTTTTCTCCTTAAATAAAGGATCCTTTAATGACTTTGTAAATTTGTTTTTATATAAAGTTTCAAACTTATTCTTCATCCTTTTTACATCATATCTGATGGTATCGATCACTTACTTATTTTTCTTAATTTGTGTGTTCATAGTAGTCAAGACACTTATTAAATGATAAATGATAGATGATACATACAATATCCATACCCTATAAGTTAAGTTTGACCGCGATATACATCTACACTTTTGGTTTATTGTTTGTGTACCACATTCAAAACAACGATATTTTATTAATTTTTTACTCTTTTAATATAAAACAGTCATGTTTATAATTGCATTTTATGACTCGTAAAATAGTATACATCGTGATTCTATTAGACTCTCTCTCTCTCTCGTTGAAACAAAAGAGTTTAACTTAAATGGAAATGAATTCATTTCAAATGTAACGCGCTAGAACTATATAACAAGAGACATTCTATTTTTTAGAAACATACTAAAAGCTACTATAATTTAGGAGGGGACCTCAAGTAGACAGTAATATGGCGATTTTGGTTGATATGAATATTGTTTGGAGTGCACGTTGTGAAATTGCATTACCTTATAGGTCCAAGCTCAAGAAGGTGCATTGTGTTTATTTCGAGGGATGACCATTGATTATAGTGTTGATTCTGCTCCTGGTTCCTGCGTAAGTCATTATACATTTTCAACATGGCTAATGTTATTGCCAGAGCAACTTTTAGTATCCAGAGCAAAAAAATTATTTTCTTACAAAATTGCCCTTAGTTAATCATAAGTCTCCTTTTACCTCTCTCTTTCTTATTTTTCTCTATGTCGATCTCCTCCTTCAATCTTGAATTCATTGTGCGATTTTTGATTATTTTCAAACTCGTCAATTGATTTTTATTTTCTTCATTGCGCGATTTTTTATTATTTTCCTGAATTTAATTATTCAGATGCCGATCATGAACACATAATACAAGGGTTCAAAAAATCAAGATCAATACTTGGAACAACCTTGCGTATAAAAGACCAGGATGATTATTTTGGTGCTCCAACTCATAAGATCGATCCATCAAGATCTTCAAGTGGAGGAAATATGTGAAGGACTTTATGAAGATCAGGCGAATGTTGAGCTTTTGTTGCATCACCTCTCATGCAAATCCTTCTCTTCTTATTCATCAATGCCACAATGGCTGCATAAAACCTTTCAGCTGTTATACATTGATTTATATTTAGTACTATTTCTAAGATTTTTCCATCTGTGTAATTCTCCTTTTAAATATATGGTAATGGGTTATTTCTTTCGATTTTTTGGTCGCTTAGTTTGGGGGGAAAAACATATGTTAAAATTTTTTTTTTCTTTAAAGAAAAAAAAAATCAGGAGGTGTTAAAAAAAATACTTCTTTGTCGATCTGGAATGGTATAGAAAAGGTACCAAGTTTTAAGTGGATAGATGACACAATTCTATGGTTTTTGTTTGAGATGTTAAAAATGGAGATACTGGATGGAGGGAGACTAGAATATGAAAAAAGAAGAAGAAGAAAGACATGAGAGACCATTGAGGGGAGAAGAAACCGAGAGAAAATAAGGAGGAGAGAGGCAGGGGAGACTTATTTTAACTAAGGGCAATTTTGTAACAAAATAATTTTTTTGCTCTGAATGCTAAAAGTTGCTCTGGCAATAACATTAGCCTTTCAACATGGTTTCAAAATGTTAAATTATGTGCTAAAAAAAATTACAAAATGTTTAATACTGAAACAATAATGTAAAACGAATCAAGCGTTAAATTATGTGCTAACCATTTTCATAAATTTCTTCTTTTTTTTAATTTAAATTATATGAAATAAAAGAACACATTAAATTTAAATTAATATCAAACACATTTAATTAATGAAGTATTTATTCAATTAAATTTAGATGTCAAATGAAGTAACCAAGCAAAGTCTAAAGAGCCTAAACCCAGCAATCCTTACGTGGCAGTTTCTTTTGTATTTTACCATTAAAACTTAATTTGGAAAAAGATTTATCCGGTAAGTCATTTCCTAAAACTGATGTAATAATGAAGTCATGATCACGTGGCTCACATAATATCCGAACAGACCGAACCCGGTTCATTGAGCCGTGGTGGTTCGTTCGTTTTGTAGCCAACCGTGACCCAACGGTACCGATCCTAAAGATCCCGGATCCAAGTGTCCAACCCGCAATTTCCCAAAACAACAAAACCGAAAACGCGTGGGGGCTCCACAGTATTTCGCGGTGAATATTACTATGAAATCCAATCGGAAATTTTATTGACAAATTTCGAATAAAGTTTCGCCTCCAAGGTTCTAAAATATAAAAATATCCCGTTGGATCCTTCTAAGATTTGAAAAAAAATCACTGTGAAACTCTTTTCGAGATCGTAAATAGAGAATAAATTGTAGTTTAAGGAGACAGCAATAAACAAAAAATATAAAGAAATACATAATGAAATAGAGTTGAATCTAATACAAAATTGTGGTGAAGTTGTATATAGAATAAAGTTTCTTCAATTTTAGTTGAAAGTAACTTCTTCATGTGCTAGTAATTTAAAATCATGTACTTTTCTATTCATTTTGACAATGTCGAGCTAAGATGAAGCTCATTCATTCTGCAATAGCTTAAAAATGGTAATAATTTAAGCTTTTTTAGTTGAAAGTAATTTTTTCTTGTGCTAATAACTTATAATCATGTACTTTTCTATTCATTTATTCTGTACTAGCTTAGAAATAGTAGGAATTTCAAGATCATTTAATCATTTTGCAAGTTATTTCTTACATACGTTCTTTCTATTATCATTATAATCTACGTATTTCTGGAAAAAAGAGTATATTAGGCTTTGTAAAATATAAAAATATCCATATTGCAAAAGAGATTAATGGGCAAAGGATGCTCAAAAATTATGAAAAAACAGAAAATTTTGCTCACTTTACAAGGTTGGACTCACTAGCTGTCAAAATTTAATGGGTCAGGCAAGAAAAGAAGTGTAAAAATGTGGGTAAACAAAGAGAGAGAAAAAGAACAGTCCCTCCCTCTATATGTTTATTTTTTCAGCCTCCCTTTTGAGAATATCCCAAAGATTTTACTGAAATTTTCTCACTGCCAGGCGCAACTTTTGAAAACTAGAGAGGAAAAAAAGGGAAGATCAGAGGACCCTTTATCTGTTTTCGTGTGTTCTCACTTGTCTATCTTGCTTTTCTTGCTCAGTTTTTAGTTTTTACATTGCCCATTAGCTCTTCCCCTGTTTTATTGGACACAGAAATGGGGATTATTTATGAAGACGTTGTTGTGATTAAAGAAGCTGAGAGCCCAGGTGATCAAACTGTGATCAGTGTGAATTGTCCAGACAAAACTGGGTTGGGCTGTGATGTCTGTCGGATAATCTTGCTCTTTGGGCTCAGCATTGCCAGAGGAGGTACTACTATTCGTGCCTGTGTTGCTCTTCTTGATTGTCTGACATGATAGTTTCCCTCTGTTCTTGTGAATTGCTGTAGTTTTTGCAGAAATGGATGATGGGTTGTAATTGTTCATGGAGTTAGGGTATTTTTGTTTTCTCAAAGTTCCCAACTCTTGTTATTAAGGTTTCTGTTGAGATTAAAGGGCTAAGAAATTATGGCCATTTTGGAGTCCAATTTTTGTGAATTTTTACTGACATTCTTATGGATTTTGGGATTTCTTTGCTTGCATGTAGATTAGAGCGAGAATTTTGCCTAAAAAAAGAAGGAATAATTTAATTTTGTTACCTTGGATTCTGTTCTGATGTAATTCCATTGTAGATGCCTTTGCTTGTGGATAAAGTGTTCATTCTTATCTTAATTCCTCTTCACTATCAGCTGATCGGTGCATTATTGACACTTAGAGTAGAATCTAAGATGGGTCATACTGATTCTTGAATCTACCTTTTTTTTTTTTTTTTTTTTTTTGTTGGAGTTTGGATTTTGAATTTAATTCTTTTTAAATTTTTTAAATTATTTGTTCTGAAACAGATGTTCAAACAGATGGCAAATGGTGTTACTTAGTCTTCTGGGTAGTTGGAAAGCCAACAACAAGATGGGGTTTGCTGAAGAAGAGACTTCTAGAGGTTTGTCCAATATGTACGGCTGCAGCATCGGGGATTTATTATTACAGGCCGGAGTTTCAAGAGCCTCGGCCTCCGAATGTATTCCTCTTGAAGTTCTGGTGTTCCTATGACCGGAAAGGTCTTTTACATGGTAAACCTTGCATTTCAAAAACCTTAAAGAAAATGACAAGTATCAGCATTTCAGAAATGGATAGTATATTTGGTGATATGGAATGTAGTCATAATCTGATCCCTTTATTTGATAATGTTTTTTGTTGTTTCTTCTTCATAGTTATTGTCTTGTAGGTGGAATATTGATCTTCTTTGACCAGAAATCTGTTTATGCACAAAGGACATTGAAATTTATTAATTTATAGCTATTAAATAGGATACTGATCTCCCTATATAGATGGCATACTGTGCATCATAGAGACATCAATAGATTGGGGGAGGAATGAAAGGAAGATTTTTGTCCCTTTTTTGTTGTCTCTTTACTCAAACTTTTCCTTTTCTGATAATTGTTTAAGTAAAGCTATTCTCTAGTTGTTCGAATTTTTGTTGTATGTTATGTAACTTGGGTTGTGTGATTATTTTTGCAGATGTAACCCAGGCTCTTTATGAGTTGGAACTTACAATCAAAAGAGTGAAGATATCCACGGCCCCGGATGGAAGAGTCATGGATCTTTTCTTTGTAACGGATGCCAGGTTTTTCTCTTCTCATGTTCTCGATGCTGTGTATACAATATTATTTTTTGTAATGTAGTTTGTCGCTTTGATCCTTTGCAGAGAACTGAGATCAACACTGCTTCTAATGTATTGTTCCTAAATAAGCTATAGAAAAGGCATATCCTCAATTTTGGTATTTGGAGCTAGAGAAACTCAAAGGAAAAGTACAAATTTGTCTTATTATTTAAATCTTACTTAGAGAACTTAGAAATTTTGAGGGGGCGATGGTTTGGTTAAGTCTTAAAAGCTGAGTTGCTTATGTTCAAATCTCAATTTTAAAAAGCAAAAGACAATAGTTAGTGATAGAGAACTGCTATTATAGTATTATGCAAGTTTTGTACTTCTCACCCCTTGTGTGATAGTTGTCTTTTTCCAAATTATTGAGAATTGTTTCGTCACATTTGCTGTCATACAAACTCCTGAAGAAAGCATACCAAATCTAAGTGAAATCTTCTTCTTTCGGTTAGGCTAGAGCATGAAGACAGAGTTGCATGCTTTTCATATGAGGGATTATCTGTAGTACATTAAACATGCACATGACGAATGATCAAACAACAAAATCAAAGTTGTTAAGGTCTACCATTTGGACTGTAGAACAAAGAAGTGAAAGAATAGGGTCTTTGGCATATGTTTCTTTGAAAGCACTGTTTTTATCTTGAACTTATTTAGTCTGCCATGATTAAATGAACATCTAAGCTGAATTTCTTCAGCTTGCTAATATTAGTTGGATCCTCAATGTCATGCTAATTCTCTGAGGCCCCATTTTTGTAACTCCTTGACCAAAGTGCCTTGTAAATATTCAAGTTGATGTTATCTCAATATGTTCTGTCTTAAGGTATTTTAAGAAAGAGGCAATTTTTCTGGAATCTGCTAGCTTCAGGCATCAGAAGAAGTTGCGAGTGCATATGGCACCAGTTTCCAGGCAGAGGCTAAGTTGTTGCTGTTGGTTATGCTTCTGTGTGTGGAGGGGGGGGGGGGGGGGGGGGGGGGGCATGTTTATGTGGTTAACCTCTCGCCGCATTCACAACACTGCATGAGTATATCATAATCATCTGGATTGTTGACTCTTCTAAAATTGTATGTGTTGAAAATATATTGCCAACTTTTGTTGATTTTTCTTCAAAATCAGGGAACTTCTTCATACCAAAAAGAGACAGGTAGAAGCAATTGATCATTTGAAAGCCATATTAGGGGATTCCATGATGACTTGTGAAATCGAACCAGCCATTCCTGAGGCTACTGCATGCTCACAGTCCTTTCTTCCATCTTCAGTCACTGAAGATATGTTTAAACTGGAAATGCCCGGAGTTCTTGCATCTGGTTCTGTTTCTATTGAGGTGGACAATTTCCTCAGCCCCTCCCATACGCTAGTTCGAGTCTTCTGTCAAGATCACAAAGGTCTCATTTACGACATCATGAGGACGCTGAAAGATTACAACATTCAGGTACCTTTTCTTGTTTTTAAGGTTGCAGATCATTCTGTGTGTAGTTAATACGAGGAAATTTAGTTGTGTTCATAACTGCCAGATATCTTATGGGCGCTTCTTCGCGAATCCAAAACGGAACTGTGAGGTGGATGTATTCATTATGCAAGCAGATGGAAAGAAGATAATTGATCCACAGAAGCAGAATGCACTATGCTCCCGGTTGAGGATGGAGCTTAGTCACCCACTCAGAGTGGAGGTGATAAACCGAGGCCCCGATACAGAGCTGCTGGTAGCTAATCCTGTGGAGTTGTCAGGAAGGGGACGTCCAATGGTGTTCTACGACATAACATTAGCCCTCAAGATTCTCAATTTGAGAATCTTTTCGGTACTATATCTCTTAAACTGTTTTCATTTGATCAAAATATCTGAACAAGGCGTGCTGCGCCAGCCAGTAGACTGAATTCATAAAGATGGCACAACCTTAGGCTATTTACTGTAAATGGCATTTGCTCCAACATCTGTGCAGAATGTGCTATATGGATTGGTGCAAATGCCCTTTACAATAGAGAAGGCTTCAGCCATCCGTGCGCGCGCGCCCTATCTACGAGTATTTCCTACTCACTCGCCGTTCTTGATGCTTGATGGTTATAACTTTTCACCCCCTCATTTCTTTCAGGTGGAGATCGGAAGACACAGAATCCATGATCGCGAGTGGGAGGTGTACAGGATCTTACTGGACGAATGCGATGGTTTCTCTCTGCCAAGGAATGAGATTAAAGAGTGTGTAAGGAAGAAGCTGATGGTTTGGGAATGAGTAGTATTTACACCACCTTCCTCTATTGTACAGCAGCATACACCTTTTTCTTCTACACCTGGTTCAGAGTAATGTCCAGTGCCATAACTGTAAATTATTCTATGTAAAGAAATTGTAGCATTTTATCTGTACTCTTTTCATTGTGAAATTACCTATGTAACAATGCACATGTACCACTCTTACAAATTTAAAAAGGGTAAACATGTAATGTAATTTTATTCTTATTGTGAGAGTGGCCCATGTACCACTCTCACAATATGTCTTGGTGCATCTCTTTACTAGTTTTTGCCACCGAACTCTTTAAATGATCTAGGCTAAATAATTATTATAAGGTTTAAATCCAATTTCATTTCGTCAAATTAACAGAAGGGGTAAAATGGTGCCATTTTTAAGAATTCAGAGGTAAAATGACACAAAAAAGAGTTCAGTAGCTAAAAATAAACGTTTGAAGAGTTCAGCGATTGAAGTGTCCTTTGGTCCTTTCCATTGCATTTTTAGTTCACATTTTGTACTTAAGTGGCAAATGTAGTTTACATTGTCTACAAACTAGCAAATGTAGTCCACAATTTTTCCCTTTTTCTGAAGTCCAATTAGTTATATCAATTATCCGTCAATTATATTAAAATTACAAAAAATAGAAAAATTGTGAACTACATTTGCCAGTTTTTAAAGAAAGTAAAACTACAATTGTCAAGTAAAGAATGTGGACTAAAAATGTATCTTTCTCCAACTTCTTGTAATGATAGAAATACAAGTTAAGATTACATGTATCATGCCTTAATAGTTTGATTCTGGCTTAGACCTCGCCAATGCGAGAGTTTATAACCACCGGATCACATTCCTACGTTAACCATTTGGTCTCTAATAATTGAGAAGTTCGCCGTGAGAAGTTAGAACTGAGATTTTTTGGGCATTTTAACCAAATAAATCTTCCAATGGTAGGCATATGTCTCCTCCATTGCAAAAGAAAGAAAAGAAAAGTAAAGAGATGAGTGGTGGGAAAGAGCGCCACTCTCCACGTGGTGAAACGCATGTGGTCAGTTTGAACGGTCGTTGACAGTTTACTACTTGTATTCTCCAATGCCGTGGGAGATACCATCGAATCTTCCCTCCATCTCTTCTCCTCTTCCTTCCTTCCTTCCTTCTTCTCTTCATCATTCAATTCCCTCCAAATAGATCTCAAGAGGGTTTTCTACTTCACACCACCAATCCAGATTTTCCAGTTTTCTGCTTATTTATAAACAGTTTGAATTTAGTGTTGTTTGAATTTTGTATGAGAATCAAGAATGAGAGCTCTGAATTCGCAGTTTGAGCTAATCGATGTTCATAGATCATGGCACTCGGTGAATCAGATACCCATTTCCACCTTTGCCTATCTTCGCCAGTCTGGGTTGGCGGCTTCGACTTTGTCTGTGGCATTTCGTCGAACACGCCGGGGGCGAGGGAGGATAGCGTCGTCTACGAATCCGGCGCCGTCCGTTCGGTCTCCGGAGATTAGGAGGCCCAGGGAGAGGTCCTGTCTTGGGAATGGGTTGTTGTCGTTTGTTCCTTTGAATCCTCCCTCTACTTCGAGTTCTCGAGATGAGGCGGTTTCCGATATGGACTTGTTCCTTGAGTTGGTGCCGTTGAGGATGAGGAACGAGCTGTTTATGCATCAGGAGATCGGGGAGCTGATTGAGGTGGTCATGGATTTGGGTAGAAAGCCTCTCGCTCGTTTCCCTTCCGGTGATTGGGTTATGTCGGAACAACCTGTGAAGCTTGAGGATCTGCAACATGCTATCTCGAAGGTTTTGTTTGTGAACTTTGAAATTTTTGGTTTATCTTTGCTGATTTGTTTAGCATATCTGGTAGTTATAATGTGTTGCTTAAAGAAACTTAACTAATTAGGTCGAAATTTTAGTTGGATCAACTTTACTGATAGTTAGAGACCTAGAAACAGTACATTCGATTCAACTATGAATCAAGTCGGTGGTATTAACTTCAATAAGTGTTTATATAATACTATAATGTTACGCAAATTGGTTGTTGCATGCTTATAGATGAACTTGTTTAGTCAGTAAAATTTCACTGAGAAGGTCCTTTCTTTTATCCAGGTTGGTGATTTTTCGGATGACAACCGATCGGGTATTGATCGTTCCCTGCATCGCATAAGTGCTATCAGAAACCGTAAATTGCAAGTTATAGGTCTTACTTGCCGGGTAGGTCGAGCTGTGTCTGGAAGTGCTGAAATGATACAAGACTTGGTCGAAGGGGGATGTTCCATCTTGGTTATAGGCCCCCCTGGGGTTGGCAAAACTACCTTAATCAGGTATATGGCGTTTCAATTGGTTTTGATGTTGGATGATGATTTACTATAATCAAGTACCACATCATGGAGAAGTACCGCTGATTTAATGTAATCTTTTGTATTGTAATATTAATTCGCTGTTTCTACCTCCTTAGCCATGATAAGTACCATTCAAGAGTCTTACAATCAAGAACTGAAGCGAAAATTGGTTGAGTTTGAAGAAGATTCTATAAATTCATTCATTTTTTCCAAAGTTCTCATGCAAGGAGGAAAAACATTTATACCCTTGCAGGGAAATAGCAAGAATACTTGCAGATGACCAGAACAAACGTGTCGTTATTGTTGATACATCAAATGAGATTGGAGGTGATGGAGATGTTCCTCATTCTGGAATTGGTCGTGCCAGAAGGATGCAAGTCCCGAATGTTAACATGCAACATAATGTGAGTGAAGCAAGACCCACATGATTCAATCTTGTACTTTGAATCCATTGCTCTGTTTTATATCTTCTGCATATTCCATTAAACTAGTGTTTGAACCTGAATAGGTGATGATTGAGGCAGTTGAAAATCATATGCCACAAACCATCATAATTGATGAAATTGGAACTGAGCTTGAAGCCCTGGCTGCTAGTACAATTGCCCAGAGAGGAGTCCAGCTTGTCGCAACTGCACATGGAGTGACAATAGAGAGTATAATAAAGAATCCATCCCTGCAAATTCTTGTAGGTGGCATTGAGGTAATGAAGGAACCCTTTTGTCTTGCAATCTTGTGTCATCCGGTTGCATCATTCGTTGTACAAGCATGCATGTTTGGTTAGTTTCGAGTCAATTTCATTTTGGTTCGTCCCTTTCTTCATTCTTAATTTATCTTGTTAAGTTTTGATGATCAAATGATATATAAGTTGCTAATGTTGAACATCTTAAAATTTGTTGACTCATTGATGTGACATGGTTTATTTTCTTTATAACAGAGTGTGACCCTAGGTGATGAGGAAGCAAGGAAAAGGAAAGTCCAGAAAACAATTCTAGAGAGGAAAGGACCTCCTACATTTACATGTGCTGTAGAGATGATATCAAAAACTGAGTGCAGGGTCCATCATAGACTGGATGCAACAGTAGATGCCATACTTGCTGGTAGTCTGATTCCGCCCCGAATTTCTGATTTTTTTTTCCCGTATAACCTGAAGATCTTAAGTTTGTGACATGTATTCAGTTCCACATGTTCATTAAACTTGCGTTTGAACTGTAGGGAGGTCTCCACTGTTTGAAGTACGCCATACAGACGATGAAGCTTTTGATTCTTTGGAATCTTCCTCAAGCGCTCAAGAGAATCTTGTAGAAGACTTAGAGGTGACGAATAAGCAAGTTGAAAAAGATGAAACTGAGTCTGGTGAACAGGACAGAGATTATCTTCGCAAATCCAGGAAATTGGACAGGGACAGATATCTTAGCAAAAGGGATTCCCCTGCACGCGTATATACTTTAAAGGTATATTTTTCAGGCTTGAAGCTTTTTCTGATTCATTTCATCATAACATGTTTCAAATTTTTGTCTTGAGATATAATGAAACTCGCAAAAATATTTTTGTTCATTTCAAAATAGTTGTTATGCCAGGGTATTAACCGGAAAATCTGAAGTTACTTGTTATATGAGAATTTTAGCATGTTGTCCATAAATTAGAATTCTGCTGCTCTGGTTGGGTCTTTGGGCTAAAGAACTCTCTGCCCTGTAGATCCAGGAAGCTGATCTGATGCAGGTAGCAGCTGTCATGGGTCTTGCTGATGAAATAGATGTCACTGATGACATAGGTGCGGCCGATACTATTCTAGCGTCTAGTTCTGAAATGAAGCAGAATCCTTGGATCCGGGGAATTGCAAAGTTCCACGAGATACCCATTTTTGTTGTCAAGGTGATCTAACGATGCTGCTTTATTTTGTTTCATTTTTTTTTCTTTCTTCCTGGTAGTCAAATGTACCACTAGGTATAGGGTTTTGTTTTCATCGTTTGTTGTTAATGTGCAGTCAAATACAATGGCTCAAATTGTTAAGGCAATCCGTATGATCCTCGGAATGGATTCCTTTGGCTCCAAAAGCAAAGAGCTGGTGAAGGACTCTCTTGACATAGAAATTGATGATGACGCTCCAAAGAGAAAACCATCACTGGAGGAGATTGATGCATTGGAGGTGCCCTTCCTGTTCTTCTCTCCATTTTAGTAGTAATAATCGCACGAATTACACTCTCTTTCAGAAGAGTGGCAGACAAAGCGACACTCCGGTAACAGGAAATCCAAAACCTTTGAATGACCGGGCCTGTTGTTTTTTTTGTTTTTGACAGGAGGTACGGCTAGCAATCGAATACATTGTGATACCGGGTGGTGAACCAGTAGAACTTCTTCCGAGGCGCTCTGAAATAGTCGCCCTGCAGCTAGAGCTTGTGGAGAGTTATCAGTTGGCTGCTGAGAACTCAGGAACAGAGTTGAACCCCAGGTTGCAAATCCTTCCACAGAAGCTAAGTAAAAGAAGTGCTAATAAATCCTCCAAATCAAAGGACCCCAACCTTAAGTCCTTAAACCATGGGGCTACTGGTCTTGCTAGGCTTCCACTTTTGCCTGAATAAATTCCAACACATCTCAACCCTGGTTGAGAATTACACCCAACTGAACTGAACCCCTTTTGTACAGTCCTGTAATTATGTATCTTCTGCAATGTAACCTTCTTCACAAAAGTGTATTTTATATGATTCATTCAATAGGGTCACATTGCTTTGTAAAGAATTGTTGTAACTAAGCAACTGTGCAGAAAATGATAAATGATAATTGTCTTACCACAAATCATAACAGCATATGACTCCTCTTTTTTTTTTTTTTTCTCCTTTCCCTTTATGCCCTTTTTGGATGGAATAAAAGTTTGTATTTATATAGCCTTTGAAATGAGGCAAGTTAATTGCAGGATAATTTTTACTAAACACAGGACACTTTTTAAAATTTTAAGGGGTGAAAAGACAATAATATCTTTATATATTTCTACCATCATAAATATTTTTACCTACACCCTCATTTTTTTTTCAACTCTCCATTTCACTCTTTAACTCACTTCTATTTTTCCAATTGTTTCAAATTTTCTTTCACTCATCTCCATTCCTTCTGCAGTAAAATTAAAAAGAAAACAACTTTTAAAAAGAATCAGCCCAACCAGGCGATTCTATGGGAAAGAATCGCCTCCCCCAAGAGATTAAATAGGAATACATTGGTGTCCTGTGGCGACAAAATCCGTTTAACCGCTCGGCGGAGGCGATTCCTTCCCATAGAATCGCTTGGTTGGGGCGATTCTTTTTAAAAGTTGTTTTCTTATTAATTTTACTGCAGAAGGAAGTAGAAAGGGAAAGGGCAAAAAAGTAATTTTAAGTCTAAATTTTTTTAAAAAGTGTCTTTTATTTAGTAAAATGTGTCATTCAATTAACAATTCCGTTTGAATTACTTTATGTTGCTTTTAACGTGCGAAAGTGAGAAAATGAGAATGAGAAATGAGTAAGTAATTTTTGAAGTTACAAATTCTATGTTTGGTTCACAAATAGGAAAGTGAATTTGATCATTTAAGAAATAATATCTTACTAACGACAAGATTTCTTGAATGAACTAATCTTGCATTCCAGGACATGATCCATCCTCATTGCTGTGTGCCAAAATTAGCCCTAATGCTTTAAGCACACATTAGAAAACAGAAAATCCTACATTTGTGGATTTTACTTGACCTACTAATCACTATAATAACTTACCATCAATGAAATCAATAACACCATAATTGGCCTCGGATTATAGTTAATCCTTAATTAAATTTGGGAGAAATCCACAGTCCATCAAAAAATCATTCAAAATTACATTTTGTCAAATGACTGAATGATTTCTTCAAATTTGTCTCACCCATCTCAAATTTGTCTTCAATATTAGATAATATCTGTTAAAGATTTGTCTAAATTACCAAATGATAAATTTCGTGGTTTTATTGAAACTACCAAACAAATATTTAATAAATAGTTATATAGCCACTAAAACCCTAACTAGTAAATTTTGGACCACAAATATTTTCTTAATTGAAAGAATCATTTCAAGTGTTATATTTGATTAAATGAACTTTTGTCTGGTAAAGAGTTTATTTGGTAGATTTGACCAAAGTTATAGGATTTTATTTGATAGTGTTAAGATAAATAGAATTAGTAGTAGTTAATTGTATAGATTAGCTAGTTTGTACAGGTCACACTATATATACTGTACAATACCATTTACTGCTATATACAAAATAGTAACAATTTCTTTCATCATCAAATATTACCTTTCTCTCTCTATTCGTTCATGGTATCAAAGCCCTAGTAATGGCTTCCCCTTCTTCCTCTCAATCAAATCCCGCCTCCGCCGCCGTATCCAAAACACCAGCTCCCTTCACTCCAAATACCTCAACCCAAACTCTTTCTCTACTCTTCTCTTCCACCTTTCCAGTTGTGAATCAATCTTTTATAATCAAACTTGATCTCACCAATTTTCTAATCTGGAAAAATCAGATTCTCAACATTGTGGTTGCTCATGGTTTGGAAGAGTTTTTGGATGGATCCAAACCTTGCCCTCCGAGGCTTATTGATGGTCAAGTGAATCCAGACTACCAGATCTGGTACCGATATAATGGGTTACTTATGAGCTGGCTCTATGCCTCTCTATCTGAAGGTATGCTCACCCACATCGTTACTCTCTCCACTGCGAAGGAAATCTGGGACTCATTACAGAAACTCTTCGCCTCCACCACCATGTCTCGGATCTCTGAACTTCGCACGGCACTACAAACAATCAAAAAGGGGGGGCTCAGCATCATGGACTATCTTCAAAAATTCAAGTCTCTGTGCAACAATCTTGCTGCTATTGGCGAACCTGTGAGTAATTATGATCATCTTATTTACCTCTTTAATGGCCTCGATCGAACTCATGATAGTCTAGTTACCTCCATCACCACAAGACCTGATCAACCCACCCTTGCAGAAGTTCATAGTTTACTTCTAAATTATGATTTTCGCCTTGAGAGACATAATGCTGCTGATCAGATTTCTTCCCTTCAAGCCAATCTTGCTCATCTTAATCTACATAACTCTTATCCCAATCATCCCAATTCCTCTCGCCGACCTTTCCGTACCCCTGCTATGCATCACTTTGCTCCTTCTCCTCCTTCCAGATATCCTTCCTCTGCCTCTCCGGGTCTTCTCGGTAAATCACCCTTACCCATAACTCGCCCTCCACAACCTGCGTGGCTTCCTAACCTTACTCCTCTTCTTCTTGGCTCTAAGCCATAGTGCCAAATTTGTGGCAAACCAGGGCACACTGCCGCTCTTTGTTATCATCGTCAGAATTTACATTATCAACCCAATGTTAGTCCTCGCTGCTTCAACTGCTATCCTCATTATCCTCATGATACTCCACCCACTGGCGGTCCTGGTACATACTCTGCAACAGCTCAATCAGTGTCTGATCCTATTTGGTACATGAATTCTGGAGCAACTCATCACTTCACTCCTGATATTGGTCATCTAGACATGATTTCTCCATACATTGGCTCAAATTAAGTCACTGTAGGTAATGGTCATTCTGTTCCTATTGCTCATACAGGTTCAATCTCTCTTCCCTCTTCCTGCTCTTCCTCCCCTATTTCACTCTCTAATGTCCTTCACTCTCCTCATTTTTCTCATAATCTCATTAGTGTTACACGCCTTTGTCATGATAATCATGCCTTTGTTGAATTTTTTCCCTCTTTTTTTCGTGTTAAACACCATGTCACTCAGAAAGTCCTTCTTCAGGGTCAACTTGAGAATGGTTTATATTGTGTCTCTCTTCCATCCGCATCTGCAACGCCCTCTCTTTCACCTATCTCATCTCACTCTCCTCAACTATTTCTAACTCGTACCACTAATCCCACCATATGGCATCTGCGCCTTGGCCATCTAGCTCAGTCCGTTGTCAACCGTGTGCTTGGCGCTTGTCATCTTCCTCAGCTTTCAACTAGTTCTGTTTCATTTTGTAATTCATGTCAACTAGCTAAAAGTCATCGTCTTCCTTTCCAATTAAATTCCAAACGAGCTGTAAAGTGTTTTGACTTAGTTCATATGGATGTATGGGGTCCTTCCCCAGTTAATTCTATCAATGGATATCGTTTTTTCTTATTGATTGTTGATGATTGATAGGACCGTCGTTAGCCCTATCAAATATAGTAAAAGTACTGTATAAACCTGCAACAAATAGCTATAAGTAGCACAATGATAACAGGGTCGATCCCACAGGGAACGGGCTGCTTAAAATCACAAAACCTATTAAATCCTAAAAAGTTTTGGTTTGCAACCACCTCTTGTGCTCAGAGAGACTTTGTAAAATATGAGTGAAAACTGAATAACAAATTTAAAGCAAGAAAAAGAGTTTAATTAATGTAATAAAGTATTCCAGCAATATGTAAATCACAATAATCACGTGCATGTTAATCATCAACTCAATAATATATTAAATAGCATGTCATCAACCAGTTATAGATTACCGTGAATCCGCACAGACATAACCCAATCTCCTCTTACTTTATCGACAATTACCGTGAATCCGCACAGACATAATTGCTACTCTAATTAACAAGAAACAGGCCGTAAAGCATCGACACCTATTAACCAAGTTAACAGCCTTAAGATTTAGGAAAACCCGATTTTAGTTATTCTTATTGAATTAACATCTAAGAATTACTAACCCCTTATTCTCTATTACCTGAAGATAACTTTATCACTAATTAATCTTGCCCAATAAATATTATGTTATTTAACTGGGAATTAATTGGCTCTACCTAATTCAACTAAGGTGATCAATCTTAATTAAATATCAGTAATCAACGTTCTCAGCAGATAATAAGAAGGAACACATGCAATTTAATTTAAGAACAATTCGGTTTCATAACATGCCCGGATTAATTGCTATTACATTATGACGGAATAAATAGTTTAGCTACTCATAATCAAACTAACTACGCACATAATTATTATATGATTCATACTGAAAATAGTTGAAAAGAATAAAATAAATAAGAAATAAATACTTGATTTACGATCTGAAAATAATCTCAGAGTATGCTACCGCCCGTTAGGGCAAACGGGACCTCTTCTTGGCAGAAATTCTCAAATCGCAGAAAACGGAACCTACTGCTATTTTCCTTGCACTAGCTATGAAAATATGGGATAAAATTCTCCTTCAAAAACGTGTCTTTCTCCTCTCCCTTCCTTCCCTATAAATAGGTGTAGCATGGAGAGTAGAAGCTAATTCAAAATAGGACATTACTTAAACTATTTTCCATGTAGGACACTACTAAAAATAATCTCCAAAACAAAGAAGGATTCATGTATAAGGAAACAATTCCTTCTTCCAGGCGCACCACTTTTGGACAAAATTGGAATCCAAATTCCACTCTACTTGCTTCCTGCGATTAATCACTTTAATTAGGCACTTTGCCTAATTCTTCATTAGGCTTCCTTCTCTTATGTGGGCTGGACTGCTTATTGCATTTGGGCTCCTTCAACTTTGGCCTACTTGTTCCTCTTGCATGCATGAACATGAATAATGCCTCCATTCATTGCTTCATAAGCCCTTTTCATCCTCTTTTGCATCCTACTTTCTCTAATTGTTCTTCTTTCTAAAACCTGCATTTATCTTACAAAAACTAGCACATACCCGTGAGATTTGCCACAAATATGCTCTAAAATTCAGCAGCTAAAGAACACCTATCAATGATCATTCTCGATTTTCTTTGTTATATTTACTCAAATCTAAATCTGAAGTGCATTCTATTTTTACTCAATTTGTTGCTATGGTTAAAAACCAATTTGACAGCTCCATTAAATGTGTTCAAACTGATTGGGGTGGTGAATTTCGCACATTCACTCCATTTTTTGCTAATTTAGGCATACTTCATCACATCTCCTGTCCATAAACAGCTGCTCAAAATGGCCGTGTTGAGAGGAAAAATCGTCACGTTGTAGAAACGGGCCTCTCTCTTCTCGCTCATTCTTCTTTACCTCTTCATTTTGGGTCATTTGCATTCTCTACAGCTGTATATTTAATCAACTGTATGCCATCTCCTGTCATTCAACATCACTCCCCCAATTCTCTTTTATATCACAAGATTCCATCCTATGCTCATCTTCGAGTTTTTGGTTGTTCTTGTTTTCCTTGTCTTCGCCCTTTTAATGATCATAAGCTTCAATACCGGAGCAAGGAGTGTGCATTCCTTGGCTACAGTTCTAATCACAAAGGGTACTTATGTTTCGATTCCTCCTCTGGCCGTGTATTCATATCTCGCCATGTCATTTTTAATGAAAATTCTTTTCCATTTCGTTCCTCTACTGCCACTTCTCCCTCTCCTATCCCTGTTTCCTCTTCTTTTTCCCTTCCTTCTTTTTCTTCTTTTTCAATTCCATCATCTTCATCTACATCTTTTTCCCTCTCCTCACCATCTCCACCTTCTCCATCTGCTCCATCAGTTTCACCTCTTCCTTCTCCTTCCTTCCCCCCTCTCCCCCCCCTCCCCCCCCTCCCCCCCCCCCCCCCCAATTATTTCTCCTTCTTCTAGTCCTTTGCCTACTACATCTTCATCTCCTCTCTCCCCAAATTCTTCTTCTACTTCTGGTCTTCCTTATTCTCCAATTTTGGATACTGACCTGTGTGATCACTCTGTATTTCATGTTAATGACCATCCTATGATTACTCGATCCAAGGCTGGTATTCATATGCCAAAGCTGTACCTTAGACCTATACTACCCATCCACCTGAACCTACTACTTTCAAACAGGCTGTAATCTCTTCTGATTGGCAAGCAGCTATGTTACATGAGTTTGAGGCTCTCCAACTTAATGGTACATGGACTTTGGTTCCCCCTCCTTCAGGTGCCAAAATTATTGGATGCAAATGGGTTTATCGCCTGAAACTCAAACCAAATGGTACTATTGAGCGCTATAAAGCGCGGCTGGTTGCAAAGGGTTATGACCAAACCCAGGGGATCGATTACTTTGAGACTTTTAGCCCCGTGGTTAAGGCTACCACAATCCGTGTTGTGCTTGCTCTAGCTATCTCTCGTTCTTGGATTATTCATCAGTTGGATGTACATAATGCATTTTTGCATGGTGATCTCTCTGAACAAGTTTTTATGTCTCAACCTCCGGGTTTTGTAGATTAAAATCACCCTGATCATGTTTGTTTTTTGAAGAAATCTCTTTATGGGTTGAAACAATCTCCACGTGCATGGTTCTCCAAGCTGAGTTCAGCATTCTGTTCTCTTGGTTATATGGCCTCTCGTGCAGATACGTCCATGTTATCTCCTATCGCAATGGTGTCACAGTTGTTTTACTCATTTACGTGGATGATATCTTGCTTACAGGGTCAGATCATTCAGTGGTCCGATCTCTTATTGTCCAGCTTCAGTCCCGGTTTGCTTTAAAGGATCTTGGACCTATTCATTATTTTCTTGGTCTTGAAGTGTCTCTTTCTGCTACTGGTTTACATCTCTCTCAAACTAAGTACATTTTTGATTTGTTACAGAAATTTCAGATGCTTGAGGCCAAGCCCTTAGCTACTCCCATGGCTGCTGGCTCTCTTCTTTCAGTCCATGATGGTACTCCACTGTCCAATGCTACTGAGTACCGCAGCCTCATTGGAGCGCTTCAATACTGCACCATGACTAGACCAGACATTGCGTTTGCCGTAAACAAATTATGCTAGTTTATGCACTCTCCAACTAATGTTCATTGGCAAGCAGTTAAAAGAGTCTTGCGTTACTTGAAAGGAACTACTCATTTTGGTCTCTCGATCACACCTTCTCCTGATTTTTCTCTTACTTGTTACACTGATGCTGATTGGGCCTCCTACCCAGATGATCGACGGAGTACCAGTGCGTATTGTATTTTCTTTGGGAGCACCTTAGTGTCATGGTCTTCTTCTAAGCAGAATGTAGTATCTCGTTCTAGTACTGAAGCTGAGTATCGCAGTGTTGCTAATGGTACTTCAGAGGTTACTTGGCTGGAATCTTTATTTCGGGACCTTCGTATTCAGCCTTCTCGACCTCCTCTTCTACTCTATGATAATTTAAGTGCCACTTATCTTGCAGCTAATCCTATCCTCCATGCTCGAACCAAGCATGTTGAAATAGATTTCCATTTTGTTCGAGAATGGGTTGCGAACAAGTCTCTTCTGGTTCGATTCATTCCCTCTGACAACCAACTCGCTGACTGCCTTACAAAACCTCTTCCTACGCAACAATTTCTGGCTTTGCGCTCCAAGTTCACTGTCCTAACTAGGCCTGTTCACTTGCGGGGGGATGTTAAGATAAATAGAATTAGTAGTAGTTAATTGTATAGATTAGCTAGTTTGTACAGGTCACACTATATATACTGTACAATACAATTTACTGCTATATACAAAATAGTAACAATTTCTTTCATCATCAAATATTCCCTTTCTCTCTCTATTCGTTCAGATAGTTTAAATAAACTTCAAGGGAGATAAATGTAATTTACCCAAAAATATTTGCAGATATGTAAGGAGTTGATAGTAATTTGAATAAATTACACGATTCATTCAGTAATTTGAACAAAATATGCGGAGGATTTTGTAATTTAATTAAAATAAAAGGATGAAAATTCGCGTGCCTCTTTCCTGTTTCGCTTGCACGTGTGGCATTTGTTTTTTCAGTTTTTCTATTTCTTCATCCAATTTAGGGTTTTTGGCACCGCAAAACGCAACGAAGGCAAACGCAATTACCAAATCTCTCAGGTGAAATTTCTTTTCATCGTTAAGGTAATCTGTATATTCTAAATTCTCTCTCGACATTCACATGAGCCCAGCTGTGTTTGCTCTCAATTATGCAATTTTTAGTTTGCATTTCGAATTATTGATAATTTAGGGTTTTTCTCTTTTTGTTATGCTTATTTGAATTCAACTTTGAGTGAAGGCTTACAGAAGAGCTTAAGAGGATCCACGCTAGAAGGTATGGCTGGAAAAGATCAAGATTACCGAATATTTGTCGGAGGGTTGGCCTGGGATGTCACAGAACGTCAGCTTGAAGATGCCTTTGGCCGTTTCGGCAAGATTCTTGATTGTCAGGTAAGCTTCATGGTATTAGTTTCCCGTTTGTTTCAAATTGTTTGTTGGGTTCCATTCTCAAGCTTTTTGTTTTTTAATGGTTAATTATGCTTATGTGACGCCGAAATTGAAATTTCTGTCTGAAGATTTCCCCCCTCTCTCTCTCTCTCTCTCTTTTTAATTTTTATTTTATTTTATTTTTAACCCTGAACTTTTCTTAGCTTTTTGGTAAATACACAATATTTTTCAGTGGGTTGTACTTTATATGCTTTTCTTGGGGGATTGGATTGCATGACTTGAATTTTAGCCAAGGAATGCACTTTATCTCATTTTCAAACTTACCTTGTACCTATTTTTCAAAATATATACCTCTGTTTTGCCACGAACTTTGTCATTCCATCTCTTTAGTTGTGCAAATTAGGGGCCTGTTCTTTTTGTTCTGTTTTGAAAACGGTTTTGGTTTCAACAGTAAATTTAATATATTTTAATCATATTTCATCATTTTCAATACAACTTTTTACTATTCAACATCTACTTTTTACATTTTCAATACACTTTTTACATTATAAAACTATTTTCCAAAACTTGTTTTCAAAATCGTTTTCAAAATGATGAAAAAGAACAGGCAGATGTGTGCCTCATAGTTGCCTTGGAAAATTGACAGTTTTGTGTCCTCAAACTGTTTAAACATTGGATTGTCTTTTGCTTATCAATATCCCTTTTCATCATATTATTAATTTCCATTTGTCTGTTCTGTTTTTGAATGCTGTTTTCAGTTGTTGAATAATATAGATGGGATAATTTTGTGGAAGTTTTGGTACCTAAGAGATGGTTGTCAACTGCAGTGTGTATGGTGTTATTTATGAGTTGGCTGTTTCATGAGACCATTTTGCGACTTTATTGTTTGAGTGCATACACAGCTTTACACTGATACTGTATTAGTAAGCTGAGCATCTTGAAGTATCTGGTACTTATTCACGAGGAGAAAGAAAGGGTGCCGTACATGAGATTATGGCATTTCGTAATGACTTCAATAAGTTGGATTCACTGACTGGCACGATTTAGCTGTAGAACGTATGACATTCTCCTGGATTTATATCTTTAAGTTATCAGATAGCATGGGGATGATGTTTCAACAGTATTGCAAGCTTGTTTTGCTCTACCAAACTTAAAACAGATGATGAATTATTTTGTTTGATCAAGAGCACTTGCTAACTCTGAATGAAGGGGAGTAAAAGAAGAGTGAAATCTGTTACCTTTGGGTTATTGTTCTTTGGTAGTTCTTTATATGCATGGATCTGTTACGAGCAACTTTGAGATTCCTCTCCCTTTCTTGGCCCAACAGCTAAAATCTTTCTGGGCACTTCGTTAAGGCTGCTTCCTCAAGTTTTGTCTGGATTGAGTGAGCAGCTCTGCATTTGATGGATGACAGTTCATGCTATCTTACTCTGTTGAAAAGAAGCAGTCTGATGTAGCTCTGCTCTTTATTCTTTTTGTAGGTTGTATAATTTTCACTGTTTTAAGGTTTAAGAAATCCTGCGTCATAAATAAGTGCTTCTGCTGGAAGTTGTTATCTGAGATATGCGGGTGGGGTTCTATTTCTTCAGTTATTGGTTCGTTGAAAGTGTTCTGTTGGATCCTTTGGTTATTTGCTGCATGTTTGCTGTGAATGTAAGAAGAAAATACTGTGTAGCTTTTTGATCACCGGTGTTACTGGAAAACCCAATCGTGCACTGGTGCCATTTGAAGTTCGAATTCTGTTGAGAGTTGAGTTGACCTCTTTCGCCTAAAATTAAGAGCTGCTAGACGTCAAGTTCAGGTTTCTTGATTGAATTTTGTTAGGGGTGTGAATGTCATTGTAACATATGCTATGTGCCCAATAATGGGATTAAGCCCCTTCTGAGCTTAACCAATTTGTGAAGCTGTGACAAGGTCCTATGTAATATTCTGCTTTACTTGCTCTGCAAGCTCTATGGTTTCAAACAAGTTTGAACTGTTTCATGACCTATGCATGTTTCTTTTCTTGCTTCTAAGGATTGTCTTTTTTAGTGGTCCTATGCTTGACGTCAGGGTAAGAAGCTGACCACAAAGCTATGCGACCGAGCCTGTTGAATCCCTTTTTAATCCTCCAACTCTGGATTCTGCATGTATTTTTATCTCTTTCCTTTCTGGAGTGTTCTTAAATTGGCAAGCACCCCTGCTCTCTTAGGTTCCTCTGGTGGAATTTGGGTCAAGGCTAGCATTGTTATTTGACACAAATTTGTAACATCTGCAACAGGGTTTTACTTGGTCATAGGATGTCTTGGTTAGTATACTTGTAGATTCTGTGCCTGGTGATTGTTAGGTCTGTGTGTCAAGCAAAACATGCAAACCACATTTTTTGTGGTTTGACGGCATCGTTGGTTTGTTTCCTTGGCTAGTGTGCCACAGCCTCTGGGTGTGGTGCAATGATGGTATGGATAATACAACTAGGTTTGAGGGTTGATTAGCGGGTGAGATTGAGATGATCATGATGGTTCTGCTCATCGGTTGAGATGTCAGAAGTCTTCAAGAGGGTCTGAAGGAACTTTTCAGTTGTGTTTCATTCTAGTCTGGCTTGCTATTTTAAGTGTGTTTCTTGATAATCGTGCTGTTGCGTGACCTGTAACGTTGTGTTGGCTGGAATCTGAAGTTAATTGAATTGGACGCGACTACTAAAAATCAGTGCCCGCAATGACATCTTTGTTAGGGAATTATCAGTGTGTAATTTGGTTAGTAATATGATAGAGATATTCCTTCTATGAGTTTTGAGCCTGAGATAAACTTCATTGTCGGATGATGGAAATCTGCTCTTCTGCGGATTCTTCTTTACACGTAAGAGTTCTGCACTTTTGTGGTTTGCATTTCTGTCCACAAGAATTTCTGGTATATTATTTAGCTTACCAGTCTTTACTACTTTAGGTTTTTCTGTTACTTGAATCAACATGATCAATACCTTGGTTGCATTGAGTTTTTAACGGTTTCTTCTAATTGCTACTCAAATATGAAGTTTACTGTTACTTATCAATTGCTTTTGGGGGCCTGATTCTCCTGGTGGATGGAAAGATTGATTTGATAAGTTATTTTCAGATGATATGTTTTTTGTTCATTACTCTAGGGTGATAAGCCTGCTTTGCATTTTAGCCTGGGACTTACCTTCTTAGATTGTGTTAGGGGAAGAATTGAGCCTGACGGTGATTGAATGCTATTGTTTTGATTTGAAAATTTTGAGACGTAAGATGGCACTCCATATTTGAGTCCTGTAGACCTTGAGAAACTGGGGGGATTTAGAATCCATTTTTTGATTATTTGTACAAAAAGTAACGATACCAGAAAAAGGAAGTCAAAACTTTAGAATATGAAAACCACCTTGGAAGATTATCCAATCTTGTGAGTCTATATATCCTTGGTTTGTTAAGTTATTAATGCTTATTGCATCAAATCTGTGAATCCACTACATTTCTGATTTTAATAACCCAATTGGTTTTTGAGATCCACCTTTTTTGTGCTTGAACTGGGAATTGTTGCCTCTGCTTCTCTTAGTTGTAACATGTCTTGTAGGTCATGCTGGAAAGAGACACTGGTCGCCCTCGTGGATTTGGATTTCTTACTTTTGCAGATCGCCGAGCAATGGATGATGCTATCAGGGAAATGCATGGTAGGGAGTTTGGTGATCGTGTTATCTCTGTTAACAAAGCCCAGCCTAGGGGTGAAGATTCAGATCCAGGCTATGGTGGAGGTTATTCATCAGGTGCCAGGGGAAGCTTTGGAGGAGATAGGTCAGCTGGACAGGATGATTGTTTCAAGTGTGGGCGGCCGGGACATTGGGCCCGAGATTGCCCATCTGGTGGAGGTGGTGGCCGAGGTTCTCGTCCTATATCGCCTCGCCCTAGGTTTGGCGGGATTGGTGGTCGCGGGGATCGCTATATGGGTGACCGTGACCGCTACATGGATGATAGATATGACAGAGGGCGTAATGTAGACAGGGAACGTTTTGACAGTAGAGAGGATCGATATGCAAGCCGTGGCCGTTATGTTGGCGACAGGTACATCTATAGGATGATTGTTTTTCCCATCAAATCGTAGATATGTTTTTTCTGTAAGGTTAACCTCCTATTGGTTTTACATATGAAGGTATCCTCCCCCTGGTGATCGATTTGTAGCTGATAGATTTGGGGGTTCTGATAGGTACCCTCAGAATGGGTACGGGAAAGACAGGGGCTATGATAGGTATGAAGCCCCAAGAGGCAGTAGTGACAGGTATGGAGTCGGAGGGCCAGCTCGTTATGAGGGAAGGAACTACCGAGACAGGTCAGGTCCTTATGATCGGCCAAGGAGAGGAGGAGGTCGGCCCCCTTCCTTTGATCGTTATTAAATTTATCCTGTAGTTGCTAGGGTTTGGTGAATCGTATCTGCCATTTCGAACGGCGTTTGTTTACCATCTCTGTTAAGAATGGTAATCTTGTAATTGCCCTACTGAATTAGTGAACTGGAATTTACCTTGTAGCTGGTGTTTCTTCTCTTATTTCATGCAATTAGCGACACTTGAAACAAGATGACAACTTGAGTTAGTTTGTGTCATGTGTTATTTTTCTGCCTAGTTGGCCGTATAATGTTATCTTGCTGGTGACAGATTAAATTTGTTGTGTGTTTTCTCTTAGCTTTGATGCTTTTATACTGAGAAATGATTCAGTGCATTTTTTGTACCACATAGGATGGTGCAATCAGATACACTGGGAGGAATAATTGTTATTTTATGGGGAGGATGATGAACTATACAAGGCCCAAAAATAAATATTAATTTTAGCTTTAATTTTACGATTGGTTGGGTAATAGCATCTTTTTTTTTTTTTTGAAGAAATATTTCATTTTCATTAAGAGGCCTAATCTATTACATCGAAAGGCAGGGGTTATGGGGAGGGGAAGAACGAAGTAGGGTCGAACCCCTGGCATTTGGATGGCCTGTCTTGCGCACTAATTGATGGGGTACTAGCTCGTTCCTGAGTAATAGCATTACTAAGAACGACAAGTGATGGAAATGGAAGTAGATACCAAGGGGTTGTCGTTTTTAAAATTTTGGGACCCCCACTAAGCCCCTATTACATTTTTCCCACTCCGAATGGGTTTTGAACCCGTGATATACAGGAAACCAGCCTATGGTACTAACCGTTAGGATGTGGCTTCGAACCTGTTAAGGGGCTGCTTTAATCTGTCAAAAGAGTTAATTGCAGTAAACCACCTCAAATTTTACTTGAATTATAAATTGCTCCTTAAAGTTTTCATTTTTGTAATCAATCTCTTGGTCATTTTGTTACAATGTAAGATTATGTTAATCTTAATTTTTTTAAAAAATATTTAGTTACCCATCCAATAACACTTTTAATATATAAATTCCGTTGAAGGTTAGGTGAGTAATTAGGTATTTTTATTTCTACTACTCCCTATGTTTTCCTGTTACTCCTCACTTTTTCCGTTTCACTGAAGAATCTAATGATACTACTTTTATGAATTACAATGTACAATTTTAAAAGTTGACTCTTTTAATGATTTAGAAAACTGGAAGAGAATATTGACGGGCATGATTCTGAGCCACAAATGAATGTGCTGTCAAGGAAGGGACCGACGACATTAATGAATCAGTGAATGATCTTTCCCTTTAATTGTATGGAAGCCAACTCCCTTCATATTCAAATGTTCGGTTTTTTCGTGGCTTAAGACCAAACTGTTTGGTGCTTGTCTTTTCTTTCATCGTCCTTCCCTTTCTCTATTTTACTAACTCCGTTTCCCATTTTGTCTCCTCTTATCAAATTTTGGTGTAATTTAATTGAACGGCTCTAGTTTTGCATTTTAAATCAAGGTTAGTTAACCAAGGTGGAGAGAGCCAAGGAAACGACATACACTAGTCGTGGAGAAATTATTTCGTGTACCCGTTATTTTCTTGAGTAAAGAATGAACGTGTGATAGGCATGCGCTATTTTCTTGAAAAAAGAGACAAATGTAAGAATCGAACCATTGACTTCTAGATGGCCCTTTATGAGTCACAACGGTTGGAGTTGGGGGCATTAGTTTGTTCCGAGCTATGATGTTAAACAAATAAATAAAACCACTTTTTTTTTTTTTTTCTGTGGTGAATATTATTTATTTTTACCAATATTATATAAATGATGTCCTAAAATGGAGAAATAAGCTAATAAAAAATAACTTTGGATAATGAGGCTTTGTCCCATTACTTTTTTTGAAAAAGGTATTTAACCTCGTTTGTTGTTTTAAATTTGGGGCATGATATTTGCAGCGACGGAATCGATATTTGCAGCGACATTTTATTGTAAAAAGACTAAAATGCCCTTGGAGAAAAAAAAATTAAAATTTTCTATTCCTACTGTCTACTACTATTAAAAAAAAAAAAAAAAAAAAAACCCAGGCGACGGCGATGGTACCCCCCCCCCCCCCCTTTATGCTGAGATTTTTGATATTTGCAGCGACCACCAGGCGGATCTTCCCCATTCCGGTAAAAAATTTCACAATTTTGACAAAACTACTAATAAATTCGGACATAATACAAGTAATATAATTAATAAAACTACATTAAAAAAAAATCCAGAACCATCGCCGGTCGCCGGGTCTGGATTTTTTTTTTTTTTTAAATTATTTCAGCAGATTGGAAAATTTAAATTTTTTTTAATTTTTTTTATCCCAAGGGCATTTCGGTCTTTTCACGCAAAAATGTCGCAGCAAATATCGAAACCGTCGCTGCAAATGTCAATTCCGTTAAATTTATCATAAAAATGTTGAAATTAATCTTCCATGGTAAAGCTGAAACTTGAAAGGGATAGGATCGAGGGAAACCAGTAAACAACTCCATGCGTTAACCGCCTAAACATTGACACCAATCTTCTTTTTCATTTTTTTTTTTTTTTTTGGGTGAGAATATTAAGATGCTTTCAAACCCTAAATGTTATTGTTCTTTTGATAGTATTTATTGTGGAATTTTTTATACCCCATATGTCTGCGTGTGTATTCTTATTTGTTACCGTTGATAGCTATAATATGTACATGCGTGATAGCATATGTATATTTATACTTAAACAAAAATAAATTTAAAAAGCAGCAATTACTATATTAGTAATGATATGAGTTTTGAACTTAAGTAAGAGTCAATTTTGAACTGCATATTATTATATTAATTGACTCTTTAATGAATTTTTTTTTTTGGAAATTAAACTTTTTATAGGAAACAAAAGAGTGTATAAAAACAGAATAGCTAGGCAATCCAAATCGTTATCCCATCAAAATGAAAATACATTAGGAAAAAAAATAAAAAAAATCGTATTGAGTTCAATATAGCCCAGCCAATTAAAAATTGCCAACAAGATGGAGTCGACTCTTCAAATTTGGCCCTTTGCTAATAATTCACAATGGACGAAAATAGCATTTCCCACTTGGCCGGGGAATGATACGTATAATTGTGACTATTTATTTATTTGTCCGTTACTTTTTATTTTTTAGTAAGAATAAGAAGAGTGAAATATTTAAAAGTAGATTTTTTTATTAAAATAATAAAAATAAAATATTTTAATAAAATAAAAATAAAATTTGAAAACGAACTTTTCTAATAAAGCGTGCAACATATTATAATTTAGCAGCAACTGGAGGGTCTGAGTTCATACAAGCGTTCACAGCGTGCAAGTTGCAACAAATACCAATTTCGCATAAATAAACCAAACACAGTAGACTGAGAGCCTCACATGGGTTGGACAAAACAAATGATATGTCATTAAATTAGACTTATGGCTAGTCTGTTCAAATTTCAATCGTTCCAGCTAAGGAATTCAATTTTTGAATTCAAAAGAAAGAAAAGTATCTCAATGAAAAAATTGCGTTTTTATTCGTTTACGTAATATATTCTTACTAACATCTATAATAAATTTTACTGGTAGGTACATGTTTTAAATCATATTTATTTAATGGGACGAAGAAAATAATATTTATATGTGTGTCAATTAACCCCTCTGTCAGTGGCGGAGCCACGTGTATGAATGATGGGGCAATTAAATTTTTAAAAACCCACCTAAGATAGTATAAAATATGTAAAATTTAGGAATATTTGAATAATTACCCCACCAAAAATTATAATAATTGAGGGCAAAGTTGAAATTGATAAAATTAAAATACAATACTTTTTACTTTGTATGCCTAAATTTCATAATCCTTCTTAATATCATTGGAAAGTGGCATTTATTTTAGGGGGAAAAAAGAAAGAAGAAATGTTACATAGTGGTAACTATTTTAGGGAGAAGAAAAAAAACAAATATTGCGTATACAATTTGTGCTTGTATATGACAAAATAGAAGTTGTTCTTGTTTTAAAAAAATTTATCCTAAATATTTTGCTACTCCTGGCTTCAGGGGATCTGGCTCCGCCACTGCTCTAAGTCATTTGGAAAAGCCAGGATGTGTGTGAACCGTGAAGTGTGATTGACTCTGAGGCTCTGTTCTCTTGTGGCTTTGGTAGAGAATCATCACTTTTTTTTTTCCAAAACTTTACACAAAGAAACAACTTTACTTTTTTAACAATTTAAAATTAAAATTTTAAAATTCCCTCTAAATACCTACTCACATAAATTCAAAAAAAAACACAATCATTACACTTTTTTATCTCTCTCCTACACAATTTTCCAAAAAAAACTTCCCTCCAAAAAAAAAACTTCCCTCTAATAAAATTTCTTCTACCAAAGCCAAGAGAACAGAGCCTGAAACTGAAAGAAAGAAAGTACTCATAGAAAACAGCAATCCCACTTGCTTTGTTGATTATAACTTGCCCACTCAACTCTGCGCAACTCACTTTCCATCTTCATTAGGTCGGTAATGGAACTGCATGGGGGTATATTTAAAAATACGGGTTTGATAAAACATCAAAATATCCCTAAAAGTTATACAAATATCGAAATGTCTCTTAAATTGGTACAAATGGACTGAATTACCCTTAATATTTGGACAAAAATACCCATCAAAGAAAGGGTGATTTTGCCCTTTCAGACAAGTTCTAGAGGTATTTTGACATTTTTCCAAACAATGGAATGTATTTTGATATTTTATTAAAAGTTCAAGGGTAAATAGTCAATTTTATGGGCAATTCAATTGCTTGTAAATAACATCTTCTGTTTCTAGTTACGAAAATTTAAAAGAATTGCTTAAATAGCTTGAAAATCAATATAGCTTGAAAATCAATACTATAGAATAATTATCAAATAAAACTTGAACATAGCGAGATAGCCGCTCAATATGATGTTGTTATATTATTAAAGTTTATGGGTATTTTCAAATACTCATATATATATATATATATATATATATATTCATTCAAGCTCATCAATCATCATCTTGGACAAGTCAAAAGCGTGATTTTCTATGTGAAGTGCCTTAACTTGTTGGCCATTGACCAATCGATTGTGTTGAAAATTAGTGAGCGATACTTCTACTCATTCTAAAGCCTGATGAAAGTGTGTGACGCAACTTGGGATTTGATTTTTGTATTTTTACCATACTTAATTATCATTGAAATTAAGGCTTGTATGGCATTTTGTATTCTATAATAAATTTTTTTTTATTGTATTTACTACACATCTGTATATTTTTAATATATATATTTTTTACTTTTCGTGTTTCATTACGAGAATCTTATTTTTAACATCAAAAATAGTATAAAAAGAGGGGGGTAAAAAGTCGAAAAAGAAACTGAATAAATAATACTTTTTCCGTTTCAGATATAGAATTATGTTTTGAACTACTTATGTCACGAAACTCTTTTAATAAAACGAACTGTATTATGAAACAAACCAAACTGAAATTTCAATCACAACCACGTCACCATACAAACTAGATAGTTAGTGAGCTAGAAAATTCAGCTACCAAATTGGAAGTGGAATTGTGGGGGTAAAAGAAAATTTGGAAATACTTTTGCTGGATACTTTGAAAGCGTGAAGGGTTGAACAATTTCGCTTTCGGGTTGGGGATCTAAATGAGAAAGCGGGAGGACATTTGCACGATTTTCATTTGACGACTAGTCTAATTGGAATTATAATTAGAATTTTTGTAGAAGATTGATCAGTTCCCCTTTTTCATTAATGTCCACCAGAGATCGAACTGTTGACTGTAGCGTGTTTTGTGGAATGAATTTATGAATATTTGACTTGCAAACTTTCTCTTTCTGCATCCCCATACTTTTCTTCGTCCGTTAAAATGTTTAATTTGAAAATTATATAATTTATTATAAATGATAAAGTATAACACATAAAATAAGTATCTGACGCTATATTTTTTATTTATGTTATTATTTTATAAATATGAATCACACATTATTATATATATATATATTATGTTATATAACTATGTATTTTTATGCTTTTTGAAATTGAACTTTTTATATGAGATAGAAGGAGTATAAGACTTAATTATTAGAACATTTTAATGGTCTATTTCCACTTTTGGAGCTCTCTTTGAGGCCGGGTAGAGTTAGACGGAATGGGGATTCTAGATCTTCGATGAGTAATAGACAATTCATGTAATAGCTAGGGTGTAATAAGGTTTTTTTTGTTTTTGTTTTGAGAGATAATGTTCATTATGTTTTACAAAGTCACCAAATTTCCTAACCACTCACTCCGCTATTAATAAAATAATTTTTTAATTACCTCTAACGATAATTAATTCGGGAGAAAACTATAAATTTTTTAAAGAACCATTCAATCGTTAAATTTAGCCTTATGCAATTACATAATTAATTTATACAATGTCAAAATCAAAAGCTAAATGATTCCTTTAAAATGACTATAATATTCACGTTCCTTATTTGTTTAATATGCGTGCGTGTTCCTCGTAATAGTTTGTTCGAATCAGCTAAGGCCAGTTTCCGATTCGGTTGACGGCAAGTGGCGTTGGAGGTCACATATTTTGACTCAAACATAAAAAAAATAAAAAAAAAGTAATCTGTCATTTGTGTGTATGTGTACACATATATCTTCGCAACTTGCAGCATCTGAGTTTAACTATTTGTGCTTATGACTTTTCGATGGGGACAAATGATCGAACAAAATGAAAATACCCAATAAAATTATGAACCAACCATTAGCATTAGCGTAAACAGAAGATCTAGAAGGGTTTGAAACCGAAATCTCCCTTAAATCCCTCGGGTTGTAATTAAATAATAGGACTGATCGATTAATGCTTTACTAATTTTTGCACTAATTCTTCTCATTTCTCAAACAATATTTTTTGATTGTATCACTGTCGCCTCAGATCGATCCCTTTATTTGTATCTTCTCAAATTTTGTCTTTTTAATATTGTAAGAACAATAAGGTCCCGGACACAAAGGATCCCGACTCATTAATGACAAGGGGCTTCGTTCCGAGATCTAGTGAGTATATTATATAGTATTAATATAGCTTCATTTTTCTTTTTCTTTTTCCTAAAAAAGGAATACAATATGTCGGACGGCGCCTCTTGGGACAGTTAAAAGGTCATTTTCAGAATGCATGGTAATTATTTTATTTTATAGTAACTTGTCTGACCAGCCGGTAATTAATAAGAATTTCCCGCCGGTAATTAAGTCAGTACATTGATTCAAGTATCTAGTATGAGTAACCACTCACCTGGCAACACATATATTATATTCATTAATAATTAATGCCACATCAGCAAATATAACCCAATGCCTCTTGCAGATTTCTTTTCTTTTCTTTTTATTTTTCAATATTCAAATATTTCCTCTGTTCAAATGTTAGAAAGTCATGTTTCTAACCCCCAACTTTTTTGTTTCAATGTAATTATGTGTAGTCTATATTTTTATAAAACGCCACAAATATAAAAATTTGTCACGAATCATTTAAGGCATGGAAAACTAGGGATTGAATCGCGACAAATCCCAAATATAGATGAATCATTTCATATAAGTACAAGCGGTATCTCTTCTTTAAAAAATCTTATCTTAAATGTGGCGTGGATACGATGAGGGGACTTAGGATAGCAATGTATAGAAATGTGAAAAGCTCTATTCACATTTATAATTATGAGATTTAATACCTCAATCTTTTGGCATGCTGATTCGATCTCTTTTTCCCGAAAACAATAAAAAACCAACTTTTCCAATGCTCCTATTCCTACACGTATCTTCCATCACCTAATTAGTCCTCCATAAAAATGTATATGGAGTATTCGTTTAATTAGAAAAGTCTACATTTTAAAATATTTTTGTTATAATAGAAAAGTCCAATTTTCAACTTTTTACTTTTCCTCGGCTCAATCGGTTAACAAATTAATTAGCTAGCTTAGTTAAATAATCAAATAATAATATTGACGTCATTCATTCCTCGTTGACTACTAAGAGAGAGCGAGATTCCGTGTAAAAAGTCTTGTTTTAAATTACGTAAAACTATGATTAGCCCATATAGATTTGTCACCAGCCATTATCTTAAAAAAAATTAATAATAATAATAATAATAATAATGAAATTGGGTGGTAATTACTCATTAGCGTATATTTGAGAGACACACGTAGCTTCTTTTTTTTTTTTTTTTTTGTAAACAGCTGATTAAGTGGTTGGGGGGCTTGGAGACCCTTTATTAAAATGAAGGCAAAATGCCGCAACATTCTAAGGGGGACATATTGAGCATTGCCTTCGAAATACGCAAATGGAAGTGTGCACATGAAACATATACAAACTTACAGACGACATAATAATAAAGGGGGGTTAGCCCCGCAAATAGCACCACCAAACCCTTAACTCTCCTAGGGAGCGTGGAGTGAACATAAAATTCTGTGTGTCAGGTCAAACTCGCATTTTGTGCCAATGCATCCGCCACAGCATTCCCTTCGCGATAAATGTGGGATAAGCTCTCATAGCAATGCTGCAAATCCAATATCCTAGCCAAAGTGACCACCGAACGCCATGGACCAGAACCTCCCTGGACTGCCATCAACAGTACCATAGAGTTCGTCTCCACTTCCAGATGACGCAATCCAAGTCGATCGCAGATACGAAGACCAAGCAAAAGAGCGTGGGCTTCTGCCAAGAAGCACGTGAGTACGGCAAGGAAAGCCTCTATTGCAAAAACCACCCTTCCATATGAATCCCTCAAGACCGCCCCTGCCCCTGAAGGGCCTGGGTTTCCGCGGGAAGAACCGTCCACATTTAATTTAAAATGTCCTGGCGTGGGCATCAGCCAGAAAACTATACGCTCCTCCTTCCTTTTCCTATATGCCCACCTCGGCAATATAGTGGCCTCTAAAAAGGCCACAGAACTCCGATACATAGGTGGTTTGAGAGCCAAAACATCAGAGACTGACTTTAAAACTACGCTTAAAAGCTAAGGTAATTCCACTGTCACACTCTCATATATCCCCTTACAATGTGCGCGCCAAATCTCCCAACAGACTACCGCAGGGACAATCGCAGTCACTTCTTTGGGGAGGTGTGCTACTTCAAAGTCTGCCCTGTGCCAGAAGAAATTCAACAAATCCCATAAATCTGAAATGACCAAAGGAGTAGTATGCAGGAGTGCCCCCAACATGTGCCCAAATCACACGAGCCAGATGGCACTCGTAAAATACATGCTTCAGTGAACTCTCGGAACAACAAAACCAACATTTTGACGCAAGGTGAATGCCCAGCCGTCACAGTGCATCGTCCATGGGTAAAAGCCCATTTAAGAGCTGACACATAAAAATCGAGTGTTTCAAAGGCAAAGCTCGGTGCCATAAGTCAGACGCAACGGCTGCCCCCCTCTGCCGGACCACCTCATAAGCTGACTTGATCGTGAAATAGCCATTAACCTCCGGCTTCCATATCCTTCGATCTGGGCGGCTATCAAACTGGAGCTCAATCCCCTCAATACAATCCCATACCTCATCGGAAAACAGAGGCTGTAGATCCCTACTCAACAAATCTCGAGTGTTCCAGTACCGTTGTAAAGCCAAACGAGGCTCCACTATCTCCTCCGATTCAACAAATTCTAATAGAAAACCCCTCCCTGTCCAGTTGGAATACCAGAATAAAGAGGAGCCATCTCCTACCAGAATGCCCGTATGGTCTGCCATAATATGCTACACCTCCCCCAAATGCTTCCACACTCGAGAAGTCCTGGCCGATTTAGGCAAAGCATGCATATAAGATGCCCATAAAACCTCTGCATTATGGAACTTCCACCAAAGCGTGCATGAAAATGCTATAATAACGTCTGACATGCACCGAATCCCTAAACCATTCTCCTCTACTGGAAAGGTAACCAGATTCCAAGATCGCAAATGCCTTTTCTTCTTCCCTTCTCTAGTCCGCCAAAAGAACAAAGAAAAGATTGCTTCAATCTTCTCCTCTACCCCCTTTGGCGGCTTGAGTGCAGCCCAGTAATGAAGAGGCATAGTGGACAGCACATGCCGGATCAATAAAAGTCTCCCCCCCCCCCCCCCCCCCCCCCCCGAGAGATACTTCCCTTGCCACCCCACCAAGCATGTATCTTATCCAGCATAGGCTGAAAAAGGAGCATGGTATTTCGCCCCTGATTTATAGGACAACCCAGATACGTAAAGGGAAAGGTCCCTGCTCTCATTCCTGTTGGTCGTCGAACTAAACCTTCATTGTCTCGCATCCTCCTAGGCAAGTAGAAAGAGCTTTTAGGCTCACTGACCTTTTGTCCAGTAGCCCCTTCATAGATGCGTAGGAATTCCATGAAAGCCTTGATAGAGTCATTACTCGCATTCAAAAATATCAACAAATCATCCACAAAACTCAAGTGGAAAATCCGTGGAGTCCCCCTCGCTGTGGAGTAAGGTCGCAAAGTCCCTCGCTCAATGCAAGCCTTAATACCCCGTGCGAATGCCTCTCCCACCAAAATGAAGAGGAACGGAGACAGAGGATCACCTTGTTTGATACCCCTCGTGGCCTGAAAAAACCCGTGGGGTTCCCCATTAATTAAGACCGAAAACCAAGCTGCTCGGAGATTCCCAATGATCAATTGTAAAAAATGGTAAGGAAACCCCATTTTCAACAACAATTGCTCCAAGAAAACCCATGACACCCTATCAAAGGCTTTAACCATATCCAGTTTAAAAATAATGTTGCCTCCGTGACATTTCCGATTTAGGGAATGGACCAACTCCTGAGCCAGTAAAACATTGTCCGCAATTTCCCTGCCAGACAAAAACGCAGACTGCTTTCGAGAGATAATGTTCGGAAGGAATGGCTTCAACGTAGCACGCAATACCTTTGTAAAAACCTTGTTGAGAAAATGAGAGATACACGTAGCTTGTTTGACGGGATTACAAATAATTAATTAAACGTATTATGTATTACAACAAAAAGACTACTATAGTTAGTTAATTTAACTAATTAATTAATTTAGTATTTCTTCCAACATTATTTGCAAATTGCTTGTTGTTTAGTATTTAAAATTTAAAATATCTGGGAAAATTATTTTATATGCTGCCTCGAAGTCCTTGCGTACAAACGATAATTTTTTACTCCAAGAATATTCATCTCAGACAAATTATTAATCTTTTGTTGACTAACCTATTTTAATTTCATTTAATTTTTCAATCGATATCTCGAGATTCCGCGGATCCAGTTTTCATGTCTGTTTAGAGTAATTTGAGTCACACACTAGGTAGCGCAACTTGTTTTTGTTTTCATTTTATATTAAAAAATTATATTAGTGGCTTTGGAAATCGTCCAACCGTGATTGACAGAAAATTAAGAAACAATCAATACAACTGATTACAAAAGATTTGATCTAATATTTATCATATATGAATCACAATAGTGTACCTAATATATTAAACTGTAAATTTACACATTAGTATAAATGTAAACTCGCAATTGGACTGAACAAATCTCGTACCAACAGTTATCACTAATTACTGATGAAACTTTTGAGAATGAATTTTTGACCGAATCTTCATACACCATGGTCATGAATAGAGTCATCATAGCCAAAAATTCATATCACCATAATCAGGGAGAAAATCATTATAGACGGAGAGAAAAACACCGCTATAAACAAGGAGAGAACCATAAATAGAGATAGAGAAACAATTTTACTATTCCGATTAGGGAATCTAAAATTTAAAACAGAAGAAAATTAAATGAAAATAGCAAGAACGAATTGAAGTAGAACAGTTTCCCCATCCTCGCTTGAAGGGGGGTGAGGGGAAAATACGATGAACTTTAGGGTTTGAGAGGGGAGGGGAAAGGATAGGCGGCTCTTAGTATCGCAACTTGTTTAATTTCGTCCAATTGTCTGAAATGCAAAATAATTACAGTATTTGACACTTAGTTAATTTTAAATTTTACTGTATACCACCTCTAATCCAAAATAAATGACATTTAAGAGTTTTTTAAGACAGATTAAAGAATTTGTCTAAATGATTAAAAAATTCCTAACTATCTTAATTTATAACTACTAAAAGTTTTGAAATTGAGATCCAATTACTACTAAATTTTATACTCGTGTTTACAATACTTATTGTTTTAACATAAGAGTGATACAACACATGCTAAACTCAATATTTCAACACCTATGAACTAGTACTCACGTTTAGGAAAATTATACCACTCAATGCTGAACTTGTTGAAATTAATACTGGTAGTGGTTGACATGAAACATGTCGAATACAAATTTTGGCGAACTAATTAAGGGTAGAATGTGAATCCTAATCGTGCGAATTCAAGTATCAACATCCTGCTTAGTTGGTCGACTACATTTCGTAATAATTTCTTGGATAAGCTTAGATTAAAAAAATTTCGTATATATATATTGATAAACCAAAATTCTAATGTTAATTAATCCTAAGTCCTAGTGATCATTACGTAATTCTTGTGGGCATATTTGATTATTCCTCAATTATATTTCCTAGTCAAAAGCAGCATATTATTATACCACTAGTTTTCTACTTCATTCCTTAGTTCATTTCCTTTTATACATAGGGGTGAGGAATTAATTCATATATAGAATCAGAAATTTGGGGCTTCTTTCTGGTATTATTACGTGTTTGGATTTGCAATAGTTTCACCTGTGGTTGCTTTCACTAATTGTAACTTAATTTACAATTCTGTTTCTGGTCAAACGTTATCATCATAACTTACAATATATGAGTACAAAATGAAGGATATTCATGAACTCAATCTATGATCTGTCTGTCCGAATGGAAATTTCATGATCATAAATTATTTTTGTTAAAACAAAAGATTTTTTTTTTTTTGTTAATATCGTTGTTGTTAGTGTAATTATATAGTTATATGTGATCCACGGTATATATATGAAAAATATTATAGTCCAGTTATGGAACCATTCAGTTGCATTATGCAATTGCACAACCCATTATTCAACGATTGAATAGTTACGTAAAGGAGCTATAGTCTGACCATATATATATATATATATATATATAGAATAAATGACATAAATGAAATAGTGATAAGCTCTTTATTTTGGGTGTTATATTAAATTTGAAATTTTGTATTTTCTTAAAAATAAAATATAGTTTTTCTTCTATTTTACTATATAGTACCTTTGTCATTAATAATTTGTAAGCAATTTTTATTTTATTTTCTTAAAAATATATAAACAATTTCACTCCCCCCCCCCCCCCCCCACCCCCCCAACACAAATTAACTAAGAAACAAAATCGCAAAGCAATTTCCTATTTCATTAGTGAATTTCTGTGTTGGTTGAGATTTGGGAGGATTTGTGAAGGCCAGGGATTGGTTTGCTCATGCATTATGCGTTTTGTGAACATACAAACGTACGCAATATACACTAATACTGTTACAACGTGAGGTGAGATGGGAATCCCGTCTAGGGTACATTTGACCCATGAGAATGGAAATGAGGGAATAGACGGCAAGTGATTTATGAGATTAAAATTCTTATGTTAAAATTCGAATAGAAATTTAATCATTTAAAATGTTTGAAAAAAATTTAAAATTCTTTTAACGAGGATTCGTGTACTTCCGAACATGAGATTTACAACTAAAATCTTCCTAGGCAACTTTTGAAAAATGAGGGTATAAGCGAACAATGTTGTGACAAATTACTTATTTTTGTGTTGAACCTTAAAACTTTAAAAAAATAAAAATAAAAATGTACATTTCTTTCACGTTCACAACTCTTCTAGCCCAAACGGAGAAAATAATAAATTAATTATTTCAAATGTCATAAATTGAAATTTATAATTAAAAAAAATGTACCTTTTAAAACCTTGACTCTTCCATGTATGGTACTATAAAAGTTTGTACCGTCCCTAGAAAAAAAATCCACTTTTGTTAGCATAATTAGTTGAAAACAATCAAACATACGTATATAGGTGTCGATTTTATTTATATAAGGACTAGTATTACATGTACAAAGTATGCCATAATGGCCCCATAGCTAAGTCTTTAAGTTCATTTGGGGAGCATGATTAGTGAGGAAATTAAGGAGCTTTTAAAAAATAAAAAATAAAATAAAAATTGGAACCACCAATCAAGGAGGGGGTTAGGCAAATCTCTACTCTTTTATTAGGATATGGACCAAATAATAAGCAAACTGCTCCGTAATTTTATATCGTGTGACTTATTTAACTTCAGTGTAAGAGAATTCCCTTGGAACACAACTAAGTAAACCTTCAATAGATTGTGGTAACCAGGGGAGGGTCGGGATGGTGCTAATGAAAGGGTCTTGTAACCCCGAGTTCGTGGGTTTGATTCTTCTAAATGCAAGGGTAAAATAAAATTTTTATAAAAAAAAAGATTGTGGTAAACTATCAATTGACTCGATATATGATTTGAGTGTGCACTTCCCATATTCCTATAACATGTACATCATTGGATGGATTTAAAGTAAATGGTATATATCTTTGATTCAAAATATAATAAGTTTTTATGATTTATAATATACTTTTAATATTTGAAAGACAATTAGTTCAATCATTAGTTTCAAACTTAAAAACTATAATGTACTTTAGTTTCAAACTACAGAATCTTGAGTCAACGAATTATGTTACCAAATACAATTAATTAGGTCAAGAGAAAGGTGTAATACGATATGATGAAGAACACTGTATGCCAGCTAATCCACTACAGCTAACCCTAAACACTATAAAATAATTATAAATTTTTTTTTATAAAAAAATTAATTAAAATATGTTTTATAAAATTTTTAACCTACTTATTGAAAAAATAAATCAACTTGATTCCCTGAACGCAACAATTTCGATGCAATTAATTATACCATGTTTATTTTGGATAAGGCTACATTATCTTCACCAAATCTAGAAAGAAAAAATAAAATAAAAATTTACTACTAATAATTATTGACAAATTTTATATATATTAGCAGACGTGTTCGATCAAAGGATAAATTTTATTTTATTTTTTTTCTAAAAGGATTTTGTAATGGATGGATAAGGTTGACTGACTTGGATCTTCCTAATTATACTGTAATCACTAAGGTTAGATGATTCATACTGGTTGCACTTTATAATACACTTACGTTGGCGGTGGATAAAATATAAGCAAGAGTAATTTAGTACATTAATTTGTTTTGTCATTGTGGTACACGATAAATATACAATAATCGATACATCTTATCTTAACTCAACAAAACTTAGAGGAGTTCGCCACCCAAGGAGGACTTAAATCGTCTTTGGGATGCAGGATCCGTGTGAGGTACAATACATCCCGTGATTGATTCAATCAAAAACTCAAAAAAGAATAAATTAATAAAGATTCTAACAAATATGTTTCAAAAGATATAATTTTTAAAATATGTAGGAGAAAATTCAAAAACTATGTTTGGCAAGTGAATTTTGAGATACAGTTTCAACTTTCAACATAGTAAGGGGAAAATCAAAAAATAGTTTTGAAAATCATGTTTTAGAAATAAATATTTAACCCGTGCTATGATTTGAATTTTAAAATAATATCTGAAAAAAACTACACAAAAACTTCCCCTAAAACCTCGTAATGAACCTGCTATTAATTTTTAGAACTAATCCCTAATTTTCACTTTTTTGTGACCATTTTACTTATTGCGACTTTTCCTTCCATTTTTTCATATCTTACGTGCCTTTTTTTTCATTTTTTTCCCCCCCTCTCTATCTGCTTTAATTCCACGATAAATGTAATGATAGCATTGAAGAAGACACGATGACAATCAAGAGAGGACACGTATGTTGGCTAATTTTGTTATTAAAAACGTGTTTTTTTTTTTCCAAAGAAAATTTTAATGTAAAGAGTATATTTAAAATATAAAATATTATTAAAAATAATCTAAAATTTATTATAAAAAGTAAGAAAAAAAATTAAAACAGAATCAAAACTGATGTGACGTAAAAAATCCGCTTCAGGAATGATGCTTCTTCACAGCCCAATGAGTTCTTGTAAACAGCAATTGTCCAATCCGAATGAAGCCTCGCAGGAAAATGAGAAGCGATAAAGGGCCCAATCTTTGGATGAAGCTTTTTACTGTGCAGTATAATGGATCACTCTAATAATTGATCTGAGTAAATCCGTTCAGCAACAGTGAACTTTAAGGATTCTGGATCACTTGATTCGATAATGGTGATGAATCTTGAGGATTTAGCACTGTTCCGGTGACAACAATGGAAACTAACCAAGAAAAGGGGCGGGGCTTTCCCCCCTGTATAGGCTCCGACGATCAAGTCAGTAATATGAAAGAAATAAACAGTATTGAATGATATCTTTGGGAGAAACAACAATAATCAGAGAGAGTAGCAAGAAATTGTTCATGAAGTACTTGTCTAGAATTCCCTTCCATTTCACTTACTTGAAATGAGGCTGGTGCCTGAGTATTTATAAGCCCACTTTGATAGTTCCGTTGGATTGTGATGTCATACGCTCCCACTTATTCTTTTCTTTAATGATACTTTAGCCGTTCCGGGAAAACTGGCTTTAACTTTGGCTCCTTTGTCATCATTGCTCTGCATATATTAAGATAATGGTACTACCATGATATCTAACTGTTTCGAATATATTATCTCGGATCGGTTTACTCTTTACCGATCTAAGCTTTTATGTGTTTTAGTTACTAACGACCTGAACTTTAACACTGTTGACCAATCTAACTTCTCTTAAGCTTTTACCGACCTGGGCTTCTCCAGTAGAATTGTACTTTTTCTGACTCAATCTTGACCGATCTGAGTTGATAAGTTTTACCGATCTAAGATTACCAAGTTAGTTTATAATGTTTTCCGACCTAAGCCTTCATGAGTTTATTAAGTCTTTTAGGACCGAGCTGAGCCTTTATATCCGATCTAAAGTTATAACAGACAGACTTGGTTTGTATGATCTTTCCGACCTGAACAGGGATCCGGGCTTCTTTTATCCTTTACTGTTCCTTTGTATTAATTCATTGGGCTAGGCCCAATGGGAATGTTAATTTTATGCACATCAACAAGCCCCCCCAGTATTAGGTTTTACCGATCTAAAACTTAATACTCTTTGGATTTTCCGAACTGAAACCTATCATAAAGGACGTCATGAATTTCTAAATATTAATCCGAGCCAATTTTCCGAACTAAGCAACATACCGTATTTTTACTAAGCCGTATGTGACTAAGGCATTTTTCCAGTATTTATCCGACGTATACTTCATATAAAAACATGAAATATGACATGAAATCCGACCTTCAAAGAATAGTCTCATCCGACTGTATAGTAATAATTGAAATTCCGATCTAAAGAATTTGAACAGTTTTCGGACAAATAAATGTAATCATAAATACGTACCTTTGCGTTACCCTAGATCGGGATTCTGAAGAGGCGGACCTGTCTGGACACGCTTTCACGTTTATTATAGCTATCGGTACGACTTCCAAGGCCGTTTCATGTTCTCAAAGTATCATTAATGCCTTACAGCTTTTGGTCTGCTTACGTCTCTTCGATTTCATCGAGGCTTCACTATATAAAAAATTGCGAGTGCAAGCTTTTTACTCCCTCCATCATTTGCTTTCCTGAAAAGAGAAATTTTTACCTTCCTCCTCCTTCCCTTCGCCGGAGTTTTTGCGATTTTTCCGGAATTTTTGTGCCGTGTTCCAATTTTCGCAATCTTCGATAGGGTTGCTGTCCCACCATTGTTACCTTCTGTTGCTGCACCCTTTCTTCCTTTTATCAGTCTGCAATGGCCTCCGAGAAAAGCTCAGGTACCGGAGCATCGCGTCAGGCACCGGCAGCAGGTTAGCATCCTTGACCCTTTCTTTTCTGATGATTTATTTTCCGTTCAAATCTGTCTTGTTTGAGCATTTCTGTAGGAGTGATTTGTCCATGATTATTTGCATTGATTGCTGTAGATTCGGCTGCTACACACGAATTTAAGCCCGAGGAAATAATTTCACAAATGACTATGGAAGATTTAGTAAGACTTAGGTCGACCCATTATATAGATCCTTCTGTTCCTATTCGTCTACCCGAGCCCGAAGAGAGGATAAATACTGCATCTGAGGGTTGGGTTGGGGTTTATGAGTATCATATTAATTTTGGACTGAGGTTTCCGACCCTAGATCTGTTGAACGAATGTGTGACTTTCTTAATATCGGGTTGAGCCAACTAGTACATAATGCCCTTAGGTTTCTGATAGGGTTCACATATGTGTGTTTTGGGGCTGGGGTTCGGCCTACGGTAGACTTGTTTTTTCAATTTTATACTGTTCGTAAATACCCTTATGGCAAATGGTGGGTGACCTTTCAGAAGCGTAGGAATAGCCCTGTACTTATTACCGATTCCCCTGATACCAACAAACAATGGAGAGATAGATTTTTTATGGTGAGGGCTGAGGAAGCGAACCTACCCTGCCGTTGGTCTCAGTTTATTTTACCAGTCGAACAATCCCGAGACAAGTCCGACCCCAGAATTCAATCGGACTATAAGGTGCTAAAAAACTATAGTAGCTCGACTAAATATTCAGTTAAATTTCCTTCAGAGGATCTTCTTGTTTCGGCCGGGCTGAGCCAATCCCCCAATGTAGAAAGTAAATACCTGTTCCTTGAACTCTTTATCATAGTATCCTCACCCTGGCTCGGTAATTTTGATTCATTCATGTTGCTTATTTTCAGGTAGTCTCGGCGGGTTCGGAAGGAAGAAAAAAGTCAACAAACCTGCTGCAGCTTCGGGATCCTCTAAAAGATCAGCTGAGATCGATCTCACAGAAGAGGTTGAGGTGGCCGATCCTCCCAGATCGGAATTGGTGACCCGGGTCGCGAAAAAGAGCAGGCCGACCCCGGAAGAAGTCCAGGCAGCTAAGGCTGCCAAAGCTACACAATTGTTGACGGGCCCCACGCGTGATCCCGAGCTGCCGAAGCCTGATGACCTTTGGGGACCCGTGGACCCCTTAACAAAAGAAAGAGTTCTTCTGCTGAAAGATAAAAAAGATAGGCCGATCTCCCTAGCTCGGCCCATACTTCAAGTGCATTTGCCTGAACCTTTGCCTGAGGACGTAAGGCCTTACCAAGAGTTGGAGGCTGAAACTGAAAGATCTTTTGAGGAGATGGTACAGGTGGGCAACCAGCTCCGGCAAAATATGGAGCTGATGATGAAGCAGGAGGCCTTTCTCGCTTCGCATGTAAAAAGGGTGAGCATCGATACTAAATTAATTTATCTGAAAATAATGATTACCTCATATGACACTCTTGGATCGGTTTTTTGCAGGTAGCTTATAATTATGCCGCTACGTCAAAAAGGGCAACAGCTTTGGACATCTTGGCCCAAAGTTACGAGCTGGAAAGGTCGAAAAAACCGTCCGAGGCTGTTGAGGATTTGCAGTTTCAGCTGGGACTCGAACGCAGCAAAAATTCGAAACTTGAGGTTGAAAAAACCGGGCTAATGAAGCAAAACCAGGATCTGTGCACGAAGTCCAGCCAACTGGTGACCAAGATCCAGGGCTTGGAAGCCAATGTGGAGACCCTGAAGGAAGAAAAAGCTTCCTGGGTGAAGGAAAAAACCGACTTAGAGAAGGCCGCGAAGGAGGCGGCAGAAAAGGCTGCCGGGCTGGTCAGTCCGGCGGAGGTCGAAGCGGCTCGCCAGACAGAGCTGAAATTTTTTAAGGAGGGGACCCTGCTGGAGCTGATGAATAAGCGCTTTTTTGAGTTAATCCAGTGCAGGTATACTCTCTGCTGGGACGAACTAAAAACTTCCAGATCGGTAGAGGATGTCCCTGAAGATTCCATAGCTCCAAACACTTTGCTTCCTCAAGGTCGCGATCCGTTTGATATGGTTGAGGAGATCAAACAGGAATGCCGAACCATCGGTGTTCCTATTCCGGAAAAGAATGACGAACCGGAAACTGATCCCCAGGAAACAGCGGACGAAGCAACTTCCCAAGCACCTCCTTGATGCCGAGCTGTCCAGTTTTTTTGAAGAAATTTTTTGTAATTTCCCAGATCGGATTTGTACTTTTGAATATTTATGGAATAGAAAATCCCTTTTTCTTTCTTTCGTTGTCTTTAATCTTTTTTCCGACTTTTGACTTTTACCGATAAGGCCCTTCCCAATAATAACTTGCCCTGTTCTTGTGTTTTCCTGATAGCCTGGTTTCGTAGAACTAAATCTTCTGTAACAAAAGCTCAATGTTTGACCCAAGCAGCTTAGTGTAACTAAATTTTCTTTGTAATTTAGTTGATGTAACATGGGCAGTGTTCCAAACTTCTTCTATCAAATCCAAGCTGAGCTCCAAGTTTTTATGGTTTTGATCCCTTTCGAAGTGCATAACTCGCGGGGCTCCACTTTGTATTTCTGGAGGATGAACTACCGATGCGAAACGTTGGGTGATGCCAAGGCTGTGAACTCCTTAGATTCGAACTGAGTTCCATTGTCCGAAATAACCGAGGCCAATAAAACCCAGCCCCAATTATTTTCTTGGCCAACTCCCGAGCCCCAATGTAAGACCCTCAATCCCCTTGATGTACTTCAACATGGCCTCTGCTTCTCCCGATCCCAAGCACTTAAGCAAAGGCATCAAAAAACCCTTCTTATACAGGTTCTCTCCAATTATCTGTGGTAGTGTTTAGCCTTCCTTTGTATTCGTTGTGCTTCTTTTCGTGAATCTGGTAAAATGCCATCTTGTAGGTATTGCCACATAGGAAACTTCCAATCCCGATACTCTCTTATAGACGAGATTGCTGGTTCGGCTGTGCTCCTAGTCTGTACCTCTCCTACTAGAATGCTTTTAGTCAGGTGAGAGAAAACCGAAGAATGCTGCACCAGTGCTAAATATTTCTCCATTTGCCGATCCTTAGCCTTATACTCCCCCAAAATTTGTTTAACTACAAGCTGGGAGTCTGAACAAATTTTTAGATTTTCGATCCCGAGTTTCCGAGCTAACTTTAGACCGGCTATCATGGCTTCGTATTCTGCTTCATTATTTGTGGCTTTGAAGTGGAATCGTAGAGCATAAGTGTGAATTTCTCCTCCTGGGCTGGTGAGGATGATCCCCGCACCCGATCCGGACTGGCTTGAGGCACCATCCACGTTGAGAGTCATGCGCCGTCACCTTCTGTTTAAAAGCAAATCGGTTTCTTCTGACGGGCTGAATATATTCTCTTAGTTGTTTTGCACTCCTTCAGCTATGAAATCTGCCAACACCTGTCCTTTGACTGTTGTGGTGCAAAGGTGATGCCATATTCCCCTAATTCGATGGCCCATTTGGTAAGTCGACCTGAGACTCCTGCCTTTTGTAAGATGGCTTTAAGGGATGTATCGGTATAAACGGTAACTCCATGAGAATTGAAATAAGGTCGGAGATGCCGAGTAGTTTGAACTAAAGCCAAAACCAGCTTTTCTAAGCTAGAATAGTTCTTTTCAGCTGCCTGCAAAACTTTGCTAACAAAATAGATGGGTCTTTGAACCCGGTTATCTTCTCTAAGTAAAAACAAGCTAATTACAGATGTAGTAGTGGCTATGTATATGTACAATTATTCTCCATAAATAGGTATGGTCAAAGATGGCAAAGAATCGTTCAAGAGTAATTTGTTCAGCCGACCGAGATAAAAACCGATCTAAAACTGTTGTTCTTCCCGTTAACTGTGGTACTTAACGAATTGACTTAGGCGGATGTATTTGTAATTAACCGAGATACCCCCTTTGAAACCACGTAACCTTAGAATTTTCCCGAAGTAGCCCCAAAAACACATTTTTTTGGATTTATCCTTAATTGATATTGAACAAGATCTTCTAGTGTTTTCGCGTAAGTCAAGCAAACAGGCAGTGTCACTTTTACTTTTAACAAGCAACTAATCAATATATGCTTCCATGTTCCGTCCTAACTGATTTTTGGAGATCTTACCAAATGCTGAAATGTAATTAAGCATAGTAATAAAGCAATAAGTACCTTTTATCCGCGATGAAAGATGTTTTCTCATCGTCCTTTTTAGCCATGAAGATCTGATGATAGCCTTTGTAAGCATCTTAATAAGTTTTTGTATGACCTTGACTCTGGTGAGTTATCCGGTCAAATGCTATCCCTTCCTGTGTCTCAGCCAACTGCTTAGCCTTTCTTATGATTTGTCTCGGCCATATACACAATCCTGCCTACGTTTGTCTCAGCTAACATATTGACGTTGCCCCTGGTTTGCCCTGATCAACGTATTGATCCTGTACATGGTTTGTCCCGTCCAATGTATTGACCCTGTTCCTGATTTGCCCTGATCAACGTATTGATCCTGTACATGGTTTGTCCCGTCCAATGTATTGACCCTGTTCCTGGTTTGCCCTGGTCAACGTATTGATCCTGTACATGGTTTGTTCCGTCCAATGTATTGTACTTGCCTATGTAACATTGCCTTGCCTGTTTAATGTTAACAAATAGGAGCCATCCCATACATGATAGACAAAACATATGCAAAATTGAAGCCATGGCTTAAGAACGGTTTGAGCCTTCCAAGGTATACATGGTAAGGTGATCACATGATTCCTGTAAGTAGTAGCTGGCCAGCTATCATGGTTACTGGTATAATACTCAACCGTCCTGTGAGTATAACATGATGATTGCCGAAGCCAATCAATGGTGTCCGAACTGGACTTAACTGTGCCTTGTGTAATTGACAACCAGCCAGTGCCTGGTTGTAATTATATTGTTAGAACTACCCGTGTCTAACAATGTCCTACGTTCTTTGAAAGCGGTTCCAAACCGTGTCTTTCAGTAATAATGAAAATCATGATGTGAAAGCGGTTCCCAACCGTGTCTTTCGCAATACATACTGAATAATGAACATAGTAACTTGAGCATCTAAGATATTTTATCGTCCTATAGACCGTACCTGATGGCCTCCATGTCCTACCCACAGTGCCTAACCTGACTTCATGATTTGAATGCGTGTCCCGGGGTTGTCCCTTAGATCGTCAACTGATGGGGGATTTATCCTCCAGGTCGTCCACAAGTGGGTTTTGTCTTTTGGGGTCATCCACCGCTGGGGTCTACCCTCTAGGTCGTCTTCTGTTGGGTCGGCTTCTAAGGTCATCCTCTGCTGGATCGATCTCCAAGGTCATCTTCTGCTGGATCGGTCTTTGAGGTCATCCTCCGCTGGATCGGTCTTTGAGGTCATCCTCTAGAATGTCTTTCTGATTGCCATTCTTTCATTTCTCGATATTCATGCGCCACAAAGAACAACAAATGCAACAAAAATTATAGTATACATCCAAGAAAACAAGAGACATGGTATACAATTTCAGAACATATTTTTAATTGTTTCAACGGATGCCCGTTGAGGCGTTCCTCATGAAATATAAATGACCAGATAAATGCACACGGTATGCTGGTTGGAAGCGGTTCATGAACCTGGCCTTCCCAAATGTACATGATATGCTGCTTGGAAGCGGTTTAAAAGCCAGGCCTTCCCAGATGTATACGATATGATGTCGATTCATTGATGCCAACCAAATTTGTATTTCTATGTGTCAGTTAAGAAATTAATTGTCCCAAAAACAGTACCTCATTGGAGAATTATTTCCTTATTGCAAACTGCTATTCTGAAAGAGGAAGCATCCGTTCCCGAACTTCTTGCGTCATGTCTTCAACAAATTTCTTTGATTGTGAAGAAAATTTGATGAAGAAGATCGATCAAATCGTCCCCACAGTCGGCGCCAGTTGATGTGACGTAAAAAATCCGCTTCAGGAATGATGCTTCTTCACAGCCCAATGAGTTCTTGTAAACAGCAATTGTCCAATCCGAATGAAGCCTCGCAGGAAAATGAGGAGCGATAAAGGGCCCAATCTTTGGATGAAGCTTTTTACTGTGCAGTATAATGGATCACTCTAATAATTGATCTGAGTAAATCGGTTCAGCAACAGTGAACTTTAAGGATTCTGGATCACTTGATTCGATAATGGTGATGAATCTTGAGGATTTAGCACTGTTCCGGTGACAACAATGGAAACTAACCAAGAAAAGGGGCGGGGCTTTCCCCCCTGTATAGGCTCCGACGATCAAGTCAGTAATATGAAAGAAACAAACAGTATTGAATGATATCTTTGGGAGAAACAACAATAATCAGAGAGAGTAGCAAGAAATTGTTCATGAAGTACTTGTCTAGAATTCCCTTCCATTTCACTTACTTGAAATGAGGCTGGTGCCTGAGTATTTATAAGCCCACTTTGATAGTTCCGTTGGATTGTGATGTCATACGCTCCCACTTATTCTTTTCTTTAATGATACTTTAGCCGTTCCGGGAAAACTGGCTTTAACTTTGGCTCCTTTGTCATCATTGCTCTGCATATATTAAGATAATGGTCCTACCATGATATCTAACTGTTTCGAATATATTATCTCGGATCGGTTTACTCTTTACCGATCTAAGCTTTTATGTGTTTTAGTTACTTACCGACCTGAACTTTAACACTGTTGACCAATCTAACTTCTCTTAAGCTTTTACCGACCTGGGCTTCTCCAGTAGAATTGTACTTTTTCTGACTCAATCTTGACCGATCTGAGTTGATAAGTTTTACCGATCGAAGATTACCAAGTTGGTTTATAATGTTTTCCGACCTAAGCCTTCATGAGTTTATTAAGTCTTTTAGGACCGAGCTGAGCCTTTATACCCGATCTAAAGTTATAACAGACAGACTTGGTTTGTATGATCTTTCCGACTTGAACAGGGATCCGGGCTTCTTTTATCCTTTACTGTTCCTTTGTATTAATTCATTGGGCTAGGCCCAATGGGAATGTTAATTTTATGCACATCAAAAACCTATACTAATATTAAACAGAGCCTAAAACTACTATAAAAATAAATATTAGGAGTAAGGACCACAGTCGTAGCTTTAGAAGTTAGAGTACGAAAAGTGTTATTACTCTAAAAATAAAGGATGAAAAGTATAATTTCCCTCCATTATAAGTTAACACTCTTCAAGTCTTACATTTGACTTGGAGTGACACTGATATCTAGCTAGAATAAATCATAATATATATATATATATAATTGAGCTATATATAGTCCCGTAAAAATATCATTCAACTATTAAATTTGTTCTATACAACTCCGTAAACCAAATTGTAATTCTTCCCTCTAGTATGAAGTAGTCTCTGATTTGATTAGAAAAGTTTACTTTTAAAAATATTTTTTATTCATATAAAATAGTTTACTTTTAAATTATTTTAAACTTTATAGCATAACTGATATACTTATTTACAGTTTATAATTAACTCATAAATAAAAATATAAGAACATCAATAAAATAAATAATATCAAATTAATTAAATATTTTAAATGTTTTACTTTGAATAAAAGTTATACTTTTATCAGAGTCATCCATCTATTTCATGAGATGAACCACACGAAGTCAACTCTTAAGTCTTCCCTCCATGCATTTCATCTCATGCATTTTCTCTCACGTATGAAACGAAATGAAGTTTTTTTTTAGACAAAAGTGGGGCTTTTCTTTTTGTTTTGTTTTAAAAACGTTTTGGTTTTAATAGTAAATTTAATATATTTTAATCATATTCCATTATTTACAATACAATTTTTTACTATTCAACATCTACTTTTTACATACAGCCAAACTTTCTTTCTCTTATAAATACCATGTTTTTCCTTTCAAAACTCTGCAGCTTTCCTAGCATGCCATAACCTTCTTCTTCCGATCAATCCCTCAATCAATCTTCTCTCCATTTAATATAATATTTCTTATATAACAGAATGGTTTCCGCCGACAGCTACGGCGGCGGAGGCGGAAGCCCCAAGATGGGCAGCTTCGCCGTACAAGTCATTGCCAGCCGGTGGTTCATGGTGTTCGGCACCATTCTCATCATGTCCGCAGCCGGCGCAACGTACATGTTCGGGACCTACTCCGAGGACATTAAAGATGCCCTGGGGTACGACCAGTCCACCCTGAACCTCCTCAGTTTCTTCAAGGATTTGGGTGCCAACGTCGGCGTCCTCTCCGGCCTCATCAACGAGGTCACCCCACCTTGGGTGGTGCTCTCCATGGGCGCCCTCCTCAATTTCTTCGGCTACTTCATGATCTGGCTCGCTGTCACCAAAAAAATCTCCACCCCACAGGTGTGGCACATGTGTCTCTACATCTGCATCGGAGCAAATTCTCAGTCGTTTGCGAACACAGGGGCACTCGTCACCGCCGTCAAGAACTTCCCGGAAAGCAGGGGAGTCGTTCTCGGTTTTCTCAAAGGCTTCGTCGGCCTGAGTGGAGCCATCATCACTCAGCTCTACCTTGCCGTTTACTATCACGACTCGAAGTCTCTGATTCTCATGATCGGTTGGCTTCCGAGCGCGGTTTCCATTGTTTTCCTCCGGACAATCCGGATCATGAAAGTTGAACGAGTTCGAAACGAGCTGTCAGTCTTTTACAGACTGCTCTACATGTCACTGGGGCTCGCCGGATTTCTCATGATCATAATCATCTTCCAAAAAAGTTTCAATTTTTCTCAAGGCGAGTACGGAGGTAGCGCCGCCGCCGTCGTCCTCCTCCTCTTTTTACCCATCGCGATCGTAATTTCAGAGGAGTTGGGAAAATGGAGAGTCAAAAGGGAAGCTCTGGCAAATCTTCCCAATTTGGAAGTCGTGACTGAAAAGTCAAACGACCCGCCAAAATCAACCAAGATGGATCCTGATTCTACACCGAAATCAGAAGCGAAAGAAATCAAAGAAGCTTCTTGCTGGACGACGGTGTTCCAACCGCCGAACAGAGGAGACGATTTCACGATCCTCCAAGCTCTGTTCAGTTTAGACATGCTAATCCTATTCTTAGCTACGATTTGTGGGGTCGGCGGAACGTTGACCGCCATTGACAATCTGGGTCAAATCGGGAGATCCCTCGGCTACCCGAAGAAAACCATCAACACGTTCGTTTCCCTCGTGAGTATTTGGAATTACCTAGGAAGAGTCGTCGCCGGTTTCGTCTCCGAGCATCTTCTGAAAAAGTACAAGTTTCCTCGTACTCTCATACTCACGTTTACGTTAATCGTTTCGTGCGCCGGTCACCTCCTCATAGCCTTCGGCGTCCCCAGCGGATTGTACTTCGCGTCGGTGATAATTGGATTCTGTTTCGGCGCGCAGTGGCCGTTACTTTTCGCCATTATTTCCGAGCTCTTCGGGCTCAAATACTACTCCACACTGTACAATTTCGGGTCGGTGGCGAGCCCCATCGGGTCGTACCTTTTGAACGTGCGGGTCGCCGGACATTTGTACGATAAAGAAGCTACGAAGCAGCTCGCGGCGTTGGGGAAGCTTAGGCAGAAGGGGGAGGATTTGAAATGCCACGGCGTCGTGTGCTTTAGATTGGCCTTCCTCATCATCACCGCCGTGACGATTTTCGGAGCTCTCGTGTCGGTAGTTCTGGTGGTGCGGACGCGGAAGTTTTACAAGAGTGATATTTACAAGAAGTTCCGGGAGGAAGGGGAGGCGGCGGAGCGGGAGATGGCGGAGGCGGACGGGAACGGGAATGTAACAACTGTACACTATAGTTCCAACAAGTAGTAATATAGAATTTGTGTAGGAAGTAGTAAATTAAAGTAAGTACTTAGATTAGATCAAATGTTACTTGTTTAAAGTAAACTTGAAATAAGCTGTGTTTTACGTTACATTATTTAAAGCATGCAAAAACCCTATGGATTTTCGAGTTTCGGTTATTCGTTAAGTTTCCAATGTGGGAAACGGTGGAAAAGTTGATGGTCTTTTTTTCACTACAAAGATTTTTTCTGAAATGAAGTTATCATTTCCCTTTTTGGCGGAGCGTATTGTGGCATCAAAAGAGAGTGTTGTGCTATTTTTGTTTTTGTTTTTTCGGGTAAATTCTATTTACTTCATTCGAGATTTGTAGAAACTATCAACACTTTTTGAAATGTTGTGAAACTATGGTTAGCCTCTTGATCGGATAATAATATAATAATTGCATCCCTTCAGTTTGGCAAAATTATAGTTGTTCTACTGTGAGTCAAAATTCAAGTTTTTTTTTTTGTAATTTAACAAAGCATTTTAGAAAGATTGAGTCTCCTGTTAGACCGTAGGACAAATTGACAAGTAAACTTTCGCCCTTAAAGTATTGGATATTGCGATACTTTTGAAGCTATACTCGATACTCGTATATTTATAATAAGTATCGTGTGTTTCTTTTTAAGAAACACGCGCACGTCGAACTATCCGACAGGTCGAATACAAATTTTTGCCAAAATTTAAATGTCCATGAAATGTTGGTAATTTCCAGGGAAATAAGTGTAATTTACTTTTGTTCTTTTTCTAATAAATAAATAAATATGTATGTACACTATAATTACTAGTAATAATGAAAGAGTTTTGTTTTCTTTGGTTATCTTTTATGAGAGCGCAAAATATCGTATCCAAATGTCATTTCACTAATAAATATTTATGCTCACCTCATTTGCTCTTATTATTTTCAACTTGCTTGACTTGTGAGTTTTGGTTGAGTTGGCTTCTGGAAATTTGAGACCAATTGGATTCCCATTCATGGTCCCCCCTTGACTACGTATAACTTATAAATTTATATTTTAATTTCTTTTTGTTTATTTGTTATTTTTGGGTTTGAATAGTGCCAACTGTTTGGGTTTTTTTTTTCTTTCCGGAATTACGACAGAATCCACCAGTTTTCCGTTAAGAGATAATTAGGTTTTGGGATTAGGAGGGTCCCAAACATATTTTCTCTATTCATTGTGTAACTCGTGTTCTCAAATCCTAAACTCAGCCATGTAGATATAGAAGGTAAATTATACCTTATCTGTTTCAATGAAGAACTACGAAATATATAACTATCAATCAAGAATCATGGTATATAATTCTAATAAAATAGTTTTGTGATTGAGACAAAGAGAGTATTGCTCTGTTCTTACAAATTTAGCAAAGTGTCCCTATTTCTAGGATGCAACACATGTACATTGTATTAGACATATGATTCCACCTTACATTATGTTATATTATGAAAATTTTGGACCGGACGGGTACCAAAAAACATGTTTGAAAATAAACTTTTAAAAATCTTAAAATATACGGAGTATTAAAAATGTATAGTAAAAATAAACGGAATTTGGACCGGACAGATTTTTTGTATTTACAATTTTACACGTATCGTGTGGTACTAGTAAAGCGATGTCATTTTATTCAGTGGAACAATTTTATTTTGACACTAATACTTGTTTAATATATAGTTATGGATCCAAATAATCTGAGTTATGCCATATATATATATATATATATATAAATTTATTTTAAAAGGGCAGGTAGTTTGTCTCCTCTTAATATTTATATAATATAAATAAAAAGAGGTAGTTTGTCAATATTAATGCTAAGGAAATTAGGTTGGGGACCAGACAAACTGATTTCCTGTAATATGGGGTATGAAGGGAACGTGATTGGTTATGGGCAAATGATAAATGTACAATCAGTCTCTGACAAATGACAACGATTTGAAACCAAAATTTTCTTGGATGTTGTTATACCTTCAATTCAAGGGTGTTCTTAATGTTAATGATGTTTTAAAAATGATTTTAAAAATATAAAAGAATATAAAAATATAATTAAATAGTAAAAAATTATATTAAAAATGATAAAAAATAATTATAATAATTAAATTTACAGTTAAAATTAAAACCGAAATAAAAAGATCCGGCCCTAATAATCTGAATCTACCTCTGTGGATACCTTGTGGAAGAGTCAAAACTCTTCAATAAGTATACGTTCCATTTTCTGCCGTACACATTAAGAATTAGAAAACTTCAAAATATATGATCACTTTCAAATTGGCATCATACATTTTGATGTGATGTCTTCAATTAGTATGCATTTTTGTCAAAATTGACGTGATTTCAGGTACTGTAGAAGATGGTCGTTTTTTTAAAAAAAAAACAAATAAGATAATATTTTGATCTGTTTACAAAGGAATTTTTTCCATTAAAAATGTATTTTAAATAATAAATTCCAAAAATAGGGATAATTTTCGGCCATTTCCCGATTTAGAGAAAGCAAAGTTCCGAATTTCGCTTTCTTTGAAAACGATGAAAGCTTTCTGTAGAAAAAGGGTGAAGCGAAAATTTCCAAAGAAATCGAAGTTGAGAACTTCGCTTTCTTTGGAAAACATTCGATTTGGCGACATGGTCAGTTTTCAAAGAAATCGAAGTTGAGAACTTCGATTTCTTTGAAAAAAAACCCCCTTGGTCAATTAGAAGGAGACTACCTTTTTTACAGCATATGTTATGGATCAGACAAGTATGAATTGAATTTGTACGTCTATTTCACAACGTTTCTTATTCAATAAATATGAGACTCTTGCTTTGCTCATAATTTATACTGCTGAATGGGCTACTGTTGTTTTTACTAGCACAGTAATTGATTATTTTTTTTTTTTCATTTCATTTTTCTAGTTCTCACTGATTGTAATTTACAGCTCCATGCCATTGCAGAAACCTGAACTTGATATTCATTCACTTTTAAGGTTGAAGCATCGAGTTATGCAGAAAAAAAAATGCCATTGTGATTTGAAAATAGGAAGTTCACTGCCAGACAGATAAGAGCATCCACAGATAATTTTGCAGAAAGTCTGAGGTTCAAATCAGCTGGAGATTGTACCATTATCATTAAAGAAAAAGCTTGATCTCATGTAAATTCACTCATGCATACTACGGTTTAAACTTTTACATGGTCAGAGTTTTCGTTTCATCATTTAACGTAATTTCGTAGTTTATCTTCAAGACAATAAGTTGATTACCTTGAAATGGTGATGCTGAACTTGTGAGTATTGAGATTACTAATCAAACCGAGAGTCCCCCTTGCTTTCCCTTCTCCCTTCTTTGATTTTTCATTTCTTTTTTTTCTCTCATAGTTTCTCTCTTCCAGAAAACAGAGGAATATGAAACTTCAATTCAATTGCAGCTATACTAAACAGAAACAGAATTTTGTTAAAAAGGCCAATATTGCTAGTATGTTAGGTAGATTTTACATGTTAGGTAGATTTTGCTGAGAACAACATTGCCACCATCCCAGATTGACTTGTGTAAGCCATATAAATCATTAACAAACTTTCTCCAAAAATCAAATGTTCATGAACAGACTCTGCAATTCGTGATGGTTGTACCCTACAATTCTATCATTATCACAGAAACTCAACTCCCTCCCAATATCATATACCACAGCGTCAATTTTCTGGATGAGGGATTCCACCTGCATAAATTCAGCTGCGGCAGTACTACTAAATATGGTTCTCACAAACATGAGAAAAAAGTGTATGAACTCAAGGAAATAGGTATGATTGTGCAGTGTATAAAAGTTGGCCAAATTAGTAAAGCATCCATATAGAACAAGTAGGGTGACTTATATCTATAGTGTAAGAACTCCATATCCACTGCACCAAAAATTCCTTCCCTTTCTCCCATTCAGTAGCTTGCTTTCTTCAAAAACTTACCAAGGGGAGTTTTTTTTCCCAAAGAAATCGAAGTTGAGAACTTCAATTTCTTTGGAAATTTCAGCTTCACCCTATTTCCAAAGAAATCGAAGTTCTCAACTTCGATTTCTTTGAAAACTGACCAAGTCGCCAAATCGAATGTTTTCCAAAGAAAGCGAAGTTCTCAACTTCGCTTTCTTTGGAAATTTCCGCTTCACCTTTTTTCTACAGTCATCATTTTCAAAGAAAGCGAAGTTCGGAACTTCGCTTTCTCTAAATCGGGAAATGGCCGAAAATTGCCCCTATTTTTGGAATTTATTATTAAAAATACATTTTTAATGGAAAAAATTCGTTTACAAAGAGTTGAAAAGACACTAAGGCTGTTCGTTATCAGGTTTTAAAGAAAATTTTGAAAAATAGGTTTTCAAATGAACCAGAGTTGAAAATAAATTTTCAAAAACAATTGAGCTTTATTCTTATCAAGTTTGCAAGGCTAAATGAGGAGAGATTTTTCTCGTCTATCAAGTTTGACGGCAAAGCGAGCAATTCTTTTCTTTCGTCTACGGTTTTGTGCGGCAATGTTTTCCAAGGCAAAATGTAAAAAAATTTATTTGAAAACCCAATCTTAGAAAACAATTTTTAGGTTACTGTCAAATAATGTTTGAGTTTTGAAATAATTTTTGAAACCCAAAACAAGCCGGCAGAAAAACCAGTAGCGAACATACCTTGAATCAAACATATATTGATGACAGATCTAACTAGTAGAACAAACAATTATCACTTGTATTAAAATATAAATTTTTATCTCGAATTTGCCACTAATTTTTCGATAAACCTACACAGTTTACCAATTTTTGTGGCCAATAAATTATTCGTTAATGAAAAAAGTAATATTCATAGTCGAAAATTATGTTGTGTATTGATTTTGTTTTTTATTTGTGATAATAATTGCATCCTCTTTCTGAATGAATTCAATTTTGCACATATTGAGGGGAAGAATAAGATCCACTGTAGACCAAATAGAAATAGGTGCGTGACCATAGAAGGGAGAGACGGTGGACTATGAGCTCGAATGGGCCACATTTAAGTGGATCATGGGCTGTCGTGGATCGACATTAAATTATGGAAGAACAACAAGTAGCGTATCAAGTACGAGTTTATGAGTGAGACACAAATTTAAACACCGTAAATCCTTTACGAAGGAGATATATTAGTTACATTTATATATGAAAAATCGAAATCTGGTAATATAATGCAGGGTCTTGAAAAGGTGAAACATGTATTAGAAGTTCGTTCGATTGATTCTGTTGAACCCAAAATAAATCAAACCTACAAACACGCAGTTACGATCTACGAACTCCAATTAAGTCTACTCATGGCAACAATTAAATGCACGGAACCTGAATGAATTACAAACCAATTATCTATGAGTTGAAGGCCAACTCACAAACTGAATTTGATTCTATGCAATTTCTAATTGCATCAAAACTAAGACAAACAAACAAACCAATGCCAATAAATTGAACACAATCGAAGCTTAAACAAAGACATCACTGTCGGAAACCAAAACAGCCGCAAGGCTTATTTTTAATCTTTGTATTTTTCTCTGTAATTACAATGGCAACCCAATGCATGTATTTATATACTAAACTATCCCTGAATCCTACACTGATTTAGATTGCAACTATTTTATAAAACAATTAGGTTTCCTAAAACAAATACGTAACCAAACAGGAAACTAACAAATAGAAAACATAAACTGAATAGGAAATATAAACTAATAGAAAATTTAGTTTAATTATTCTACATAGCCTCCCTTAAACTAAGTTCGTGCCGTTAGTCATACCGAGCGTCTTCTTCAACTTTGCAAAGATTTCGAATTTCAATGTCTTGGTGAAAATGTCCACCACTTGATCTTCAGTCCTGCAGTAATCAACAACGATCTCCTTCTCATTAACCAAATCACGAATGAAGTGATACTTGATGTCAATATGCTTACTGCGACCATGAAAGACTAGATGTTTCGTCAGCTCAATTGCTGACTTGCTATCACACAATACCGTATTCGGACCATCCTCTTTATGCTGAAAGAAACCCATCATCATTCTCAACCAAATCATTTGAGCAGCACAATTAGAAGCTGCAATATACTCAGCCTCAACAGTAGACAATGCTATTAGTGGTTGTTTTTTTGAACTCCAAGAAAACACACCAGACCCAATAAAGAAAGCATATCTAGAAGTGCTTTTCCTTTCAACTGTATTACATGTCCAATCACTATCAGTATACCTCTTGAATACATAATACCATTTCCTTGAATACGCTTAATGTACCTCAAGATTCTTTTTGCAGCTTGCAAATGCAACTGATAGGGATTCTCCATTAATCTGTTTATCAATCTAACATTAAAATTTAAACTACCAACCATACTTTTGAAGTATGTTAGATCCACATAATTTTCGGTGCTTTCCTTTGTCAACCTCAATCCCTCTTCAACTGGAGTTAAGATCGGATTAGCACCATCCATCTTGAACTTCTTCAAAATATCACCATCATATTTCCTCTGAGAAATAAAGATTTCACGATCAGTCTGAGAAATTTCAATCCCAAGAAAATATTATATAAGCCCTAAATCAGTCATCTTAAACTGTCTGATCATTGCCTCCCTGAAATCTGACATCATCTTTTCATTGTTTCGAGTGAATATCTAATTATCCACATACAAGCAAACAATGACAATACCCCCACTTGATAAAGACTTCATATATAAAGTATGCTCATATAGACACCTTTGAAAATCACTTTTGATAAAGAAGCTGTCAATATGAGTATACCAAACTCTTGGAACTTGCTTCAATCCATACAAGATTCTCTTCAAACGATAGACTTTCTTCTCTTGACCTCTTTTCATAAAGCCCAGAGGTTAATTAACATACACCTCCTCCACAAGAACTCTATTTAGAAAAGCATACTTCACATCCATCTAAAAAATCTTTCAATCATTATAGGCAGCCAGATAAATTATCATCTCACAGTATCAAGTCTATCAACAGGAGCAAACACTTCAAAATAATCAATTCCAGGATTGTATTTATCAACTTCTCCACTAGGTTTATACTTTGTTTTATAAACTCATTTCACACTAATGGGTTTCTTTTCACTCAGAAGGTCTGTAAGCTCCCAAGTATTATTCTTTTCAATGGAATTAATTTCTGATCCAATACTTTTACCCAACGATCATCTCCAACAGCATGGGTAAAATTAACAGGATCACAATATGCAAATAAAGCAAAATTCACAACATCCTTATCAGTCAAATTATCAACTTCATCCCCAACTACATAATCATTTAAACGAGTTGGCAGTTTTGACTCTCTCTGCGGACGTCCACTTGGGGTGGAAGAATCACAAACTTGTTGTTGAACTGCCTGACTCGGTTCTTCAGTTACATTATCTCCACCAATATACACTGTTGATGATAGTTTTACAATTTTTGGTGCCTTCTTTTTCCAATCCTAAATTCTTTGTTCATCAAAAGTAACATCTCTGTTGATAATTACCTTTTCAGTATCAAGATTGAACAGTTTATACCCTTTGATCTCATTGTTATAACCAATAAAGACACATTTTTCTACCTTATCATCTAACTTCTTCCGAATTGCATCCGGAACATGGGTATATGCAACACAACCAAATACTTTAAGATGCTAGATATTTAGTTTCTTTCCTGACCAAATCTCATATGGAGTCTTCTTACCAATACTTCTTGATAGATACCTATTCGATAAATAAATTACACACGCTACAGCTTCAGTCCAAAATTCCTTATACATACTTTTGCCCGTCATCATCGACCTGACCATATCCATTATTGGTCTGTTCTTTTTCTCTGCAACATCATTCTGCTGTGGAGTGTACATGGATGTCATCTGATGCTTAATTCATGATTTTTTAAGAAATCGTCACACACCGTATACTCAGTGCCTCTGTCAGTCCTAAGAATTTTAATGGAACACCCACTCTGCTTTTCAATAAAAGTCTTGAAACTCTTGAAAATATCACATGCATCATACTTAAATTTCAAAAGATAAACTCAGGTCTTCCTACTAAAATCATCAATGAAAGTGACAAAATATTTGTTACCACCCCGAGAAGGAACATCAAAAGAACACAAGTCAGAATGAATCAACTCCAATGGCTGTTTTGCCCTCAAAACTTCGCCTTTTGAAAAATGCTCCCTGTGCTTCTTGCCCAAAATACACGACTCACATTGTCGAGATTTAAAATTAAGTGATAGCAATCTAGAAACCACATTATTCTTCACAAATAAAGTTCAAACCACCAAAATGAAAGTGGTCAAATCTCATATGCCACAACTAACTATCATCATAGCCAGTGATACTAAAGTAAACTGAATTACAATAATTAAGAGTGATTGAAATCATGTTATTGTTCATGTCTACCTTTGTAATAATCCACATTCGTTCATTATGAATTGTACAAATACCATATCTAAAATTAATATCATAATTCTTCTCTTGCAACTGACCAAGACTCAACAAATTCTGACTAAAATTAGGCACATGATAGACATCACCCACTGCACTGGTCTTCTCATTTTTCAAAGCAATAGGAATACTACATTTTCCAACAACAGACATAACGTGATTATTTTTAAACCTCACTGTGTTCTTGTAGGTCTCATCAAGATCAGAAAAAATTTCTTTTCTCCCACATATATGATTACTACAGCCAGAATCAATGTACCACTTAGAACTTTTATCTTCTTCGCCACCCCAACAGTAAATAAAACAGTTTCTTGATTATTACCACTACTTTCAGCTATTTGAGCTTGCCCATCATTATTATCTTTCTTCAGACCCCAACATTATCTTTTTATGTGACCTATCTTTCCATAATTATAACATTTAACTTTAGATTTATCACGCTTTTGCCCACTACTTTGACAATCGACATTAACCTTTGGTTGGTAAGAAAAGTTACCTTTACCACGGCCTCTGCCTCTGAAGCTTTGACCGCCACGTCTTCTCCTTTGAGAATTCTGGCCATGCTGATTGGTTTCACCATCATTGGATTCTTTAGGCATATATACCAAAGCCTTCAATGCTTCTGCAGCAACATCAACAGATGGTTTGTCACATGACATCTCATATGTCACCAATTCTCCTTCCAAATCAGCATATGAAAAAGAAGAAAGATCTTTAATGGCATCAATAATCTCCTTCTTTGTGTGAAATTTCGAAGTCAACGTCCGAAAAATTTAGACACCATCTACTCTTCCGTCACTTTATCACTGTTGATCTTTATCTGACCAGCTATGGATTTACCCTAGCCATGTATGCTTGCACCTTTTCATTAGGCATCATCTCTGCCAACTCGAATTGTCTCCTTAACTCCTGCAATTTCTTTTTTTGAACGTTTTTGTTTCCGCTATTGGTAATTTTTAACTTATTCCAAAACTCCTTAGCTGTATTTACATCCATTAAACTTTTGCATACGTCTAATTCAACCTTCATTCTTAAATAATAGAGTGCATGATCATTGTGAGAAAGATTCTTCTCCGATTCTTTACTTCCCTCATCTGTTGATTTTTCACCTTCCTTGTCTTCTTCAGGCTCTTCAAAACCTGGCTCAATCACATGCCAGATACCAATCATTTTGAAAAAACTCTCCATAAATTGAGACCAGATTTCAAAATCATTTTTTTCATCAAAGACAAATACATGGCAATCAGGAGGATTAAGTAAAGAAGACATCTTGAACTTTCAAAAAATAAATCAGGGTCTGATACGAGATGTAGAACCCAAAATAAATCACACCCACAAACAAGCAGCTACGATCTACGAACTCCAATTAAGTCCACTCACGGTAACGATTAAATGCACGGAACCCGAATGAATTACAAACCAATGATCTACGAATTGAAGGCCAACTCACAAACTGAGTTTGATTCTATGCAATTTCTAATTGCATCAATATCGAGACAAACAAACAAACCAATGCCAATAAATTGAACCCAATCAAAGCTTAAACAAAGGGCATGTTCTCTTTGCAAGGTTTCAAACCAAGTTTGAAACTTAGTTTTGGGAAAATAATTTTATAATCAGTTTTCATCATTTTCAATATAATTTTTTATTATTCATCCACACCTTTTTATATTTTTAATACACTTTTACATTATAAAATTATTTTCCCAAAACTAAGTTTCAAACTAGGTTTGAAACCTTGCAAAGAGAACATGCCTTCAGCCGTCAGAAACCAAAACAGTCGCAAGGCTTATTTTTAATCTTTGTATTTTTCTCTGTAATTACAATGGCAACCCAAGACATGTATTTATAGGCTAAACTATTCATGAATCCTACACTGATTCAGATTGCAACTATTTTCTAAAACAATTTGGTTTCCTGAAACAAATGCGAAACCAAATAGGAAACATAAACCGAATATGAAATGGAAACTAATAGGAAACTTAGTTTAATTATTCTACAAATTCAATATCGGTGAATCTAGAAAAGAGGAATAAGGGTTGGAACAAATGTATACTAAATTTTTTTGCAATGTAAATGTTATTTCATGCGTATATGAATGGTGATGCACAACAGTGATTTTTTACGGTAATTGATATGGCTATTGCAGTATATGAAAAAATGTTATTAGATGTGGAAAATTAAAACTGCTATGTAATGCCACATTTCGCTATATATATCATAGGTATAGTATACATCATTATAAATATGAAATTATAATTTTCTTGCCAAAATATCTACTTACTCCGTCCCATTCAAAGAGCCCACTTTGAAATGTGTACAATTTATTATGGGTTATAAGGTACAACACCTAAAATAAGTAATTTATCACCATATTTTTCACTTATATCCTTACTTTAGAAGTAAGGGTTAATTGTGAATCATATATTATTACATTAGTAAGGGTACGTAATATAAATAAATTCAAAGTTGACGCTTTAAATGTGACAAGAATTTTTTTTAAATTGGACTCAAATTATCTCCTATTTTATACTCCCTCCGTCCCACCCAAATGCTCTGTTCTTTTGTGGCTATTTCCCAAGAATCATCACTTTTTTCTTTCAAAATTTTACACAAAGAAACAACTTCATTTTTCCAAGAATTCAAAATTAAAATTTAAAAATTTCCTCTAAATATCTACTCACATAAATTCAAAAAATAACACAATCATTACACTTTTTTATCTCTCACCTATGCAAATTTCCAAAAAAAAGTGTAATAATTGTGTTATTTTTTGAATTTATGTGAGTAGGTATTTAGAGGAAATTTTTAAATTTTAATTTTGAATTCTTGAAACAATGAAGTTGTTCCTTTGTGTTAAATTTTGGAAAAAAAAAATGACGATTCTTGTGAAATAGCCACAAAAGAACAGAGCCTTAGTGTAGATTTAGGGACTCACCTAATCATTAAAGATTAGTCCTATTTGCGGAGGGTTGGCGCAGGCAAAGCCTACAATGATGCATTTGTAATTTTAAGATTTCAGAGGAACATTGTTAATAATTTTTAAACCAAGGGGCGCCACTGATAACTTTCTCTAGCCTCGGGGGATGCAGTGGAGGAGTTAGGCCCCAAAGGTCTGGTGAGACAAAATTATTTATTATAAATATTTATCTCTATTATTTTAATTTTTGGTGGGGCAAAATACAAATTTTTAAAAATTTTATACAATTGAAAATTTTTTTTTTGAGTGCCCCCACCAGCTTACTCTGTGGCTACACCCCGGAGGGGATGTCTTGTGACGAAGCACGGCATGTTTGTCGAGCGTAAGGAATCACTGTGTGCGAACTCCGAGGGTTGTATGGGTTGAGCTTTAAGGAAACAAGTACATGCACTTTGAGGTCAACATTCAAACATTTAAGTTAGTATAAGTCTTGAGTTTTTTTTTGATAAAGTAGCAATGCAGTGATTTAGAACTTACCTTAGTAGTGGATAATGTAATCTATAGAGAAATGTTCCTGCCCGCCTGTTGGTGGGCATTGGGTTTGTCGGAACCACCTTTGATTATATCAAGACCTCGCCAAATATCTCGATATGGCCAATCATGGGTGAGCTGTTGAGCGGAACCCTTAATATCAGCGCCCACCTATATGAGGACGAACATGGGTCACATGGCTTTGCTGTAACCAGGGTGATGTGTCCCTTAGCTCCTGGGCTCCACTGCCACCCATGCGGTACGGGTGAGAAAACCCTACTACCCAACCCGACCCGAACCGTTGGTTTCGGTTGGGACTCGAACGGGCAGGGTCAAGTCGGTTTTGGGACTTTTTTTTCTTTTTTTTATAAAAAAAATTGTAAATTTTAAAGACATGCATACTCCCAAATGAAAAACTTCAAAAATTATAATATTTATTGCTAAATATGAGATTCGAACACGCGATTTAAATTTTAATAGAAACCTTAAAATAAACTAATCAGCCACTCCATATATTTTTTATTTGGTTGTATTATCTTACTAGCTTTATAATATTATATGTTTATTTATATATCAAAATTATTTATATTATATATATTATAATAATATATAAAGTAATGGTAATTTACATTTTGTGTTGTTTTTTTTATTTTGTGTTGTTTTTCTCTTGATTGTTTGCACATTTCTATTACTATTAAAAATAAAATATCGTAATAAAAAATAATAGAGTATAATTTTATTTATTTAAGATATCTATTTTCAATTGATATATTTTGTATAGTATTTAAATTTGAAACAATATATAAATTCAGTGAATAAAATATTGTTATTCTTTTTGTATAAAAAATTAAATTTTGTTAAGATTATGAAATTTAAATAATAAAGATAATCTTGTAATCCAATAATAATAATAATAATAATAATAATAATAATAATAAAATAATAAGTAGTTGGAGTGGCAAACTAGCATGTATTAAGACTTATTACATATAGGTTGAATGTTCAAATCCCATCTTGTGCAATGAACATTATAAATTTTATAGGTTTTAAGTTGGACCAGAATTGGAGGGAGAACCGAACCGACCCGTAGATCTGAACAGGAACCGGACATGTCCAAAAAAAAAAGAAGGGGGAGGTTAGACCTACCTGCTGGTCCAGGTAGATCCGCGGAACCGAACAGAACCCGATCCGCGGGTCAGGTTCTGTTCGATTTTGGTTCCAGGTATTACACGCGAGTCGACCCGAGCTGCGGGTAATATGCTCACTCCTACCATGCGGGATACTGTCAGGAACTTGGCCTGAAATTCTCAAATTAGTCACAGAACAGAAGGGGGAAAGATGAAGCAGTAAGAGAGAAGAAGGAATTTTGGGAGAGAATAGAATTAGAGAGTAATGAAGAATTCATTGAGCTGAGAAAATAGCATAACAATCAACATGCCACACTAGAGAAGGATTCCACTACTTATAACATTCACACATTCTACCTCAATCTTCTACAAACGAAAATGCAGCTAAAGAACAATCAAACAGCATCGTTTAGGTACAGGGGCATGACAGATACAGTCTTTGGGCCTGGCCTTTGAGCAGTGGGTTGGACTGGAGCCTAGTCAGCAAACCATATTAGCAATTAACCCTTGGGTGGGTAAAAGATTATTCTGCACTAGTATAAAAAAAAATTAAAAAAAATTAACCTTAGTAAAATTTGTATTAGCCGAAAAACTATGTTTATTATTAATTTTTGTTTTAACCTTATGTCTCAATAACCAAACCTATGACCTCGGGATTACAGAGCCCTTCCCTTACCACCACTCCAACCCTCCCGCCTATTTATTTTTATTTTTTAAACACTACTTATAATTAGAAAATAAACTGTTACCACATTACATTTATTGTTAGGACACACAATAAAGCAAAGTAATGCCATTAGCTAACCACAACAGCTTTCCTATAAACTTTGACCCCGGAAAAGAAAAAATACAATTTGAGTAGATCAATTAGATAAGAAGCAAAGAGGACATGTTGCTCCTGGTTTCTTTGAATTATTCTAAAATGTATTATGTATTTCTGTTTTATAATTAAAATTATATATATTTACCTTTTTCTAATGCACTTTTTAATTTAAAATTTAAGTTTCAAAACAAAAGTATACCCCTAATTTTTTGGACTATTTCTGACAAGTTAAATCCATAGTCTACATCCTATACAATAATATAATACACAAAGCCCAAGAAAAAGACCAAGCCCATATAAAACAAATGTAAAACAAATGCATACCCTCCGAGGCCCAAACCAATATTGTTGTAAAAGCCCCCTTAATTTATTTGAGATTGGATATTTAATCCATTTAAGGACATTCTTTAGGCCTTGTGATTACGTATTAGAAGATGAATTATCTTTCTATTCATCACTTTATCCTTTAGAATCCCTGAGAATCTAATTATGATTCTCAAAAATATATATATATATTGTAATTTATAAGGACAAAATATTTTTAATTATTTGATGCTCAATCTAAAAGCTCTACCAAATTAAAAATTTTAGTTCTTCTATTCTCTCTCTTACAAAATAAAAGAAAATTCTTTCTATGTTCTTTTTTATTGCGTCGTTCTTTCATCATCTTTGGTTCAAATGTTCACCGCTTGTTGCTTTTCTTCTTTTCAATACTTTGCTCTTGACGAGTCACTTTTTCGGTTTCTACTTACATGACATTGAAAATTCATATTTTAATATTGTGTCGTGTGATCTTTCTATAAAAAAACTTTTTTAGTGTTTTTTAAAACCATGTGCTGTTGAAAATTCTAAGGAAATCCTATTTTGAAAGTATCCCATCAATCAACATTGAGCTAACACATGTTATATAGTTTAAGGAATAAGTTATAAAATTAGGTGCTCACATCTGTGGCAATATCTTAAGAGGCAATATAAAATTTGGGGTTCTTGTTAATTTTTGAAACTTAGAAGATGTAAGGTGTAATATTTATGTTTCAAGAAGGTATTTGCGAAGGAATAAAATTAAAAATTTAGAGTGATTCCGTTATTAAATTCGGAAGGAGCATGCTTATCCTGAATATATCATAAAGTTATGGGAAAGATTGCATGATTAAATTTTCTAAATTTACATGTTAAGTTTCTAAAAGTTTGACACTTGTGAATTTTAATATTTGGTAAATGTGACGACAAATTATTTAGTGTATCTGCTACACCACATAACACATAAGATAGTGCAATCATATACATCTGGAGTTATGTGTTATTTTATTGGGAGGGTGATGAACATGTGGGGATTTAGACGTAAAATAAAATTTTTAATTGTTATTTTACTATTGGCTGGCTGCACTATTTTTAGGGATACAACGGATGTACTTAATAAATTTTCAAATGTGACACATAAACAAATGGATAGTTATGGTTAATATATTTGCCCTTTAATGGAAATTAACATTTACAAATTTTAGGGATATAACAAGTGTACATTCAAATTCATAAAAAGGTATAACTTTCACAAATTGTGAACTTTTTTAACGAAACGCATATTGTTAATCTCTAAAGTTTTTGAATGTTGACTAATGTGTCAAATGTATTTATCAGTTTTGATTTGCAATTAGGTAGAATAAAAATATCACATTAATTGACCGAGAGACTATTTCATACATCTGCTATACCACATAGTAACTTAAGATAATTATTAGTCACACCATTATAAAAATAGAAGGTCTTTTTTGTTTATATTTTAGAAATATAAAGTTATAATTTTATTATTATCATTAGTGTATTATATGCTACCTAAAATAGTACGCATGATACATCTAATAAATTTTCCTAACAAACATATTTTTTTTAATAGGTATTCTTAATCAACCGTTGTAGCAAAAATTATGCACTTTCAAGTTCTTAAAACTTTATTTTCTTAGGTAAGAAAGGGTTCACGATCCTCTGTTACACTCCCTGTTACACATTTTAATAACTCAACGTAAATATTATTATTATTTTTAATCTTTTACCAATGATATTAATTAGCATTATAATAAAATTTTGAACTAAGGGTTCACCTATTTTGGTGTAGGATATATTTATTCTAATTTATTGAGATTAAAAAATAAAAAATATATAAAATTATATTAAAATACAAGATTAAATGTAAAAAATAAAAAAAATTTCTATTAAAATTACTTAGAATGCCAATGAATAGCATTGGTAAAAGAATTAATTAAAAAAATAATATTTACGTTGAGTTATTAAGATGTGCAACATGGAGTATAACAGATGATCAAATAATAATTTTGTGGAGCGTTATTGTCTCAATAAGAGAAAAAAAAAAAAGAAGTTTGGAACACGTGAGGATTATCCAATTTTTAATTATTCGAATCCTATTATTTCCCAATAATTTATTTGCATTTATTTGACAGAAACTTATCTTTAACTGGCCGGTTCGACCACACGCCTATCAAATTTAACCTAAAAAATTTCACGTGTATGTTATAAAAAATGACATGTAATCAATAATGTACTGTGATTATGTTAAAACAATAAGTATTACAAGTAATATACGTATCTATGTTAAAATTAAAAAAAATACGCATACTAATTTTATCATCGAACGTATATATAGAAACACGCCTATCCCATTAGATGAGACTAGAGCATCTAAATTCCAAGACTTATACCATAATTAGCTAACGATAATCAAACGGAAGAATCTTATCCGAAACTCCATTAATAATTAATTCTCCCGCCGCGAATCAGAGAGATAAAATCGCGGCGCTCTTTTCTTTAGGCTCATTTGATCCACCATCACATTTACAACCACCCACAGTCATGGCTGATACTACGAAGGCGACGGCGGCCTCAACCGACACCGGCTTCAGATTACTTCGTTTCACGGTGCAGTTCCTTCTGGGACGGTGGTTCATGATGTTCGCTTCCTTCCTGATCATGTCCAGCGCCGGCGCAACTTATTTATTCGGTGCCTATTCCAGGGTAATCAAATCCACTCTCGGATACGACCAGTCCACATTAAATCTCATCGGTTCGTTTAAGGATTTGGGTGCGAACATCGGAGTCTTGTCGGGATTATTGGCCGAGTTTACTCCGTTCTGGTTCGTACTTCTGGTCGGTTCTTTCTTGAATTTTTTCGGGTATTTTATGGTATGGCTGGCCGTGACTAAAAAAATTCCGAAGCCGGCGGTTTGGCAGATGTGCTTTTACATCTGCGCCGCCGCAAACTCCCAGAATTTCGCGAACACGGCCGCCCTGGTTCCGACGGTGATGAATTTCCCGGAACGGCGTGGGATGTTGATCGGAGTTCTCAAAGGGTATACAGGGCTAAGCGGCGCCGTTTTTACCCAACTTTATCTCGCCATTTACGGAAGCGACGCCACATCTTTAATACTCTTAATTGCTTTGCTTCCGGCGATGATTTCCCTGGCTTTCGTTTCCGTAATTAGAGAACTGAAAATCCCGACGCATCCCCGGGAATCGAAAGTCCTGCATCAAAATCTAATCATTTCGATTGTCATGGCGCTGAGCCTGATGGCACTAACAATCGCGCAGAGATTTTTCAAGTTTTCACACGATGAATACGTAACAAGCGCAACAGGCGTTTGCCTTTTGCTATTCGTGCCGTTCCTGATTGCAATTAGAGAAGAGTTGGCTGATTGGAGAAAGCCTCCAGGGCCTGGAAATGTAGCGATTGAGAATCCTCCAGGGCCTGGAAATGTAGCGATTGAGGATCCTCCAGGGCCTGGAAAACCTGAACAAAAACAGGGGATTCCCCTGGAAACTTCTTCCTGTTCAAACATTTGCAACAAACCAAGAAGGGGTGAAGATTACACCATCTTACAAGCTTTGTTAAGCACAGACATGTTAATTGTGTGCGTGTTCACTTTCTGCGGACTCGGTTCGAGCTTAACAGCGATCGATAACCTAGGCCAAATCGGGGAATCTCTAGGCTACCCGACACAAACAATCGGCGCATTCGTTTCCTTAGTAAGCATATGGAACTACTTCGGCAGAGTCTTCTCCGGTTTCGTCTCCGAGAAACTGATCCTAAAATGGAAGGTACCCCGAACCGCCATGATGACCTTCGCCCTCGTGTTACCCGCCATTGGCGACCTCATCATCGCCCTGCCATTTCCGGGTTCGGTTTACATCGCGTCGGTGATGGTGGGATTCTCCTACGGTGTCCAATTGACGATGCTCTTCGTCTCTTGTCGGAGCTTTTCGGGCTGAAACACTACTCCACGCTCTTCAACTGCGGCCAGGTGCCGAGCCCCGTGGGATCGTACGTGCTGAATGTGAACATTGTGGGGAGACTTTACGACAGGGAGGCGTTGAAGCAGCTCACCGGAAAGGGGTTGGAAAGATCGATGGTGAAGGAATTGACCTGCATCGGGGCGCAATGTTACAGGGCGTCTTTCCTGATTCTCGCCGGCGTCAACCTTTTCGGGGCGCTGGTTTCCATGGTTTTGGTGGTGAGAACTCGCAAGTATTATGCATCGGACATATACGAGAAGTTCAGGAACAAGGGGGAAGATGCTGAGGAGAAGTGATCGGTCGGCGTTAATGGCGGGTTTCTGATCGATCAAGTTTGAATTGTTTCAGTTTCTAACCTTTGAAAGTCGAACACTAACAATTGTCCTTTTTATAAGCGCTTATGTTATGAATGAAAGTGATTGCAAGTTTCTTTTATTTGTGATTTTGAAAAACCTGTTTGTTTTTACGGTGTTTTTTTCTTTTTTTTTTTAAACATTAAATTTAATATATTATAAAAAATGTTAATTATTTAATTATATTTTTAACAATTTTTTTCCTTTATTGTCAAAACCATGTCAAAACGAACGGTCATGAGCTTTGGTTGTCATTGTGTGTTTCTTGATTGGTAGATTACCATTAGTAGTGGAATGAATTGATGATAATGGATAGGAAATTTGAATTGTTTTCGTTATTATCATTTGTTCATTTGGGCAATACTAATTCCTATTTTAAAATTAAAACTGAAGCCTTAGCACAATACAAAATATGGCCATTAATTGCTGTATTTTTGTATTTTGATTAAGCTTATTTGGTCTTTGGAACTAAACCCGTGTGTTTAAAAGTGAGTTTAAATTGGGCTCAGCCCATAAATGAATAAAAGCCCATAAAAGCTATAAAGATGGACCTGGAACTTGGTTGCTTGCTGGTAGGATAATACTATTACTCGCCGAATGTTACAAACACTTATGAGGATGTCATTCAAGAGAGGAGTTAATGATAACCGTTATTGATTTAATTGTTGTATGACCGTTATTGATTTAATGATTGGATAACCATCACTGATTTAGTGGATGGATGACCGTTACTGATTTAATGGCTAAATGGTAATTACACCAGCATTAAACCCGATGGCGAATACAAAATAATTAAAATATGATACCGGTTACACAAGCATTCAAGTGGACATAAATGGGAAATGTTTTCTATAAATACGAAGGGAGAGGCTCAAAGAAAGAGACGCAATTCTTCTCTGATTACACTGAAATTATACACTCAATTATTTACTGACTTAGTCGTAGAAGTAGTAGATAGGGAAAGCCCCGCATCTTTAGGATCATTCAGATCCAATAAGTCATCTTTTGATATTGGGATCATGTCTTCCTATAAGGTAGGAATTAGTTATATTTCCAAGTTTCACTCTCAATTAGAGGACCTAGAAAACACGCATCCTCGTACATTTGTAATAGCAATAATGGTATTGAGCACTACATTTCAAAAAATTATATCACCTAGGGTCTATGACCACATTCTTTATTGGGTCCTATTATTTCTTCCTTCCCTGCGCTCGCTGACCTGTTTCTATTTGTCAAGCTGTAATCCCAACGAGTTCACAATGGTAAAGAACATCTACCTTTTTTTTTATAACATATTGCATGGTAGGTAGTGGCGTAGCCAGGAATTTTCGAGGGAGGGGTCTAGATTAGTTAATTATTTTTTTTCGGTCAATAAATAAATGTATTTAAAATTAGGTAATTTGGCTTATTGAAAGAAAAACCTCTATTAATTTGTTTGAAAATTTTCTTCATGTTCTACGTTGATAAACAATTACATCATTCAATCACAATTTATGATTCATATGAAAATAACTCTAATTTAATATACATTTAATATAAAATTGTAAAATTACTAATGTAAAATTCATATTAACAATATCTAACTTAAATTTAAAATTTATATTTATCTAATTTTAATTTATAAAATACTAATTCAATTTTGAAGTTTAAATGTTAATTCATATTCAATATAGTCTAAATTCAAATTTTTTTAATTTTTTAATTTCAATTATAATCTATTCAAACTTTATTAAAATAAAAATAATAAAATTTAAATTCCAATTCAACTCAAAATCTAAAATAGATACAATAATAATCTATAAATTTAACATATAATTTAACTTATTAAAATATAAACAATAAATATTTTTTAAAAAGTTAACCTCTAATGAGAATTATTTGCTTAAAACTTAAGAGAAAAAGTAGAGGATAAAATGTCAAAAGATCAAATAGAGGGTAAACCAAAAAAATAATAATAATAAATGGTTGAATTTAAAAAAAAAAAAAGAATGGGAGAAAATGCGAAAGAATTCACAACAAACCTTGGGTTGTGGGGAGATTGCTCCCAGGCTATTGTGCGGGCGGGGGGGGGGGGGGGGGGGGGGGGGGGGAGAATGAAAAAAAAGAAAAGTTTTGGGTTTTTTTTTTTTGTAAATGGAGACCAAACACTCGCAGTACTTCTTTTTTTTAAAAAAAAAAAACACTTTAGTGGAGACGTCGTTCCACTTTTTTTTAAAAAATAGAAAAAAGAAAGAAAATTCTGTGGGATTTTCTCTTCTTCTCCAACGAAAGGCCAATAAAAGCTGCAAATTCTGGCTGCCCCGAGAGGGTTTAAAACCTTGCTGGAAAAAATTATGCCTAGTACTAAAGGAAAATTGGGGGTTTGGGGGGGTCTTCAGACTCCTCTGGACCCCCCTAGCTTCGCCCCTGATGGTAGGCCAACAATTGGGCGAATTTGTGGATACTTATATTTCAAAGGATACGCAAAAAGTGATAATTATATCGCTTTTTATTCTTTATGATTTTATTTGATGATATAACACATTAATTTTTGAGCGATGAGTAAGGGGTAGATCATTTTTTTGAGATTTTTCTCGACAAAACTGTTGCCTTACCGCTTGGCCATACCCCATTTAGATTTTTATTCAACGCTAATTAAAAAGGCTAATATTTGGATTTTGGGAAGAACCAACTAATTCTGGGTTCAATGTCAATACTTATTTGATTCGAAACATACGAGTAATTCTCTCGTTTCGAAACTATATTTGTATTCTTAAAAATGGGCCGACAATATTGTGGCGGTGTTTCCTTGTTTTGTGATATTTGATCAGTCATTAGGTTTAGACATTCCTTCAGTGCTTCTTAATCCTTTAAAAATGGTAGAGCCGAACATGCCCTTTCTTTCAGAGAGGAGATAAATGAAAACAAAAAAGGGAGGGGGAGGTCTTATTTTTACGAGGGAGAGGTGAAATACAATCAACTTGAATTCGGGACTGCTATTTGAAGTCTTAGTGAAACAATGACAATCTTATTAAAATCGGGTAATTTACAACCAATTCATTTTAAATATACAATAATCATATTTCGACCTAGCCCAATGAGTACCGACAAATTCAAGGGAAATTATTCAATTATAGGACAGAAGACATAAGATATACGACCTAGCCCAAAGAGTACTAAACCCTATATTGCGTACCGGAGCCCGCTAATGAAAACAAGTAACATATTCAAAGTGGTAAAGAATTTTAATCTATTGAATATGTTATGAGAAAGTAATAACCACAGACTTAAGGGACTTGTTTCGATAAAAACTAATGGTTGATTTGGTAAAAGAAAATTAGTTTAATACCTGTAACTACACCATTATAATGATTGGACCACTATAATTTCTTGCCTTGAAATTGATTATGACTCAAATAATACAATGAAAAATATTTTACTTCTTCTATTAATTTCCAATCAGAATGAAGTATTCAAATCCAACCAAAAAAAAATTTAAAGGTAAATAATTAAGGACTTACATTACAAATAAAGACTCATTGTTCGTGATAGTTAAACAAATCAAGGACTTAAGTGCAAATAAAAAAGCCCACGACTTTCCTTCTGCTGCTTCTGTGTATATAATGCTCCATTGCCATTTTGGCAGACGACGTTACTCCACTCCCTCACTCCCTCCGCCGGATGTAGTACGGTAATTCACTACAATTAATCGTAAATTAAAGAGGGAAAAAAGTAATTTCTGAACAAGGAGAAATGGCGCCGTCGTCGAAGGGGAAGGAGAAGGTAATCGACGGCGGCTCGGGCAAGAGGAAGCGCGGCTTCGACGACAAGACTGGCGGTGGGAAGCGCAGGAACCGAGAAATTCTTCAGTTCTTCGAGGATTCCGCTTACGAGGGCGGCGGTGATGAACAGGACGACAGCGACGACTCTTTTTTCGATGATGATGGTAAATTTTCCTTATTTCATAAATAAATAAATTAATTAAAAAGAGATTACGGATTTTCTTGTTAACATTTCTAGTTTTTCCATTTGCATGGTCCTTGTTCGTACTGTACGTGTGGGATTAAGGGTTTTTGTTTTGGAAGCTGGCGTTTCGGGATTCTGTATTTGTTTTGATTGGGCTTGCTTTTAGGGCTTTGTGATTGGCAATGTTGGTGTTGGTTGAGTTGATAAATGATTAATTTTTGCTTGTTGATCTGTTTTGGGGTTTAGTCCGTTATCTTCCTTTCTTTTCCTCTGCCCCTTTCTTCGGATTGAGTTGAGAAATGATTAATTGTTGCTTGTTGATGTGTTTTGGGGTTTAGGCCGTTATCTTCCTTTCTTTTCCTTTCCCCCTTTCTTTCTTTTGTTGACGAGATTTTGGGGTTCAGAATTCCAAAAGGAATCATTCAACATGTTTGTAGTTGGAAATTGTTAATTAATATTGTATTTTTTTTTAGTTTCATCAGTCGGCTTTTCTGCTAATGTGTTGGAAAAAGGTGACGGGCCATCTGCAGAGAATTAGAAATGCATATGCTGTTCATATATGTGTGTGTGTGGGGGGTGGTGGCGGTGGCGTGGCCTTTCATTCTTCTCATTTCCTTCTTTAGTGTTCAATTAATGCCTTCCGGAGGGGTCATTTTGTTTGTGCGATTTTTGTTTCACCGTGACAGCCATTTTTATCATGATTATCTGCTCCATCTCGTTCGGGTATTCGTAGATGTCCTCGCTAAATGATGTTATGAATTTTGTTCCTCGCATATAAATTTCCTTTTTTCCTGAAGCAGATTTCCTGGAAGATGAACTTGACACTGGATTTAACTTCGAGAAGGAACCTAGCAGAGTCCCATTCATGCGCACTGTCAAAGAGGAAGCACTAACAGAAGAAGATCTTGACAAGCTATACGAAGAGCGATACAAACCAGGCACTAATTTTGTTACATTTGAAGAGGATAATTATGAGAGCAAACAGTCAAAGGTTTCTGAGGAATGCTGGCCATCTGTTAAGGAACCCATTGTCTGGAAAGTCAAATGCATGGTACGTTGTTTTTGAATTCTGAATGTATTTGTCATTTTGAGCTTTTTTCCTTTTCACTATTATTGAGTTCCTTTTTTTGTACATTATATATTCCTACTGAGGAGTTTTTGGTTTTCAGGTTGGGCGTGAAAGGCATTCTGCCTTCTGCCTTATGCAAAAATATGTGGATTTGAACTACCTTGGCAATAAGCTTCAGATAATTTCCGCATTTTCGATTGACCACATTAAGGGTTTCATTTATATTGAAGCTTATAAGCAGCAGGACATTTATGAGGTTTTCATCTACTTGCCTTTTATCTTTCATGTCACTACATTTGAGTTGTGGAGGCAATTCAGATAACCTTCTGTATTGTAATGGTACACATTATGAGATATCTACATAGTTTGCTTAATTGGGACCTTATTTAACTATTGATGTAGGCTTGCATTGGGCTGTCTAACATATATTCAAGTCGAGTGACACCTGTATCAAAGGATGATGTTTCTCATCTATTTATGATTCGGAGCATGGGTACTAACATTTCAGAGGGGATGTGGGCACGTGTGAAGAGTGGAAAATACAAAGGGGATCTAGCACAGGTATGACTTTGCACTGTTGAAAGAGTCAATCTTTGGCCTTCTTGTTTTTTTACTTTATAATTGCTTCTATTTTTCCTTTCTTCTGTTTCATCATCTTCTTGTTTTTGGATTACTGTTCATGTTAATGTAATTTATTGGGTTTCTAGAACTTCTTATGGTTTTGGCTATGTTCTTGTAGGTTGCAGCTGTAAATAATGCAAGTAAGAAAGTGACAGTGAAGCTGGTTCCAAGGATAGACTTGAAAGCACTGGCTGAAAAAATTGTATGTAGCATTTCTTCTTCCTATAGTGCCTATTGGGTGATAACTTTCTTAACCCTTTTTCCCCCATTGGAATTAGTATGGATCTATGTATAAGGAACTGGAATTTCCTGAATTTAGAGAGATGGGAGTATTGTGAGAGGGAGTTAACTGAGCAAATTTGGCAACAAGAACTGGCTGGTTTTTAATGAAAATTTAGTTTTGTGGCTATTTGGGAAAAAAGGATTTTTGCTAATTATTCAACACTGTCATTTCCAAGGAAATGTCATTTGTAACCTGTGGCTTTTGTACTTTTTGGCTCCAGACTTTTGAATTCTTTGTTCTCCTGTTATTTCTCAATCTGATTTTGTCCAGACATAATTTATCTTTTCCCAGTTCTTGTTGAATAAACAGTTACTAAGAGTTTCTTTAAGCTTCCTTGAGCAGTAGTGCTAGGAGGTCATACTTATTGTCTATTTCTTAATCTACCTTGCAACTATTCTTCCTTATTACACTTTTACTTGAGCTTCATTACTACTAAGATATGGTTTTTTGGATGCATGATCTTTATTTGTTCTTAGTTTTCCTAGTACTTGCAACCAAAACAATAATAGATATAGTTATGAGGCACCTTTATCGCATGTGATTCTCAAGATAGTATGGGGTAGATGCTTGAATATTTGTTTTGGTTAGTAGGCAATAAACATAAGAATTACATAATGGGCGATCCAGCTCTTGTTTTGTCCATTTCTTTGTGTTTGCAATTTTCTCGTTATTCTCATTTTCAATAAATGCAAGGTATCAGGTTTTCAATCCTTTATCTAGTTTTGTGCTTATTCTTTTATTTTGGATGGTTCCATTAGCTGTCTTACATGCTCTTCTGTCCGATTTTTTCTGCTTCTGTTCAATTGAATCAATTGCACCGAGCCTTTGTGTATACAAGTGTGCATGGTTTTGAGTGTGGGAATATCTCATTCTTTGCCTTTCACCTTCAAAACAGAAAATTTTAGTACTTGTTTGTACAGTTACTTGTGAATGAGAGGTTTGAAAATGCAGGCTTAGTAATTGTTTCCCTTAATAACATGCATTCTCTTCATGACTACAGGGCAGAGGCACTCCTGCCAACAGAGCTGTTACTCCAACTCCTAGACTTATAAGCTCTAGTGAACTTGAGTAAGTTGGGCTGTCTTATTCTTTATTTCCTGTTTGTCTTGTAGAAGATTTTGTTGTACCGACATTGCTTTTGTTGCATCTCTAAAGAGAGTTCCGGCCTCTAATTCAATTTCGACGGGACCGTGACACTGGCAAATTATTTGAGGTTCTTGATGGGATGATGCTGAAGGACGGTTATGTGTATAAGAAAGTATCTTATGATTCTTTGAGTTTTTGGGGTGCAACTCCCACAGATGATGAGCTTCTTAAGTTTGAGCCTTCAAAGAATGATGAATGCAAGGACTTAGAGTGGCTATCTCAGCTTTATGGCGAACAAAAGAAAAAACGCCCTGTAATTTATGGTAAAGGCGGTGGAAAAGGAGATGGCTCTTCAAGCTCAACTGCAGACAGTAATTTTGAAGTCAATGATCTAGTATTTTTTGGGTAAGTGGTCCAAACCCCCCCCCCCCCCCCCCTCTCCTACTCTCTGCCCCACTCTTTTCTAGGTAGGATTTTGAATTAGCCTCTTCCCTTATGATTCTGTGACTTATCATTGTTTCCATTGCAGGCGAAAGGACTTTGGGGTTATCATTGGCTCTGAGAAGGATGGAATCTTCAAGGTATATTTCTTGTTTTTATGTGATCCCTTTGTTGGCTACTTACTCAGTGTGTTTTGTTTCAGATCATTAAGTCAGGCTCAGAAGCACCAGTGGTTGTCTCTCTTCGTGGACGTGATTTAAGGAATGCATCATTTGATAAGAAGCTATTTACTGCTCTGGACAAGCAATCAAAGAAGATATCAATCAATGACACAGTCAGAGTTGTAGAGGGTCCCTTAAAGGTATATCAGATATTTTGGATCACGGAGCTTCAAATATTCTATGTGAGTTCTGTTGATTGTTTTGCTTAATTGTTCTTTAAACAGGATAGAGAAGGTACTGTGAAGAGAATTTACAGAGGGATTGTCTTTCTGTACAATGAAACTGTGGAGGAGAATAGCAGTTACTTCTGCATTAAGGCTCAAATCTGTGAGAAAGTTGAAGGTGCTGTGGAAGCACATAATGAGAAGGTATGTCTTGCCTTTCACCTTCAAAACAGAGCAATTAACAAAGATGTAATACATAGGATTCAGACAGTGTGAGGAATAAATGGAGAGGTGCGCCATCTATACTTTGTGACTGTAAAGTTCAGCAGAAACTAAAAGGAAAATTTTATAAAACAGCTATAAGATCGTTGATGCTTTGGGTTCTGAGTGACGGTTTACGAAATATGAACATGAACAAAAATTGCGGGAAGTAGAAATGAGAGTGTTGAGATTTATGTGTGGCATACTAGGTAAGACCAAATAAGTAATGCATGGATTATAATGGAAGTAGAAGTAGCTCCAATAGATGAATAAAACGTGAGAAACACGCTTAAGATGGTTTGGACATGTACATAAGAGACACCTAGATGACCCAGTAAGACGGGTAGAAAATAAAGAAGCATTGATTAATATTAAAAGGTGGTAAAGGAAGGCCTAAAAAGAATTGGAAAACAACTTTAAAACATGACATGTTATATTTAAGTAGAAATGAATCAATGTGTCTCAACCTTACACAATGGCGAGATATGATCCATATAGCCAATTCCACATAGTGGGACATAGGCTTAGTTGTTGTATCATATATTATCCTTCATCTGCACCTCACCCTGCTATCTCCCAGTCCAACTTGGAAAAGAAAAACTATTGGCGGAGTGAATAGGAATTGCAATTCCCTGATGCTGGTCTTGTTTGTATTGGAGTATATTTTATACATTCCTCGTATATATGGGAACTTGATGTATTTTTATCTTTCTGTTGCACCTGGTATGTATTCAGGATGGTGAACCAGGCCCCTCAGGTTTTGGAGATTTTCCCTCTTCTCCTAGATCCCCTCTATCACCTAAGCAGTCTGATCAAGGAAGGGATGGTATCCGAAACTGTATGTTGCAAAATTCTGCTATCTTTCATTCATTTTGAATGACCACATTTCTAAGGCTTGAATTGTGTGTGCGTGTGTTTTTTTATGTAGTCAAGAGAGAAGATGATGCCATGTTCTCAGTTGGACAGTTGCTGAGGATTCGTGTTGGCCCTTTGAAGGGATTCCTCTGTCGTGTATTGGCCATACGACGTACTGATGTCACTGTGAAGGTTGATTCTAAGCATAAAGTTCTCACAGGTTGGCTGGATAATTTGGTCTTTTCTTCATGTCATAAAGTTCTCACTTTCTCATTGTAAGCTTGATTCTAAGGCTTGAATTGCGTTCTATTGTAGTTAAATGTGAGCATCTCTCAGAAGTTCGTGCAAAAAGTTCTGGAATTTCTTTTGGGTAATATTTCATAGACATGAGTTATGATTGAAATGTCTTCAAGCTATCTCTCTGTGTGGTTTTGTAATGCCTGTATATGTTGCAACAGGGAGGACTCCAAACCATTTGAACTGCTCGGAACACAAGATGGGTCATCAGGTTTCATCCAATACTCTTATTTTAGCTTTTTGGAATACTGTGTTTGAGTTTAATTATCCACTTTATCAATGGAGAGTAAGCTCTCCTTGGCACTGCTTCCCTTCTCCCTTCCACCTTCCTCCCCACTCTCCCGATATTACTCTTGAGGTTTTTGTTAATAAGAAAAGGCACTAGGTAGTTGGCTGATTTTGTATTTTAATCTGATAAGTATGGAATCCAAATTGATCTATAGAAGCCAGACATTCAAGCTTCTAATGTATAGAAACAAGACAATGAAGTTTATTTTCTATCAGTGTAATAGTAATCTATGATAAGCCCTTTAGAAGTTTTTGAAGGAAAGGATAAAAGACAGAGACCTATACAAAACATGCGTGCACTCTCTTTAAGAAGACTCAGTTTAGATTTCATGATACCAATGCAAAGAACAATTCAAGTAGGCAACATGGTGTGAAAATGAATATATGATGCACAACCAACTCTTTATTCAGTAGAACTTTTCAAGAGTCGATTCTTTGTTGTCCAAATTCACACAGGATGATTTGATGCTCATATTAGCTGTTGTTTTGTTTAGTTACTCTGGTTTCGTGATCTGTGCAACTATTACTTCCTTTTTTTCTTTTCAGTCAGTTGTGTAACAGGGTATGCATTAAATGCATACTATTACCCTTACTTGGTTCTTTTTTCCATGCCCTCTGTAACTATGTTTTTCTATATCTGCCAGTACTTGAATCTCAAAAATTTTCTCAAACCTGGTGTGGTAGATTTCTGTCACTTCTAGTTTTCTTTGCATACACGACAGGTTTTACATAGGGACACTCTTTTCTTGCATTCATTTTCCCCCCTCTTATTTCTTATTTTTTGAAAGAAAATGTCATATGTTGTTTTGTGTGCTCATTTAAGACTGGATGGATGGAGCATCAAAAGCAGCAGAAGGTGGAAGTTGGAATGCACAAGGGTTATCTACTGAAAGGTCATTGTCCTAGATCTTTATCATTATTTGTTATGCTTATGGAATATCCATCTCGCACATGTATGTGGCTGCTTTTTTGACAAACTTTAATGGGAGATTGTCTCTCAAGAGACTGCTGGTATTATGTATAGATGCAAGAATTTACATTCTGATCTGTTAAAAATAAGGGATTTCTATGTGCTCCACCCCCCCCCCCCCCCCCCCCCCCCCCCCCACTTTCTGCTTCAGTCACTGACTGGGAAAATGAACTTTTTAGGATCAGCTTTCTTTGTTGTCACAGCATCGTATACTGTTGGGCAACCTATTATTTAGATTCTTATCTGAAAATTTTAACCCCTGGTATGAACTTATGATATTTTCAAGTAATGTTTCTAGTTGAATTTGTCATTTTGAATTGTATACGGTGCTTTTGGCTTGGGTAAAGAGTCAATATACTTGCAACCGTGTGATGTTAAAACACCTATTCCAAAATATTTGAAATGATTTGCCAGATTAGAGAAAGGTTGATTCTACTGATGTTTGTGGCCCCATAAGTATTGTCTTCTTTATAATATAAAGAGAAAGGCAGTTTGGCACATATAACCTCCTGCATGAGTGGGATCCAGGGAAGGGTCAGCTGTTACGGCCTAATGTATGCAGCGTTGTAATATTTAAATTCCCAATTGTCTTAGAAATGTGAATGTTGATTGCTATTTGCTTGGTATATTCAATTCCCCTGTTACTGAGTTTTTCTGTCTCGGAAAACAATTAAATTTCACTTTGACAACCTTAATTTCGCTTTTGTCACTTTCATTTCACTTTCCCAAAGAGTAAGATAATGTGATATTTTTTGTCCCATGTTACTGATTTAATGATATGTTGTTGCTTAACATGATTCAGGAGCTCCTGGCCTGCTTTTCCTGCATCGAACTCCTCGGTTAGCATGTGTTTTTGTTTTTGCCCCTTCTGCTCTCCACTTTGTTACAAAGAACTTTTTCAGAGATTACTTCTTCTTGCAGTTTCAACCAGAATCAGATCCTCTTAAAGCTGCGGAAGATGAGGCTAACAAAGGTGTGCTTAGAGTTTCTATTGTATGCAGTTGATTTAACCAGACAAAGAAATTGCTCATGTGATTGTACGATGATGCAGGTTCTTCCTGGGAGATTAAAACTACTTCGAGTCAGGGTACTTCATGGGGTACAGCTGCAGCGGGGGTTGATAAAATGGGTGCTTGGAATGACAAAAAAACTTCCAATGGGGGTTCGTCCTTGGGTTGGGGTCAAAGCAGTAAAATGGATTCAGAGGCTGATAAAGCCGGTTCCTGGAACACCAAGAAAACATCAGATGGAGGTTCTTCCTCAGGTTGGGGTCAAAGCAATAAGACCAATGTGGAGGTTGATAAAGTGGGTGCTTGGAATGACAAAAAAACTTCAGATGGAGGTTCGTCCTTGGGTTGGGGTCAAAGCAGTAAGATGGATTTGGAGGGTGATAAAGCGGGTGCCTGGAACAAGAAAACATCAGGTGGGGGTTCTTCCTCAGGTTGGGATCGAGGCAATAAAACTGATGCGGAGGTTGATAAAAGGGATGATTGGGATGTCAAGAAAACTTCAGATGGAGGTTCATCCTTGGGTTGGGGTCAAAGCAGCAAGATGGATTCCAAGGTTGATGAAGTTTGTGCTTGGAACAAGAAAACTGCAGATGGGGGTTCTTCCTCAGGTTGGGGTCAAAGCAGTAAGATTGATGCGGAGGTTGATAAAATGGGTGCTTGGAATGACCAAAAAACTTCAGATGGAGGTTCGTCCTTGGGATGGGGTCAAAGCAGTAAGATGGATTTGGAGGCTGATAAAGCGGGTGCCTGGAACAAGAAAACCTCAGATGGGGGTTCTTCCTCAGGTTGGGGTCAAAGCAAGTGGGGTGAAGCAGCAGTCGATGCTGGTGCAAATGAGAATTCTTGGGGTAGTAAGAACAATTGGAAGTCGGACAATCATTTTGGTAGCAGTGCAGGGCAAACAGACTCTTTAGATGACAGGGGAGCAGGTGGAAATTGGAGGGGAGGTCGAGGTGGAAGAGGGAGGGGAGCAGGTGAAAGAGGTGGTTTTAGGGGCAGAGGACGTTCAGAGCGTGGTGGATTTGGAGGCCGAGGTAGTTCAGAGCGTGGTGGATTTGGGGGCCGAGGTAGTTCAGAGCATGGTGGCTTTGGGGGCAGAGGTGGAGATATCCAGTCATCAGGGTCAGGTTGGGGTCAAAGCGATAAGACTGATGTGGATGTTGATAAAAAGGGTGCTTGGAATGACAAAAATACTTCAGATGGAGGTTCGTCCTTGGGTTGGGGTCAAAGCAGTAAGATGGATTCAGAGGTTGATAAAGCCGGTTCCTGGAACACCAAGAAAACATCAGATGGAGGTTCTTCCTCAGGTTGGGGTCAAAGCAATAAGACCAATGTGGAGGTTGATAAAGTGGGTGCTTGGAATGACAAAAAAACTTCAGATGGAGGTTCGTCCTTGGGTTGGGGTCAAAGCAGTAAGAAGGATTCGGAGGGTGATAAAGCGGGTGCCTGGAACAAGAAATCATCAGATGGGAGTTCTTCCTCAGGTTGGGGTCAAAGCAATATTGATGCGGAGGTTAATAAAATGGATGCTTGGAATGTCAAAAAAACTTCAGATGGAGGTTCGTCCTTGGGTTGGGGTCAAAGCAGCAAGATGGATTCGGAGGTTGATAAAGCCGGTGCCTGGAACAGCAAGAAAGCCTCAGATGGGGGTTCTTCCTCGGGTTGGGGTCAAAGCAATAGGACTGATGCGGAGGTTGATAAAGCCGGTGCCTGGAACAGCAAGAAAGCCTCAGATGGGGGTTCTTCCTCGGGTTGGGGTCAAAGCAATAGAACTGATGCGGAGGTTGATAAAGCCGGTGCCTGGAACAGCAAGAAAGCCTCAGATGGGGGTTCTTCCTCAGGTTGGGGTCAAAACAATAAGTCTGATGCGGAGGTTGATAAAGCCGGAGCCTGGAACAGCAAGAAAACCTCAGATGGGGGTTCTTCCTCAGGTTGGGGTCAAAGCAAGTGGAGTGGAGCAGCTGATACTGGTGGAAATGAGAATTCTTGGAGTAGTAAGAACAGTTGGAAGTCGGACAATAATTTTGGTAGCAGTGCAGAGCAAACTGACTCTTTAGATGACAGTGGAGCAGGTGGAAATTGGAGGGGAGGCCGAGGTGGAAGATGGAGGGGAGCAGGTGAAAGAGGTGGTTTTAGGGGCAGAGGAGGTTCAGAGCGTGGTGGATTTGGGGGCAGAGGTGGGTCTGATGGAGGAAGAGGTAGATCAGATTGGAGAGGAGGTAGAGGAGGGTCTGATCGAAGTGATTTTGGAGGAAGAGGTAGATCGGACTGGAGAGGAGGCTTTGGTGGTGGAGGTGGATCAGACAGAGGAGACTTTGGTGGTAGAGGGGGGTCTGATAGGGAAGGGTTTAGCAGTAGAGGTGGTTTTGGAGGACGAGGACGTGGAAGGAGGGATGACTGGAACAAAAATGATTCTGGTGAAGAAAATCCACGCCACAGCTGGGGCAACACTTCAAATAAGGATGGGAGCTGGACTAGTAACAACAGCGGAGGAAATTGGAGTAGTGGGAATTCTGGATGGACTGCTTCAGAAGGGGCTGCTGCAGGTGGAAATCAAAGCAGCTGGAAAGATAAAGATATTTCTAGCAGTGAGAAGCAGGACAGCTGGAAAAATTGGTCAAGTAATTCGTCTCAAGGTGATAAGAACCACTTGCAAGGTGGTGTTTCAGATTGGAAAAACTCAAAAGAGCCTGCTGAAGGAGGAGACATTGAAAAAGCTGGTGGCTGGAGCAGTGGACAGAGTAAAGATATTTCTAGGAGTGACGGTAACAGTGGTGGCTGGAATAGCAAAGAAAGCAATTGGAAAATGTCTAATTCTTCTGGTGTTGCTGCATCATCTGGGTGGAACCAACCAGGTGGTGGTTCAGGTGCTGGGAGTACTGCTGATGCTTGGGATAAAGGAGCTTCTAGCTCGTGGGGTCAGAAAAATGATGAAAAGGGGAAAGGAGGGTGGTGATGGAACTAAAATGGTAAGTGCCTTCCAATATATTTTTTTTCACTCATTTTGTTCCCGTCGTTAGTTATTACTGTAGAGTGCCAGTCTATTACCAAACTTCCCGTTTTAGTTTTCTCGTAGAGCATGACCTGTTGGTGATGCAATTGATTAATAAAAAGGTGGTTAACTGAAGTTCAGTTGATCCATCCAAACATTGGAACCTTTGATAATATGGGATAGCCAATTATGTCTTCAGTGAATGATATGTGTAATTCACACGGTTGGATTCTTCAATGTTAGTACTAGTTAGACTTTGACGTCAACTGAGATTTATTAATGCGCTACTCTCCTTGGCATATATGAAAAAATCAGGAACATGAACCTTAATTAGGCAAATAGTATGGAGGCATATCATAATTGGTTACTTATTGTTTGGTACCCTTTTTGGTTGGAGTATGAGTAGTTAGTTTGCACATCTTAAGAAGATCCGAACTCCTTAAATGGCATGCCTGTGGATGTGATTGGTTCCTACCATAAATAAATTGCAAGGCCTTGGTCTGCGATTTCTGAATAATGTATGTTTTTAAGTAGTGGTCCAATTCTCTACTGGTAGTCTTTGTGAAGTTGCAGTTCTTAGGGCAAGTAATGATAGATAGCACAGCTTAAAAGTGGAATGTAATCATATTTCCTCTGTTCCAGGTGAACAGGTGTAGATGCTGAAAAGAGCTCGCGGTTCAGAGAATGGATGGTCGGTCAGTTTTGTTTCACTGCAAATCTTGTAGCTTGTGGGATTTGGGGAGATCCAAAACTGTTGATTCACCTCGTGTGTTTTAAGGTGGTGGAGTCTTTTGACTCTTTGGATATTTTGCTTTCTCCCTAAAATGACTTGGTCGTCTCTGTAGCTGTAAATATATGTATGCTCTCTGGCCTCCTCCAGCGTTGGATTTTATGCACATTTTGATCATCTCTTTGGGGGCAAGATGTGTTTCTTGCAGTTGCATGGGCTTTGAAATCAACAAACTTTTGTCGTTTCCAAACCGTCCCAGTAAATGTTCTTCATTTGGTATTTTTTTAAGTACTCACAGGCTGATAAGTATTACTGTTTAGAGCTATACACTGTGACAGTGACCCGGAAATATATTTCAGGACCGAGAAATACAATGATGAATTCAAAAACGAAATAGTTGTAAGAATTACCGTAATGGATAACTTACCCTCCTTGATGGATCCTCTTTCAAAATAATTTGTCACAATATGTTTTTCCTCTAAAAGAGTTTAATTTATAAAATGTATAATTTTTCTTATCGTAGTTTTAAATTAATTGTGAACACATATTTATATTATAAATGATACAGAATGTGAAAAAGAAAGAAATAAATAGGAAGGAGAGAATGCTTTTTTTTTTTTTTTTAATTTATAATTTTTATTCTAATAAATCATAATAATTCAGTAATTGACACTAGTTTTGTTTTGTTTTGTTTGTTTGTTTTTTCTTTTCTTTTTGGGATACAATTGACACTAGTATTGTTATGCAAAAAGTATTAGAAAAGGCATCTTTTGTGAGGCCTTTATCATTGAAATGGAAGAATTAATGGTCCTAGAATTGATAGTTGATGAATCAAAATGATCACTTATATTGTAAACAAAAGACAAATTTGTTATAAAGCAAAATAAAGGTAACTCGGTAAAATTACAATTACTTTCTCAAAATTTTTGATATTTACAATTATCTCTTAATTTGTTTAATGTTTTTTTTCTAAGAGAATAAATAGGCCCATAATATTTTGGTTCGCAAAAATAAAGTTAAGTCATTTACATCAAACAAAAATATCATAAATAAAAGGACCAACAATCGAGCAGGAAAAAAATAAAATAAAATCCCCACTTCCGACCAACATGACTTGTTCAAACAACAATAAACCTATCAAAAACTAACATTAAAAAAAGGGAAAAAAAAAAAAACTTGGTATTAAGTGTTAATGAGATTATAAGCTCACATCGCAATCGCACCAAAAGAAAGTCGAAGTTATCTCAACTCATCTCAAGCTTTCTACTTTTTTCCTCCACTTTAAACACTTTAAAATCCAATCCCATATATTATCTATTTTATTTATTTATTTTTAATTTTTAAGGAAGGAAGAGAACTGACAAGAACAGAAAGACTGACATAATCCCATTTATTTTTGGGTTTTTCCTTGGACCATAAGAAATCAAGATTTTGCCCTACTCTTACTGGAACTGAAAAAATTGAAAGCCAATGAAATGAATGCTTTTTAATCCTATTTTTGGGTCACCAATGGCTAATCTTCTGATTTTCCCAAACGAGAGTAAAGAAAGAAAAAAAGCTCTGAAGATAAAAGAAAGGGTCTATCTTGAATCCAAACTCCAAATCCGAAAATAATTTTTAGTTTTGGGATTGAAGAGAAAAAAGCATATGCAATTGTGAAAAATCTAGAAAAAGTAGGCAAAAAAAAAAAAAAGAACGCATTTGCGTTGTGTAGGCGCGCATACAGATGGTTTGGGGCATTCCATCTCATACCGTTCTCTCCTTCCTTTTCGGATCTATCATCTTCTCAATCTGATTACGACTTCCTCAGCCCTCTTTGCCCTCCCCACTTCATCTTTCGCTCTCTCTTACACCCACTTCTGTCCACTGTGGAGATTTCTGGGATGCATTGTGATCGACGGAAATGGTAAAGGTATCTGGGATTTTGATGGCTTCTTTTTTCAGGGTTTCAGTTTGTTTGGATTGGTTGATTGATTGATTGCCCAGCTTAGCTTCTCTTCTTCTTGTAAAGGGGAGGACGATTTTTAATTGAACCCCTTTTAAGGTATTTCTCACTCGACCCTTTTCTTTCTGGATGTTTATTGAATTGGCGTATTGAAAAACCTGCTGGTGAGCGTAATATTTGCAGACCCTTCTTATAATTTTATCCAAATAGATTCTTTTTGATGAAAGGATTTTGATTGTGTTGTTTTTGTTTGTTTGAATTTGACGTTGGTTATGCCTGTTTTTAATTGTTATTGAAGAAAAGGGTCGTTAGAATTTCATTATTATTTGTAACATCTTTTAGGCTTTGGGGAGCTAGCTACATTTGGTATGGTGAAGAAGCTTTAGGGAAGGAAGGGATTGTCGTTCTAGGATCAGTTAGGAGGAGGTTTGAATTATGTTCAATAAAATTAGAAAAAGAGGGCATCGAAAGTCCTCTAAATCGGATGGTGCTGCTGAGACTCCATTACCAGCCACCAATGCAACGCCCAACCCTGATGTCACTGTTAATCATGCTTCTATTCCTGCGGCCGCGCACTCACAGCCTTTGTCCCTAGCCGGCCTTAGGCACAACGTTGGAGGCGTTGAAGTGGTACCTTTGCTGAAAGAAGTTCAACTGTCGGATAGGCATGCTTTGTTTATAAAAAAGCTCCAAATATGTTGCAATGCCTTTGACTATAATGATACTTTAAGGAATGCCCGCGAAAAGGAGATCAAGAGGCAAACCCTCTCAGAGCTTGTGGATATTGTGCAATCAGGGTCTTGTAAAATGAATGAAATCATGCAGGAAGGGTTGATTAAGATGATATCCATTAATATTTTCCGATGTTTGCCTCCAAATGAGAGGGGTGATGGTGGTGAGCCAGATGAAGATGACATGTTCTTGGAACCATCATGGCCTCACTTGCAAATTGTGTATGAGTTACTCCTGAGATACATAGTATCACCTGATATGGACACCAAGGTCGCCAAGCGTTATCTTGATCATTCTTTTGTGTTGAAGTTACTTGAATTGTTTGATTCCGAGGACCCCAGGGAACGTGAATACTTGAAAACTATTCTCCACCGTATTTATGGGAAATTTATGGTCCATCGCCCTTTTATAAGGAAGGCCATAAATGATGTCTTTTATCGGTTTATCTTTGAAACAGAGAGGCACAACGGGATTTGTGAGTTGTTGGAGATTTTAGGAAGCATTATAAATGGATTTGCACTACCAATGAAAGAAGAGCATAAACTGTTCCTCGTTCGGGCACTAATTCCATTGCACAAAACCAAGAATGTTGCTTCCTATCACCAACAGTTATCCTATTGTATCACGCAATTTGTGGAAAAGGATTACAGGTTGGCGGATACTGTCATTAGGGGACTGCTGAAGTACTGGCCTGTAACCAACATGGGCAAGGAAGTTCTTTTTCTTGGAGAACTAGAAGAAGTTTTGGAGGGCACGCAGTCTGAAGAATTTCAGCGGTGTATGGTGCCTCTGTTTAGACAAATTGGTCGAAGTATCAATAGCCCGCATTTTCAGGTTTGTATCATGTCTCGTTGGACTGTATGTAGTTTAATTAGTAACAAGCATATCCATTTGGTCTCAATACACACATGATAACTTACCTGCTGTAAAATGTTTTTCAAGAACTAGAATTTGGAATTACATGCCAGTAATATGAGTATCATATGATTTTGTAGGAAAATCATTTGGAAATAGTACTTTGTTAATGATTCAAATTGTTAGCATTGATATACTAGAAACTGTAGCAACGGGCTAATCTTGCATCATATGCATCTTTAAGTTTAGCGATATCTGCAATATCTCAGAGGTAGCAACTTGTTTACTTATATTATGCTTTTAAATTGTAATTTCTGTTGCTTGATGAGGTTGACCATTTGTCATCCTATGTGTTAGTGACGGTTTGATGTTTTGCAGCATATTGTTGGCTACCTCAATCACTTATATGCATTACCTTTCTTTCATGCTTTCTGGTGGGCAGTTTCTCGTGAGTTTTAGTAGTGCACTAGCAGTAATTTTTAAGGGGCAAAATTTTCACATGTAGGGCAATTATAGGTTAACTTGGAAAAGCGCAGGTGATGTAGGCCTTCAGTTTTTATCTTCGACTAGAGAACTTTGACAGAAATGAAGATTGGCTAATTTGGTTTAGTACTACCTAGGTTGGGATTAAACCAATTTGTAGATGTTCCTTTGGTTTCTGTTAGCTTGGCATCTAGTCTCCCCACAAAACCTGGACATGTTTGTTATATGCTAATGAAACAATTTCGGGTGTCTGAATGCCAAAATCTTGAAAGCTGACACTCATCATTCTGTGATCGTGAATCTGATCTTACAATCCTGATAATACTTTCATTTTCGTAACGAATGAATTAAGTGATCTTATCTCCTTTCAGTTTATATACTAGCTCTTCTTTTCTGGAGCAGGAATTAGACCATTTCTATTATCGTTTTCCTCTCTTTAGTTGTCCCATAAGTAGCAGGAAAATGGCACGTTATTGTAAAGATTTTTTCATGCAAAAACACATTGCAGGTTTCAGAACGTGCACTTTTTTGGTGGAACAATGAGCACATAGTGAGCTTGATTGCTGAACACCGTCATACCATCCTGCCTATTATCTTTGAACCCTTGGAAGATAACATACAATATCACTGGAACCAGGCAATCAATGGGCTATCGTCCAATGTTCGTAGAATGTTTCAGGAGATGGATGCTGAGCTCTTTGAAGAGTGCCAAAAGCAATACGAAGAGAAGGTAGCGCGGGCTGGGAAACTTAAGGAGGAACGCGTATTGATTTGGAAGAGACTGGAAGAGGCTGCTGCGAACGGGAGTTAGCGTAGAAAATGCTGTTAGTGTCTGGGGAAGAAGATTTGATATAGAGAAAACTAACAAAGAAATGCTATATTTGTAGATTTCAACTTCAGCACATAATTTGGACAAGAAGATCAAGGCAGCAATCGTCCTCGAGTTCCCGGTATCGGTATAGCCTAAACTCAAGAACAAGTTTTGCTATCTGTCCTTCTGCATTTTTACCATTGTTGTTGGTGGGAAGTTTGGACCAAAGGCTATCCTCTTCCCTCCTTTTTTCCTAATTCTTTTTATAATTTGATTATAGCTTGTGAGGATTTTCTTTTCTTTTTTATAGCTATTTTTGTTCTCTGTGGTTCAATTTTGGTATGACAATCATAAAGTTTGTGGTTGTAGCTTGTTACCACTATATCTTATTCAATGGTTTTATTTTTTCACCTATGCACTCTCTCTTAGCTTTCTGCAAGAATGGACTTAACTGCCTTTTCCATTCTTGCTTCTGCTTACCATTTGCGTTATGGAACCATTCAGTCATTGCATAATAGCTTATGCAATAACCATTGCTTTGGAAATGCATATTAAACCATTGTCCAATTCTTGAATGATTTCGTAATGAGACTGTAGCTTTATCCGATTTATTATCTGAAGATTATATCATTAGTCTGATAATTTGTGGGACGTTTTTGTCAACTTTCTGGGCACAGCAACATCCCACGTTATAAGCTGCAAAATCACATGAAGAAACTGGAGAAAAGAACTGTTTGAAAAACTTATACAAAATTTGCACCAAGGCCCTTAAAAAATTTAAAATTGATGTTTGATCCCAAACCAAATATCCATTTCAGACACTCATACCCTATCCTGTTTTCTCCTTTTTGTACAAATTTCTTCCTCACCACTCACTTTACTTCACTAGAGAAAAAAAGAACATCCCAATAAGTCAACAAAATCCAAAAAGCGGACCACAAGAAAAGGAAAATTCCAATACGACCCCACAATTCAAGAAAATGCCTATTGAATCAATTATATGTACAGAAAGGAATTTTGATGGCGATGCTTCTTTCAGCATGTTCTTCTTTCTTTTTTTTCTTCCTTTCCAATAATGTTAGTATTCTGTCTAGAATTCCTATAGTAATAATTAATAATAATGATGATCATAGTAGAGCATCTTGGTTGTTGGTTAAGAGAAGAATTAAAGTTAACAACAGAAGAGACAAAAAGACGGCTAGGGATGATGTTGGCGGTGGTGGTGGAGCGCTGCTGCCGAATATCATTCCGAAGAGGTCGCCGTCACCACCGCTTCCGCTTCCGGAACCGCTGCTGTAGCCGCCGTAGCCATTTGCACTGTCGGCGGTTGTGGATCCACCTCCATAGGATATGCTAACACTGTTCCTGTACCAGTATCAGTAACCATAACATTAGTGCAAAGAATGCGCGGTATCACAAACTCGGGGTAAAAGTGTAATGTCTTTTCTAACACGAGAGTAACACATGTGTTATGTATTACAGGTGATCTTTTCAGCAAACGATAGGGCACTTTGACAAAAGACATGGTAAAAGCAAACTTGATGAGTAGACACAGAAAAGGTAGCAGAACATGTGTTCAGTGCCTGAAATCAAATCCTAGCTAAACTAGGTATGTCTTCATGCATCTCCAGCAGTTTTTCACTATTTTAATCACCTCTGTCTCTCAGTTCCAGTTTTTATAGTAAATTTATCCGAGCAGAAAACTATAACTTCTAATTTTTTAAGAATATTCTTTTTTGATTTCTCCATATACATAATTTTAAATTCAATTTAATTACTTTTGTACTATTCAAGTTATTTATACAAAAATCTCAACTAATTAATTTATTTTGCAATTTCATCTAATATGATAAATTCATTTAGTTAAAATTAAACGATAATTATATTAATATCACAATAAAAAAATGATAAAATGCAAACTAAATTAAAAGTAGTCCAGACACGCGAAATTTAATAATACTAAAAAAACTTACATAATTAATCGTCTTAAAGTTCGTTTTTCATAATTATATTATGCAAAATTTTAAAATTTTTTTATAATTAAGTAGAGTTGACTATAATTATTTATATTTTAATCACATATGAAATAACAAGTAAATAAATTAAACTCTTAAATTTATAATAATAAAAAAGGTTGTTTTTTAATTAATCAATGGGTTTAAATAATAGATAAAAGTAAATTTGGGGATTAAAGTGTAAATAAAAAAATTAAAAAATAAAAGAAGGGGAGTTGTGAACCGTGGACCTCGGGGAGCTGAGGTCCACTGTTCACACCTCTGCGCAAAACGCAGAGGTCCAGCCCACCTCTCAATTTCCAACTCTCCAGCAGCGGCGTTTGGCCGCTGGAGATGCCCTCATTGTTCCATTAAACAAAAAACAAAAGATGGATGCAACATTTCAACATTTCAACATTTAGGTAGGTTTATAGTATGAATTCATAAGCTTTATGGGTGGGCAACTTGCAAGAAAGATTCCATTTTTGTGGATTGGATGGCTAATAAGCAAAATATTACACTAGTTGGAGGCAGCTCTTTGCTTTGACAGCAAGTATAATAAATTTCATCCCTCGCACTAAAAGTATTTTGCTGGGATAGCTGCTGAGAAAAAGAGTCTTATTTCTAAATACTGAACAGAGTAAAAGGGTAGGTAGGCAACTCACATCTAGTGTTTAGTGATAAGCAATGGAGAAACAAACTACTTTTGTCGTTAGCTAAGTTGATGAATGAAAGCCAAAACTAGTTTTTTCTAATCAAATGTTTTGTATATGGTTGCCTACCTAGGCAATGAAGTATGAGGAAATGGAGCCTACCTAGGTTCTTGCATCTCACAAAACATGACTAAACAATATAGGTAGAGATCAAATGAAATGCTCTATCTATCTGGAACAAAATTTGAATGGCAGAAAAGTTTCAATGAATTACCTATCATATACTAGTTTTAAAACCAGCGAAAAGCGAGATGGGGATGGGGGCTCCATTGGTGTACAATATTGTGAAAACTGCTTCATTTCATTAGAGCATAGAACAGAGGTCTCACACCAACTCCCACCCTCCCTCCCTCACCCAAGGCTATTATTACTTCAATAAAAATGCAACAAACTCACAGCAATCTCAGCCTAATGTGAATATGCAGCGTCCAGTCCAGTCCAGTCCAGTCGTTATCCATGCTAATGACTTGCTTATCCGGACCCATTTCAAGTGCACAGTTTTTCTTTTAATTCAGAACTATTACGCTATATTATTATCTATTATAAGGCAGAGGATGTGGGAGGAAAGAACGAAATTGAGAAGCCGCATAGAGACTTCTAAAAGGAGATAATTAATAGAGATAAAAATTAAACTCCTAACTTTTTGATAACCCTCTATACGTCACTCTATACGTCACAGTTGTTTGAGCACTGGCAACTTTTGACTGACTGTCTATCGTACTGCTTGACCACTTACTCGTTCTTTAGGATAAACTTTTCTTAAATAATTAGTTGAAATATGGGATCAGCAATTGGGCCATATGGGAGGGGAGGGCATCTTTACCAAGTTCGAATCAGTGAGTGGGACCCAATCTCATTGACAAAAAGGGCAGAAAAAGACTATGGAGCCCACAACAAATGGGCTGGAAGGCATGAACTGAAGCAAGAGAACAGAAATCACCCCCTCTGTAGCTTACCTCATCTGGTACCCACCTAGCCCACCCCCACCCACTATATTCCCGTGACTCAGCCTCAGACAGCTCAGCCAGCAGCATTCCAGCTGCTGCTTAGTCAGTTACACTTTCACACAGTCACACTCCAGTTTAGTAAGTTAAGCATTTTTTTCCAGACGCATTCAAAAGGTCTATTTTAATTATATTACTAGACTCTTTTAATAAAATCGAAAAAATATCAATCTTATGTATGGATATGATGACCAGACTTCTTTCTTTTTGCTTTTGCATGCTTCATTTCATTCCCATTGGTTGGCTGTTTTGTTCATCAGCGGAGGCTACAGTCTTGTCATCTTCTTACCATTAATCAATTCTTAAACATTTCATTAAAAATATCTACTTTACTAGTAATAGTAGTATTATTATAATCACCGAACAACGGCTAGGCTAACTACGCCTTTTCACACTCACTCATTAGCAGATTTCTAAGTTGTACTAGTAAATAATGACACACCATTACCGATGTGGATATACCCTTAATTATAGTAAAGCAACAACAAAAAGGACAACAAAAGGCTTATAAGCTCTAATAAATATGGCTAAAAAAGTAAATACAACAACAACAAGGCAATATTCTTGGGCCAGGTAGATCCCATAACCCGTCTCATCACGTGCCCCCTTGTCGCTACGGTAAAGTAACCCAACTGGACTAGGGTTTGATCTTTTTTTAATAAAACAGAAAAAATATTAATTTTTTACGTAAAAAAATTATCTGTTTTCAGTAAAAAGTACTTAGTGGGAAGGCATTTTCGGACTTATTCAATACGGGCATGTGACTAGTCAGCCCCAGGGGCTTCACTTTTGCAGAAAAGTTGCAATTGGTGTTCAGGAAGTGGACGAGAATGCCCTCGACAGTTTCATGAACGACAGGTATTTTCAGTTGTAAAGACTAAAAGAGAGCGTATGAGAGAAAAGCCTATTATATTTAGATATTTATCGGACCATAACCAAAAAGTCAACAATTAAGAAAAAGAAAATATAACTACTTTTTTAATTTTAAAAAATTAGAGGGGGTACCTGGGCCCACCAAAGACACCGGCGTTCATAACCAGCTGCTCAATGAGGGCGGAGGACTTGGGCTCGACGCTGGAGGCCTTCGCGTATTGGGCGCTCAGGCCGTCGCCGGAGGGCACGAAGAATGCTCCGTTCACCAACATATCGCCGTCTGTCCTCCAGTTCCACCCGCTCCACTGCCCCTCGTCGGTGTCCACGCGCTTTGTCACCTGCTCTCCACACACAGACAAAATTCATTTCAGTCACCACGCTCCGACAAAGGGCGTGCATCACACTTACGTCTTTATCTAACTACTGTTGACCGACGCTGATCTAAATTTGGACACACATAATGCAAATAAATGAGAATGGGATCCGAAACCGGTCAATTTCTAAAGCATTTCTGAAATTGAATGGTGAAAATTCCGCAGCTCATCAAAGTCAAAGAGCGTCGGGATCAGAAAGGGAAAATATATAAACAAAACCAACAACATCGCATTCTAATTTGATTCCCAGATGGACCAAAACTCCAAATGTTGCCGCCCCACGTTTATCATTTATTCATTCATTACCCTGTGATGTTGTGAATCTTGGACTTTTCGGTGCAGATTTACATCTCCACTACAACAACAACCAATAAATTAAGCCGCCCGCACGTGCCTTGTTCATATTTTCATCTCAACTCAAAACCAAAAGCCAGTGTAATTCAACATAAGTATACAACAATCTGTTTCAGCTAATCGTTTACTATCTAAATGGTTCCGTAACTAAACATGGTGTACTCCTAAGAATATCCTTATACAGCAATGAGAGATAATGTGAGCGGCGCGTGTTATGAACGCGCCACCACGGCAAAGATTTCTTCAAATCTAACACAGCCAACGTTGAGGGGATTAAACAATTGATTCTCTTTCCAGCTCGACCAAATAATACTAGGACTTAAAACAAAAATTAACTACGTTAAATTAAACATAAAGTAAATGCTTTTACCTCTTTGGCGTCGGGATCGGCCGGCGCGATATACCTGTTGCCCTGGCTGTTAATGGTGGGACTAGCGCTGCCGCCGATGGCATACATCTTCCACTCGGTGAAGTCATTGTTCACGACGTGTATGTACCCTCTCCGGCACCTTGGCATACGTTGGACTAGCCCAACTCCGAAGTGATTGAAGGCAATCGTAACCTAGTTTTCCGACGAAACAAAATTCAATAATTATGAGTAAATTTTGTCATAATCATAAGAATTTCCGAAAATTAACTGAGAATTTTTACCTGCATTCCTGAATCAGGTAGATATCTGTCATCGTGGCCGAGCAACATGACTTCGTTATGATGGCTAAAATAGCTGTTCGAGATGGTAATGGCTGTGGACCCCAGGATGGCGTCGATCAAGCCGTCCGTACAATGCGACAAATCACAGTGATCAATCCAAATGTTCCTCGCTCCGGAGATGGATATCCCGTCACCGTCCGATTTGCCTCTCCACCCTACGTGGGTTGGAGTCGACCTTATGTTAGTGTTCCCCGCCGGCACACAGTCGTAGACGCGGATGTTGTGAATGATCACGTTGCTGACGTACTGCAACGTTATGCACCCGCCGCCGGTGATTTCCACAAGCGCCCCTCGGCCGTCGATGGTTTTGAAGCTGTTCACGATCAGTTCGTACCGGAGCTTGATTTGCATGTTGGCAGCGAAGACTATCCACAGCGGCTCCTCTTGGATTACGGCGTGCCGGAGGGTGCCCGGAGTTGGGTTCACGGGGTCGCGGTCGGAGGAGTCCGTCACCACGTAGATCTGGCCGCCTTTGCCGCCGAGTGCTCCTTGGCCGAACCCAATGGCGCAGTCAGCTAAACGTTGCCGGTCGTTGGCCCAGTTTGGGTCGCATTTCCAACAGTCGTCGATTGGATTTCCGGTGAGGCATTGGGCTTGGGCATCAAGGGCCGTCGACAGGAGTTGTCTTCTTGATACCGATGCATTTACCTTGCTGGGAAATACAACAAATTATGATGAAATTAATGAACTGTGACCTAAAATGTGGGGAAATTTCAAAATGCAGATGACCCCAGGTGAGATATTTCACAAATGAGGGACCAGGGTGATCTTTTCAGCAGAAAGTAAAACCAGAGAATGAACTAATTGCCATATGAGGACATTAATTTGGGCAATGCTTTTGAGACGCAAAATGGCCTAACAAGATGGGCAAACTACATTGTAAAGTTTAACAATTCCAGACATCAAAAAAGTAAGCGACAGAGGAACTACAACTCAAGAATGAAGCCAAAAATCGCCAAAAGGTTCCCAAAATTGTACTGAAATGAGCCAGGCCCAGCTATTAATTTTGAGGATTTAGCAGCAACCAACATTGGGCAAAGCCATTAACACCCAGCTAAATGAATGCTGTTTAAGAGGCAAAATGCATACAAGGAAACAGAGAAAAAAAAGCATTGATGAGCTATAACCCCAGATGGGCATTTAGACCTTTGATTTGCTGTTCATAATGTCGATGCCAGAAAGTTATTATTAATACCTTTGTAGTTCTTGAACAACAGCTTCAGGGTTGGGGTGCTGATGGGGTAGGGCGAGATTGAAGGAGGCTCTGCTAAGAGGACAGAGAAAGGTTAAGAGACAAAGCAAGAGAAGAATGCTGAAGTTAGGAAGCATTCTTGAAGAAGTAGAAAACAGGGAGAAGTTTCTACGTCCTGAGATCCTATTAATGCTTGGATTAAGAGAAATCCTCAAGAATCAAGAAGAAGAAGAAGAAGAAGAAGAGATGTCTTGTTCTTGAATGCACAGTTTAGGAAGCTGCAAAAATTGGGGAAATTTGATGCTCTTTATATAATACTCCCACTAGTATCATATTTAAACACTAATTTAATAATAACATTAAGAGGGAAAGAATCAATAAAAAAAAAAAATCTGCAAAAAATTGTTACTTTGACTGTAGGGTTTTGGAGGGATTTTAGAAGAGTAATTCAGCAAGAAAAGAAGAGATTTTAGGTTTGGCTGCGATGGGGACGGAGGAGAGAGAGGAAGTAGCAGAAAGAGAGAGGAAGAGTTTTTTTTTTCCCCCTCTCTTTACTTCTTCTTCTTTGTTTGCCTCTCTATGAAATTTCACATTCGTATCTTGCTTCTTAATTATTCTTGAGGAAATTCTGGCTTTGGGTTTTTCCTTTTTTCTGTTTTTCCTTTTCCTTGGAGTTAAAAATTTTGTTTATGATAGATTCCATAACTCAGTGACTGATGTAACATTATATGATAAAAATTTTGTTTATGATAAAACGCCTAAATTTTGTCTAAATTATCAAACAAATATTAAAATTTTTGAAAAAGGAGATGGTTAGGAAAGTGAAGAGTGAAAGAACTCAGTGACTGATGTGACATTATATAATTTGAGGCTCTTGACAATTACAATTTTAAATTTTCAATAATATTATTCTATGTGGTCCAAGTCCGTTGCTGTCAGAATTCACTTTGATTTTTAGTGTATGCACTATCGCTGGGCGCTCTTTCAAAAATTATCAAACGAATGATTGCATCTTTCATAACTAAACAAGAGACTACCACCACGATGTTTGATAGGGCTAGAATATGCAATTTTCAATTGCAAATACAAATGGATTATCCCTAAATTGTACCTTGATTGAATAGTTAACTTTTGGTTAAATAATTATATGGATCTTTTAATTTGGGGTGGTTGTCTCTATTTAATTTTTTTAACTTCAAAATGGTCATGAGCCCAAATTTCGATAATATTTGACTTACTTTTACCGAAACATTTACATACATTAATAGATGTAATAAATAAAAATAATAATCTTTAGATGACTAGGTTCACTATAGTTTGAAACAACTCGCATGTTAGTCGAAAATAACTTAAACTGTCATAATTTGGTTTCGGATCATTTTAGAACCAATTTCAAAGGATTAATGAGTAATTAAATCTTAACTTTTTGAAGGAAAAAAAAAAAATTTGTTTGCTAATTTAAGATTGGCCATATTGATAAACTGCAATCCGTTATATCTACATAGATTTTTGTGTCCGGAGACCCTTTTTGTGACTTTTAACATATGATGAAAAAGACGTGTGAGGTTGGATTTGCTAAAACTAAAATCGCTATTCGGTTCGTTATTAGTAGCAAATTCGCATTGGCTTTTCAGTTTCCATCATTATTCCTTTTTAGTTAATAGTTTTATTTCTTTACTTTATTTAGATTCCAAAGAAACACTTATTCTCATTTTTGTATGTAATTCATCTCATGTAAAAAATCTTTCTTTTTTTTTTACAAAAACTGAATTCAATATTAACATCTATTTTTTAATGAGATGAAAAAAAGTATATTTTGTGAATATTCTTTATTTTATATATACACACTTATATCAAAACTAATGGGCATAGTGTATTTTACTTTGGAGGAGAGTTGTGGTAGTGATAAAAGGAAATGTTTTATAACTCCGAAGTAATGGTTCGAACATTGGGGTTGCAAAAGTAAAAAATACAAATAAAATACATTTTATCCATTACATTAGTACTTCCTTCGTCCTATTAAATAAGTCTAATGATACAATTGTCACCAGGTTATAAGGTACAAGTCGAAACATAACTTTTTATATAGGACGGAGTATAAGTATTATTTTAACTCGTCATTAATATCTACCACACATAGGATGAGAGATAATATAAAGGAATATCATGAGTAATCAAAGCATTAATTAAGACTTTTAAATAATTTTTAAGTGTTGTATACAGAGGAGAGAACATATATACCATTTAATCATTTATCACTATTATATTAGTATAAGAATATAATTACGTTAAAATAATCATTCAACTATTGAATTTAGTCGATGTAAACTGTGCCAAATCTAATGATTGAATGATTTTTTAACAGGGTTGTAGTTTTTCCTTAAAAAACTAACTAAAAACCAGCATGAGTTAAGGCTTGTGATAAGGAAATTAAGCAATAATTGGCAATCTTATCACAGTTGAATTAAAGATTAAAGTCATCATTAATAGCATGAAATAAAAGGTTCGAGTTTTGTTTAAAGCAATTTCGATTAATTAATTAGGAGACAAATTAATTATTTCAGTACGTCCAGATTAATATATTCTCTTTGTCCCACTCAAAGAGTCATATTTGTAATACTGTTTCAGTATTACAAACAGGACGCTTTGAGTGGGACGGAGGGAGTAGAATGTTTAGTCTTAAGAAGGAAACAAAAGACAATGATTTTAATATTTTTATTGAGGATTGTTTGGTGTGAATGATACAAGATACTAAACCCCTCCAAGAATACTAATATAGATGCCAAATGCATCCCGCCTCAATTATTGCACCAAAAAAAAAAAAAAAATGGGATGCACTGGATGAAAAACACAGCAATACCTATGATGCAAGGAATGAAAAACCTAGGCCCTTTATTCGCGTGTGCATCTTCAAGCAATCGGGAGAGAAACTAGTCACTTATATTTTTCTGGCCGCATTTGTTGGAGATTTTTCAATAATTAAGTTGAAAGAAGAAAGGAAAAGGAATGAACAGTGTGTGTCTAAAATTCTGTTCGATTCGTACAGCAATTCGGACGAGTTCCAGTAAGCGTCTGGAATTGAAAAGTTCAAGTTTTGGGACTGATGCTTGTCCGATTTTCTGTCCGATTCGGACAGAAAATCAGATGAGGTCCAGTAAGAGTTCCTTCTTCTGAAAAGTTGCATCTCTTGACTAAAATGGTGATTCCGAACTCAATTCTTATCCGAATTCAGTTCCGTTTCTTCCTACCTCTTCGTAAGAGTTGTGGCTATTAAATGGCACCCTTTGGAGTTCTATAAATAGACTCCTTAGGACGGATTTACAGGACACAAAATCATTCTCTTTGTTTAATCTTTCTTGCACTTTTCACTCTTGTTTTAGTTCTGTTTGAGTCAGTGCACACTTACGACAAATATCTTCATCTTATCCCACAAGTATATAAGTTTCGGAACTCTTTGCACACCAAAGGAAACTTATAAAGCCTAAAGGAAAGTGCTTAGCACGATTTGAATAAGCAATTTCCTTTGTTACCTTTTGTAATAGTTTAGTACATTTCTAAATACATATTTGTAGTTTGTATTGTTAGTTATTATTGATGTTTCCGGGTGATTATAAATGCAACAACATTTGTGAATGTTCTATTGATTTGGGCTAATGCATTTGTTGATATCCTGATCGACCCTTGCAAGCTCCAGGAGCTAAATTCAATGACTAAATGGTTTCTCTTACGGGAATTAAAGAATGGTGAAGGGTATCCAAACATTTTTGGGTCAATGCATGTTTCAAAATAGTGCTTTGAACTTGTTTCAAAATAGTGGTTTGAACTTAGAAGTTAGAAAACCTATAGAATCACAATACTCCAAAAGACATCGAACACTCCATGTGGTGATGTCAATTAAAAAAATAGTAAAAATACAACAAAAGACAAAGATGATGAACAAGATCCAATCCTACAAAAGCTTTCATATTTTATCCGTAGGAATTCCTGCCATAACAGTTATTTCATTACATTGAAAAAATTTATTTAGAGTTGTACATTACGACTCATATAACTTATGTATGTGTCTTTTTCCTTTCGTTTTTTTCTTTTTTCATCTTAGGAACTTTCGAATAAGCTGTTTGTGGATATGAGAACTCTTTATTAAGATTGGGTAAAATAATGGTTTAAAGAGGACATAATGAACCTACCTCAAAATACAAGAGATGCCAAATGTATAATGAAATAAAGAGAGTAACACAATTTAGGAATATATATATATATATATATATATATCTTTTTATATAATCAACATTTTTTTAATAGTTTGGAGAAAGTTGGGAAAGATTTAATGTGTACAACTCGAAACAATAATTTTCTTCATATTAGACAGACGGAGTATTATTTTTTATAGCAAAAAATTTACAGGTTTGTATTGCAATTATTTATTTCATTAAAGCCAATCAGAGTACTCATTTTATTACTTTTTAAACCACAACATCACACTCTATTTTTATAAATATCATATGTATTTATTTATATATAAAATATAATTCACACTAAGACTAAGAGGACTATACAAATAGACAAGGAGTGTTCAGCTGTCACTTTCTAGTCTGTTTTCAATTTCTTAATCCCACTCACTACTTGCATTTCATGGGCCAATAAGCCATCAATATTCCCTTACAAAAATGTATATACTCCACCCGTTTTATTAGAGAATTTTATTTCAAAATTTACTTTCAAATTTTTGTTACTTTTATTAATATAATAACACGTAGTTTATAATTAATTTACACTCAAAAAATAAAAATATTAGTAAATTAATAGCAACATATCAGTAATTTTAGATGTTATGCATTAAATTTATAATAATTTATACATTTTTAAAACTGAATTTTTCTAATGAAACAGAGAAAGAATAATATGTTTTTATAGCTATTCATGCAGACAATTCAAAGGCACAATTATGAATACAGAATAATACTTGACTAAACCACACACAAAAGTCCATTACAGCTGAGAATTTTAGGTACCTAATTATGACCCCCATAATAATAATAATAATTATCTAACATGGAAAATATTAAATACTTTCTTAATTTATAGACTATTGGTTGATGCTACCTGCTACTTCTAATCATCTTATATATTTATCTCTATTAAATCTCAACTAATTATCGAACTTTTCTTTTTGATTAGCAAATAATAATAATATAATAATAATAATAAAACTCTTTTAGCAAGTATTGGTTAAACATATTATTTGTTTTATTTATTATTTTTTTGAATATATTATAATATATTAAATTAACTGTACTATAAAAAAAATAAACAAAAACATAAGAAAGCTTGCTTCTTTTTCTTTCTCTTCATGGTTTTCATTGTCATCTTGCCAAGTTGAACCCAATCGGCGGCCGCCGATTCCGGGTTTCCATGGTTCAAAAGACAAGAAAGAAAAGCAAGAAAATTAAAAATTAAAAATTAAAATTAAAAAGAAAAGAAGGAGGTGGAAATTAGAAATAAATATGGGATCCATGTCAGCTAATGGAGACACCAACTTGTCGGACGTTTATGGAAAGAATCAGTGCTTAATTGTATGAAACTGATATCTGATTTTTTTTTTAAACTTTTTGATGTGACGCAAAAAATACAATACAGGATGTGCTTCTTCGAGTCCAGTAAGAACTTTTACAAAAATATGGCCCAATATGAATAAACTTTGTCGCAATGAAGGATGAATATGTTGGGAAACCGATTTGGGTAGCTCGGATCCGCAAGGCTGTTGAAGAGATGTAAGTCGCACTGTTCCGGTGATAATTTCAGATGATAAAGAAAGAGGCGGGGCTTTCCCCCCTGTATAAGCCCCGACGGTCAAGTTAGTATAGGTGGAAAAGATAAACAGTAAAGATGAATGCTTGAAATGGTAAAGATTGCGTACCTTCCAAAGTCTAAAGACTTAGCATATATACCTCAAGTTGAAATGTGTCCGTTGAATCCTCATGAGTGATTTGTTCACCTGCTCCTTCTGTTTAGCGTGGCGTAGACGCTATCATTTTGACCGGGTCTCATTGATGTCTTCCTCTCTTAGAAAATCTGAACATCCCTGCATGCAATCGAGTAGAGATACCTAATCTATGACAACTTTCACCTACTGTGTCAGTGAAGCAGGGTAGGTCGGTCGGTCTATCTCAGATCGGTCGGATCAAATATCACGATAGAGATGTAAAGAAATGACCAAGGCATTCTAAAGTCTAAAGGTCGACCTAACTCTTTTCGAGATATAAAGGTTTGGCTCGGTTTTATGGTTTTGACCGACCTAACCTTGTAACAGAAAACACTTATTGACTTGGTCTGGACGACCTTTCCGATCTAAACATGATTCTAGGCTCTACAGGCGTCTTGTTATCTTTTACTGCTTATCTTTGTTTTAGTCCATTGGGCTAGGCCCAATGGAGATTCAATTTTATGCACACTACTTTTTTTCTTATTTTACACATAATTTTTTTGATAGAATTTATAGAACAAAAGAGTAAAATAACAAAAATCGCCCATGAAGAATACGAGCACAGTATGCCCGATTTTCCCTTTCTGGCTAACTCGAGTCCCAATCACTAAATTTATGATTCAAGCCAAGCCGACCCAGCATCGGAAGATTATTCCCGCCCAAACAAAAGAATGAGATTGACGCGACAGACCAATAAACAATTTCACGCTTCACCAATTTGGGTGACATGCATGGAAGGACAACCGGTTAGAGCGACGAACTCCTCCTACCTCTATAAAATGTGAACTCATATCCACAGGGAAATTGACTCTTTTTTAATGAACTCTATCCACACTAAACTATCTCATTATTTAAATTCTAACTTTATCATCGGAGTTTAATTGGAGGACTTCTCAACAACCACAGGTATTTGAGGATGACGAGAATTGGAGTAAATCCTATCTGAAAACTCTCACCGACGAACCCCGCTTCATCAGAACCCTCAACGTGTAAAAATGTAAGGTCTATTTTGTGCATTTTCTTCACAACTGAAAATTCATGGCTCGTTTTATATTTTGTTTGAAACTTCAAAGCCTATTTTATACTTTTTAAAATATCAGAGTTTGTTTTGTATATACATTAATCACACAGAAATGTTGTTCATATATACATGCTATATATTTAACATACCAAGCCTATTTTGAAAATTTTTTCTCATTAGTTAATACTCTCTATGTTCATATATATATTAAAAAGAGTCCACTTTGTTGTACTGTACATTTTAGTTCAACAAAATGGACTCCTCTAATGAAACGGGGGAATAAGATTTAAAGTTCACGAGTTGGAATTCACATGCCGAAAAATAAAAAGTAGACAAAAGAAAAAGGATAAAAACGAAAAAAGTAGCCCATCCTATTCCCGGAATCAAAGAAAATGTTTATTTCTTTAGCCTTTTAGGGTGATCAAAATATCCATTGCTGTAAAAGGATGATGGATCAGTTGCCGCTGATCAAAGCCAAGATTATTTAAAAAAGAAAAGAATGAAGTATTAAAGATCGTATAAGTCGTAAAGGTTAAATTCTGGGAAAGGGATGGATGGATATAAGCTTAATTGGCTTGGGATGATAATTTAGACTTTTGGTTTTGGAGGAAATGAATCTACCTGGTGTACCTCTCTTTTGACGTGGTTGGAAGCAATGCTTTTATGCATTACCTCGACCCGGAGAAACATCCATGGGAGAGAGCGGGTCAACGTTTGCTCCGAACTAATATGCCACTTATTGAAATTACGTAGTTTAAAGTTTATAATTTTTTTAAGACTGAGTGGTTCTTAATATGCCGAGTGCACCAGTATCAGATAAGCAGTATAAATGAGAATAAATATGAGCGTTCACGAACAAGTTTAAAACCGGCTCAATTAAAACTCGGAATTGAACTCGTTGCCCCAGCCGATAAATAGATCGAGGGATAATACACAACAATGGTCCAAAAGCGCCGAAATTCGCATGCAGTTTGCTTTGTCGCAGGAAAAAAGTATCGTAAAGGAAAAACAAAGTATAGTTCGTTTGTTTGCCAATTTTAGCTTTTCCAAAAAATGGGATAATTTATCAACTAATTATTCTTTGGTTTTGTGAATTTTTCTTTCTTCTCTTTTTCGTAAAATAGATCAATTAAGTCAGGCAAAGGATAAGATTTACGGTGTAAAGTTTCTTTTTTTTTTATCTTTAATTTGTCTTGGATAGATTAAGTATATAGGAGTATAAAACGTAAAAATAAAGAAAAGCCATTAAGTATAAAACGAATATACTTTGTCTTTTTAATTTGCTACACTAATTAAGTGATTATCTGTTCATTTCATGGAAACAGCACGTCATGTTTCCACAAGTTCAGTTACTACTTACTACTACTACCTTGTAATTCTGAGGTCATGAGTTCGAATCTTGGAAATGCAAGGGGAGAAAAAAAGGTTCAATTCCCACTTAAAAATAGGCGCATGACACGCATACGACGACCATTCCGTCATGACTGACGGAGCCCAACGACCAAATGACATTTTGGTCCGTTTATAATAGTATAGTGACATTTGTATCTAAAAAAAATTTAGTTTCCAAAGTGAAAACTTTAAAGAAGTATGTTGACATTTGGGCAGTTCATTCAAAATTTTCAAAGTAACTGATGTCGTATGCATTCATGGGCTATATTTGTATGAAATACATCAATTATTAATGGAAAATACTATAGTCGAGTTATGAAACTATTCAGCGATTGAATGGTTCCATAAAAAAGCTATAGTCTGACCCATTATTAATATGACACTATTGACCAATTAATGTATGTCACACCAATTATTATAAATTTTTTTGATAAATTCAGTTGTGACGAATATAATACTATTTAAGAAATTAACACCAATCACCTAATTTGTCTGCATGAGGAAAATAATGTCTTCAATAATTTGATTTGCCACAAGGAAAAATGATCACAAAAGTCTATGCGACGTTAAATTAACATTAAACCTACGAAAACAACAATTAATATTTATTAATGTAGGGGAGGGGATCCTAAGTATAGTAGTAAAGAATAGTCATGGTAGTTCGAATTGGTTATCAACTAATTACACAGAATTTTAATTGACATATAAAGAAAACAAATCAGTATTATTATTTGGCATTCATAGAGGGAAAAACTTGGATTTTAAAAAACTTTATTTTAAATTAGAGTGAACTACCTTTAATATACTTTTACTTTTCGGTTGTGTTCGCTTTGGTACATAATCTTTTTTTTAGCCACGAATGTACCTATACTAATTTAAAGGGCCAAAAATGTACTTTGGTCGTTAAGTTCACTACTACAGAAATGCTCAAAGGAGGCGCCCCTTTGGAGGCGAGTGTACAAATACCCGCCTCCAAAGGTGGCTAAATAAAATTTGGAGGCGGGTGAAGGGGTCACCCGCCTCCAATTACCTCCTAATTGGAGGCGGGTGATACCTTCACCCGCCTCCAGTAAGCTGCTCCAGTAAGCTAGCAGCTTACTGGAGGATTGGAGGCGGGTGATACCTTCACCCGCCTCCAGTAAGCTAGCAGCTTACTGGAGCAGCTTACTGGAGGCGGGTTAGGGAGGTAATTGGAGGCGGGTGACCTCTTCACTCGCCTCCAATTTCAAAACACGAAAACGATTTTTTTTAATTTTCAATACTAGATCAAAAATTGTCTTTATTTGGACTGTTGAAAATAATTTTGAAAATTTATCGAGATTCTAGCGAAGCGAAAAATTAGTAGATAATAAAAATCACAAGTTTTAGAAGAAATATATAATTTCGATTTTAATATTAAATACATAAGTATATGTAGCGTAGTGGTAAATTTAATGTGCAAGAGTTAAGTGAAACTCCAGGCGCGAGTTCGATTCCTACTAAAGCCATAAAGTAAAAAAAAAGAAATTAAAATTTTTTTACGAGGGGTTATTGGAGGCGGGTGCAATTTCTCGAATAACACTTAATGGTTGCACCCGCCTCCAATGATCTAATTAACGGAGGCGGGTGCGGGCCCCTCCAAATGGAGGCGCCCGCAGCTGAGGCGGGTGCTGCAGCCTCCAATCCCCCTTAGGACCCGCCTCCTAAGGGGAATTTTGTAGTAGTGGTTCCGTTAGGCTTGACGGAATTGCCGTCATGTGCTTCTCGCATGTATTTTTTCAGGGGCATTTTTGTCTGTTCACTGTTCATCTTCTTCCAATTTTAAATTTTTTTTTTTCTTCTTCCCTCTCTAGCATCTTAATTTTACCCCCTCATTTTCCCATCTCCATCACCGCCACATCTTCCACCATCTCATCTCTTCAGCTACATCATCATCTCATCTCTCTCTTTACCCCCACCATCTCCATTTCTACGCCACCATCATAGCAGCAACATCAACAACAACAAGAAGTAACAACAACAGCCAAAAGACCCAATTTACTTTCAGAAATTAAGCCCGAAAAACTTCAACCTCCTCGTCTCCTTAGGCGAGATCGGTTAGTTTGGCTACGAAGGGAGTGAATTTGCTAGCTTCCAAGTTCTAACCGTCATTCAATTCCCATTTTCGCTTTCCTTCCACGGAACCCCCGCTTCATTATTCTCTATTCTCTTCATAAACTGAAGATCAAACAAAATCATCAATAGCAGCTTTTAAATGCATAATGGCTATATTGTTTGCAGCGGTGGTGGGTGCCTTGGGAGTACATCTGATTTAAATTTAACAACCATATGGTGGCATACAGTGCCGTGGGCTTGGAGGGATATCTCCTCCCATGGCTTCGTGACAGATGATTTCTCGAATTGGAACATTATCTATGTAAAATCTGTAGAGTAAGAAGAAAGAAAATTTGAGGAAATTAATGTTTTTTTTTTCGCTTCATTATTAGATCTGAAATCTACCACTCCATTTGTAGATTTCTATGGTTTGAATAGTTTGGTGGCTGAGGAGGGTTCATTGACGGAAAATGTGGTGGTGTTGGGATTGGAGGCAGCCTGAAGAGAAGAGATGGAGGTGTCGGATTGGACGTGGAGGTGGTGGTGAAGAGGTGAGGGAGAGGATGCCGGAGGAAATGGTGGTGGTGTCCAGTAAATAGTTTTTTTTTTTTTTTTGAGTGAACGACCTTTAATATACTTTTACTTTTCGATTGTGTTTACTTTGGTACCTAAACTTTTTTTTTAGCCACGAATGTACCTATACTAATTAAATAGGTCAAAAATGTATTTTGCTATTAACTCACTGTTAAACTTAACGAAAATGCCATCACATGCCATTTTTTAAGGACATTTTTGTCCTTTCACTGTTCATGTCTTTTTCCCTAAATTCTTCCACCTCCCTCTGCCTCCCCTCCCCTGCCTCCGTCCTCCAAAGTCAGACCACCACCAACCATCACCATTTTATCCCCTCAATCCAAAAGAAAAAACCCACCACCATTGCTATCTAAAACCAGAAGCAAAAGGAAAACAAACTCTTTTATTCAATAGTAAGTAAGAGGCACCTTTATAAGCAATCTCACTATAAAGAACAACCTATTTCTCCAGATTTTCTCACTAATTGACCAAATCGGATCATCACCCATTTAAAAAATTCAAACAAACAAAGATAGATGATTAGTAGGCTAATTGACCCTAAAGAAGGTAGCCCAATTGATTTTGAGTCGTCGGACTCCAAATAGACAACTACGGTAGCTGCCGGGCAGCAATTTCTGTTTCTGGTTCAGGTAGATGAAGCAAATGCAACCCGCTGCCCATCTGAGAAACGATATAGGACCATTTTGTTAAGTAATTCAAGCATTTTTTTTGGACTCGCTAAACCGTCTTCGGCGCCCTGAAGACGAACTAAGGATATGATGATTGTCTTCCTGGCGTTGGAAATTGATCAGCAAATGGTCTGTTTCCTCCTTCCATGGTTATGTTTGCAGTGGCTAGCGAAGGAGAAGGAAAGCGAAATTAAAATTGTTTCCTTAATTAATTCTTCAAACATTCACAATGAACACCACCAACTTCTGTGGTCGTCGTTTGAAACCAGATTTGAGGTCACTGACGGTCAAGCTGAGAAGGCGTCCTGCGGGAGGCGGCATATTTAAAATTGGGTTTGATAATTTCTGAGGTGGAGGTGATTGTTTTTTGGGTTTGTTGGGGCTGCATCTACGGTGGTGAGGGGCGGTGGCAATGGTGGTGGGTTATTTTGGGAAAATGGATGAGGAGGAGGGAGGAGGAAGGCGGAGGGTGGATGAATTTGGGGAATATGATACACAGTAAAATTGGAGAAGTGAGAAGAAGAAAAATAAAATAAAAAATTTTAAAAAAAAGAGAGGAAGAAGATGATGAATAGTGAACGGACAAATATATCCTTGAAGTATGTCAAGTGAGTAGCATGTGATAGCTATTCCTTCAAAATTAACCGGAACTAACGGTAAAGTACATTTTTGGCCCATTTAAATTAGTATAGGTACATTCGTGGCTAAAAAAAAAAGATTAGATACCAAAGCGGACACAATCAAAAAGTAAATGTATACTAAAGGTCGTTCACTCTTTTTTTTAAAGCGAAGGACGGTGGCGGGTGGATGAAGAAGAACAGAGTGCTACGCACATGATGGGCCTTCCGTCAAGCCTAACGGAACTTAACAGCCAAAGTACATTTTTGGCCCCTTTAAATTAGTATAGGTACATTCGTGGCTAAAAAAAAGATTAGGTACCAAAACGGACACAATCGAAAAGTAAATGTATATTAAAAGTCGTTCACTCTTTAAATTATTATGAATTTTATAATACAATGTATCAACATATATCATTTGTGATCTTTTTTCTTATAATTTTTTTTAAGAAAGCATAATTTTTGCTTAGACGGTAAAAGAAAGTAGTCTGTTTTGAGATTTGAATAAGAGCAACATGCATCCACCGGCCTCCTATTGACTAAATAGTAAATATATATAAACTTGGAAGGAAACTTATATAAAATAATAATATGTGCCATATTATGAGAAGAAAAAAAAAACTTGTATTTACGATTGGGTACGTATCCATTTTGGTCTAAAGTTATTCTTTGTAAGTTATAAAAATATGCGTATTAAATTTAATATATGATATGTCGCGTATAGAGTTTGTTTAATTGTTGTACATCGTGATTATGATTTTAGTTTTTATTATATTGTGTATTAAATTTACTCTTTTATGTATCACTTTTAGTTGCTGATGTATCATCATTATGTTAAAATAATAAATATCGCTTTATAGTACATATATCACTTTTAGCGACAAACGTATCACTATTGAATGATCAGACGGTCTGACAACTAACTCCATGTAATATTAAAACCTTCGCATATGTTTTTGAGTGTCCAAACTCCAAAGTTAAGTCCCATGCCGTTAATGAAAGAAATACCTTTCTTTTAGCACTTAATTTTGTGAAGACCTTTAGGACATAGAAAGAACGATCGAAAAGCCAACAAGAAACTTGAAAAAAATGGAATTGAAATAAAAAGGTATGCTGGTATATATGCCCAAATCCATAGTGTTGTGTGTTTTATGGGGTTTTTATTTTTTTAATTGTTTTTTTTATAAAAATTTTATAAAATTTAACTTTATGGGTTCATTTAATGTGGTCTCTTTTCGTCCTAGACCGTCGCATACACAATTTTATTTATTTTTAATAAAAAATTATTTTGTAGTTTTACTTTGTTATTCACGAGTTAGAATAGTATACGGAGTACTTTCTAAAATATGATATGACAGAAAAAATTGGACAGAAAATACTACTCCTTCTGTCCCAATTAAAGAGTCCATTTTGAAATGTATACAACTTATTATGAGTTATGAGGTACAATACATAAAATAAGTAATTTATCATTATACTTTTCATTTATATTTTTACTTTAGAAATAATGGTTAATTGTGAATAACACATTGTAATATTAGTAACGGTATGCAAAGAAAATAAATTCAAAATAGACTCTTTAAATGATACAAGATTTTTTCTTGAAAGTAAATTCTTTAAGTGGGACGGTGGGAGTATATATGACATCCCAAGTGCGACTTGTGACATAAAAGGTAATGGCTAAATAACACCTCTAGTCCCTCAATTTAAATATTTATTTTGGTTTGATCCCCACCAATAATTCATTTTATTTCATCTTCCAATTTGGGAATTCATCTTTAGTTAGAACATTTAATAAAATATTACGCCAATTTCTGGTGCTAATTCTTCTACATTCACCCGCCACAAAGAAATAAAGGATTTATGATTTATTATTTTAACGAGCAAAGTGCATAACTCATTACGAAATTTTGCGTAAATTACTAAAATCATCACAAAACTTTTAAAAATCGATTATTAAGCACGTAACTTTTAAAAAAATGCAAAATTAGTCATGTGTCTGTGTTGATGAAATCAAATGAAGTCATAAGTATAGTCTAGTGTCTGTGTTGACTAAATAATAAATATGTAAATTTTAATATATCATAACTACAATTACTAGTAATAATTGCATTGAAAATATTAAAAAACATTTAATATAAAAGACAATAAATGATGATAATTTTGAAATAATATATATAAGTTCCTCTTCAAATATTAACACGACACGTATTTCAAAGACAAAATTTAAAAACTAAAACGATTTTTATTTTGTGAGGAGGTAGTACGTCCTAAACAAATCAGCCCAAACTAAAGCAATCCTAAAAGTATAAGGCTTTTAACATTGGGCTTTTGCAAATGGGCCCACAGAGAATACATAACGGGTTCGGGTTTGCTCCGAATCGGTATCACATCACTCTCTCTCAATCTTCGGTTTCCCTCTTCCATTTCGATTTTCGAATTACGAATGTAGGATACCAGCTCCTCTTCACTCTCCATCTCTCTCACACGCACACACGCAGCTGCAGCCGGAATCCGCCGTAGAATTTTCCGAAGTTGAAGCAGAAGACTCATTCGGAAAGATCGCGGAAGCGAGTTCGCGCCGGAGATGGAAGGCTTCGTTGTTCTTGACACGGAGAACAACGTTGCCATCGGAGGTAAGTTTTGTTTTTCTTTCTTCTTTTGGTGTGAATTCTCAACCCCTTATTCAATTTTTGTTAATTAGTATGAATTTATATGTTTCGAATTGAATGAGATATCATCATCTAGGGTTTCGCATTGGTGTAATAGCAGATTTTTTTTTTTCCCTTTCTTGAACAATGTACCTATGCAGGGAAAAGAAACTAGGGTTTATTACTGTTTTCTGCCACTCATATTGGGCTCCCCGGGCTTTCAATTTGCATCTGTTAGCTAGAGAATTGGAAATTTTAGCATGTGTGTGTGAAACTGCATGGTTGGACGATCTGGTTAAAATTACTAACTAGGGTTCAGGAATCAGGGGTTCCTGTTTTTGCGAATGTATGTATGTTTGTGATTATGTGCTCTTGTATGATTGAAGGATTCTTGTTCAAATTGAAAGGCTAAAGTTTTGGAAATGGTCAGTTCTTCTGTTTGGTGAAGTGTAGAGGTGATGTTTTTACTTTCCCAGACTAAGGCATTGCTTCAAGTGATTGAAAATCTAGTGGATAAACCCCCAATGGAAATGCAATCTCATGCTTCTAGCATTACGCCAGGCTTAATCTTGCTGTTAATAAGTTCTTCCAGGCTTAATATGTTGTTCATTTTTATTGTTCTTTATCAGAATAGAGTCTGATGGAAAGATTCATATGTGGACTTAGATAGGGCGGAAGGAAAGAGGATAGGGTTTGGGCCTTATAATATGCCTAGATATTTCAGGATGGATTTTTGAGTTAGGTTGAACTTTTTGACCAAAATAGATATGTTCAGAAGGTCGTTGATTTTAAAATCATCCTATATAGTCACTAAGTTGCTTCTGATAAGATTGATTTTTACAATTTTCTCATTCTAGCCAATGCTTCCTAACCAAAACAAAACTTTGTTTTTAATGATTCCTGTCTGAATTCTCTTCAAATGAATCATCAACAAAATGTAGGTGTTTGTTGACAAACAATTGGGCTGGGCCCTGTTCGTTTTTATCGGTTTTGTTTTTGGTTTCTATAGTAAATTTAATATATTATAATCCCTCTGTCCCACTCAAAGAGTCCATTTTGAAATGTGTACAACTTATTATGGGTTATGAGGTACAACACCTAAAATAAGTAATTTACCACCATATTTTCCACTTATAAACTTACTTTATAAGTAAGGGTTAATTGTGAACCACAAATTGTAATATTAGTAAGGGTATGTAATGTAAATAAATTCAAAGTGGACTTTTTAAGTGGGACAAGATTTTTTTTTTGAAAGTGGACTCTTTGAGTGGGATGGAAGGAGTAATACTTTTTACATCATTTCCAATACAGTTTTTTACTATTCGACTATACTTTTTTGCATCTTCAATACACTTTTTACATTAAATTTTTTTCTTCTCAAAACATGTTTTCAAATCCACATGATAACAAACAGGGCCTGGATGCTCAGCAATGGTTTTGAACTATCGCATCACACAGTCAGTTACTTTTATAAGGTAGCTGGTAAATGAGAGCCTGTAATGACAAGAAACTCACTTTCAACTCAGAAGCATCAATCCTTATCTTTTTATTTCTCAGAGAATATATTATTCATACTTTGGGTTTGACTTGTCAAGATCATGAAAGCCAGATGCTATGATCATCGTTAGTATCAGGTTAATGTTCTGCTCCAAGAAATTTGAGTAGGGCCTCACCCACTTTGCACCAATATCAATACCTAGATTTAGAGGTCGTAATTTTGCTTGAACGTGAATTGTAAGTTTTACCTAGAATAGAATTTTAGACGATGTGGATATTTTACATGTTAGTTTTTATTTTTCCAGGCAATAGTAGCAAGGACTTACCTTTGTCGAACACATGCAAACAAAAGAAAGGGTTTTAATTTGCGCGAGGAGCTTTACTTGTGTGTTTTATCTTTAATAGATGGCTTATAATTTTGTTATGGTGCTAGATAAACCAAAGATACAGAAAACAACTAAGGCTTTAATTGATAATGCTGTGAGACCAAAGCTTGGAGATATCAGCAACTTGCCCCAGCAAACTAGGACTTTAATACGAGATGACAAGTCTGAAACTATGCCAATCTCTACTGATGATTATATTAAACAGCTCCAAACGGTAATTTTCTTTGAATTACTCATAGTTATTTCAAAAGTACTTTTCCTATGGTCATATTATCTCACTTTGGCTATTCTGATGGTCATTTTAGGCAAACAAGACTCTTGTGAAGATATTAGAAGAGAGGAAGTATCCTTTCTATTAACATTTCTAACTTCTCATTGCCCTGTTTTCGAACTTCCTGTTTTGACTAGCTTTCATGCTGCTGCTATTTCAGCTCCTCTTATGTGATGTGTGATCCTTAATTGCTTACAATAGTAAACTAGCTCAAGTGACTGAGATTCGGTTAAATAATTTGAAGACAAATCTGCAGAAAATGCAGCAGCAGAATCAGCAGTTAGCTCAATCAAATAGTCAACTACTGGCGGTTTGCTTCTCTGTCTCTTTATACCCGCTGTTGACTAGCTATTTAGCTTCATCTTTAGTTTCCTTTCTCTAGTTTTTGTCATAACACTGAAGTTCCTTGAATGTGCAGGAACTAAATTCAGGTAAAGATAGGGTAAGGACTTCATGACTGCTTGAGAATCTGGGAATATTTTTCCTCAGCTTTTTCTGGTTTATAAAGTTTTCCTCTTTGGTTGCTTTTCAGCTAAAAGCACTGCAACATGAACTTGGATGCCAAAAGGGCTTACTGATTGCTAAGAACTTGGAGCTGCAGGTCCTTAATTTTTGAGTCTTATTTGAATTCAATGATCAAAAATATGTTTTGCCAGTATAATTGACCCACATATATATTTGCAGAAAAAATTGGAAGTTAAAAACTGCAACACCCTTCAGGATGAGGTATGTGAGAGAGATTTTATGATTTTTAAATGTCTTGTTTAAACAGTGATTAATTGAATATTCTTTATCTTCATCCCGTTTTCCTTTGTTGCATTTAGGTGGAACATACTAATTACAACTCAGAAAAGGGATCCGTGGTAGGCATGGAGGATGAGCAGCTTGGAAATACAAAAAGGAAGCCCAAATCAAATAGTGAGTAGAATTTCAGGTCAAAAGATCATTTTGAAGTATGAATTAACCTTTCTTTCTGTGCTAAATGGATTTTCCCATGTGGGTTCCTGGTAGGTTTAGGCTCTTCTCGCCTGGTTGAATCCAAGGATAGAAACGATAATAAGAGGTTTGTCAAGCATGCGAATTTTACCAGCTTCTTTCTTACATCTCATTCCAAATGGCTTTTAAGTGGAGATCGATTAACAATGTATGCTGTTCTTATAGACCTTGTACAAGAAGACAGTCTGCTAAGCTTGAACGTGGAGAACTAAGACCTGCCGATGATTCTTTTCCAGCTGATGTCAAAATCTCTGAATGGCAACCTAGTAATGATTCACTTCAAGAGAATGGTTCTACCTTGGTGAGCATACGAGTGAAAGAAGAAAAGAGAGAAGGCAGTGATACACCTGGAAAAGAGAGTAAACATGAGAGGTTTGTCTTTCAGACTTCCCAATTCATATATTATTTGGCATGTTTGTCTCTCCGATATGATGCAGAGTGAAAATAAAACGATTTTCCACTTGTTTCAATTCAACCTTTACAGGCCACACGTAAGAAGGCGATCAGCAAGGTTTAAACCTGTAGAACCTTCACCTTCACCTTCACCTTCACCTTCAGAAGATTTTTTAGAGATACATGAAGAAAAAGCTTCTGTACATATGGAGCAAGTTGACGATGTGGAGAGAAATGGTTCAAATTCCACACGCTTGTTAGAAAGAGAAGAGAAAGAAGGCATTTCAGTTCCTGTATCCGAGTCGCAAGAGTGTAGGAGAACTTCGGTTAGTAGGCCGTCACGCCAAGCAGCCAAGAAGGTGCAGACTTACAAGGAAATCCCACTTAACGTAAAAATGCGCAGAAGTGGATGAGTTTAGCGGTATAGTTTTTGTAGAACTTGAGGTTTGCCATGTTCTGTATCATTTGTAAACATGTATTTTGTTGTAGACTTGTTCTTAACTTTGGCTCCTGTGTGAATATGGCTAACCCAATGCCAGTAGCAGAGCTTGGATTCTCTGCCTTTGCTCAACTAGCTAGTTATCATTTTCTTAAGAGCATGGCGGCCATCTTTCTCTTGATACATCTGTCATCAGAACATTAAAAGGTCGAATATATTTCCCAGCATTCAATGCACATTTTACAACTCGTGATAAATTGTATATTTTTCAAGCTATATTCTTTTAGCAGGACAAAGAAATTGTTACATATATGAAGCTTTTGAGTATAGCTCTCTATAAAAGCATGCATCTTACAATCTCGGGCATCATTAGTTGCTATTTATGTGTAAGGTTTACGTTATTTTTATGGGACTAGAGTATTAATCTATGTTATTGTAAATCATGGCAAGATGACATGATGTATGTTGAGCCACTCTCTTCTATGTTGAATTACGTGATATAATGTGATTAAATTGTTTTATTCTAAGTTGACAAGCCAATTGCGAATGATCTGTTGTATTCTTTCCCGAAGTGCTTGGATCACTTTAATCTCTTCTATTTTATTATTTATAATATTTATGTTCGAGCAGAAACTACACAACAAGAGTCGGTAATATTCTATTCCTGCATTGTGAGTTTATCAAAGGCCGGCACAAATGGGGTGTAACAGGAAGCAAATCACATGCTGTTCCCACACAATGTATCCCTCCCCTGTATCCGCTCAGGGGGTAAAATTATTGACAGTAAATTTACCCCCAAATGGATTCGGTAGTTAATTTTACCCCCGAATGGATACGGCAAGTGCTCAAGGTTTATAAATATTAAGGTCCAAAATTTATACTCACCCGTTATAACGTAAGTTCATATTTATTAAAATTTTAGTCAAGATACACCCACGTATATAAGTGAATCAAATTTATGAATTCTTTAAAGTTGAATTTACTGAATCCCTACGTTAAGTATCTGCTGTGAGAAGATTAGGATTTCCCGCCCGGTAACATTTGAGCTTGCTTCCGTGCTGAAAGAAGCGGACATGCTAGTTTTAAACAAACCCAGGCCACCACCGTCAAATGTTGAGTATTTTTTTTTTTTTTTCATTTTTTTGAATTTAGAGCCCACTAATCCACACCCCTATTACATTTTCCTAAGCCAGTGGTTTTGAACCCGTGACGGGAAACCAATCTGCACTACTAACTGTTAGGTTGTGCCTTCGAACCCCAAATGTTGAGTATGGATACTTTTGGTTTGCAAATAGAGAAGCGAACTTAGAGAAGCATTTCTTGAAAGAGTGAACTGCCCAAAATCTACCCTTACTTTCCTACTTTGTCCGCTTTGGTAACTAAAAATTTATTTTTACCGAGAAATGTCATTATACTTATATAAATGTGCCAAAAAGGTCATATTTGCGGTTTTGGCCGTCAATCTTGACGGAAATCGTTTGGAGCGTGTTTTCCCTTGGTTTGATGAGGGGTATTTTTGTCCGGACTTCGTCCACACTGTTCATGCCTCCCATTTTTTAAAAATATTTTTTATTATTTTAATTATTTACAATTTAATCCCTAAGTTAGTTTTTATCTTTTCTTTCAATTGATTAATTAAAAAATAAACTTGGTTATTATTATAATTTAAGGAGTTTAATTTATTAATGCCAAGTGATGTATTGATATCTTATTAATTTTCTTACCTTTAGCTAGGGGTGCCAATTCGTGTTGTGTTCGGGTTGGTGGGTTCCCGTGTTAACACCCCTCATCCCTAACTTTACCCATTTAATTATTTGTGTCGACCCATTTAACCCGTGGACATTTCGTGTTTGTATCGAGTTCGTGTCGTATTTTTGTGTTGTAGTATAAATTTTTAGTGTCAAGTTAAGATTTGTGGGTTCACATGCCGACTTTCTCAACCCTAACCTTACCCGTTTAATTATTCGTGTTATTCGGGTCGACCCATATAACCCGCGACCCGCTAGGGCGGCTCAACCCTAATCCGCATATATCGTGTCGGTTTCGTGTCATGTCAGAGATTGTTAGCCATTTTATCACATTTTTAATATTTTGCTCACTTTACTAAACATTACAAACAAGGCTCAACGTAATGTTACTTTGCTCACTTCAGTGAACAAGGCGCAAAGTATCGTGTTCAGTGAAGTGAGCAAAGTAACGTTACTTTGCGCCTTGTTCACTAAAGAACTTAGAGATTAAAGTGTAAATAATTCGTTACTTTGCGCCTTGTTCAGTGAAGTGAACAAAGTAACGTTACTTTGCGCCTTGTTCACTAAAGAATTTAGGAATTAAAGTGTAAATAATTAAAGTAATAAAAAATAATTTTAAAAAATGAGAGACATGAACAATGCGAACGAAAATACCCCTCATCAAACTAATGGGAAAATGCGCTCCAAACGATTTCCGTCAAGATTGACGGCCAAAACCGCAAATATAACATTTTCGGCACATTTAAATACTATGGTGACATTTCTGGAAAAAAAAGGTTTAGTTACCAAAGCAGATAGGGTAGGAAAGTAAATATACATTTTGGACAGTTCACTTTTCTTGAAATGCATTTTGGGTGGCGAGTTCCATGTCCAAATATTGAATGGAATATATTTTTGGTTTTGCCATTTTGGAGGCATGTATGGAAGGCTGATCCACCGATATTGTACCAAATAATTTAGAGAGTAATTGGCAGTTCTCACAGGCTTTTTGCCCAAGGTTTATATTAATTGTGTAGATTTAAGAGAGCAGCCCAATTACAGAAGAGAAGTTCTAAAAGGTGGATTTTAGGAGCACAAAGGCATCCAAGCGGATCAGGGACGATCTGAAGAGCTGACCTCGGCTGGACGAGCTGAAGAGCTGACCTCGGCTGGACGATCTGAAGAGCTGACCTCGGCAGCGACCGACCTGAAGTCCAGAGTCATTGATGCAGAAAGTGGAGACCGATGTCACGCAGCTCGACGTCATGTTGGGAGTCGACACAACTGTCTTGCGAGTAAAAGAAGCAGAAAAGGAAGGAGAATCCAAGAAGGAAAAAAGAAAATTGGATTTCCAATTGCAAAAGATCTCCTTACCAAATCTGAAGTGCTGATTGATTAATCTCCTTATTTGATTAGGAGATATATTTTTATTCCAATTACTAGATTGCCTAAGTCCTAAAAATAGGAAACTTGAGATTGTACTCGATACGTTTTTGATATCTAGTTTTACCTTTTCTTTTATGCAGTTTTGAGCTTCGGTTTTCTCTCTGAATTCCGCAGCATAGTAGTAGATTAATTTAGCTTTTGAGATATTTAATCTTTGCGGAATCTTGTTCGTCGGTTCCCGATTGCACAGTCCAAGTATTCAAGTGCAGTATTTCGTATTTTCCTCATTAATTCCATTCCAAGTTGTTGCTTTGATTCTCAATTCGTGAATAGCTAAATATATTATTCTAGTGTCATGTATTGAAACCGTAATCCATGCATGTATTACGGTTTTGCATGCATGAATAGGGCAGGGTGGGATTTGGTTTTGCATAAAAATTAATGTTGCTTTAAAAAAATTTATTTTATTTTTTTTAAAAAATACTCCTTGTGGTTCAGTAGAAAAGTTTACTTTTATTCCCTCAAAATTAAAAAAAAAAGGAAATGAAAAGAAAAAAAAGAATTCGTTTTCAAATTTTTATTTTGGTTCCAATAGAGGAATCTATTTTTTAAATTTTTTTTTACTATTTTTATGTTATACAAATATAGTAATGTTTGGTTCATAACTGACACACACTAAAAAAGTAAAGACATTAGTTGAATAAATGATGACAAATTAATTATTTGAAGTATTACATCTTGAAATTTATAATAAATTATACACTTTTTAAACAGTATTCTTCTAACGTATGCATTATATATTTTAAAAATTAAATAAGTGAGCCGGCCGGCAGGCGTCGTGGAAGACGTAATTTGGTTGTGGATGAATAGGGAGCGGTGGCATTTGGTTTTACGTGAAAATGTGGTTTAATAGTGACACGCCATGAAAACTAGGCACACACTAGGACAGCACCGCAATTCTTTTGTTTTATTATACTTTTTTTAATCAATATATATATATATATATATATATATATATGGTGCCCTCTACAATATTAAGACTCGTTAATATACATTTGTGCAGTTTTATATATTCCAGGTTATACTTCTTCATTTATTTTTTATTTAGATCTTTTAGATTTTGTTCTTATTACACATTTTTATATTTTTATTATAATTTTTGCAGAAAAGATATTCTCAAAATCAAAATTTTAAAATATGTTTTCAAAACTGTCTAAAATGAACGGGCCTAATAGGTATTGGCCCATGATGCACTTGGACTTGGACATGAACATAGACCTATTCATAAAATATAAAATATGACACTCCTAGAGCCTTCTTATTGCATGTAGACCTATTAATTAAGACTTTCTTTTTAAACTATTGTAGAGATTCAATGTTTTGGAATAAATAAATAAATAAATTTGTAGAGGTTCAACAATACAAATATTAAAATTTGGGTGATGTTATTATCATTACGCAAAAATTCGCATTTCATATTTGAAATATCGAAATTATGTTTGGAAAACTTTCATATCCATTTTAGCCTTTGATTGCGTATTGTGTTTAGTTTTTTGTTTATTGGCTAATGTGTCGCGTTGCTGAAATACTGTGTATCGAGTTTAGCATCTCGTGTATGTGTATCAGTATATTGTTTTTGATTCGAATGATTGGGATGGGAGTGAAAGCAATGCGAAGCAACTAAAGGCAATTGGCAATAAGAAACAGCAGCTAGCTATATGTATTGATTTCCAAATACTTTAATCAAACTCTTCAAATATTGGAAATGGTGAATCCGATGTGACAAAGTTTGGACTTACACGACGCAAGGAAGAAGCCAATAAATAGCGTTAGTTTGCAGAATCAATTAGTCTTGAAATTGATGGTCAGATTGAGTCCTTATAAACTTTTGAGTTTATATTCTTAGAATTACGTGTTTATAATTTATTCATGAATCATGATAGTGGAGTCTTCTGTCCAATACGTGATAATTCAGTAGTTAAATTTGATACGCGAGACTAATGGTTTAATATAATTGTGATGCATTACAAGTTGTATATACTCAATACGCCATACATTAAAGACTAAATTCAATATGCGTATTTTTACAACATAATTACGATATTTCAGAGGTTAAATTAAATATGTCTACTTATGGCTGAGAACGAACACGAATAAACTTGTGACCGGTTCGAAAATAAATGAGCAGAAACATAATTTAGGGTCAATTGATTAATAGATGAACAATTAATGAACATAGAGTTGAAATCTCATTAATGTTCATGAGCATGTTCAATTATAAAAAATAAAAAATTAAAGAGTTAAATTAGTGTTGACGTTTTTGCCCCTCAATAACTGCACACATATGGCTCACTTAATTATTTTTATTAATAGAATAGCCATTAATTATCGTTTTCATTAGTTCAATGATCAAAAGTGGATTAAAAAAAAAAAAGGTTTAGAGACTAAAAGTAGGCGCAAATAATAATGTGATGCATCATATAAAACGGCAAGAATTCGTTCTTTACTGTATTTGAATTTTCAGACTTGTTCACTTTTACTCTAAGGGTCCGTTTGTTTCCCATGGAATTAGAATTGAAATGGAATTGGATTCTACGGAATTGGAATATAGAATTAGAATTGCAAATCTATTTCAATTTCTTTGTTTGGTAAAAACATATAATTCGCTAGAAATTAAATTGTGATTCCAATTGTTTTGTCTGACCGCTTAATGTAGAATTAGAATTCATTTGTAATTGCAAAATAACCATTTTTTGTGTTATTAATAACTTTTGCATCAAAATAAAAATGAAATTCACCCACCGTACATAAAATTATATTATGCAATTATTGGAATAAATATAAAATTCTAAATATAAAATCCTATATAATTACAATAATAAAATATCATAATATTTTTAAAACTAATGGAATAAAAATACCAAAATCCTCCTCTCTTTCCTTCCTTCCTTTGCCGCTTGCCCCCCCGCCCCACTTCTCCTCACCCCTCTCTTAGCCCCCACGCCACACTTTCAGCCACCGAAAGAAAAACTCCCAAAATTTCTACAACTTTAATTAGTTTTGATTTTCTAGTTTCAAAAATTATAAATAAAACTGTTTTAATTATTTTATTTAAGAAAATATAAATTATCTTATATTTTGCATATTTTAAAATTTTTTTTCCGTGGTCTTTCTTCAGTTTTTTTTTAAAATTATTTTTTCTGTTCAATTAATTTTTTTCATCCTATATTTTCTTAAGTTAGTAAAAATATTGTAATGATAAAATAAATTTGTTGCTAAAATATATAGATATAGATATATATATATAATATCTTAAAAAATATGTATAATTCATAGTTTCTTAAATAAAATAATTAAAACCATTTTATTTATTATTTTGAAAATTGAAGTGCATGGGCCTGAGTGAATTTATTCTTTGTGGGGAGTGAGGGGGTGGGGGAATTCGGAAGGTTTGGGGGTGGGAGGGGAGGGGAGGGGGGGGGGGGGGGGGGTGGGGTTGGGGTGAAAATATTAGAATTAGAATTAGAATTAGAATTTTTAGGTCTAACCAAAGAATTGAAATTGTGGAATTAGAGGTATTTGAAATTGGAATTCAATTCCATTTCTTACAATTATTAGATAAACAAACAATAAAATTAGAATTGGAGCTCCAATTCCAATTCCACAGCCTAATTTCATGGGAAACAAACACACCCTAAGAGATTCACTACATTTACGATGGTTGGATGAAGAAAGCGGCAAGAATACATTATTTTTTGTCGTCATTTAATTATTTTATTGTGTGGGAATATTATTTATTAATTTTTTGTTATTTACCTTTAATTTTCACCTAAACTTCTATTTTAAATTTTATTTCAGTAGCCTACTATTGATGATTCAAAATGCTAAGCATCAATATGTTTTGCCTGGATCCATAGATGTTGATGGTGATTCCTTCTCGATCACAGAACACATGCCCCTTTAGTTGTATTGCATTCTTAATAGCTACTTCATCTTTCTTTTTTATTGAGTACAAACAAAAGTATTGCATAAACTATTACTATCAAATAATTTAATGATTCCGTAATCGAATTATATGTGATATTTACTCATTTGTTGAAGGAGGAGGATTTCGGTGTGGATATATAAAGGGAAAACTTTGTAATGCATTAATCATGGAAATTGACCCTTCTCAGTTTTCATCCTTTAAAAAACCCACCAATAAAAAGGAAAGAAAGGAAACTATAAAGAGGAGGAGGATAAACACCTTCTTTTTTTTTTTTTCTTTTTCTTTTTTTTTGGTTTAACAAGGACTTAGAAGCGTGACAAAAGATACGAATTTTCCTATCATAGAATATGAAAGAAAAGGATCTGAGTTGCTGCCTTGGAATGGCGGGGAAGGATTATTCATAGAAAATAGCAGCAGGAGGTGCCAAACTCACTCTAATGGGGCGTTGCAAATTTTTGGTTTTGGGCTTTGGAGCAGACAAAATCCTCATTTACGAGACAGAAACGGCACCTGTGGTTTAGCCCACACATCACGCAACATCTTGTGACTCTGCAAAAAGACCTTTTGATGCACCTAGATCTTTTCGTTACTGATGGTAATTCTATTGTGTCTGAATTATTAAATTTAGATTTGAATTGGTGGGTTTATGTGTAGACGTTTCTCCCTCGGTTACACTTTTCTTGTACCTTAGTATGCATGAGCAATTTTTTTAAAACCATAGAAGAGATTGAATTTTATATGTACTTAAATTATTTGGAGATATTATTATCAGAGTAGTTATTCACGAATTAAAACAGCGTTGTATATAAAATCATGCAAGTTAATTTGCTTTTAATTTAATTTGATTGAAAAACAATTGTTCATTTGATAATAAATAATAACACTAGCTTAATTTTGGTTTTTAATAAGAGAATGATATTAATGTTAAAATCTAATAATTTGAAATTAAAAAAAAAGTCATATTCCAGTACATACTACATAGTATCGTGGCGGAAGTGAGTACTGAATTTCTCATGTTGTCGTCAACCAAATTACTGAATCCTTTGTTTAATGTATCATATTTTATTGTATCTAACAATAAATTTATTTTGTCACTCGCTTGTTATTCAATTATAAGTGACTAATGACCTAAATAACTTCACTTTTAATGGTTAAATGACTTTTAAATACATATATATATATATATTTTCTAGAAAAGAAAAGAAGGGAATGGAAAATTAAACACCATTCATTTACTTTTAAAGCTACTTTATTAAAAAAGATAAATGATAAAAAGTAATAGCCGGAGTATGTGGCTAGTGAATTTAGGCCGTGGTGGAACATTATGGTGACTAGCAAAATTTGGTTTAGTAGGAATTATTTGTATTTTAGTTAAAAAAAAAAAAGATTTAGATAAATATTTGGTCTTTACAAACAAAAATATTTAGTATTATTGATTCCTTCAATTATTTTTATTCTTTAAAATTTTTTTTTTTGGGAATTAGATTCCTGAACTCATGTTCCGAGTTTGTGTCTTCTTTCTGGTTCCCATAGAAAGATGAAATTTAGGCAATTCAGCTCCTAAATTCCAAGCAATAGTCGATCATGATGGTGAGAAATTGTGATGAACAAAAAAATGCAATCAGTTGATAATTCTCAATCGATGTATCGTATTAAAAATGATGAAAATTTATTATAGAATAAAAAAATACACTTTACAAATATAACAACTATACAAGGCTTACAAATATAATAGCTATACAAGGCTAAGAATGACGGGAGCAAAAAGTGCGAAAGAAATAGAGCACTTTTCGTCATTCTTGCGCAATCACAAATTTCGATCTTCTAGGCTCTACGTTTCCACTCATATCCGGAAGAATTAGAACAATGTGAAGTTGTAAGCTTGAGAATCGAACATATGAAAATAAGAGAATAAAAAGAATGAACACATGGTATGCAATGAGGAGAAGAAAGCAATCACCTGTCACCAGAACTACTACTTGATGAAGCAGACTGGAAAGGATCAAGTGGTGGCCTCCGCTGCAACTCAGCCATTGCCCCAACTCCAACCATCTTTGTTGCGCCTAAAGTCGGTTGACTTGGTTGTATAGGCGAGACAAATGGAACTAATGGAATCATGGGTAAAGGATGTGCGTTAAACATTGCAATCCTTTGAGTCATCAGCATATATTGAGGGAGTTGGGGTTGCAGCATTTGATCATATCCCGTTGCAACAGGTGTTGGTAATATATGTGGAGGAATACCAACTCCGGTAGCCCTAGATACCATCTGGATTACATGCATCAAACACCGGAAGTAGATGAATTATGATCTCCCTGATAAAATGAACACACATGCAAGGTAATCAACATTACAAGAGTAAAATACCTGAACGCTATTTTGTAGAGCTCTTACGTATGCTATTGCATCATCGAGCATAGCAGCCACGTCCCTCTGCAAAGAGAATAAAAAAGCTAGTTGGCATCATGAACCAGTTATTAAAGGAAAAATTTTGCTTATGAAAATTCTTCCATTATAAGTTTATTTTAATCTTTTCCCAATAAAAAAAAGAATAATTAATCACCGTATGACTGTTGGGAAGCAAAGCTTGAAGTGCTCTCATCTTTCTCTTTATTCTCTCCCTGCGAGTCTACCAAACACCGCAGATGCATGTAAGATGACAGAAATTCAAAATAGAATATGAAATTTTCCATTAAAATTCTCGTGTTGGAAAAATTTTGGACTGCGTGATTTGAAGTATAAACAGCATTGCAAGATCGATCAATCCTAGAGTTTATATTTTAAAATCGAATGACTTAGAACTAAAAACAAGAACATTTGTAGCATAATAACGGTTGATTGCACCATATGTATGTATAAAATGCTTACTCTTGAAACCATGTTGTGAATTGTGGTGGAAGGAGCTGATTTTCTTGGATGAATATCTACCCTTGTGTCTGTGGAATTTGTCAGATTTTCGTAGTCCTACAGAATCAGCATGGCAAGTTATATATATATAGCCATAAAGAAGGGCGGTTCCCTTTCAAAAAAGAAGAAGAAGAAGAAGGGCGGTTCAAGGGGGTTTGGAGGGATATATGTATATATCATAAAGAAGGGCGGTTCCCTTCCAAAAAAGAAGAAGAAGAAGAAGAAGGGCGGTTCAGATTTTCGTAGTCCTACAGAATCAGCATGGCAAGTTATATATATATAGCCATAAAGAAGGGCGGTTCCCTTTCGAAAAAGAAGAAGAAGAAGAAGGGGGTTCAAGGGGGTCTGAAAACCCCCTCCAACCCCCTCCTGACCGCATATAGTTTTAATATTTTGAAATTGTTATACGCAGTAACCGTTTTACTATTCGCAGTAACATTCCTCTATAAAAAGATAAAAATGCCCCTGGCCCAAAATAAAAAATAAAAATAAGAAAATCGGATACTGTTTACCCGTGTGTGAACAGTACTGTTTTTTTTTTTAACAGTACCCGCTTAAAAAAAAAAACTGAAAAAATACCCCCGGTCAGTTTTACTAAATGTAGTAACATTCCCCTGTAAAAAATCCGAATTGCCCTTTATGGTTAAAAATTATTTTTCTTCCATTTTTTCACCTATAAGTAAGGTGGCAAGTTTATTCCATTTTTTCAACCTTCAGAGTTAGTTGTTTTCCATTTACATTAAACTGCAGAAACACTTGTTTTCTATTTCATCACTGACACGTTTATTCAAATATGGCCGGTATACCCGAGTACGATCCATATTACACTATAAGTAAACACTGTATTTATTTCTTTACTTTAAATTAGTTTGCATAAATTCTCTATATACCCGTTCATTTTAATTTTTGGGAAAAAAAACCCATTCGGGGGGGGATTTTTTTCCCGGATCTGCGATTATCCGGACATTTTTTCTGTTTCTGCAACATTTCGGCCGGGGAGACTGTCTCCCCAGACGGAATTCCCGGAATACCGCCGACCGCCGGCGGTATTTTCGCTGGAAATACAGGCGGTATTTTCAGCCGGCGACCGGCGGTATTTCTTCAGTTTTTTTAACCGATACTGTTGGTGAACAGTACTGTTCATGCACGGGTGAACAGTACCCGGTTTTCTTCTTTTTATTTTTCTTTTTGGACCAGGGGCATTTTTGTCTTTTCATAGAAGAATGTTACTGCGAATAGTAAAACGGTTACTGCGTTTAGTATGCCTCTAATATTTTATACTATTCTCTCCGTAGACAATTATTCAAAAAGCAGAAAGAAAATTGACTTCATTTTCTTTGATAACTTATAATGTCAGCTTTGGCAGCTAAGAAAAGAAAATATATCAAGAGCAAGAATTATACTTCTGAAAAATTTTTGAGACAGCGAGGGAAGGTTTGGGAAGTGATAAAAAAACAAGGACCGGAAAGAGTAGTAAAAGATAAAGACTTGTAATTTTCAAGTCAAGAGTTTAACTATTGATCATTACATCATAAAAAAGAATTAAGAAAATTAAAGACGATTAAATATAAATCTGTACACATTTAAATTTTTATTTGCACACAGTACATGGCTTTCTTTTTCTCAATACAAATAAAATATACATAATCCAAAATTTTCAAAAAAAAAATAAATAAATAAATGAATGAAAAAAAAAAAGAGATATAATAACCGCAAATAAGCGTCACGGCATACGTATTATTTGTGCAGATTTAGAGAACAGAATGATGCATGTGAATATGTGAGGTTGCAGCAGTGCATACAGTGGATCCTATCAACTAATTTGTTATGTTACTAATGCAATCGCATAGTTCAAATCAAATAATTATCGAATAATTTTTTTAACGAAATGTAATCATATATATTAAAACTAGGTGAAACCAAATATGAAAGAATATGCACGAATATACCAAATAACCGATCAATTCATTTTCCCATTTCAACCCTTCAATAATCATATTATATATTTATAAAACTTTTTATTCTGCATACGGATGCAGGTAAGGAGGGATTACTTTTAAAATTGTATATTTTTCTCGTCCCATATAAAGATTTATACTTCAACAAAAAAAAAAAGAAAATTGTTTCAATAAAAAGTTCAATTTCTATGTTTAAATTGGGTACATTTACTAATATAATAGTGTGTACTTTGTAGTTAACTTTTATTTAAAAAGTAATGATAGAAGTGAGAAATATATTATTAAATTAATAGAAGAGAGGAATTATAAGAAATTAATACTGGAATTTATCTACAGGAATACGAACTTCTTCTATTAATCAGTACTTCTAAATTCTCTCATTTTGAATTTCTTTTAAATACTTCTACCCATTTCTCCTTTTCCTTTCCCACATAAAAGGTTTAAAAAGAATAAAAATGTAATTAGCAGTCATTTTAATGCATGAAAGTGTTACAATCAATTGCTGAAGATTTTAATGCGTGATATATATATATATATATATATATATATATATATATATATGTATTTTGATCCACATTCATTAGTTTTCTTTATAGGAAAAAAAAAAAAGGATGAATAAATTATTCAGAATTTCAGCTCATTGCATTAATTGCATTAACAAAATTATAAATTCTCTCTTTCCCGGAAATTAACAATTAGTCTTTGACATCAAATTTCAAATACATACTATTGAATGATAACTAATAAAACTTACTGTATTTTTCAACAAAAAAAAAACTTACTATATATGTATATACACACACACACACATATATATATATATATGAGATAATTCATGCATTAATTTGTTAAATTGAAAATTCATAACCAAATAAGAAATCCAAAATTTTCAATATTAATATATCTTTTTTCAAGCATATTCATCAATCTTTGGGAAGAATATGTGTACAGGAAATGCAAAAATGATTTAACATAGTGTTAATTCTTATTTATCAGTACTTTATTTTTCTTACATGAGAAAAAAATCACAAAATTTCCCCACAAATATACATAATTATATCGAATTCTTGTATATGCACCGGAGCCATTTAATCATACACCAAATTTTTTGCTTATTTATTTATTTATTAATGAAAAATAAAAGAAATTATAGAATAAAAGCAACAAAAACCCTAAACAGCTAGTATAAATTCATTATATAGTTAGTAAAGAGAAGGATAGCATACTCACATTTGGTTCCCTTTGCGTCATTTCAGGGACACTAAATTTGGCCTTTTTCTCCCTAGATTCAAACACAATTTGTGGTGATGGATCATGGATGTGATGGCAGTTGGATTCACCCTTCACCTGCGGTGGTGCATTGTTGTTGGAAATCATGGTTGCTTGCTGTTGTGGTGATAAAATTGGCAAAAGTTGAACATTTGACAGTAGGTCAAAAATACTGTGATCTGATGCAGGAATAACTGGTGAGTTGAATTGATCAACAAACTGAACTGGTGCAGGTAAGTTGAATGGAGCAAATGTAGCAGTTGATAAATTGAATTGATCAGGTACAGTAACTTGATCTGTTGTGGTTAAGCTAAGTGGATCAGTTGCAGTAGTTAATAAACTGAACTGATCAGTAACCTGATTATGATTAGTATCAGTAATAAAAGCTGTTTGATTGAGCATCAAATAAGGAAAAGACTGTTGATGATCATGGTGATAAGAGTAATCATTATCTTGTTGTGGATTTTGGATAAGTCCTCTCATGGCTAAAGGCTTGAAGAATGGAAAATTTGAAATGGTTTCGGAGAGTTTGAGAAGTGAAGTTACGAGGATGAAGTATATGCTATAAGATGAAGAACCCTAGGCTTACTCAAACTAGTATTTATAGAAGTAAAGCCCAATGGTCGGTCATAAAAGAATAAATAAAAGTTAGGGCTAACCAAGATCTTTCGGGTAGCCCTATCTGCACCATTTTTTTTTGGTGGGGTGTTAGGTGTTCAAATTAATCTCTTTCTTGGTTCAATTAAAAAAAATTAAGCATATTATTATCGGAGAAATAATTTATTAATAAAAATAAATTTATACATAAAATTATACTCTCTCTGTTCCACTTAAAGACTTTTTGAGTGGGCTAGAAGAAGTATAATTTAATCGGATAATACATTATTTTGATAAATCAATACTTTACTATAACATTAACCTCAAAAATATATATGAAAAATAATTGAAATAGTCATAAAAAAAATTTAGTGATTAATGTGGCGTCATATGACAATAGCCCATTAACAATCTTAATTTTAAATGTTTAATAATTTTTTCTCATATAATTGTTGTATTAGTCATCGATGTTTGTATCATCACTCAAAAAGTATATTATAAGTGAATGTTTACTTCTTACAAAAAGAGTTTTATTTCAAGATTTTGTTTGTTTCAATAAATTAGCTGTGTATTTATTATCCCTTGTATCTTTACTAATATGATTATATATAAATATCAATATATAATTAAGAGTGAACGACTTTTAATATACCTTTACTTTTCGATTATGTCCGCTTTGGTACCTATACTTTTTTTTGTAGCCACGAATATACCTATACTAATTTAAAGGGGCAAAAAATGTACTTTGCCGTTAACTCCGGTTAGTTTTTCCGGAATTGCATTTTTTTAGGGGTATTTTCGTTATTTCACTATTTATTTTCACTGTTTATCTTCTTCCTGCCCAAATTCCTACACCCTTCCTCCTCCACCACCGTCTGCCTCTTCTCTATCCAATTAAAGAGCAAAAACAGCAACATCAGCTAAACAACAACAACCAGAAAGAAAATGGAAAATGAAGTGAAGAAACAAGATTTCCTGGAAAGTTATGCAAACGTAATCATCAAAGGCTCGATTGCAGGGTTAGATTGATGAAAACGACGACGATGGGGAGGGAGGAGGACGATGGAAGCACGGATCGATTGCAGAACCGAAGTTCTGCAATCGAATTGCAGAGTTTTAGCTCTACAATTTTTTGATTGCAGAGCTTCGCAGATTGGTTCTGTAATCAAAAGATTGCAGGTCGGTTTTGCAATCTTATGATTGCAAAATCGAAAAATTGCAGAACCGAAACTCTGTAATTTTCGGCCAAAAATAAGAAGAAAAAAAGAAAATGGAAAAACAACAACCGGAAGACGATGACGACGCAAAGACGACAACGATGGGAGGGGGAGGACGACGACGACGGGAGGGAGGAGGACGACGGAAGCAGGGAGAAAATTGGCATTGGACGGCGGGGGAGAGACAAAGAAAAGAAAAAAAAAAAAAAAAAAAAAGAGGAAGAAGACGATGAACAGTGAAGGGACAAAAATGCCCTTGAAAAATGGCATGTGAGTTGCATGTGATGGCAATTCCGTTAAGTTTAAACGTGAATTAACGGAAAAAAATATTTTTGGCCCCTTTAAATTAGTATAGGTACATTTGTGGCTAAAAAAAAAGATTAGGTACCAAAGCGAACATTTTCAAAAAGTAAAGGTAGATTAAAGGACGTTCACTCTATAATTAATCAACACTTAAGAAGTTAATTAGGGTATAAGTGACAAAAGTGATGTCAGGTTATTTATTTTAAATATTAAACATTTAAACTTATAAAAATTATATATTTTAAGAAAAACTAAACCCTTTTAATAAAATGGAAAGAACTGGGGGGGTGGGAATCGATTCGGGTTCCTCAAAATGGGTTCTTCGGGTTTGGATTTCTATACCCTAGTTGAAAAATCGACCAAATTCAAGGTGAACCCGAGAAAACCTAATCGAAATTGGAATTCGATTTTCGAGTTGAATTAGAACAAATTCGAAGAAACCAAATTATATTTGATCTGAGTTTGATATTGCAAACTAACTAAATTGAATTCAGATTGTGAAGCTAAACCAAAATAAACTTAAAATTTTTTCCAAACATTCACTGCTGCTATCGAATTTGGTTCAAGTCAATTTTTATGTTGGCAGTTGACACACTCAATTTGAAAATCAAATTCAGAATTTTCTTTGGGTTAAAATATGAATCAAATTGGTTTATTTGTTCTTTTCTTCTTTTTAAGAAACAAAATATACACAGACGATATTTAAACCTTTAAATTAAAATAAAAATTACATGAGACATATGCATATGTATATATTGGAAACAGGCGCATTACAGCAACACTAAACTCCATACACCACAGATTATATGCGATAATTCAACTCTAAAATCGATATTTTTTTACTATAGGCATTTTTGTTTAGAAATCGGCGATACATTAGCAGCTAAATTCGATACATCATATGCATAAGTGATGCACGATACATCAGAGAATTTACATGATATGCAATAATACAACCCTGAAATTGATTTTTTTCACTACAAACAAAATATGAGCAGCTAAACTCGATATATCACAATGATATAAGTAACACGCGATACATTAGATACTATATGCGATACTTTTGAAACTAAATTCAAGACTCGTGTTTCTTTATTATAAAATGTACATATATATATATATATATATTGTATGTGTTAGATATATGTAAATAGTAGTTTTTTTATTGGAAAAGGGTAGCCTAGTCTAGTTCCTATATATATTCTCCTTTGTGTATATTGTTCATTGTATTGTTAATTTGTTCTATTGAAGTCCCATGTTTGCTCTCCCTTTTCTCTCTGTTCTCTCTGTTTGTTCTTCTTTCTGTTCCAAGCTGATCTCACAAATCTTTACATGGTATCAGAGCTCCTGACGTGAGTTTGATAAATTTATAAATTGGGTTTCCATTGATTTCCGCTACCCGCCGCCCAATTCAATTGAATTGCGTTAGATACTATCTCCAATTATAGAAGAAAAATAGGAATCCATTAATTTGGTTTCCGCCGACGCCATTCAATTTAATTGAATGGAGTTGGTTACCTTTCGAAGTGGTTAATTAAATTGAATCTTGGCTGCTGTTTAGTTACCGTCAGCTTCGTCTCCTCGGAGATTGGATTTATGTGGTTAATTGAATTGCCAATCTTGGCTACTATTTCGTTATCGTCGGCTTCGTCTTCTCCTTGCTCTCGTGATCCTTCAACCTCTTATTGCAATTGGGTTTCTCTTGGTAAATTTGGTGCTTTCTGCTGCGGCAATTAGGCTTCTCTTACTTATGTTTGGTACCTTTTGCTCTCTCCCTCCTTTGGATTCTCTTGCTTTCGGCGATTTTGTGTATTGGTTGTTGGTATTACAATACTTTGTGTTGTGTTCTTGGAAGCTGTTGCAATGATTAGTTTCATAAATTTCTTGCCTCTCAGCCATCTGCAATTATTGCTTCTTTGAATCAAGGTGTGTATACATCTAGTTCGATAGGTATATCTTCATTCATATGGATTTTGGACTCTGGAGCCTTGCATCATATGTCCTCTTATGCTAACTCATTTGTAAACTTCTGCTCTGCTCCTGTCTCCACTGCTGATGGCACTCCTATGTCGACTCAAGGCATTGGATCTGTTAGTACCTCTAATTTATCTTTGTCGAATATTTATTACATTCCTGATCTTACCTTGAACCTTGCTTCTGTTGGTTGTTTGTGGAATAGGTCGTAGCATGGGGGACTTTTGTTTTGGATGAATTGAAAACATCACATGTTGCAACATCTGGTGTTGACTTGTCTTCTTTTCGCTTGAGTCCATCATCTTTTGAATTTTATTTGTGGCACTCACGCCTTGGACATGTGTCTTCCTCTCGTTTGAAATATTTAGCATCCACGGAGGCTTTAGGGAAATTATAAACTCATAATATTTCTGACTGTTGTGGTTGTAAGCTTGCAAAGTTTTCTGCTTTGCCTTTCTCCAAAAGTGTTTTCTATCTCTCCTGCACCATTTGACTTAATTCACTCTAATGTATGGGGGCCATCGCCAATTCCTACCAAAGGTGGCTCAAGATACTATGTCTCCTTCATCGATGATTGCACTCGTTATTATTGGATTTATCTAATGAAACACCGTTCTGACTTCTTTGCCATTTATCAAACCTTTCGTGCCTTCGTGAAAACTCAACATAATTCTGTTATCAAGTGCTTTCGATGTGATTTGGGTGGGGAATATACTTCCAACAAGTTTTGTGAACTACTTGCTTCTGATGGAACTTGCCATCAATCATCTTGTACTGATACTCCTGAACAAAATGGTGTTGCGGAATGAAAACATCGTCACATCGTTGAAACAACTTGCTCACTTCTTTTATCTGGCTCTGTTAAGCGAGTTTTGAGGGGAAGCTGTCCTCACTGCTAATTACATCATCAATAGAATTCCATCAGCAATAACTTCAGGTTTGTCTTCTTTTGAGAAATTTCATGGTCATGCTCCAGATTATTCTGCCTTGAGGGTTTTTGGTTCTACTGGCTTTGTTCTTCGTCCTCATGTGGAACGCAGTAAATTGACAGCTCATTCTGCCATTTGTGTTTTTCTTGGCTATGGTGAAAGTCAAAAAGGATATCGCTGCTATGATCCTCTTGCCAAGAAACTTTATGTTTCACGTCATATTGTTTCTTGAGCATATCCCCTTTTATTCGATTCCTCCAGATTCTCACAATCTTAAAAGGTCAGATATCATTCGCATTGATCCATTTCATGAAGATTTGGATATTATCCCTTCTCCTGTGATTCCCGAGTTTGATAATTATGGCACTACGTCGAATGATCCAGATAACTCTTCTTATATTGGTTCTCCTACTCCTACTGTCTCTCTTGATTCTCCTATACATGCGTCAAATGATCCAGATACCTCTTCTGATATGGGTTCTCCTACTCCTATTGTCTCTCTTGATTCTTTTGTACCTACGGATCCTCCACTTCGTTATCCTCAACGGAATCATAAGTCCACTCAGTTACCCGATTTTGTTTACTCTAACTACTCGAATGGTTTTGCATCCTTCTTAACTTCTATTCACAAGTTGTCTGAGCCTTCTTCCTATCGAGAGGCTGTTCTTGATCCTCTTTGGCAGACAGCTATGGCAGAGGAACTTTCTGCTTTGAATAAGACAAATACTTGGGATCTTGTATCTCTACCTCTAGGAAAAAGTGTTATTAGTTCTCGTTAGGTGTATAAGGTCAAAACGAAATCTAATGGGTCCGTTGGGCGATATAAAGCCCGTCTAGTTGCTAAGGGTTTTGTGCAATAGTATGGTATGGATTATAAGGAAACATTTGCCCCTATTGCAAAAATGACAACCATTCACACTCTTATCTCCGTTGCTTCTGTTCGTCAGTGGTCCATATCACAAATGGATGTTAAAAATGCCTTTCTGAATGGTGATCTACAAGAGGAAGTTTATATATCTCCCCCACCTAGTGTTCCACATCGTCTTGGTAAAGTGTGCCAACTTAAAAAGGCTCTCTGTGGTCTTAAACAAGCTCATCGAGCTTGGTTTCAGAAGTTCTCCACTGTGATTAATTCACTTGGCTTTCGTGCTAGGTCCCATGATTCCGATTTGTTTCGCAAGTGCACTCCTCATGGTCGCATTCTTCTCTCTTTATATGTTGACGATACGATTATTACTGGAGATGATATTGATGGAATTACTGAATTGAAATGCGAACTTGCAAAACAGTTTGAAATGAAAGATTTGGGTCCCCTGCGATATTTCTTGGGAATTGAAGTGGCATATTCTCCTCGAGGATATCTCTTGTCTCAATCCAAGTATATTGCATCTATTCTTGATCAAGCTTGTCTCTTTAATACTTGGATAGCTGAAATTAATGCCAAGTATTCCACCTCAGATGGTGTCCCTTTACCAGATCCTACTCTGTATCGGATTATTGTTGGCAGCTTAGTGTATCTAACTATTACTAGGCCTGATATTGCTTATGTTGTACATGTTGTTAATCAGTTTGTTGGTGCTCCTACCTCGGTTCATTGGGCAGCTGTCCTTCGCATTCTTCGTTTTCTTTGTGGTACTCAATTTCAGAGTCTTTTGTTTCCTTTTTCTTCCTCCTTGGAGCTACGTGCCTACTCGGATGCTGATTGGGTTGGAAATGGTACTGATTGTAAGTCTACTACAGGCTTTTGTGTGTTTCTTCGAGACTCTCTCATCTCTTGGCGAAGTAAAAAAGCAGGATGTTGTCTCTCGTTCCTCCACAGAAGTTGAATATCGGGCTATGACTACCACTGTTGCTGAGACTGTTTGTTTGCGTTGGTAACTCACTGATATGGGTGTCTCTCTCTCTGGTCCGATCCCTATGCATTGTGGTAACAAAAGTGCTATTGAGATTGCCCACAATTCTGTCTTTCATGAGCGTACCAAACATATTGAGATTGATTGTCACTTCACTTGCCATCACTTTCACCACGGCACCATTAGTCTACCGTTTGTGTCTTCTTCCAAGCAGCTTGCCGATACGTTTACGAAATCGCATCCGTCACCGCAATTTCGTTTTTTGACTAGCAAACTCTCGTTGATATCTCTCGATTCATCGTGAGTTTGAGGGGGGATCTTAGATATATGTAAATAGTAGTTTCCTTAATGGAAAAGGGTAGCCTAGTCCAGTTCCTATATATATCTCCTTTGTGTATGTTTGTTCATTGTATTGTTAATTTGTTCTATTGAAGTCCCATGTTTGCTCTCCATTTTCTCTCTGTTCTCTCTGTTTGTTCTTCTTTCTGTCCCAAGCTGATCTCACAAATCCTTACATTATGTTCCTCAAAAATAAATAAAAATAAAAATTTATACGTTGAAGTACACAAGTTTTTGTGATAAAAATAAAATGTCAAAATTTTATTTTATGATGCTGCGATAAATATAAATCATCCAAATACTAGTTACTGAGTTCGGAGGTGAAATTGTCGAAACTAAAATTGGATCATAATTCAATTATAAAGCACTTTCAGTTGTAATAAAAATTGAAACGAAATGCCACTTCACATTCCAAATTTTTATTGTAAAAAATAATGTTATAAGCTATTTCAGGTCTCATCAGACATAATCAGAAGTTGTCGCCTAATTTTTTCTAAACTGATATATTCTAATTAAAGGGTATACTTATCTTATTAAAAGTAAATTTTACATTTAGTAACGTAAATATAAGTTATATGAAATATTCTTTAATCTTGTATTTTATTATAATTTTATTGTTTATAAAAAAAAATTATCTAAAAAAATTAAAATAACTATACCCTACATACAAAGAAGTGAACTCTTAGTCATAAGATTTAATTTGTTAAAAAATAAATATGAATGAAAAAAATTTATCTGAAAAATTTAAAAATAACTATACCCTATATACAAATAAATGAACCCTTAGTCACAAGATTTAATTTGTTAAAATGAATATCATTGAAAAAAATTTATCTCAAAAAATTAAAATAATTATACCCTACATACAAACTCTTAGTCATAAGTTTTAATTTTTTTAAAATGAATATCAATGAAAAAAAATTGTTTAAAAAATCTAAAATAATTATACCCTATATACAAATAAGTGAACCCTTAGTCACAAGATTTATTTTGTTAAAAATAATATTAATGGTAAAATTATTAAACTATCCCAAATTATTATTTTATATTAGTACAAGATTTTTTATAAAGGGGGCACATCCACAATGGCGCAAACATATTCTTAAATATGAAAAAAAAAAAGAATCTCACATGCCACACAAAGTTAAATTGCAAAACACAATATTTACTGTATTATATATGTATCTATAAGTGTCTAAGGTGGGGTCAGTGGAGGCCAGGTCCCCTAGAGCCCCACCCTAGCTCCGCCAATGACCCATCTAAACTTTACATGGATAGAAATATTGTTACTTTATCGTAAACTTTAATTGACCAGTAATTTTTCCAAACAATACAAGGTATTGGAACATAATTTTCCAAAAAGATAAATAAATAAGTGAGGCGGGCAAGGATAGATGAAAGACGTAGTTTGGTTCATCAGTAGGGGTGTTCATTAAACAGCCAATCCAAATAAGTCAGTCAATCTAAATCATGTAAGTTAAACGGATTAGCTTATTTGATTTTCGGATCCGGTGAATGGCTATACCAGAATTATTAAATGGTTTAGAATTAGATTTGAGTCTCAATCCAAATAAAGACTTGAATAAGCCAAATAATATAATATAATATAATATAATATAATACAATATATATAATATTGACCGATTGTTATTTTGGACTATTATTTTGAAGAAAACTTTGTGATTGACTGATTGTTAATGTTTAAAACGTTCATCTTATTGTGTTTTAATGCTCTTATGTCTTGGGTAATTGGATAAATATATATTTTTTTATTTTATTTTTTGAACTTTTTAAAAGTTTATTTGGCTTATTTGGGACCCAAGCCAAATAAGCAATGACTTAAATGATTTGGTTTTACTTTAAAGGTTTGGTGGTTGGGTGAAGAATTTTTTTTTTTTTTTTTGAAATATCGAAAAAGCCAATCCAAATAAGTCATTCACCCAATTAAAACCCCAATAAACACCCCTATTCATCAGCGGATTCGCATATAGCTCTAGTGAGACAATTATCCCACCACAATTTTTTCCTTAAAATATTTAATATTATGTGATTTTAAAGGTTTTTGTAATTTCTGCCCATGAAAAATTACAATAATATGGGATAAATCTTGAAATTAACAATAGTGAATAAGAAAACTTTAATGAATAGAAGCTAATAATTTTTTGTTTCAGTTAAAAATGTTGACAAAACAAAAGTAAAACTTTTAAGGAAATTTATTGTATAATTCTTTTAACAAAATATTTTTATTGTATTAAATTTTTTCCCCTACCGATTTTTTGGGCTTCCCCAAATTCTGTTCAGCGTGCATGAATAGGGGCGCGGTGGCATTTGGCTTTATAGAAGAGTGTCGTATGGTGGTGAAGCCACGCAATGAAAACTGGGCACACACTTCCACCATATACTATATGCGGCTCTTTCCTTTAATTGCCGCAATTTTCTGAAATCTTTCTTTGTATTTTTCATTTTCGGAACTTCCACTTCTTTTGTTGCATACGGCCATCGAAGAAGTAGACAAAAAATAGTTTTAGAGAGAGTAATAATTTTCAAAACAAGTAACGTTTTAGCACCAAAAAGAAGAAGAAAATTTCCCAACTTACTTTTGTCATATACCTATCTAACTAAGAATTTGTGATTACCTTGAATAATGAATACCTAATAATGATCTAACTGGGTATAATTTAAATTATTATCTTAAATATGTGAAAGTTGATTTTTCTGATGAAAGACAAAGAGTACTATATAGAATCACATAAAATAGGCAATCTATCATGAAAGACTATATATCCTACTGAACAAGATATATGTCTTATATGATGTATAAAAGGCTGGAAGAGGTTGATGATTCTCTTGAACTAGTTTTTGAAAAAAGTTGAATCCCGAGTCACGACACAATCAGACTAACTGTGGATTGCAGATTTTTTGGTGTTGGGCTGTGGACCAGACAAAAACCTCAATTACAAAAGACAGAAACGGCACCAGATGGTCTTTAGGCCATTATTAAATTCCACGGCCAAGAGTTACAGAATATGCATGAACGTGGACTTTGATAGAATTTGGCCCATTATGCACTTGGACCTGGACCTCTTGCTGGATGTAGACATTTTGGTGTACCTAGTATGCATGGAGGCTTTTTTTTAATTTATTTAAAATTTGAAAAACCTTTGTAGAGACTCAATGATACAACCATAAATTTGGCATCGTATCATACGTTTGTTTTTAAATTTGAAATTGTTTCTTTTCAGTTCTTCAATTTGAATTTTTCATCACAATGTAATCCATTGAACAAATTTAAATCAAAGCCAACTTAATGTCTATAGTCACGTGATACGCAGAGCCCCAAAATATTGAAAAATGAGCAAAAATGCATATGTTGACTAAGTCGCAGAAAAAGTTGACACTTTAAAAATCCCTAGTTTGTCGGTGATGGGCTAGTTTTGATTGAAATTTAAGTAATGGACTACAAGAGGATGAAAAACCCATGTTTTAGAGACTAAAGAAAAACACTATCAAGTTCGGGAATGAATGTGCGACATTAGGTCAAATTCAGAGACCAACAAACTTATTATCTCAATATTAAAATTTTGAACGACGTTATAGTCAGACCAATAATTTACCTATGACAACAAATTTGTATATAAAAGCACCTTAGTTTATTCTGACTCTAATTTAATTAGCAAATCATTAATATGATAACACATTCATTTTAAATCAAATTCTCAGTCTAAATTTTTTTTTCTTTTCTATTTCATCCATTTAATGATCAAAATAAGACAGAAATCCTCTTCCTAAGTACATTTATGTATGAACAAGCCAATGTCCCAACGGTTATGACACATAGAGGGTCATTCAAAGGTTGAGGGTTCGATTCCTACCTTTGACACTTTTAACGAAATCTAGAAATGAGAAAGTCCAAAACGTTGAAGGATGAAAAAAACAGGGCAAAATTGTCAACATCATAATTCATACGAAAAACGAAATTTGAGCTTTAACACATAACTCATTGATTCTCGAACTATTTTCGGTTTCGGGCTGGACACCAAGATGAAGAGAGATAGATAGATAGATAGGTGAAGAAATAATATTATCAAAGCCGCGTGAAAACATCTGGAAACCAAATTATGGATCTGGAAGCCTTGACGTCCGCCGTCCACCGATTATGCATGCATATATGGATTCAACCAAAAATCTAGCGTAGCGTTGACAATTTGTGTCGTGTTCAAATTAATGAGTTTGGATTATCTGGTTTTAGCACAGACACTCCTCAATTTTAACTTTACTTTTTCTTTAGTAATTCATGTTATTCGTATCGTCGTATTAATTTATCTCACAACCCAAATTAATCAACGAGTTTATGTAGTATCCAATTCATATCGTGTTTTCATGGTACATTACTGTATATTTACATATAGTAACTCATGACTGCATACTACATTACGTTTTCGTAATATATTTAACTCGTGAGCCTACTAAAACGTAATTCAAACATATGCTTATATCGTATCGAATTTGTATCGTTTTATTTTCGTGTTGTTTCAAAAATTGTCAACCGTACAAATATCCCAATCACATGTTGGTCCCGAATTACTTGAGGGGGGTGGATTGAGAAAAAGGCCTCCCAAAGTCTCTACCAGTCGTGACATATTACACGAACATGAGTTGTATGCACAATTGCAACATATAAGAGATAAAACCGTGTTTCAGCACGATGGGAAGAAAATCTTGATATATACTAATTTATTATTAGTGTCATTAATTAATTAATTAATTCCAAAAGTCATTCCATCAAAGGTTGTAAAAATCACACTTTTCTCTTTACGCCAGGTAAAAAGATCATCAACTAACAAAAGAGAGAATCGGACTTCAATCTAGCTAATTTATTTTTATTTTTATTTTTGAATTCCTAGCCCATTATATATATATATATATAATTTTAAATATTAATATATTTTCAAACTCATAAAAGGTTTATGATAATATTTGACTGTTGCCAACTCAAATTAAAGTTACGGGGTAAATATTAGAGTTGACCAATGAAAAGTCATACTCTTTCCGTTCCACTTTGTAATACTAGTATTAGAAAATGAACTTTTTTGATAAAATAGATGAAGTATTCTCATAAAATTACAAATTGATTTTTCATATTTGATTTGAATTTCCACTCAATTTGCTAAAAGAATTTATTAAATATTTTATTTTGTAATTTTCAAAATAAAATATTACTCTTTTTATTCCATCAAAAAATATACTTTTTAATATTATTTTTAATAGAAAGTGAACTATTCTGATATATAATATAATGCAAATAGAGTATTCATTTAAAAAATTTATTCCACCTAATCTTAAAGCCCAGTTCCACCACTTCCCAACTAAACGCTGCAAATTTCGAAGGATATACATATATATATATATATATATATAGCATTAATCGTAGTAATTTTTAAAGCATAACGCATTGTCAATGACATCATCAAGCTACTTAATTGATTACCTAAATGAAGTGTGACAAACCAACCTCCCCATATAGTGATATATAGGTTTTAGCCATTTGTTTGTTTAGGTTAATTTTAGTTGGTCAACTTCGACCAATATTAATTATTCCTTCCGTCTCATTTCAATGATCTAATTTAATATATATATATATATATATAATTTATTATGAATTTTAAAGTACAACATTTGCTATAATTCATTCTATTAATGTTCTTATTTTTTAAGTGAAAATTAATGGTACACTTCATATTATTATATTAGTAGGAATATATAAAAAAAATAAAAACAAAATCTTCTTAAATCATAAACAAATTGTGAAAGTGAACCCTTCACGTGAAACCGAGCGATTAATTACCTTTTGCGATAGTTTCCCTATATATATATATATATATATATATAATCCTAAGTTTATGCTTGTTGTAGGAAGTAGGAGAAGCAGTGGAGTTCTTGCATGCCGCGGGTAACATGTCAACTCCTCACTTCCATTATTAATTATGCATAATAATTATCTAACAGTAAATTGTTTGGCATTAATATATATCTTTTACTTCCAATTTAAGGATCCAAATAATGATTTTAAGAATTAGGAATGCAAAGTTGAAATCATCTCAAAACGTACAGGGCCCAAAAAGCAATTAATTAAGACACAAAATTCAGAAGTATAATCATAAAAAAGAAAAACATAAGTACTAGTTTTTGCATTTCTAGGAATTTAAGGAGACGATCGATCATGTCTTATAAAAGGACCTGATCTGAACTTTATAAAAAAAAAAAATGCATCAATTAGGATCCCTCTTTAGTGGAGTTAGTTGACTAGTGATGGTGGCCGGTAAGCATTGTTAGTTATGCCATGATTAAGTGATATATATATATATATATATATATATATATACAAAATTAATTAATGGCAGAGCTACGTATTAGTCTGATGGGTAATTGCTCCCACCTCATTGTTTTGAAAAAAGTTACAAAACTAGTTAATTTTATTTCACAAAAGTTTTTTTTTAAAAAAATTAGGGATAAATTTTACTAGTATTTGATTAGAATATTTTGTCCTACCAGACACTGGGGGCTGGGTCCGCCACTGTATATGGTGTGTTCAACTTTGTGGAGGAAATCTCCCATAAATATGTTTGTCCCCTAGTTATGTAGGATCTAAGGTTATAAGGGGGTGATTAATGATGTTATGTGTCACATGTGGAGGGATAAGTATAATTAAGTGATTCTTTACCACAAGAAGCCTCAGCCAATGGGGACTTGCCACCAAATATAAATTGTGCTTAAGATGCATGAATTATAGTGTTCAAGGATTTATGTTCAAATTATGTGAAACAATTCATGGTTGATGGGGGGAGAAACTAGGGTTTCAATGTTGGGATAGTGTGGTGCTTTGATATTCATGTACATTTGTTTTTTTTTTTTTTAGTGTTTGCTCATGTGGAAGTAAGGCGGGAAAGACTCATAATTGTTCAAATTATGAGGATGTGTGTGTGTATTTTATTATTATTATTATTATTATATGGAGAGGATGTGTGTGTATTAATGTATGCTTAGGTTTCATATACAAAAGGGAGAGTCTAGGCTTAGCCCAGCTACTTATCCCACATGTTGCGAGATCGACTTACGCTCAGGTGGGATAATGTAAGGGCAGGGCCTAGTAGACCCCAAAATTCCAAAAAAAAAGCTTTTCCTTCAAAAAAAGTTATGATATAAAGGGAATAATTTAGTTAAATTAATTAGCAGCACGAGTTTTTTTATTTTTTTCCTGGACAATACCGGGTGAGTTCGATTTAGAAGAAGGTTATACAACCGCGCCATTGAAATGATTTCGAAGTAAAAAAAAAAGGATATTTTTGTCCTTTGTGTTCGGTCATGCTTCTGGTTTTATCTTCTTTTTTTTTTTTTCCTTTTTGCATTAGCAGTTTTTGTTCCTTATATAGTATTTTGTCAAATGACACCTATAGTCCTTATCCAGAATAGACGGTCAAGTATGTAACTAATTATTTTTTAATTACTTATTTGACTGCCTGTTACTAGTTTAATTAAAAATGACCACAAGTGTATGTGACTGAATATAGAAAACCAAAACTGCTAATGCAAAATAAAAAAGTGAAAAGAAAAAACTAAATTAAAAATTAAATTTAGGGACCAAAACTATCATTTTCCCTGTAATACAATGTATATGATTCTTATTACTTATGATCGAAATTTGTACGACAGAAGAGAAACTAAACTAGAATTTTTTGGCTATATGATGGTAAGGGGTAAAATTGGGTTAGAGTAATATAACTATGACCGTGTTAAGAGACGTAATAGTTAAACATTTAATTTCGAAAAGAAAAAAAATCTTACTCCCTTTCCCATCTTAAAAAAAAAAGGTACATCTTCTCTTTTTCAAATAAGAAAAAATCGTAAATTTAACTATTTGTTCGTGAAATTGTAATTAATCGTCCATTATTAATTTATTTTTAACCTTAATTTTTGGATTTAAGAAGGAGGGAAGAAAGGAATGTGGAGGATCCACTATAATTTGTATGGGACTCCATGCTCCACATGCATGGATGTTTAGTTAGTAGTACTTATAGCATTAGAGTACTACCGTCACCATTAACATAAAGATTCAGTTGGTGGGTCCCGATGTAGTAGAGGTCCCACACGTTAACGCGTGGTTTGGCATCCCTTTCCCTTTTCTTGATCTGAGTCAATACTACAACAGTTGTAATACATAATGAGTCATTTAGAGATTGGGGTTCGATTCATACATACGTCAGTTCTGTCTATTTAAAGCGTAAACTAACAAGACTGTGTAGGTAGCTCTCCAATTTTGTTCTTTGTCTTCATATAACCCATGTCTTTTATGTAATATATTACTATAAAATAATGCTGAATACCCAAAACAAACTCTCAACTCAACTCAAGGCTTCGACCAAGCAATTAACGATATTGTAAACAAATATAAATATATTTGTATAATATCTCAATTACTCTTTCGCCATTAGTATTTATAAGGTTATTTGATTTCACCTCATACATTTTCAAAATACATGGTTTACCTCACAAATTGTCATTATTTCACAAATATTGGCATTATTATTATTATTATTATTATTTCCTTAAAAGATACTACTAACATCAATAAAAGTGAAGACAATGGTATCAATTTTTACGAAACAATAACAATTTAAGAAATAAAACATGTATTTTAAAAATATATAGCAAAAATTAAACAATCTTATAAATGCAAGGGGCAAAAAGTAATTAGGTCACATATATATTATTAATATTTGGTTAAAGCGTTAAATAGTGACTTTTGAATTGGTCAAAATAAAAGAAAACCGTAATTCTTTTTACCTCAGGACTCAGGAGCCACTTTGTCTCCAAAAGCTTTCAACCCGACCCTACCCATTATCTCTATGAATTCTCTCATCCCCATGGAAAAGCATATCTTAGGGGAAAATTTTTTCTTTTCTTTCAAAAAATAATAATAAAATAAATAAATAACGCATTACCAATCTCCCATGATCCATCCTTACAGATTTGGCTATGGTGATTTGTCCTTACCAGTGTCGAAACTAGAAAAAAAAAAATTTGTGGGACCTACTATAGTTATTTTTTTTGTATGGGTGCAATTAAATAAATGAATGTAAAAATTTCCAAACTTACGAGTATAAATGCGATAAAAATTTCCAAACTTACAAGTACTCTCTCCTCTAAAATTCTTAATTTTCTAATTTAATACATAGAATGTCTAGTGTAAATCTCTAATTTCCAAAAGGAATCAACAAGAAGAAAAGAAGGAAAAAAAAAAAAAAAACTTGGAGATTAATAAAAGACATGGAAAAAGAAGTATTAAAATATGAAGATAAGGAATAAAAGTTTGGTGTAGCCAAAAGAGAAGACTGTTATGTTGGCACGGCAGTGGGGGCTAACGGTGCAAAAGCTGGTTGCCGGATGGTTGTTCCCCAAGTATAGTGGTGAGCTTGGTGGGGGTTGGAGCCCACACCCTAGCCCCCAAGTACTTCCGCCACTGGTCGTGCCCTCTGAATTGTACCTCTCATATTTTTGCATTTTTGGAGAGGTTACGAAGATATGATTTTTATGGAGTGTTTTGGGTAACTTGACAATATAATGCTATTGCGCGTGAATTAGGCATGTATTTGTCTACTGCATATGTTGTACGTCGTTGGGTTAGCACACACTAAACTTTATCTCTCAGTCGTTGTTACGCGCAATTTTCAGCACCTTTAATGAAAATGTCTTTTATTTTGGGAAAAAAAAATGTACACAAACCAATTAATCACTTACATTATTAATTTGTTATAATGTAAATAAATCTTTATTTCAGTTTAAAAAACGATAAGTAGTTGCATAGGTCATTTTTCAATGGCGGAATGGTTCTTTGATGAGGATATAGTATTCCTCTATATATATTATATACAAAGAATAATTATTAATTTAACTCTTTTGAATTAAATTATAAAATTAGCCTACTAGTATTGTTATTATACTCAAAAAGTTAGTTAGGTAATTTTTAAGTTAACTTCTTAAAATCGAAACTAATATTTATTGATGGAAAATATTACAACTCTTTTAACAAGCTATTTATTCGCACATCACATGACGTTTAAAGTTTCGGACGGCAGGCAACTAGATTACAGTAGAAACAAAACGTAAGTTTATTTTAAACCATTTACTCTAAAATTAATCATTTTACCCGTGTTATCTTGTCAATTTGGGGGTGCCCCACGCGGAATTGATGGCCCCGCCCAATGCTAAGCTAGTTCCTTAATGGACATTATGCTAATTCAATTGCCCTCTTAATCATCCTTGCAACATTTCTAAAATTTATTATTGTAATATACTTTATATATATATATATAAAAAATATATATATGTGGAAAAAATTGAATGTTAAAATAATTTTAATTGGGATTCGTATCAGATATTGAGGCCATGCAATTTTACTTTCTCAAGGGTCAAAGTTCAAAAAGGGAAACAAGAGTATATACTATGAAAGGAAAGAAAAGTCATTCATCAAATACATGTTTAATCATTTCTCCTTTTATTTATTTATTTATTTATTTTCACTCTTCAATTGTATATGTTTTCTTAAGCTGACAGGGACCATTCAATTATCAATATCATATATGTCTCTCTTTCTCAAAATAAAAGACGTTTTAGAGATTTTTTACACAAAATAATACTCCCTCTATTTCATACATCAAAGTCGACTATTCTAATGGAAACAGAATGAGTAATTTATTTAATGACAATTATAATTTAATATTATTAGAAGTTTTAGAGTTGTAATCCAATTAATACTACTAGGTTTTTTAAGATAAGATAATCACTAACTCTTGGGTAAATAAATTAAGACTAGGGTAAAAATAAAAAAAAGTTAAGACTAGGGTCAGTTGATGAAAAAACTATATTTTTTTACTAATACATTATTTATTTTAAAGATTGTAACTCCATATATAACGTCTTTTATTTTGAATCAAAATGAGTATTTTTTTTAATGTCATAGTCTATTACAATCACACATACACAGTTACATGAGAAGAATCACGGGGAGTGAAAAAGCTACTCAGGGAACTGTTTATTTCTGTGTATACTTGTTTGCTTTTATACCTGCAAATGAGTGTTACTACACCTTGAAAATCCAAGTAGATTTGATCTCATAACCTCCCGATCCCAATACTTTTAAGAGTATGGAGGTGAACTTCTCGATTAAACATGTGGTTTCGCCCAATATCATATTATTAATTAGGGCTGCTCAAATGGCAATACCCGACCCGACCCGACCCGATCCGATCCGAACGGATCGGTGATCCGAAATTTCGGGTCGGTTCGGGTTAATCTCTTTTCGGTTCGGGTCGGTTCGGTACAAAAATTACCAAAATTTCGGGTCGGTCGGTTCGCTTGTTTGATGCCCAGATTCACGAGTCTAATTTGAAGGGCTCCAACATCCTTCACTTTGAATTTATTCAGTACAAAAACGCTAGAAACGGTAGACAATGGCTGCACCATCAAGTCATCCATAACCATGTACGTCGCCACTCCCTTCACAAACCCGCCTTCATCAACAATTTCATCTCCACCCATAGGAGGAGCCGAAGCAGCCGCCACGTACGTTATCTTGCAATTCATCAGATTGCCGCAGCACGGGCACCGCGCAGCCGTGTTGTCGCTGAAATAATGGAAGCATTTTCTTCCAGTATCATTATTATACCCATTCTGGCACCTGTAAGCTACCAATTCATCCTGGTCGGGGCCGGAGAGTAGAGGGCTTGCGAAAGTAGTTGCGCCGCGGTTTCTGGGCGTGAGGAAGGCTTTTTCCCTATTTTAGTGTTTAAAAAAAAAAAATCGGATCAGATCGGATCATAAACTGATCCGACCCGATCTGATCCGATAAACGAGACCCGAATTAAGCGTCCGATCCGATCCGAAATTTCGGATCGGTTCGGATCGGATCGGATCGGATCAGCTCGATCCGACCCGACCCGCGGATCAGTTAAGGACCCCTATTATTAATATTCATAGAGTAGTAGACTACTTTAGCCTGCATTTTTTGTTATTAATTAATTAATTGTTTGTTATTTTGGTACATTTATATAGCAAGCAAGCAATTAATTGATTGTCAAATTCGGAGAGTCCTAAAGATCTCTAAAGTACTTTGGATGTCAGAAGATTCAAAGTCAGTACTAGGAATATATTGTAAATTTTACAAAAGGGTACTAGTCTATCACATTTTTCATTCTATTACTATTATTGAACCTTAAAATAAAGAAAAAGAAAATATATGGTGTGAACCTAGGAAGAAGTAGAGCACTTTATGTCCTTAAGATATCTTAACGAATCTGAAATTCAACATTTGCACACGGTCTTGTTTTAATCTAATTTTGGGTTTTTTTTTTTTTTTTTTAAAAACTTGTAACACAGTCTAATTTGGTTAGGAAACATCAGACATGCATGCTCATCCCGTGGAACAATATTTATATGGTTCCGTTCTCTTCGTGACTGAATTGAGAAATTTGTTTTGAGGAAGGAAAATTTTGTTTTTTTGTGGGAGTTTCTTTTAGAAATTTGTGTAGGAAAGAGAAAAAAATGTGTAATTATTATGTTATTTTTTGAATTTACGTGAGTGAATATTTAAAGAGAATTTTAAATTTTGAAAATTTGGGAAAAAAAATGTAATGATTTTTCTAAAATAGAATGGAAAAGAACAGAGCTTAGTTATGCTAATTCACGAGGCAAGAATTTTCTTGATTGATTAGGTAAAACGTAAGAATGAACTCCGAGTAATACTACATTTTAGTTACAGAATCATTCAGTTATTTGTAAATGGTATCTTCCAATGACTTTAATTATGGTTTTAGTAATGCGTAGAAAACCATTATTGAATAATTTTGTGATTGAAATATACTCAACTCCTCTAATTTTGTCAAACTATTATAAATTCCCTATCAGTCAACGAAATTGATCCAAACCGTAAGAGTCGTTTTGTTACTTAAAAATTTATTGAATATTTGGGATGATAACTATAGTTTTTCAAAATACCAGAGATAATGATAATTTCATGAAATTTCAATTTATCAAAAAAAAAAAAAGAAGAAAAAGTCATCACTACTTAGTTCCTTGTTTCATATGGAGGTTTAATTTGCCTTGGCCCATGGAATTGAATTGGAAAACAATGTAAAACACGGATTTCTCCATGTCCATAGGTTGCAAAGCAGTTAACAGGCATGGATGCCACTAGGACTTCCCCGCGCTTTCGCCCCAATCCACTTTCAATCTTTCATACCCTCATTTCACATGTACATTAGCCCTATCCTTCGTTTTCATCGGTTTTGTTTTTATTTCTATTTTAAATTCAATATATTATAATACTTTTTTCATCATTTTTAATACAATAATTTTATATTTTTAATAAATTTTTTTTTAAACCCGTGTTACAATGACCAGAAATGCTAATTCCCGCCATATCCCTAGCTAGTACTACTAGTAGTAGCATTCAGTATTAGTACTATAAACTATAAAGACCTGCACTAACCACATTGGCTTTTCCATGCTTTTGTCTTTGGCCTTTTGTGTTTTTGTCCAACCTTCATATGTCCCATGCCATGAGAAAAAGAGAAAAACCAAACCTCAAAAGCGGCCAAAACATTATTTATTTATTAATTCTACTACTTTAAAAAACCTCATAACAACTCAAAAAAGAGCTCATTCATTTTCATTTCCTCTGCTCTGCTTTTAGCTCAGTTCAGACACACCTACCATGGAAGATCAATGCAGTCCTCAAAACTGGGCTTATTACTTCCAAGAAGAGGTAATCTTCATTATTTTCTCAGAAAATTCCATCTAATTCTTTCCATTAATGGAGGATTGATTGTAATGTGCATTGTTTTTATTTCATTTTACAGGGAAATGGGATTGATGAGTTGAAGCATTCTCTGTTGTACGCTACTTTGGAGCTTGAGACCACCATTCTTGCTGCCAGGGAAGAACTTGCAAGAAAAGACGATGAACTGATGAATCTGAAATCCCTCTTGTCGAGAACCACGAATGAGAGAGACGAAGCCATTGCCAAATGCCGGAGATTAATGCTGGAAAACGTTTTAATTCAGCAACAAAAGCAACAAATTGAACCGGCTGCTCCGTTGGCGCCCTTGAGCGGCAGCGGCACTACGAGCACGGAGGACGAACCGAGACAGGGGGATTCCTACACCGGGCTTTCCTCCTCCGATTGCGACGAAAACGTCATCGTTTCCCCGGGTAAGAAATTATATATATAATTTGGAAAAAATCACACTTTGGTACATGTTCTATGTCTCCTAACATTTTTCGTCTCTTTTTTTTATTTATTGACACTTTTATTCTTTATGACCAATTGTAGCTGATTTAGTAAATGGTTTTGGGACAAAATGCAAATTTTACACAACTACTCCCAAAATTACACAACTACTCCCAAAATGTTCTACAAAATCTACAAATCATAAGGATTAAAAGTGCTAATACATAAAAAAAAAAAAAGGACTAAAAATACAACAATACATAAAAGAAAGACAAAAGTGTGATTTTCCTGTATAATTTGGCTCCTTCAATTAATTTAGTCAAATTGACGTTACTGACCCTGTTTCTGCTTCAGATTTGACAGAGAAAATTGAGCTGAAAAAGCCACTGCCGGAAAAGGGGAAATTCTTGCAGGCCGTAATGGAAGCCGGACCGCTCCTGCAAACCCTTCTCTTGGCCGGACCGCTCCCGCAGTGGCAGCATCCGCCACCTCAGCTCAGCGCAGTCGACATTCCTCCGGTGACAATTTCATCTCCGAAGCCGAAGCTCCTGCACCAGGACTCCTGCCTCAGCACAAGTAGTACCAAAAAACGCTGCTGCGATTCATCTTCTTCGCCAAGTCCAAAGTATCAAAGAGTTGTTCACCAATCATCATTGACCAACAACGTTTAGGGTAGGGTGCCCTGCCTCCTCCTCATCTTAATTATTAGCTGCCATATCCATCCTTTTCATACTGTTAAAGCGTGAGCATGAAATGGATGGCTATTATGCCTAATCTTTTCTAAAAAAGTTGTACATTAGTGGGTTGTCTTAGAAACTAAGGATCCTGACTTATTTAGGAGAGAAAAATGATGGGGCTTCTTACCATCATCAAGCCCTCTTTTTCTCTTTGATGTTTTTTTTTTTTGTTTTTTTTTTTTTTTGGGAATGAAGGCTTGTGTTTTTGCCTTGTTTTATTTTCTTTTTTTGGATAGTAGTATAGGAGATCGGATTTTCTACCGGCTCTACTATAATCTCCTCTGTCAACCTTCTCACGATGAAGGGTGAGATTCATATGTCACATCATGAAATCACTTCTTTACTGTGATATGGTAGATAGAAAAAATAGGAACAAAGCAGACATAATATCTCGTGGGCTAATGTAGAAGCCCTAATTGTATTAGTTTTCCCCCAAGGTTGTGAGTGGGGGTTAATTTCCAAATTCTCCAAAAGGGTGGGGAGTTTTGTATGGATACTATATATGTATCTTTGCTTTTCACACTAGAGAAAATGGAAGTGTATTCTGCAGTGGACCTGCAAATTATTAGCAAGATTATCTTATTTAGTGGGAGTAAAGATGTGATTATTACTTGTTTACACTCTTTACCTGAACTTTGGGCTTAGTCCGATAGGTTAACCACGCTTGCTCATAGGGGACTTGGGACTTCAAAGCGGATTAGAGGGTCCCATGATCTTAAATCAGATAAGTTCAAGTATTGCGGCAGCAACAAACATTCACAGACGCATGAAATCTCGGAGTATATTTTGATTTAAAAAATAAATAAAAATCTTTAGGGGGTGGGAGTGGGGGTGGTTCCCTTTTTTGTTGGTCTTTGATGATTTTCTGTCTTAAAGTAAAATTGATTTGGTAAATACGACTTAAGCAAGTAATCAAAGATTCCCAATGATCCTATTAACTTTATTCAATGAAGTGCACCTACCATACATGGTGTGTGTCCGCCATTTGAGTAGCAACTAATTAGACCCCTTTCACCATCACATAAAGATACTTGTAAAAATAAATAAATTGTGTGGAAAACTAAAATAAAATGAAATGTGGTCATTCTGATTTGACACCACTTTGAACTAATTGCTAATTAATTAGTACTAACAAGTTGCCCTTTCTTTTCCTTTTCCAATTTTGTACATATAAAGCGGGATAAAACTCTAAAAAGCAAAATTTTAAGATTGGATAAAACTTTGAAAAGCAAAATTTTAAGATAGGTGAGAATGATAGGAATTTGTTATTGGGTGGAATTTGAATCCATCTTCTTTGACGTTCACTAGTTGCCTCAAATTGTTTCGTTACATAATTTCAAGATGATATATATATGTATATTTCATTATAGAAAGGGTAAAAGTTACGTAAAAATGTTAAAAATAATGAATAAAAAATGATAAATGGAATGAAATTCCATAGAAGCCTTTAAGATTTAAGAGATCTTATAGATGCAACATAAAATTCAAGCAAAATATGTAATTCATGCAACTACTATATGTCCTCCATATATAGTGTAATAGGGTTGCTGTACCCTTAATTAAAAGGAACACATGTCACATATTTCATCAGTGTAAGTTTGTGAAAAATACTTGCTACCTAGAACCTTGTCTTTGTGCTGTTGTGGATGAAGAAACATAAGTTTCAAATCACTATGGGTGAATTACATTTACTTCCCCCGAAGTTTGCCTAAATAACAAATGGATCCTTCAGGTTTTAAAAAATAACATCCAAGTCCCTTAACCACCCAAACTTAGAGTCCAACACTGTTCATCGTCTTCTTCCTTTTTATTTATTTTTTTCCCCCTATGCAAACCCTGGACATCACCTTCTAGATGAAGGACAATTTAGGAGGACAATTTATCTAGAAAGACAATTTAGATCCGAGTATTCACATAAATTGTCTAGGGTTTGCTTCTTGTTCGCTTCTTGAATCTCTTCATCATCTCCTTTATGTCTAAATTGTCCACTTCCTCTCTTTCAATACTTTAACTTAATGTAGCAGTGGGAAATTGCATGAGAAGCAGCACAAGAAGGTGATGGAGTATTGAAATTGCAGAACTGATGTAAAGATTGAAAGAGAGGAAAAAAAGAAAAAAAAAAAAAAGAAGGAAGAAAATGATGAACAGTGTTGGACTCCAAGTTTGGGTGGTTAAGGGACTGTGATGTTATTTTCTGAAACCTGAGGAATCCATTTGTTATTTCGGCAAACCTCAGAGGAGGTAAATGTAATTCACCCAATCACTATTGGATGCAATGGATATCTTAGAAGTGCTCTCTAGTATAGTTTCAAAGCATTATTCGTATAAAAGTATAATAGTACATCGTTACATAGATACTAATATCTTATAGGCACATCACATACATATATGTGCACAAGTTATCCGAAGGTTTGATCTGATAGTATGTCTCTCTTGTCCATAAAAGAAGGGAATCAAAGGGTCACGAACGCTTAAAAACAAACAATCAACATGTGCAGAAGAAAGTCACAACTCACTCACAAAGGTGAGTGGCATAGAGTCAAAATCTAGGTTGAACATACGACTAATTAAACTAAAATGTGAGTCACTTGAAGTGGTTGGAACATGAAAGGAGTAGGAGAATTAGGGGTTGAATTTGAATCCCAAAGCCAAAAATATCTTTGCATTTTGCTTGTATTCATTGAGTCAAAATGGGCCCCCAACCAAATGGCCCAAACCAAAGTCCACCCCACTGTCAATATCTGAGGATAGATAGATAAGACAATACACATTGAACCAATTTTCAGATGGTCGGTAGTGAAGGTGGAGCTTAGGCCTAGTTCGTTTTCATTTATTTTATTTATGTTTTAATTTTTTTTTCTAACCGTCAATTTAATATATTATAATACGTTTTTATTATTTTTATATTTTCTTTTCAGATTAATAAAATCTTTTTCTAAAAACATATTTTTAAAACTATGTATTTGATGAAGATGGTCTTGGGCCGTTACTTCATCGCATCTCAGAGTTTCATGACATAAAATGAGAGAGGGGCATTCTTGTAATTGGCCAACGGATTTTGTGAGCGAAAATATATAGCTTATGTGATGTAGTAAAGAAGTAGATTTTGTGGTGAATGATCTAAATATTTCTTCCCTTTAATACAATTATCTCTCTTTTCCATTAGTCTAACTTCTTTCTCATGAACGAGATAGTGCCTTAGCGGTTAGTGCGCAGGGTTGACCAGCCAGATGTTGAGGGTTCAATTCATACCTTTGTTAATTCTGCCTATTTATAGTGTAAAGCGACACAAGTCTCGTTTACCTGACACAAATATTCTTATCTTCAAGCCCAATTCATGTGTTCCAAAATAAATATAGAAGCACGATAAGCCCAATGTTGGCCCATTACATTCGCACTATGAAAATTGAAATCCAGGACAAATTCAAAATTTTTTTTTTCTGTACTAGTAAAAGCAAAATAGAAGGGTACAAAATTTACTTGTCATCCTTGATTTGCTGCCCCAAGAAATCTGGTTTGCTGTACTAATAAAATTTTCCTCAATCGGCTTATTCATTGGGCTACATTTAGAATGTGGTTTAATGAACTCCAAATCTTGACACATTACTCGGAAAAATTATTCAATGCAAAGTACAACATAGGTGTATTTTATCTGAGCTATAGGGAGGAGAAGAACAAAGTGGACAGAGGTAAGAATCGAACCCCAACATTTGAGTGGCACACTCTGTGCACTAATTGTTGGGGCACAAGCTCGTTTCTATATTTAACACATTAGTTAACAAATGCACGGAACCAAACTTGTGTCTAACGCATAGAACAATTCGTTCCCGATGCCAAAATTTAGATTCAAATAATTGGGGTACTAAACCCTATTGTTCTTCCAATTCCATTGCTCTCGATTCCGCACCCAAACCACAACATCACCAAGATTCGAAATTATTGGATGCATCAGATCCACACAATAATTTCTTAAGATTTAATCTTGACACCACTTTATCCTTTCAATGTATCAAGTTGCATCATTTTACATAGGGCAAATTCACGGAATAATTTCTCAAATACAATCCCATAGCCATGCTAAAATCTTCCTATATAACTTGTGCGAAATTCCGTAATTTATGCATTTTCTTCTGTTGTTGTTAATTAACTTAATTATGCATTTTATACGCAAGCTCCTCATTTCACTCCTTAATTATCTCTCACTAAATATGATTTCTTCCAAATTAGCTCCTTCATAATTAATGATCTCCACCGCCAAAAAATGACTTCCGACAACGGCACCACCTCCCCAGCCCCAGACGAAGGCAGCACCGCCACTTCCACCACCACCGCCGCCCCAAAGCCGCACATCTCATGGTGCGATTCATATTCGAAAGCCGAATCGGCCATAGAGTCCCTCTCATCAATCCTCCCTCAGATTCCGCCTTCAGTCTTGGCCTCCGAATCTCCCTCCTCCGCCCTCCTCCATGACGCCGAGATCGCTAAGCAATTCTCTCAACTCCTCCGCCGACCCGATTCCGGCGGGGGAGATGATAATCTCTGCCGCTGGCTCTACGACACCTTCCAATCGTCCATACCTAGCCTCCATTTAATAGTGCTCCGGTTCCTCCCCGTCCTAGCCGGCGTCTACCTTTCCCGTGCCGGCCTTCATAAACCTCTGGCCGGTTTCGAAGCCGTCCTGCTAGCCCTCTACGGCCACGAAACGACCTCCAGAGACGGCAAGGCGGTCACGGTCTCCGTCCCGGATCTCTCCCATTCTAGCATTTATCACGAATCGACACAGAGCTTGAAAAGCGACTCGACGGAGCTGAACATGACGGTGATTTCCCCAAGCCTGGAACCTCAAGGGAGGGTCAGATCCATGAGAAGAGCCCGAATCGTCGGAGTAGCGTTCGAGCTCTATTACAACCGAATTTCGCAAATCCCATTGGATTCGAAAATCGAATTCTGCGAGTTTTGCGGAACGTGGGCGGGCGATTTTAGCGACGACGAGGATCGCCAGCAAGAAAATATCAGTAACAAAAAGAGGAAAGGGGGCCGGAGGATCAATTTGCCGTGGGAGATTTTGCGACCAAGTTTGAGGATTTTGGGGCATTGTTTGATGTGGCCGGACCGGAATAAGAAGACGGAGTTGTACGAAGCGGCGTGCGGCGCGTGCAGGGCTCTTTATTTAAGGTCCCTGCACGATGTAAATCCCAGAGCCATTTTAGCAATCGATGCCCTTTTGAAGCTGGTAAAAATGGATCAAGAATTAACTGACATTGTTGATCACACAGAGATAGCTCACAATAATGTAATTACCCTTTGAATTATTATTTTTTTGTTCATTCTTTAGCTTAATATATACTCTCTCTTCTTGTTCTTCTTGAGTTTTTTGCCTGCATTTTCTCGTTCTTTGGTTTCAGAACAAATTTAGATATGCTGCAAAAGAACTTGTTCATAATCTAGGTAGAGAGGTAATTGATTAATGCTAGTAAAAAGAATAGTTTTTGATTAATGCATGCTGATGCTGATGCTGAAGCTGAATCGAAGTAGAAATGTTATGTTTTTCTTCAAACCAAGATTGATCACTGGATTAATATTAACGTTCATGCAATGCAATGATCATCACTGCAGTTTTCATCTGAGTTTTCGTGCTACGCAATTGCAGAATTTGTAACCCCATCAAATATTAGAGTTGTTAAATATTTTATTATTACAGAAAAATATATGTCAGCATGATCCTGACAATGCCATTGTCAGGATCATGCTGACATATATTTTTCTGTAATAAGAGGGGCTAGATGAAATGGAAGGGTAGATCGATAACCGTTGACTGATCTTTCTATGAAGTATATCAGTTGTCACTCACAATGCGACATCTCTTGTCAAATTGTTTTTGCCGATAATTATTGAGTCATCAAGTTCTAAAGTAGTGCAATAGTTAAAGTCACATTTCGATTATTATGTGTTAGGTTCGTGTCGTGTCAAATGTTGCCGATCCTAATAATGTGGTTGAAGTTGACTTGAGATGAGAGAAGGAAGAACGCAAGTTTAATCCAAAAAGGGCTTCCATTATTCTATGATTTGGAGTTTTTGCTTAGTTGCAAGTAGTAACAAACAAGTGATTCCTCATCTTGAGTTGCTCTTAAGCTACTAAATCTCTCTTTCTCTCTCTTATCATTCATTGATGATCTGTGTACAGAGGAGACTAGAATGCTATATATATATATATATATATAAAGAAAATGGTGAAGGAAGGAAGAGGGTGGCGATGAAGGAAAGGATCCCCATGATCCTTTGCTTGTCCTAAACCGACTGCTTCTACTTCTACTACTACTACTCTTCTACTCATCACTCTTACCTTACGTGCTCCACACAACCTAACATAGTTTGCTCCTTTATATATATAGCTTTCTATTCATGCCAACTACTTGCTTCCCTCACCTCTCCGCGCACTGAGGCGTTTGATTGGAGGGTTTGCGAAAGAAAAAGTCACCGTTTAGTTTGTAAGTTTGCATGGAGGAATCAAGAATCATACTCATATAATTGGAAATGAACTACAAAAGACTTCATCTTCTCACATAAGGATATTAGTTCTCGATCAATTTTTTTGCACATCAAAGGGAACTAAAAAAACCTAAAAGAAAGTGCATTTGTACGATTTGAAGCAATATTTCCTTTTTACTATATCTTGTATTAGATTAGTGTTTACAGAATAAATTATTGATTTCTTTTTGGTTAGTCCTTGTTGTGTTATCCGGAGATTATATCCAACAATTTTTGAAAAATGTTATTGTTATGACTGAGCTATTTTGAGGGTGAGTTCTACCCACCCAAGTTCCTGACAATTATGTCAGGCATGGTTGTTTGGCCCGGCCCACAACCCGGCACTCTTACCGGGCCAATTAAGAATGAAACCCTGATGTGAAACCGGTCAACAACCGGGTATAACCCGGGACCTGGCATGACCCGCTCCAACCCTAGTTTTCTTTATTTTCTCTAAAAATACCAAATGGCGGGCCTTCAATGGCCATGGGCCTTTCATAGCCCAACAACTTTTATGAAGAGGTAGGAAGAAACGAAACTAAATTCGGATAAGAATTGAGTTCAGAATCACTATTTTAGTAAAGAGAAGCAACTTTTCAAAAATCAGAAAACTTACTGGAGCACGTCAGAGTACTCGTCCTACTCGGACGAGAACTCTTACAACATGGTGACTCCTTTTTCTTTCTTACTTTAGCTTAATTATTGGAAATCTCCAACAACCAGTCCACCACAAAAACATTTAACTGAAACCCATCAGTGGTGGGGAAGTATAGAACTTTCTGGATGTTAACTCTAGTCATCGAGAGAAGCAGAGAAGAAAGCTACAAACATTATACAATATTATAAGTATAAAACAATTAGATAATATAAACCAATTATAACAGTTGCAACAAATATGAGTTAGTATAAACCAACCTGACTCATAGCATTGGGCTTGTAAATGGTGGCTAAAATCACCTCATGAATATATGTGCTACCTGGTGGCTCATTTGGGACTTCATGGACCCCAATCTGGCCAGTAGTAACACATCACTAACCAGATGTTCACCATAATTATGAATGACTTCATATGTCAACTAATTAGATGAGAAAATTTATTTCCACAAAATTAACATTGAAGTAAGCAGAGCGATTATCCCTGGTCTTAGAGAGATTATCCCTGGTCTTATAGAGAACTTTTAGATGTGCAATCATGCTTCCTCCGTTTTCAACATTCTAATCCAGCACATATCTCGCTGGCAGCAGGCTGAAATGAGTATGCAGCCCTTCGTATGGGACCTCTTCATCGCTGCTATTCTCCCTCGTCCATCTATGTTAAACTTCATTTGGAATGTCCTTCTCCGGCGAACAGAAAAGCTCCTGCAACTCTGGATATCCCCTTCTCTATGAATTCTAGCCAGGATTCCATCCTAGATTCATGAGTTGAGAGAGTGTATGTTTTGAAGAAAATGGATGGAGACAGACTGAAGAGTTGAGACTTGAGAGAGTGTGTTTATAACTTTATACAAGCTCGTATTGAGTGGCTTGTTACAGGTGAGGTAGGATCTGATTTAGCAAAGAGTGAAACTACTGGACAGTTGAGTGAGCAAACTGATGCTCCCCCGCCAAAGGAAACAACTACTAAAGGTTTGAATTCACTATTTTAGTCAAAATATGATAGTGTTGGTACAATAGTAGTTATTGAAAAAAGAAAATTTCAGTTTCGGTCAAGTGGAAGATGAACATTGCAGTTGTATGCTTGATGCTGTGGTAGATAACAGTTGCACTTGAAAGCTATCCCTTATTAACTCTTCAGTTAATTCCTATCTGTTTGATTTTCCCATTTTAGCCTAATTTTGGTGTGGACCTCACTCTGTATGTGTGAGGAAAATGGGATCTCTAACAGAGAAAGGATGTCATCATCGCACTGTGGTTTCCAGAGGAAACATTTTCAGAGTTCAAACTAGAGGTGTAAATGAGCGCGAGCAGCTCGGTCAAAGCTTGGCTCGAGCTTGGTCAAACTTGAGCTCAAGCCAGCTTGTTTAATAATCGAGCCGAGCTCGAAGCCTCAGCTATTTATATAATTTTATAACATTTTAATATATTTTTTAGTATAAATTAAAAAAATTAATTCGAGCTTGAGTTCGAACTTGAACTCGGGCTTAAGTTTGAGCTCAAAAGCTTGCTCTACACCGAGCTCAAGCTCAAGTTCAAGCTTATTATAATTTGGACGAGCCGAGCTCGAGCCCAAATATTTAGGCTCGAGCTCGAACTCAAGCTCAAGCCTGACTGATTTTTGTCAAGCTCAACTCGATAAGACCCCAACTCGGGTCGTTTAGAGCCCTAGTTCAAACAACTAAAAATTAAAGGGTAAAGGAGGCATTTTACCGGAGTAATTGACTGTAAAAAGTTTATTATTATTTTATTTGTTCCTTGACGAATTTCTCAATTATGGATCCGTTCAAAGGTACTATGCGTAAGTGGACTGTGCTCTTTTTCATTTTCTCTCTTTTTTAAATAAAAATAAATAAATAAATTGGGGTTTTGTGGGATGGTTTGGGCACAACACAATACTTGTCCTAATTCTTTGGGTATTTATTTTAGAGAACTATGTTTACTCCCCAGGTTAAGATCTACTGTATATTGTTTTAGTAATTACATTTACACTCTCTTCTTAAAATGTTCATACTAAAAAACGAACGTCATGGAGTTGTGACACTACAAAATAATCTATGTGAAACGTATAAATTGGTGTATATTTCAAAAATAAAATTTGTAATCTTTTAAGTTTTTAGAGGTATTTTAGTTATTTCATGAAATAATATACTGTAGTTCATTTGCTAATTATACCCAAACATGGGGAGCTAAATGTATATGTGAGAACTTGGCTAGCTATAAATATTAATATGAATGACAAGATTACAGCCCTGTTAAAAAACTAGAACATTCTATCATTGGATAATGAGATTAGTATTTACATTCAATGCTAAATTTAATGATGGAATGATTTTTTCAATGGAACTACGGACTATAATTTTTCCGAACATATCTTAAGACTTCATAATTAATTTATTTGTACTAGTCTAGGATTTTTGTTGTCCCTTGAGACGTGATTATGATTTATGTAGAGAGAGCGCGGGCGCGTGTGTGCCAATTAAATAAGGGTAAAGTATGAAACACCCTCTCGTGGTTTGGAAAACATACCAATCACCCCCTCATGCTTTAAAAACTTACGAACAACCCCACTCTAGTTTGTTTAAGTTTGTATTTGTTAACTTTTCCTTCATTTTGAATGGTCAAACTAAGGGGTCAACATTTTTTTAAAAATCTTTTTATAAAATTACATATACATCCTTCATACAAATGATGAAAGAGTGAATTGCCCAAAATGTCACTATACTTTTTCAGAATCTCTCGTTTGGTCACTAAACTTTTTTTTCCCCTAGGAATGTTACCATACTTTCAAAAATTGGCCACAAATGTCATTTCGGGTTATGTTTGACGGAATGGGCATCACATGCTTGTCATGTGCAATGTTTCAAGGGTATTTATGTCTTTTTACTTTTATTTATTTATTTATTTTCCTTCTTCCCTAACTATTCATCTCCCTCCTCCACTTCCCTTCAAAACTTCCTCCTCCGCCTCCCTCCTTCCTATTTTCTCCAAGACAACCGCCGGAATATTAAAATATTTTTTAAACATTTCCTTATCTTCTCCCATGCCTTCTTCCCCCTCTCTCCTCCAAACTTCTGCAGCTCGTCTGCCTCCCATCCCTGTTCATCCCATCCCTTCAATAAAGGAAATAAAAAGGAAGATGAAAGATAGTGGGTTTTGACAAAGTTTTTCTCCAGTGCCCCAATTTTGAGCTCTTCGTAAGAATTCTTCAAAGGATTTGTGTGCTGAATTGACTATTTACTTACCCAAAGGAAGAATTTTTAAATTAGGTTCTTGCTTTGGCCGAGAATAACTTGCTTCACGAGTTGTGGGTTTGTTCGGCCTTGGCTGAATCTGGCCTCACCCAGAATAATTTGTTGTGGTTTCTGAAGTTATTAGCTAAATCCTAACCATTTGGAGAAGGTTTAAGCTTGAAGGAAGTCACCATTTCAGATTTGGGAGGAGTTTTTGTTCGTATTTTAGTGGTCGGGTTACTGTTCATCGATGGGTTTAAAGGATGAATTAGTAGCTTTTAATCCGTAATTGATGCACAAAAACTGTGGAAACACCATGGGCTAGGCATAATCATCCCTCCCAAGTTCCTTCCTCACTGAAATTGGAGAATTTTTAGCCATTGTGCTTCGGGCTTTTCACATTACCGCTGGTGGTTTGTTGGTTCGCCGGAGCTGGAAAACTTTAGCACTCTCTTGTTACTCTATTGGAACAGAAAATTGAGCATTGCGGTGGTGGTATTCGATTGGTTGAGGGGCGACGGGGGTGGTGGTTGGGAGTCGGCAACGGCCGGCGGATGAGGGAGGAAGAAGGTGGAGGAGTTTAGAGAAGATGATGAATAGTTTATGGACGAAAATACCCTTGAAAAATGGTGATTCCGTTAAAGCTCCGTTAAACATAACCCAAAATGATATATCTGGCCAATTTTTGAAAGTATGTGACATTCTTGGGGAAAAAAAAAGTTTAGTGACCAAACGAGAAATTCTAAAAAAGTATAATGACATTTGGGGCAGTTCTCTCATGATGAAATGACATTCTTACTCTTAATTAATACAAATATAAATTACGGGTTAATCTAAAACGCATCTTCTTCCTTCTTTTTTTAAATGAACCCATATCTCTTTTTCTTTTTCCTTCTTTCTTTTTCTTTCATTCTTCTTCGTTCATCTTCCATGTTTCCTTTTCTTTCATTCTTCTTCGTTGATCTTCCATGTTTATTCAATATTTAGTGATGGTTAAGTTTTATAAACTTTTTATAATTCGTTCAAATCGGTTTTGATATTGGAAATAAATTAAATTTATATAACCTCTTATCATTTAAACTCTAGATTACCATATTTGAGTTCCAATTAAACTGAACATCTAAGCGTCGCAGCAGCAGCATCCCAGACGAAAACGTCATAGCAGTAGCACCCCAAACGAGAACATCATAGCAGTAGCACCCCAAACGAAATTGTCACAGCAGCAGCACCTGAGTTAGCCGACGGACATGGATGCCAAAACTACAGAATAATCAACAACAAAAACCAATAATAATAATAATAATAATAATAATAATAATAATTTAATATATCGGACAAAAATTTCACACCAACCTAAAAAAATAACAACAATAATTCAAGTTAAAATAATTAGAAAAAATTCAGTAAGCTAAAAATAACAACAATAATTAGAAAAAATTCAGTAAGCTAGTTCCATTTGATTTAATCCACAAAAATTCAGAATAAAAAATTAAAAGATTCCACAAACAATATCATCTTCCTATCTCTTTTTTCCATACATAAATTCGTCAACCCTTTATTTGATTAAACTACTGTCTTTTTTGTTTTACAATTTCAAAGAGCTTGCCAATTTCCATAACTTCATACTCCCGACCGACGATGTGTGCAGCTGGGTTTTCATGTGGAAGGAGGTCGCCAAGATTGTGAGTTTTGAAAGGGGTGTCGGCGGCAGCGGATGTTGGTGGTGATAGTCCGTACAAGCTTGAAGAGGTAGCCTTTTGTTCTTGGTGATGACGGCAATGGATGGTGACTGTTGTTTGATGAACAAACGATGCAGGTAAGTAGGATTTTAGAGGAAGGAGGTCATTAACGGTGGTGGGTTTTGACTGGGTGTCTGTGGCTGAGGATTTTGACAAGGGAAGAAGGCACTTTAGTTCTGTAGGATCACGGCTCGAGAAAATGTAAAAATAAACAAATAATTAATCATAAGTTAGAATGACACACATAACCTTCCACTGTTAAGTTTAACGGAGAAGTTAACCGATACAAACTTAAACAAACCAGAGGGGGGTTGTTCCTAGGTTTTTAAAGCATGAGGAGGTGATTGGTATGTTTTCCAAACCACGAGGGGGTCTTTCGTACTTTACCCATTAAATAATGAACATATAAATCTTAAACATCATCTCATTTCTGTGCTGGAATTACAGCATATATGTGCGAGGTGACATAGATGTAATTTGTGATGGTGGTACAAGCCTCTCCCATTAATCAACACTTTTACCCTCTCCCCCAAATGTATTAAGTCTTTTTCGACCATTTCTGAAAATATTATTTTTTCGTCCCGAATAATATATTTCTATATATATATATATATATTTTTACACAATTTATACTTTGCTACTAATCATACTCATAGTAAAAGTATAAGTGGCAAACATAACATAGTGTTAATTTACAAAAAAAAAAAATTGAAGTGTCGTAATTTACTAATTAATTAATAAAAAATTACACCTTAATTGACTAGTTCCATTGTTTGTTTGTTGCAATTTGCAAGCAATTAGTAGTTCTCATGGAATCATTAGGCATCGAGATGGAATAGTAATCTTTAATTAACTAAATAATTAATTGAGGAAATAAAACTAAAATAAAACCATCGTGATACAATGGAAAATGCATAAACCAACAAACAAAAAAGTTAGTTTGAATTCTAAAAATTTTTACCAAATGACGAAAAAAAAAAACAGAGTTTTACGACGTTCGTTTCGTAACTAACTTGAAATTCTGTCAGGAACTAGGTCTAAACGACGTTCGTTTCGTATTTTATTTCCAATTAGTATTTTAGTGCTATGCATGCTGAATGTATTGGGTTTCTTTCTCCTGTATGAATCTATCTTTCTCTTCTTCTTCTTTTGTTTTTTTTCTGAATTTTTCCTTATTTCTAAAATCTTCTATCTATTTTTCCTTCAATTTAATTCTCTCTTTACTTAATACCCTTAAGCATATACTTCCATTGAGGAATGGGCTGTCGAATCTGGTACACCAAAATCCAGATTTTAGTGATGGTGTATTGATATGTAATGTGCAAATCCCGATAGTAATGCTTGGTATCGGATGTGATACATAAACCTATATTGTAATGTGAGTTGTATTAAACTTTATAAATTATGAAAATAAAAGATAAATATCTGTCCATGTAGCTACTTGCAAATAGTGGAGAAAATGACTAAGGAGAGTTGCAACCCATGAATTGAGGATAGGGGTGAGCAAAAGGGAAACCGATCCGAATCCGCTCCAAACCGATCCGAATCCGAAGTTTCAGATCAATTTTGGATTTTAATCTGATGGCGCGGTTTCGGATCGGGTTTTTATCCGAAACCGCAGTTTTCGATCCGAAATCCGTGATTATCTTTGTTTTTGTTTAAAAAATAATAATAATAATTTTAGTTTTTTTTTTCCGTGAATTTATGTTCGGATCGGTTTCGGATTATCCGAAAAAATTTTCGAAACCAAACATTATCGAGAAAAAAATCCGATCGAGCTTTTGAATTTATGTTCGGATCGGTTTCGGATCAACAGTTTTTGAATTATTTTGCTCACCACTAGTTGAGGAGGCCCTCACAAATCACGATCGAGCTCCTCACAAAAGAGAAATCTTTGGGAATAGAAAGAAAGTGAAAAATGTCAGGATCATAATTAATTCCGAAAATTATGGCTGTTAATTGGGGATTTCTCTTTTAGTTGGACGGTGTGGTTTGGGCAGAATAATCGAGGGTAGGGCAGGGCATGGTTTTCCTCTTCTTATCAAATCGATCGAGGGCGCGCAGAATAATCGAAAATTATTTATTTTACTTGATAATATATATATATATATATATATATCTCTCTCTCTCTTTAGAGAAATGAGGAAATGAAGCTGTCCCTCCCTGCACGATACTAATTTGGGATTAAATTTGATTTATGTCTTTAAATAAAGAAGAGACTATGGATTATAACTTATGATAGCTAAATTTTTATTTTTTATTTTTTTTACCTCAGATCTTGTGTGATACTAATGATTTACCCGGCAGTCTCAACCTGAATATGAATAGTTAGAGAACCAGATTGATGAAAAACGATAACCCATAAGAAAGGGGGCAAACAATCCGATCAGAAGAGTAAGCTAAGGTCATAAGGGTCTAGATACGAAATGCTAACATGAACCTTTACTGCAACTTTGATAATAATGGATAAAGAGTGAAGTGCATAACTCACCACGCAACTTTGCGCAAGTGCAAAAATGATCACGCAACTTTCAAAAGATGATTTTAAGTCACATAACTTTAAAAAACGTGCAAAAAAGGTCATTCCCGTCAGGGGCAGTCGTTAACAGAAGCTAATTTTTGAGGGCAAAATCGTCCATTTTTTTTTTTCTGTTGTCTTATTTTTCAATTATTTTACTTTTCTTAGCAAATAAACTCTTAATCTTTCACTTTTTTTACATATTCGACCAAAAATAAATTTAATATTGCTAAAATAGTAACTATTCTTAATATTATGATATATTTAAAATTTGACATGAACATTTTTGTTTTAAATAATAGTGTTTTTAATTTAAGATAGTTTGATATTTCATTTTCCATAATTTAATTTTTACAAAAATAATTGTTGCCTTTTCCTAATTAAAAGATAAGTTGGGCCCCTATTTTGATATTTATAATTTAAGATAATTTAATATTTAATTTTTTCTTTTTAAAATTTTAAAATAATTTAATTTTATAATTTTTTTATTGTACAATAAAATTTATTTTTGGTCGAATATGTAAAAAAAAAATTTTAAGATTAGGGGTTTATTTGCTAATAAAAGTAAAATAAATGAAAGATAAGACAAAGGAAAAGAAATTGGACTATTTTGCCCTCAACAATTAATTCTGTTAGGGAGTTAACGGCTGGAATTCATGGAATGACCATTTCTGCACGTTTTTGAAAGTTACATGATTAAAAATATGCTTTTCAAAGTTGCGTGATTATTTCTGCAAAATTACGCGACTAGTTATGCAATTCACTCATGGATAAATAAAAATGATAAGAAGGTTGTCAAATTAAAGGAGTACCATCAGTATCAACAACATTTAAATTAAAACACACCACACTGCATGACTTGTCATTGAAGAAACATTACCCCTCTACCATAACTTCATCCAGATCAAAATTCTGCTCAGTGCACTGAATTCAGTAGAAATTAACCCAAAAAATAAAAATAAAAGTAAGGGTGAAAACTTACAAAAGTGAGCCTGGATCCGAAGTGAATCCGTAATATCCTATTCCCTCAGTTCACATTAGCCATCTCATAAAGGAGACAGAGGGAGATCAGTAACTCAATCTTTCACTAAGTACACATCCAACAGAAGCATAAAACACTGCCAAATTTATTCAAAAGACTTGTAGGTAAAGAAAGGAGTTAAATCTTCATCCTTCTTTAGTAGTTAGCAAAAGAGATGTACAATTTAGTTTTTTGTTAATGTCCCATCTGAAAGTTGTAAAAGAGAAACACAACCTCTATAGCTATGTCTCAAAATCCCATATTACAAGCAAAAGATTAAGGGATGTACAATGTTCTCCTAGGTAGTCATGAGCTATAAAACAATAAAAGATACTTAGCCAGTTAAGGTAGTTCCTTGGTCAGTAGGAAAAGTAGGTCTGTTAAGCCTTTTTTTTTTTTTTTTTTTTCCAATGCTTGCTCTGCATCATAAGCCAATTTTCTTTTGGCAGTTGCATCCTTTTTATCTGACTCCTCTGAAAAAAGATACTGGTAATCTTTTGGTGCTAAAATTGGAGTGTCGCTCTGTGCTTGGGCTAAAGGGAAGCTAGAACTTAGGTTTTCACTTCTTGAAGGTGTATCTTCGGAACTGAGAACCTTAGGAGATGTATTTTCAGAACTGGCAGCCTTGGAAGGTGCATCTTCAAGCATGAAATCATGTTTCTTCTTGACTGGCATGTATGCTGTCCGTTCAAAATTAAACCAAGTCTTGTTGAGTTTGTTGTGAAGCTTTTTAGGTGACAATATAGGATTTGATCCTCCAGTTCCTTGTTCACTTGTATCAGATCAAGTGATTTGCCCTGTTTCAACATAATTTACATGATAAATAATGATATGTAATTAGATCAACTATAGTTAAAAATATTTTGAAAGTTTATATTTACCGTAAGATGCATTTGACAAACTTGATCAGCATTTAGCTGAAAGAGGTTCTCAACAGGTTCACCTTGGATGAGAGCTTCTACACTTCCACTTATGTCGGCCAATTGTATACTGAATTTGAGCCTAATATGGGAAAGCAATTGGTAGGGATTGAGAGAGCTGAGCATGTTATTGAATCTTTGTTATAAGATTTGATGGACTTACCTTGGTTTTGGTGGCTTTCCATAGGCACCACAATAATTGCAAGTAGCAATCATGTCCATTGGTGCACCAGATGGATTACTATAACCACTGCTTAAAGTCAGTGATGGTTGGCATAACTCTCACCTAGCAGTTTTTTTATCTATGAATGTATTCATCAAAACATTAGTCAAGTGGTGACGAGGCAAATCATGAGTATTGTAAACAAGTTGAATTTTTAAAAAATCTATACATCAAAGTGTCTACAATGATATGTTAAATCATTATAACAAGGTACAAATATTGTAAGTAAGAAAAACAACCCATATAAATTTTTAAACAGCCTAAAGAACTAAAACTATTTTATCAATCATGAAAATTGAAAACATTCGACAACATTTCTCACTCGAAGATGAAGATCTCTTATTGTAAAATTCACAAAATATTTCCTGGCTATATTCCAAACTTACACAATGTGAGAAAAAATGAAATTTTCAATCCTTAGCTCACAGATAGCTGCAACAGTGCAACACAACTCTGGAGCAAGAATCACAAATACATTTTTAGCATTGTCATGTTGGATTTAATGAACCAACATGTCCCTTAGTTGAAATCATTAACGAAGGGGCATTTTTTTTTTCTCTGAAGTGGTACGAGGCAACTCATGAAGGGATGCAACTCCATTGTGGTGTCTAGTCATTAAGGGACACGAAACTCTATAAATAGGGTCTCCTTGGAATCTAGAGGCTACGGATTTTTGATTTACAAGACTTGTAAAAGCATTGCTCTCCCTCTCTTGTTTTTTTGTAGTTTAAGAGTTTAGTACAGAACTTCTTGACCCTTTTTTCATCTTATCCTGCAAAAATTTCTTCCTAGTTTATTGCACTTTGTAGTAGAAGAAATAAACTTAAAAGAAAGTGTCCTGTACACGATTTGAAGCCTACTTTATTGTTTTGTTACCATTTCTTTCTTTCTCCACTCTGAATATTCTCAACACACAATCTCATTCCCACATGTTTGGAACGTTTCAAAAAATTATCAAGCAAGTATGGTAAAAAAATGTCAATAGTAATTAGAGTCATCAGTTTGTAGGGAGAGCGACTGTAAGTAGACGTAATTATCAAGTTTGGTATGTTAAGAACTTGATTGATCTGGCGAATCTGTTCTTCTGCTGGTATTCAAACCTCTTGCTTTTCTTTGTCATACAGCATGTCAACAATAACCTTATCACCATAATCTTTGTTTTCAACAATCCTGGAAAAATGGGGAATTAATATTAATGATATATAAATTTAAGATGTATTGATAAAGTAGTAATGGTTAGGACAAACCAGGATTTTGAGGGAAATTTTTTGAGGGATTGGTGTTTCAAACACAATTTTCGTGTTTCTCTAAGTTGTAAGACAAGTTCCTGAAATGGGAAGAAAAATGAAAGAAAAGAAAATAACGAAAAGTATGGTTAAGTACTTATTGTGATAAATAATAGTGTGAATTTGCGATAAGTACATATAATAAGGATGTTAATACCATGGAAAGTCCCGAGTTTTAGGCCTATAAATAGAACAATCGAACGAGTGTGGATGCGATTGATGAGTTATGGAAGTAGTTCTTCAGCTTGATAACTTTCCCATACTGTTAGGATTATAGGCCTGCATCTGTGTATGGTTTGAAACATGAGAAGTGAGAAAACCAATATGAGTTTTCTACAACTAAATGTGTCATAGATAGTTCGTGGGCAAAAATTGAAGAATTAAGGATGCCCATAAAGTCGAAGTTTCTGAGAAGTCCAGATAATATGATAAGAATTATATGTCTTACTCTTGGTTAAGCAAGATGAAATATTGTATAGTTGTTGGTCCATTTTGTCCAGTAACTGTTCTAGCAGGAAGCATGTGCAACACAACGCACAGAACATCTGCAAATATATGTGATAAGAAAAAATTATATGAAATGTTAAAAAGATTTCATAAAAAATAATAGCATTTGAAGTGAAGTTGTTACTGAATAGCTCATTCTGTTTCTCTGGATTGGCATCAAACTCCCAAAAAGGAGTAAACAGTCTAACAATTGATATCACTTTCCTTTCTCAACTTTTTTAATGAAGATTTTCCTTGTCAAAGTCATCTAGTAAGGTACTATTCCATACTGAAATTTCGCATTCACTATCTTGTATATGAAGGCGTTCCCAATGTAATAAGTGTCATAGACCTAAAGCTTTGAATCCAGGAATTTAAGATCCTTGGTGTCGATTATGGCTTGCATGATTGTTTTTTGTAAACTCAGAAATAAAATTAGTATGAACTAAAAATTTCAGTAGAAAGTGACATGACTATCAAGTAGGTTACACGTATATATACACAGCTCCATTTTCCTTGTAATTAATAACAATGCATTTTGCTAGCAGGATGACTTTTGTAGACCATTCAACTACTTTATCGTCCAAACTTTTCAGGGGACTACACCTATTCTTCATACCTATACGAAGCGGTGTGCGAAGCGTGCAAGGCTCTTTATTTAACGTCCCTACACGATGTAAATCCCAGAGCTATTTTAGCCATCGATGCCCTTTTGAAGCTGGTAAAAATGGATCAAGAATTAACTGACATTGTTGATCACACAGAGATCGCTCACAATAATGTAATTACTGTTGGAGAAATATAAATTGGGAAGAATACAGTATAAAAAATTACAAGAAACTCAATTGTGTTCGTTATTTATTGTGCATCAACACCTCTTAAATAGAATATAGAAAATACTAACTTCAGAATAATCACTCAACACTCCTAAAGATCTCAACAACTAAGGATATGATAAAGGATTAAGTCAAATACTAATCCATCTAACAATAAAGACCAAGTCTTAGATTTGCTAAATATGGAATTATTTTAATTTGATTCTTGCAGTAAAATCACAAAGTTTAACAATTACCCTTTGAATATTTTTTTTTGTTTTGTTCATTCTTTAGTTTAATATATAGTCTCTCTTCTTCTTCTTCTTAAGCTTTTTGCCTACATTTTCATGTTCTTTGGTTTCAGAACAAATTTAGATATTCTGCAAAAGAACTTGTTCATAATCTAGATAGAGAGGTAATTGATTAATGCTAGTAAAAAGAATAGTTTTTGATTAATGCATGCTGATGCTGATACTGACTGAAGCTAGATAGAAGTAGAAATGTTATGTTTTTCTTCAAACCAAGATTGATCACTGGATTAATATTAACGTTCACGCAATGCAATGATCATCAGTGCAGTTTTCATCTGAGTTTTCGCGCCACGCATTTGCAGAATTTGTAACCCCATCAAATAAGATGTATCAATAAACTTCTTGCTATTTATTTCAATTGATGTTATTGTCAAAATAATAATTTGTTAAATATTATATTAAGCATTTTATTTTTCTTTTTTCTCCTTTGAAAAAAATAGTGCCAAAAGAAAAAATAAACAAATTTTAAAGTAATTTTTTATCCTTACAAAAGTCCCTTTAATTTTTCATTATTATCATCCTTTTTCCTTCATTAATATTAATATAATATGTATAGTTTTTGATGTGATGTAGAAAGTTCGGATCTGGATGCTTCGATCAGCTGATGAAGATCTTGAAGGCCCAACTCAAATCTGCAAATTGGTAGCTCGGATGGATGGTGGCGGAGCTCGGATTGTTGATGTTATAGCTCGGATTGGCAGACTTCTTGATGGATCTGGGAATGAAAATGGTGAACATAGAACAAGCGGAGCCATCCTTCTTGTTCCACTCCGACGTTCAAGTTTGTCTAATACTTTTTTTTTTTGACTCTTTTAAACCCCAATCGTGCAATTGAACTGGGAATTGCGTGTAGGTGAAGGCAAAGTCTATGCTGCAGGGCCTATCGAAGGAGCTGACTGGAGTAGATGGTTCAAATATCTATATGTAAGCGTTGTATGCTTGGCCTAAATGCAATGAGCTACAAACTATCTCATTCTGGTATACTATGTGTCATTTTTAGAGAGTCTTTTATCAGCTAACTATTCTAAATGCTGAACAATCAATTCATTTGCTCCGTAACATGATTTATGTTATGTATATTATACGTAGAAGAACTTTCACCGGACCGGTTTTACAGATATGGTGAAGGTTGGGACTTTGGTGAAGTTGCAAAAAATGGACGTGGGGTTAATGCATCACAGTTTAACCTTTCTGGAACTGGAATTGGAAGGTACTAAAAGCTGTGATCTCTGTTATGTGGGGTTAGGGGTGTCAAATGGGCGGGTATTGGGCGGGTATTACATGAGTGTTAAGTTAATGGGTAATGGGTACCCATTATCCACTCAATTAATGGTTTAAACTCAAATGGGTAATGGGTAGCCATGGGTACCCATAATACCCATTATACAAAAATGTAAGGCTTATTTAATAGTTTATTAATAAAAAAATTTTTAAAATTTTTTTAAATTTTATTTTAATTTTTTTTAAAGTGAATTTTAATTCTTTGAATATATTCTAAAATTTGAAATATTAAATTTTATATACTTTTATATTTAATTGTATGTAATTTTTTTGTCGAAACACAATTTTTAATTTTTTTATATTTATATAAATCCGTGCATGCCCCGACACCGAAACTAGGCCCAAGGCCCGAAACTAGGCCCGGGCCAAAACTGGGCCCGAGACCCAAAACTGATCTTGAGGCCCAAAACTGGACCCGGGCTAAAACTGGGGCCGCCCCAAAATCGGTCAAAAACTAGGCCCGAACTGGGCTGGCCCGGCCCGGCCCAAACCCAAACCCGGCCCTAAACCCGAACGAATTTTGAATTAGTATTATAAGTAGGTAATTTAAAAATATTATAAAAATATAAATGGAAAAAAACGTAAAGTAATTGTAGGACACGAAAAATAAAGAAAAAGAAAAAATAAATTTGAAGAAAAAAATAAAATGGGCACACTAAAGTATGTGAGCTGTTGGTTTTTTTTTTTTTTTTTTATACTTTTAAGGGTAATTGTGGATGGGTATTTTTGATACCCATGATGGGCGGGTTTTAGGGTACCCAATGGGCTACCCTAAATCCGCCCATTATATATTTAGCCCAAGCCCACCCAGCCCATTATTTTTTAAAGTGGGTTTTATTGGGTTGATACCCAATGGATTTGGGCGATTTTTGGGTTAGTGGGTTTTTTTGCCACCCCTATGTGGGGTATCTGTTCTTGCTATATATTGAAAACAACATGAAGTAAAAACCATGGGCATAAACATGTCTTCTAGGAAGTCAAGAATAAACCTGAGTCTAGTCGAAGTATTATAATTGATCATTTTATTGTGTTAGTATAAGAATTAATAGAGGTGGAAGCATAATTTACTTGTTGCTTTAATCTGTAGAAATCCTGTCGTGTCCCTAAAACTTATTAATTGTCCCTTTGTAATAGAAGTATTTGTTTGGGAAGCTTTATGAGGTTATCTTTATTTTCCACTTCATTTGCCTTTAAGGGCTGTATGGTAACTTTAATGTGTTTTTGGATTGGGTTTAAAAATAGTGTATTAAAAAAGTAAAAAGGTGTATTATAAATGTAAAGGTCTTGAGAATGATGAAAATTATTATAAATGGGAATTGTGTTTCAAAATAAGTTTTGAGATGTGAAAACATAAAGAAGTCTTACTACCATCAGAAGGTACTGTAGTCCACACATTATTGTCCATTCAATGAGGAATTGCATGTTCAACTTTTTCAGGCATGCTAAAGGATATAATTAGTTGAACATGATTCTTTTGCTCTTGATATGATAAACACGTTAACCTTTCTTTCCCCTTCGCTACCATCCTGTTTCAGAATACTGCTGGAACTTCTACTTTTCTCTTCTTCTTTTGGCAGTTTGTCCATGTTTTTATGAGTCCCTTCTTTGTTAGATGAAATTATCTTCTTTGTCTGAACTTTATTATCCTGCTTGTACAGAAACCTCATTCTGCAATACGTCTAGATAACCTTCTAAATACTTCCATGTTTCAGCTTTAATGACAGGATCCACGATGCAGTCCTTGGTGGGTCTCCATTTGGTCATCCTCTTCAGCAGGGATTTGTCACTGGTCTTGCTTTGGAGGTACTTGCTTGTATTTGGATTTTAATTATTTTCAGCATTTATTGTTATCCACAAACGATTAAGGCCCTGTGTGGAATGCATCTCAAAACCATGTTTTGAGATGCATTTCCAATTTCATAATACTTTTTCGTTATTCTCAATAAGTTTTTTTTACATTTCTAACACGCTTTTTTACATTCCCAATAAGCTTTTTAATATTATAAAATTAAAATAATTCTCAAAATATGATTTTGAGAATCATACCACACAGGGCCTCATTCTCTGCAGTTCAAATTATGTTATCTCATTTCCTGAAATATTCAATCTTTGTTCTTCTTCAGCCAAATGGTCATGACCTTGGTACTAAAGGTGCTGCAGAACATATGCATGCTGTGTCAAAGGATCACATTCAAGTTAGTTAAATAAGATTATGTCCTTGTTTGTGGCCATTGATGTATGTGTCATGCCTAATAGGATTACGCATAAATTATGTAGATCGGAATGGCTGCAAATCTTAAGCATTTCGTGCTGACTAGTTTTCTTGGTGAAGAGGTAATCTTTCCCTCCATTGTAGAGACACATTACCACATTTTTATTGGGCCCAAGACAAGTTTTAAATAGTCCAACTGTCCTCATGGAAGTTTTCAAGTTTGTGACAAGATTGTAGTCAATTGTCTGGTTATTGATACTCAATCTGGTAATTTGGTGGTTAAAAAGTAAGATAGTAAGTCTGCACCCCTAGACTGGAAGGATAAAGCTAACGATAAAGGGTCATGGCCTCATACTTGTTTCTGAAACCTATTATTTTAAACATCCTACCCAATCCTTTAGTTGTTTGAATGGAGCTACACCTTCACCAAAATTGAGGACAATAAGTTCGGTTTCTCTTTCCTTTTATTATTGGACTTGTAGTACTATCTGTAGTTTCTGACTGCTGCATTGTCTGTTATTGTTTCTGAATCTTCATCCCTTAGGTTAAAGGATCTGAAGTCTTAACTCATGATGTGTACCTGTTGCATATGCACTGCACCCCACCGAAACTGTAAGCCTTTTATGCCCTCCATTATTGGTTTTTGAAATTTGTTAGTACGAACGAGTAAAATTAGCAAATTTCATTGCCTTTGTCCCCTTTGGCCCATACATACTAAATATCTAGTATGCTGTTATATTTACTTGGTCTTTCAGATCAATTATGTCTCTGCACATGACAATGAGACTCTGTTTGATATCCTTTCTTTTGGTATGAATGGTGACAAAGCAATGCTTCATCTCGTGACTGACTCTACTCCTTTGACTTGATGGACTCCAGTGGATATCACTTTGGAAGATAGATGCAGGATGAACCATTTGGCAACTAGCAGAGTGTTACTTTCTCAGGTTGAACCAAATATCATGGTTTTCTTAAAATTTGATGTGCTGACTTTATTAATTGAGTGATACAAAATAATTTATACCTCATGAATTATTTGATTCCCCCCACCCCCAAAACATCATCGAGCTTTTGATCGCTAGAATAGCTTCTTATAATAATTCACACCATAGTCAGTGAAACAATCCCATCAACGGAGCTCATATTTCTAGTAAATGATTAAGAAAAACTGCAAGATGTTACTAACTTGTGTGTAAGATCAATTTTTCTTGTGGACTTTAAAAGCGACTTTCATATGCTTACAAATACCAGCTATGTTTTCCTTTAATAGGGAATACCATTTTTTCATGCTGGTGATGAAATGCTGCGCACAAAATCACTTGACCGCGATTCATATAATTCTGGCGATTGGTTCAACGGGTTATCCTTCAAGTTTGTCTAACTTTGGTTTGAATAATTGGTGCTGTAACGATAGCGTTGTAATTTGCTGCTTTTTAGTGGTACGAATAATAAATAGCTGGATGCTCTTATTCTTTCTTTACTTCATTCAGACGCAACATGTTCGATATTCTCAGGTTAGATTTTAGCTACAGCAGTAACAACTGGGGTGTTGGCCTTCCACCAAGAGAAAAAAAATGAAAGTAACTGGCCACTGTAAGCATTCAGAACTGGATTGTATTGTTGTCCTGAAAATCTTCTCCAACATGCATGTATTGATATGAATTTCAATTAGGTTCCCCTGGGAATTCTCCTCCTTTTGGCGGTGTCGCTGGGTCGATGACGACGCAAGAGCTAATAAGGGGACAATTTTAATCAATCCGAAACTAAGCATCCAAGAGAGGAAATTGTGGCTTTTTTGGAGAAGGGTATGCAACCAATTCTGGATCCCAAAATAAGAATTTTCTGCAATGCCTGCTGGTGCTTAGGGCGATTTTCTTTTTTATCCTCAAATTGATCTTGATTGTTCTTGCCGTTGTCTTCCAGGAATCTCATTCCCATTCGTCCCTTCATGGCTTCACCGCTACGGTTTTCCCCTTTTTCACTTGTACTTCATTCAGGGTTTTTTTTCCTTTTTTTTTTTTTTTTTTTTGCGGACATTTGTGATTGAAGGTCCAGTTTTTTTTTTTTTTTTTTTTTTTTCACTTACTTTCTGCTCTATTTGTTTTTTTTTTATTAGTGTATTTACTTGAGTTTGTTTTCCTATAGGGACCTCTCCGGAATGATGAGTTCTTTAATTATTTATGACTTTTGTTTGTTTTGTTTTTTCTTTTTTCAGGTGATGAGATCATTGGGATACTTAATGAAAAAGTTGCATAAGCTATTTAGACGGTAACCTGGTGTAGAGATAGCAATGTAACATTGCGATTTATTGCTATTTCCCTTCGGTTGATTTGAAAATGTTTTAATAGTTTCCTATCATACATTTTGCTCTATTCTATTAGTTTCTTCTCTTTTTTACTTGGATGTTAATCAGTTTAAGTATTTATATGTGGGTGGGATTAAATCTTCACATTGGTAGTTTAGCCTAAAAAATATTTATATGTATTCATTGGTCAGAGTGAAATGGAAGATGATGCCTGCAGTTGAAGCAGAAAGTGAAGATGAAAATAGCAAGCGCAGGAAGGCAGCTGCCAGCGAAGACTCTCTCTTTGGCCGGACAAATGATGTGTTTAAGTTGAAAATTTGGCCTCGCTGTTCATTCATCTCCGTCTGGTTATCATGTAACTTTCACAAATGTGAGATATGTGATCTGATCTCAATGTTTGTTTCACATGGTGAAATATAGTTGTCAAATGAATTGTTTTGCTGTAATTTTACTGTAAATGGGTTACATATTTGATTGAATTTCAGATGTTGGTAAATAGCATCAGCCGTTCTCACATTTCAGAATTCAATATTCTAGGATTGAAAGGTTCTTGACAATCAAGTGGAAAATTGTGCTTCAGGAGTTTGGTGGGCATTAGGCAGTGCATGGAAGGAGGTTCTACCTTTGTTAACCAATATGTTTGCTTAATCTTGGCCTTTTAAATTAATATAAAAAATTATTAGGTTCTCTTCTGATGCTGAGATGTCTCAAGTGGAATTGCCTTCCTTGATCTTGGTATGGGTTTTTTTTTTTTTTTTTGGTCGTGATTACAGCTTTTTTAGGCTTCTGGCTCCGCCTCAGAATATCTTATCTATTTGTTGCATTTCTTTCCTAAACATTAATTGTTTAACTTCTTTTTATTTTCTAATAGAAAACCTTCATTTTTCATTCTCTGTCAGCCAAACTACATTTATTGACTTGATTTTGAAGACTTGGCTATTGTAATTATGGCTGTTTCCTCCATATTTCGAGAGGTGTGGACTGTAGAGTTACATGTTATGTTCTGTTTTTCTTATCTGATGGTTCTCATTTGATTGTAATTAATTTTCCAACCTTACATATCCATCAGGCTTGAGACCAAAATGAAAGAGTGCAACTTCTTCTAGAGCTAGAAGAAGAGTTGAACAAAATGAAAGAGACGTTCCAAATTCTTGAGAAATCACTCCGTGATGCTGAGACTAGAAAGCTCAAGGACGATGCAGTTCGGACATGGGTGGAAGAGCTTGAAGAAGTAGCATACGATATGGAAGACCTGTTGGAAGAGTGGCACTTGAAGATTAATTTTGTCAAAGATCTGCAGGGAGAGGAGGCTAATCTCATTCATGAACAAAAGCCAACAGCCTCGGAGAAGGTGCGCTCCTTTATCTCATCTCTCTGTTCTTGTCTCAAACAAATTCCAGTGCGTAATGATATTGCCCTGAAAGTTAAGGAGATCAATGGTAGGCTTGACTCTATTTTGGGAAAGGCAAAACGATTTAAGTTTGTCAAGGATGCTACTGTTAGCTGGGATGTCGGAGATTCTATCGGATCTAAGCGCCCCATGAGTACCTCCTTCTTTGACGATTCAAAGGTGTGTGGTTGGGATTCCGATAGGGTTTCTCTACTTGAGCTCCTACTGTCTGAGGGCAAGGGATCGGTTCAGGTCATCTCCATAGTTGGGTCTGGGGGTAGTGGAAAGACCACACTAGCTCAATTTCTCTTCAATGATAAGGGAGTGCAGGATAGTTTTGAACTTAAGAAATGGGTATGTGTGTCAGATCCTTTCTATGAGAATAGGATTGCCAAAGCTCTCATTGAGACCAAAGAAAATAGTAACTCTATCAGCGGGTTAGAGCTTGAATTGTTGTTACAACTTGTAAAACATGACTTTTCTGGGAAGCGGTTCCTTTTTGTCCTTGATGATGTTTGGACAGAGGACAGCTCAAAGTGGCAACCCTTTACAGAGGCACTCAAGCATGGTGCTCCCGGAAGCATTATCTTGGTGACTACAAGGAGTGAAAAAGTGGCAAGGGCATTTGGCACCGATCACAAACATGACATAGGTCTATTGTCAGACGCAGATTGTTGGTTAATCATTAAGCATATAGCCTTGTCTAAGAGATCTGAGTTGCGGGAGAGCGTAGGGGAGATCGGGGAAAAAATTGCCAAAAAATGCAAGGGCTTGCCTCTTGCAGCCAAGACTTTGGGAGGTCTTCTGCAGTTTAAAGACCGCAAGAGTGGAATCAAGTTCTAGAGAGCGAGATATGGGAAATGGAGGAAGCAGCCGTGGAACTTTTCCCTCATTTCTATTTGAGTTATAAAGAGTTAACTCCACAGTTAAAGCGGTGCTTCTCATACTGTGTGGTGATTCCTAAAGACACTCGAATAGGGGTTGATGAATAAATAAGAATGTGGATGGCGCAAGGTTATCTCAGTGGCGGCCAAAGTAGTGAAAGACGTGGTGATGACAAGATGGAAAAGAAGGGCTATGAGTGCTTCAAAACGTTGGCAATGCGCTCTTTCTTTCAACAGTTAGGACCATCAGAATTTGATGGCATACAGTTGTGTACCATGCATGACTTAGTTCATGATTTTGCCCAATTTTTGGTGAAAAGTGAATGTGGTGTACTTGAAGAGGTTGATTGCCGAGATGGGGAAACCATTTATAACCGAGGAGGAGGATGTTCTGTATCGAGTCGTCACGTAACAATCAGGCTTGGCGAAACCAAACCAACAGTTCCTTCAATAATTAGTGGAAAGTTGCGAACCCTTTTTCTCTCTGGTCGTGTTGAACGTCCCCAAGATTTGTGTAGCAAATTAAAGTCGGCAATAATTAGTGGAAAGTTGCGAAGCCTTTTTCTCTCTGGTCGTGTTGAACGTCCCCAAGATTTGTGTAGCAAATTAAAGTCGGTGAGATCTCTAAGATTGAACAAGTGTGGATTTCAGGAATTACCACCAGAGATAGGAAATTTGATTCCCATGCGATTGTTGGATGTGTCTGAAAATGAATTTAAGGAATTGCCAGAAACAGTCTGGAAGCATTGAACCTATCCGAGTGCGACAATGTTGAGTGCTTGCGTGAAAGGATTGGAGAGCTTGTACGCTTGAGCTACCTTGACTGTTCGGGATTGGAAAGGTTAAACGAAATGCCATCTGGAATCGAGAAGTTAACTTCGCTCCGTGTATTTAACGGATTCACGGACAATTCTGCATCCTTGATCCTCAATATTGCAAAGCTGGTGTACTTGGAACATTTGACTATCAATTTCAAACACTACGATGGAAGTCTGATGGAGATGCTTATGGAATTACCTACCAATCTGCAATTACTATATATTGGAGGCTATCCAGCAACCCAATTACCCAAACCTCTCGATAATGTAAAGTTCTTTCGGTTGTATAATGCTCCTTTGATTGCATCGCTGACTGGTTTGGGGAAGTTGTCATTTCTCGAATCACTCCATCTCTGTTCTCTTCCAAATCTAAAGCATATGGGCCATGAATTCTATAGAGATGAGGGGGTAGCATTTCCCAATTTGAAAAACTTCTTGTTGGATGATCTGGAGAGTTGGGAAACTTGGGAAGACACAAGTGACTTAAGCCAGAGGAAACAGTTTCAAAGTTCAAACTAGGGGTGTAAATGAGCACGAGCAGCTCGGTCAAAGCTTGGCTCGAGCTTGGTCAAACTCGAGCTCAAACCAGCTTGTTTAATAATTGATCCGAGCTCAAGTCCAATTACTACTGGCTCGAGTCTCGTCGAGCCTCAGCTATTTATATAATTTTATAACATTTTTATATATTTTTTAGTATAAATTAAAAAAATTAATTCGAGCTTGCTCTACACCGAGCTCAAGCTCAAGTTCAAGCTTATTATAATTTGGACGAGCCGAGCTCGAGCCCAAATATTTAGGGCTCGAGCTCAAGCTCAAACCTGACTGATTTTTATCAAGCTCAACTCGATAAGACCCCAACTCGGCTCGTTTAGAGCCCTAGTTCAAACAACTAAAAATTAAAGGGTAAAGGAGGCATTTTACCGGAGTAATTGACTATAAAAATTTTATTATTATTTTATTTGTTCCTTGACGAATTTCTCAATTACGGATCTGTTCAAAGGTACTATGCGTAAGTGGACTGTGCTCTTTTTCATTTTCTCTCTTTTTTAAATAAAAATAAATAAATAAATTGGGGTTTTGTGGGATGGTTTGGACACAACACAATACTTGTCCTAATTCTTTGGGTATATATTTTAGAGAACTATGTTTACTCCCCAGGTTAAGATCTACTGTATATTGTTTTAGTAATTACATTTACACTCTCTTCTTAAAATGTTCATACTAAAAAACAAACGTCATGAAGCTGTGACACTACAAAATAATCTATGTGAAACGTATAAATTGGTGTATATTTCAAACATAAAAATTGTAATCTTTTAAGTTTTTAGAGGTATTTTAGTTATTTCATGAAATAATATACTGTAGTTCATTTGCTAATTATACCCAAACATGGGGAGCTAAATGTATATGTGAGAACTTGGCTAGCTATAAATATTAATATGAATGACAAGATTACAGCCCCGTTAAAAAACTAGAACATTCTATCATCGGATAATGAGATTAGTCTTTACATTCAATGCTAAATTTAATGATGGAATGATTTTTTCAATGGAACTACGGACTATAATTTTTCCGAGCATATCTTAAGACTTCATAATTAATTTATTTGTACTAGTCTAGGATTTCTGTTGTCCCTTGAGATGTGATTATGATTTATGTAGAGAGAGTGCGCGCGTGTGTGTGCCAATTAAATAAGGGTAAAGTACGAAACACCCTCTCATGGTTTGGAAAACATACCAATCACCCCCTCATGCTTTAAAAACTTACGAACAACCCCACTCTAGTTTGTTTAAGTTTGTATTTGTTAACTTTTCCTTCATTTTGAATGGTCAAACTAAGGGGTCAGCACTTTTTTAAAAATCTTTTTATAAAATTACATATACATCCTTCATACAAATGATGAAAGAGTGAACTTCCCAAAATGTCACTATACTTTTCAGAATCTCTCGTTTGGTCACTTTTTTTCCCCCCAGGAATGTTACCATACTTTTAAAAATTGGCCACAAATGTTATTTTGGGTTATGTTTGACGAAATGAGCATCACATGCTTGTCATGTGCAATGTTTCAAGGGTATTTATGTCTTTTTACTTTTATTTATTTATTTATTTTCCTTCTTCCCTAACTGTTCATCTCCCTCCTCCACTTCCCTTCAAAACTTCCTCCTCCGCCTCCCTCCTTCCTATTTCCTCCAAGACAACTGCCGGAATATTAAAATATTTTTTAAACATTTCCTTATCTTCTCCCATGCCTTCTTCCTCCTCTCTCCTCCAAACTTCTGCAGCTCATCTGCCTCCCATCCCTGTTCATCCCATCCCTTCAATAAAAGAAATAAAAAGGAAGATGAAAGATAGTGGGTTTTGACAAAGTTTTTCTCCAGTGCCCCAATTTTGAGCTCTTCGTAAGAATTCTTCAAAGGATTTGTGTGCTGAATTGATTATTTACTTACCCAAAGGAAGAATTTTTAAATTAAGTTCTTGCTTTGGCCGAGAATAACTTGCTTCACGAGTTGTGGGTTTGTTCGGCCTTGGCCGAATCTGGCCTCACCCAGAATAATTTGTTGTGGTTTCTGAAGTTATTAGCTAAATCCTAACCATTTGGAGAAGGTTTAAGCTTGAAGGAAGTCACCATTTCAGATCTGGGAGGAGTTTTTGTTCGTATTTTAGTGGTCGGGTTACTGTTCATCGACGGGTTTAAAGGGTGAATTAGTAGCTTTTAATCCGTAAGATGTACAAAAACTGTGGAAACACCATGGGCTAGGCATAATCATCCCTCCCAAGTTGCTTCCTCACTGAAATTGGAGAATTTTTAGTCATTGTGCTTCGGGCTTTTCACATTACCGCCGGTGGTTTGTTGGTTCGCCGGAGCTGGAAAACTTCAGCACTCTCTTGTTACTCTACTGGAATAGAAAATTGAGCATTGCGGTGGTGGTATTCGATTGGTTGAGGGACGACGGGGGTGGTGGCTGGGAGGCGGCAACGGCCGGCGGATGAGGGAGGAAGAAGGTGGAGGAGTTTGGAGAATATGATGAATAGTTTATGGACGAAAATACCCTTAAAAAATGGTGATTCCGTTAAAGCTCCGTTAAACATAACCCAAAATGACATTTCTGGCCAATTTTTGAAAGTATGTGACATTCCTGGGGAAAAAAAAAAGTTTAGTGACCAAACGAGAAATTCTAAAAAAGTATAGTGATATTTGGGGCAGTTCACTCATGATGAAATGACATTCTTACTCTTAATTAATACAAATATAAATTACGGGTTAATCTAAAACGCATCTTCTTCCTTATTTTTTTAAATGAAGCGAAATCTCTTTTTCTTTCATTCTTCTTCGTTCATCTTCCATGTTTCCTTTTCTTTCATTCTTCTTCGTTGATCTTCCATGTTTATTCAATATTTAGTGATGGTTAAGTTTTATAAACTTTTTATAATTCGTTCAAATCGGTTTTGATATTGGAAATAAATTAAATTTATATAACCTCTTATCATTTAAACTCTAGATTACCATATTTGAGTTCCAATTAAACTGAACATCTAAGCGTCGCAGCAGCAGCATCCCAGACGAAAACGTCATAGCAGTAGCACCCCAAACGAGAACATCATAGCAGTAGCACCCCAAACGAAATTGTCACAGCAGCAGCACCCGAGTTAGCCGACGGACATGGATGCCAAAACTACATAATAATCAACAACAAAAACCAATAATAATAATAATAATAATAATAATAATAAAATTTAATATATCAGACAAAAATTTCACACCAACCTAAAAAAATAACAACAATAATTCAAGTTAAAATAATTAGAAAAAATTCAGTAAGCTAGTTCCATTTGATTTAATCCACAAAAATTCAGAATAAAAAATTAAAAGATTCCACAAACAATATCATCTTCCTATCTCTTTTTTCCATGCATAAATTCGTCAACCCTCTATTTGATTAAACTACTGTCTTTTTTGTTTTACAATTTCAAAGAGCTTGCCAATTTCCATAACTTCATACTCCCGACCGACGATGTGTGCAGCTGGGTTTTCATGTGGAAGGAGGTCGCCAAGATTGTGAGTTTTGAAAGGGGTGTCGGCGGCAGCGGATGTTGGTGGTGATAGTCCGTACAAGCTTGAAGAGGTAGCCTTTTGTTCTTGGTGATGACGGCAATGGATGGTGACTGTTGTTTGATGAACAAACGATGCAGGTAAGTAGGATTTTAGAGGAAGGAGGTCATTAACGGTGGTGGGTTTTGACCTGGTGTCTGTGGCTGAGGATTTTGACAATGGAAGAAGGCACTTTAGTTCTGTAGGATCACGGCTCGAGAAAATGTAAAAATAAACAAATAATTAATCATAAGTTAGAATGACACAAATAACCTTCCACTGTTAAGTTTAACGGAGAAGTTAACCGATACAAACTTAAACAAACCAAAGGGGGGTTGTTCCTAGATTTTTAAAGCATGAGGGGGTGATTGGTATATATGTTTTCCAAACCACGAGGGGGTCTTTTGTACTTTACCCATTAAATAATGAACATATAATACTTAAACATCATCTCATTTATGTGCTGGAATTACAGCATATATGTGCGAGGTGACATAGATGTAATTTGTGATGGTGGTACAAGCCTCTCCCATTAATCAACACTTTTACCCTCTCCCCCAAATGTATTAAGTCTTTTTCGACCATTTCTGAAAATATTATTTTTTCGTCCCGAATAATATATTTCTATATATATATATATATATTTTACACAATTTATACTTTTGCTACTAATCATACTCATAGTAAAAGTATAAGTGGCAAACATAACATAGTGTTAATTTACAAAAAAAAATTGAAGTGTTGTAATTTACTAATTAATTAATAAAAAATTACACCTTAGTTGACTAGTTCCATTGTTTGTTTGTTGCAATTTGCAAGCAATTAGTAGTTCTCATGGAATCATTAGGCATCGAGATGGAATAGTAATCTTTAATTAACTAAATAATTAATTGAGGAAATAAAAGTAAAAAACCATCGTGATACAATGGAAAATGCATAAACCAACTAACAAAAAAGTTAGTTTGAATTCTAAAAATTTTTACCAAATGACGAAAAAAAAACAGAGTTTTACGACGTTCGTTTTGTAACTAACTTGAATTTCTGTCAGGAACTAGGTCTAAACGACGTTCGTTTCGTATTTTATTTCCAATTAGTATTTTAGTGCTATGCATGCTGAATGTATTGGGTTTCTTTCTCCTGTATGAATCTATATCTTTCTCTTCTTCTTCTTTTTTTTTCTTTTTTTCTGAATTTTTCCTTATTTCTAAAATCTTCTATCTATTTTTCCTTCAATTTAATTCTCTCTTTACTTAATACCCTTAAGCATATACTTCCATTGAGGAATGGGCTGTCGAATCTGGTACACCAAAATCCATATTTTAGTGGTGGTGTATTGATATGTAATGTGCAAATCCCGATAGTAATGCTTGGTATCGGATGTGATACATAAACCTATATTGTAATGTGAGTTGTATTAAACTTTATAAATTATGAAAATAAAAGATAAATATCTGTCCATGTAGCTAATTTGCAAATAGTGGAGAAAATGACTAAGGAAAGTTGCAACCCATGAATTGAGGATAGGGGTGAGCAAAAGGGAAACCGATCCGAATCCGCTCCAAACTGATCCGAATCCGAAGTTTCGGATCGATTTTGGATTTTAATCTGATGGCGCGGTTTCGGATCGGGTTTTTATCCGAAACCGCAGTTTTCGATCCGAAATCCGTGATTATCTTTGTTTTTGTTTAAAAAAAAAAAATTAATTTTAGTTTTTTTTTCCCGTGAATTTATGTTCGGATCGATTTCGGATTATCCGAAAAAAATTTCGAAACCAAACATTATCTGGAAAAAAAATCCGATCCGAAATTCCGGATCAGATCAACAGTTTTTGAATTATTTTGCTCACCACTAGTTGAGGAGGCCCTCACAAATCACGATCGAGCTCCTCACTAACATAAATCTTTGGGAATAGAAAGAAAGTGAAAAATGTCAGGATCATAATTAATTCCGAAAATTATGGCTGTTAATTGGGGATTTCTCTTTTAGTTGGACGGTGTGGTTTGGGCAGAATAATCGAGGGTAGGGCAGGGCATGGTTTTCCTCTTCTTATCAAATCGATCGAGGGCGCGCAGAATAATCGAAAATTATTTATTTTACTTGACAATATATATATATATATATATATATCTCTCTTTTAGAGAAATGAGGAAATGAAGCTGTCCCTCCCTGCACGATACTAATTTGGGATTAAATTTGATTTATGTCTTTAAATAAAGAAGAGACTATGGATTATAACTTATGATAGCTAAATTTTTATTTTTTATTTTTATTTTTTTTACCTCAGATCTTGTGTGATACTAATGATTTACCCGGCAGTCTCAACCTGAATATGAATAGTTAGAGAACCAGATTGATGAAAAACGATAACCCATAAGAAAGGGGGCAAACGATCCGATCAGAAGAGTAAGCTAAGGTCATAAGGGTCTAGATACGAAATGCTAACATGAACCTTTACTGCAACTTTGATAATAATGGATAAAGAGTGAAGTGCATAACTCACCACGCAACTTTGCTCAAGTGCAAAAATGATCACGCAACTTTCAAAAGATGATTTTAAGTCACATAACTTTAAAAAACTTGCAAAAAATGTCATTCCCGTCAGGGGCAGTCGTTAACAGAAGCTAATTTTTGAGGGCAAAATTGTCCAATTTCTTTTTTTGTTGTCTTATCTTTCAATTATTTTACTTTTCTTAGCAAATAAACCCCTAATCTTTCACTTTTTTTACATATTCGACCAAAAATAAATTTAATATTGCTAAAATAGTAACTATTCTTAATATTATGATATATTTAAAATTTGATATGAACAGTTTTGTTTTAAATAATAGTATTTTTAATTTAAGACAGTTTGATATTTCATTTTCCATATTTAATTTTTACAAAAATAATTGTTGCTGTCCTAATTAAAAGATAAGTTGGGCCCCTATTATGATATTTATAATTTAAGATAATTTAATATTTAATATTTTCTTTTTAAAATTTTAAAATAATTTTAATTTTATAATTTTTTTATTATACAATAAAATTTATTTTTGGTCGAATATGTAAAAAAAATTTTAAAGATTAGGGGCTAATTTGCTAATAAAAGTAAAATAAATGAAAGATAAGACAAAGGAAAAGGAAATTGGACTATTTTGCCCTCAAAAATTAATTCCGTTAGGGAGTTAACGGCTAGAATTCATGGAATGACCATTTCTGCACGTTTTTGAAAGTTATGTGATTAAAAATCTGCTTTTCAAAGTTGCGTGATTATTTCTGCAAAATTACGTGACTAGTTATGCAATTCACTCATGGATAAATAAAAATGATAAGAAGGTTATCAAATTAAAGGAGTACCATCAGTATCAACAACATTTAAATTAAAACACACCACACTGCAGGACTTGTCATTGAAGAAACATTACCCCTCTACCATAACTTCATCCAGATCAAAATTCTGCTCAGTGCACTGAATTCAGTAGAAATTAAGCCAAAAAATAAAAATAAAAGTAAGGGTGAAAACTTACAAAAGTGAGCCTGGATCCGAAGTGAATCCGTAATATCCTATTCCCTCAGTTCACATTAGCCATCTCATAAAGGAGACAGAGGGAGATCAGTAACTCAATCTTTCACTAAGTACACATCCAACAGAAGCATAAAACACTACCAAATTTATTCAAAAGACGTGTAGGTAAAGAAAGGAGTTAAATCTTCATCCTTCTTTAGTAGTTAGCAAAAGAGAAGTACAATTTAGTTTTTTGTTAATGTCCCATCTGAAAGTTGTAAAAGAGAAACACAGCCTCTATAGCTATGTCTCAAAATCCCATATTACAAGCAAAAGATTAAGGGATGTACAATGTTCTCCTAGGTAGTCATGAGCTATAAAACAATAAAAGATACTTAGCCAGTTAAGGTAGTTCCTTGGGCAGTAGGAAAAGTAGGTCTGTTAAGCCTTTTTTTTTTTTTTTCTTTTTCCCAATGCTTGCTCTGCATCATAAGCCAATTTTCTTTTGGCGGTTGCATCCTTTTTATCGGACTCCTCTGAAAAAAGATACTGGTCATCTTTTGGTGCTGAAATTGGAGTGTCGCTCTGTGCTTGGGCTAAAGGGAAGCTAGAACTTAGGTTTTCACTTCTTGAAGGTGTATCTTCGGAACTGACAACCTTAGGAGATGTATTTTCAGAACTGGCAGCCTTGGAAGGTGCATTTTCAAGCATGAAATCATGTTTCTTCTTGACTGGCATGTATGCTGTCCATTCAAATTAAACCAAGTCTTGTTGAGTTTGTTGTGAAGCTTTTCAGGCGACAATATAGGATTTGATCCTCCAGCTCCTTGTTCACTTGTATCAGATCAAGTGGTTTGCCCTGTTTCAACATAATTTACATGATAAATAATGATATGTAATTAGATCAACTGTAGTTAAAAATATTTTGAAAGTTTATATTTACCGTAAGCACCACAATAGTTGCAAGTAGCTGAAGGAGGTTCTCAACAGGTTCACCTTGGATGAGAGCTTCTATACTTCCACTTATGTCGGCCAATTGTATACTGAATTTGAGCCTAATATGGTAAAGCAGTTGGTAGGGATTGAGAGAGCTGAGCATGTTATTGAATCTATTTTTTATAAGATTTGATGGACTTACCTTGGTTTTGGTGGCTTTCCATAAGCACCACAATAGTTGCAAGTAGCAATCATGTCCATTGGTTCACCAGATGGATTACTATAACCACTGCTTAAAGTCAGTGATGGTTGGCGTAACTCTCACCTAGCATTTTTTTTTATCTATGAATGTATTCATCAAAACATTAGTCAAGTGGTGACAAGGCAAATCATGAGTATTGTAAACAAGTTGAATTTTTAAAAAATCTATACATCAAAGTGTCTACAATGATATGTTAAATCATTATAACAAGGTACAAATATTGTAAGTAAGAAAAACAGCCCATATAAATTTTTAAACAGCCTAAAGAACTAAAACTATTTTATCAATCATGAAAATTGAAAACATTCGACAACATTTCTCACTCGAAGATGAAGATCTCTTAATGTAAAATTCACAAAATATTTCCTGGCTATATTCCAAACTTACACAATGTGAGAAAAAATGAATTTTTCAATCCTTAGCTCACAGATAGCTGCAACAGTGCAACACAACTCCGGAGCAAGAATCACAAATACATTTTTAGCGTTGTCATGTTGGATTTAATGAACCAACATGTCCCTTAGTTGAAATCATTAACGAAGGGGCATTTTTTTTTTCTCTGAAGTGGTACGAAGCAACTCATGAAGGGATGCAACTCCATTGTGGTGTCTAGTCATTAAGGGACACGAAACTCTATAAATAGGGTCTCCTTGGAATCTAGAGGCTACGGATTTTTGATTTACAAGACTTGTAAAAGCACTGCTCTCCCTCTCTTGTTTTCTGTAGTTTAAGAGTTTAGTACAGAACTTCTTGAACTTTTTTTCATCTTATCCTGCAGAAATTTCTTCCTAGTTTATTGCACTTTGTAGTGGAAGAAATAAACCTAAAAGAAAGTGTCTTGTACACGATTTGAAGCCTACTTTATTGTTTTGTTACCATTTCTTTCTTTCTCCACTCTGAATATTCTCAACACACAATCTCATTCCCACATGTTTGGAATGTTTCAAAAAATTATCAAGCAAGTATGGTAAAAAAATGTCAATAGTAATTAGAGTCATCAGTTTGTAGGGAGAGCGACTGTAAGTAGACGTAATTATCAAGTTTGGTATGTTAAGAACTTGATTGATCTGGCGAATCTGTTCTTCTGCTGGTATTCAAACCTCTTGCTTTTCTTTGTCATACAGCATGTCAACAATAACCTTATCACCATAATCTTTGTTTTCGGCAATCCTGGAAAAATGGGGAATTAATATTAATGATATATAAATATAAGATGTATTGATAAAGTAGTAATGGTTAGGACAAACCAGGATTTTGAGGGAAATTTTTTGAGGGATTGGTGTTTCAAACACAATTTTCGTGTTTCTCTGAGTTGTAAGACAAGTTCCTGAAATGGGAAGAAAAATGAAAGAAAAGAAAATAACGAAAAGTATGGTTAAGTACTTATTGTGATAAATAATAGTGTGAATTTGCGATAAGTACATATAATAAGGATGTTAATACCATGGAAAGTTCCGAGTTTTAGGCCTATAAATAGAACAATCGAACGGGTGTGGATGCGATTGATGAGTTCTGGAAGTAGTTCTTCAGCTTGATAACTTTCCCATACTGTTAGGATTATAGGCTTGCATCTGTGTATGGTTTGAAACATGAGAAATGAAAAAACCAATATGAGTTTTCTACAACTAAATGTGTCATAGGTAGTTCGTGGGCAAAAATTGAAGAATTAAGGAGGCCCATAAAGTCGAAGTTTCTGAGAAGTCCAGATAATATGATAAGAATTATATGTCTTACTCTTGGTTAAGCAAGATGAAATATTGTATGGTTGTTGGTCCATTTTGTCCAGTAACTGTTCTAGCAGGAAGCATGTGCAACACAACGCACAGAACATCTGCAAATATATGTGATAAGAAAAAATTATATGAAATGTTAAAAAGATTTCATAAAAAATAATAGCATTTGAAGTGAAGTTGTTACTGAATAGCTCATTCTGTTTCTCTGGATTGGCATCAAACTCCCAAAAAGGAGTAAACAGTCTAACAACTGATATCACTTTCCTTTCTCAACTTTTTTAATGAAGATTTTCCTTGTCAAAGTCATCTGGTAAGGTACTGTTCCATACTGAAATTTCGCATTCACTATCTTGTATATGAAGGCGTTCCCAATGTAGTAAGTGTCATAGACCTAAAGCTTTGAATCCAGGAATTTAAGATCCTTGGTGTAGATTATAGCTTGCATGATTGTTTTTTGTAAAGTGAGAAATAAAATTAGTATGAACTAAAAATTTCAGTAGAAAGTGACATGACTATCAAGTAGGTTACACGTATATATACACAGCTCCATTTTCCTTGTAATTAATAACAATTCATTTTGCTAGCAGGATGACTTTTGTAGACCATTCAACTATTTTATCGTCCAAACTTTTCAGGGGACTACACCTATTCTCCATACCTATACGAAGCGGCGTGCGGAGCGTGCAAGGCTCTTTATTTAACGTCCCTACACGATGTAAATCCCAGAGCTATTTTAGCAATCGATGCCCTTTTGAAGCTGGTAAAAATGGATCAAGAATTAACTGACATTGTTGATCACACAGAGATCGCTCACAATAATGTAATTACTGTTGGAGAAATATAAATTGGGAAGAACACAGTATAAAAAATTACAAGAAACTCAATTGTGTTCGTTACTTATTGTGCATCAACACCTCTTAAATAGAATACAGAAAATACTAACTTCAGAATAATCACTCAACACTCCTAAAGATATCAACAACTAAGGATATGATAAAGGACTAAGTCAAATACTAATCCATCTAACAATAAAGACCAAGTCTCAGATTTGCTAAATATGGAATTATTTTAATTTGATTCTTGCAGTAAAATCACAAAGTTTAACAATTACCCTTTGAATATTTTTTTTTGTTTTGTTCATTCTTTAGTTTAATATATAGTCTCTCTTCTTCTTCTTCTTCTTCTTCTTCTTCTTAAGCTTTTTGCCTACATTTTCATGTTCTTTGGTTTCAGAACAAATTTAGATATTCTGCAAAAGAACTTGTTCATAATCTAGATAGAGAGGTAATTGATTAATGCTAGTAAAAAGAATATAGTTCTTGATTAATGCATGCTGATGCTGATGCTGACGCTGACTGAAGATAGATCGAAGTAGAAATGTTATGTTTTTCTTCAAACCAAGATTGATCACTGGATTAATATTAACGTTCACGCAATGCAATGATCATCAGTGCAGTTTCATCTGAGTTTTCGCGCCACGCATTTGCAGAATTTGTAACCCCATCAAATAAGATGTGTCAATAAACTTCTTGCTATTTATTTCAATTGATGTTATTGTCAAAATAATAATTTGTTAAATATTATATTAAGCATTTTATTTTTCTTTTTTCTCCTTTGAAAAAAATAGGGCCAAAAGAAAAAATAAACAATTTTTAAAGTAATTTTTTATCCTTACAAAAGTCCCTTTAATTTTTCATTATTATCATCCTTTTTCCTTCATTAATATTAATATTAATATAATATGTATAGTTTTTGATGTGACGTAGAAAGTCTGGATCTGGATGCTTCGATCAGCTGATGAAGATCTTGAAGGCCCAACTCAAATCTGCAAATTGGTAGCTCGGATGGGTGGTGGCGGAGCTCGGATTGTTGATGTTATAGCTCGGATTGGCAAACTTCTTGATGGATCTGGGAATGAAAATGGTGAACATAGAACAAGCGGGGTCATCCTTCCTGTTCCACTCCGACGTTCAAGTTAGTAGAATATATGGGTAAACTAAATTGACAGAGTGCTAAAGCTCATAAGAAACTGCGTAAAAAAGACGTACCCGATTTAGTCTTGAATGCAAGTTTATATAGCCTCACCTTGCTGTGTCGGTTACCCCTTTTCGTGTCACTGCCATAAAGGCTATCTTTATGTTCCTTTTCCTTCATGATGACTTGAATGCCTTCCTAGTTTCTTGCTTGTGTTATATCTCCGGTCTTGGAGAAATTATTGAGTGCAACGGATGTATACATGTCAGCCTCATGAGGTGGTACAACCATCCAATAATTCTTTGACACGTGTACAAAATTGACACCTAATCAAATTATTAATTACAAATTTATATTCATAATTTTCTCTTCTTTTTTTTTAAGGATAACTTCATTTTCCTTGATTGTAGGAATTCCTTTCTTCTCTCCTTCCTTGTTTATAGGAATTCCTTCTCCATTGATAGCCTTCACCGCTCCACCCACAACCAGCATTCAATCCACACAGTCATACATAAATATCAAAAGAAATTCTCCATATCCGCATAACTCAGGCAAAACTCATTTAAATTCTTATTCAAGTGTTTCATCTACTTTTTTGGGCTTCTATACTTTCTCCAATGAGTTTTGGAGCATGAATTACACTATGGTGAAGTTTTTTTTTTTTCAAATTTCTTTGAATACCCCAAGACTCAGTTTGGGAAGGAAATTTTTTTTTTTTAATAATTAAACGTTAATGGTGATATGTAAGTTGTGCAGATATGAAAATTTATTCTAAGGTGTATAATATTGATGATCTTGCAAATATGGGTTTGGGTGGAGCCGTGAGTACTGGAAGGTCATTGTTAGAGAAGAAAGGAATTCCTATAATCAAGGAAAATGAAATTATCCTTAAAAAAAGGAAGAGAAAATTATGGATATAAATTTGTAATTAATAATTTGATTAGGTGTCAAGTTTGTACATGTGTCAAAGAATTATTGGATGTTTGTACCACATCATGAGGCTGACGTGTATACATCCGTTGCACTCAATAATTTCTCCCGGTCTTGAATGTCCACTTTATTTGCCTCCATCTTAACGACGGCTTGAATGCCTTTGTAACTCCTTTGCTGTTTATGGATCGGATAAGGCTCCTTCACCATTATGGCTCCTTTGAGTTTATTGCCATGTGTAACTCCTGCATAAAATCAGTCCTAGATTCCCGCATCTTATTGTCGCCTAGCTATCTTGTCATTGCTCCCATTATTCCGACCTAAACTTTCCCCGAGCTAGGTTATCTCAGTTGTTTACCGATCTGAGCTATTTCTCTAACTTGGTTTGACTAAGCTACGTGCCGACCTAAGCCTGTTTTTGGGCTTTTTATGCTTAAGCTCTCTTTGTCTTTATTAGGCCAGACCGAATGACTTTTAGCTATTTTTATGCACACCAATTTTGAATTGATCTATAATTTCACACTCAAAACACAAGTATATAAAAGGGTTAGGATATTTTGTACAACTTCCTCCTATCCACAAGAAAGTTATTTTCAAAATTTACCTTTATTTCAATTACGTTAACCCAAACTTAAAAATTAACGACATTAATAGAATGGAATAATCGCAAAAAATTAGTCATTTTTAAGTGTATTTTCATGAAATCCATAATTATATTTTGGATGATGTTATTTGCATGTACAAATTTACTAATGCAGTTATCACTTTAAGAAGTAAAAATATAAAAACTGTCGTTGCACTCACACAAAAATCATTGACCCTTCAAGTTTTTTCGGGCCTGTTCTTTTTGTTTCGTTTTGAAAACGGTTTTGGTTTCAATAGTAAATTTAATATATTTTAATTATATTTCATCATTTTCAATACAAATTTTTACTATTCAGCATCTACTTTTTACATTTTTAATACACTTTTTACATTATAAAACTATTTTCTAAAACTTATTTTCAAAATTGTTTTCAAAACACCCAAAAAGAACAGGCCCGTCATTTTTTTTTTTTAACCACCTCTGCCGCCCCCAAGCAAGCCCTTGTTCTTTTGGAGCCTAACCCTATATTGTGTGTGAAATATATTAATTGTAGTTGGACGAATTCTTCTATGTTTTCTTAAAAAAATATAAATAAAATAAATAAAATGTATTGCAAAGGTTTTACATAGGACCCAAAGCCCATTAAAACGTGGAACTGCGTTTGGATCCACACAAAAAAAAAAAACTGCATGAAATTAGCCCATTCATGATCGAAAACAAAGCGACGCCCGTCAAAAATACTTGGATATAAATGTCATGATCAAAGCGAAGACTCAGAGAGACTCAAATGATTCTGCGATTGAATATTTGAAGAATCCCGAAAAAGATCATATCATTGTGGCTTCACTGAGAACTTCCCAGGAACAAAGAATTTAAAGAAGAAGATTTGATACCATCGTTGTATCTCGACCCGAATCAGAATCATAGATATTGCGGAGGACAAGAAAAAAATCCATCCCTTTTGATTCTTGAACTGCAGCAGCGCAACTTTAATGTCTCGTGCTGCAGTTTTTTCATCATTTTCAGCATCCTTCCATGCATTTCAAGGCTTTAATCGCCCTCTTCTTCTTAACAAACTCGCCCCCAGAAACCATCAACGGAGTTCTATAACCCCAAGGTGGAGGATTCGTCCCGGTGGGCTCAACCTCCGGTGCTGCTCCACTTCCACTTCCTGCTCTGCAGCAATGTCTGCCGAGGTTGAAGGCCTCATTCCATCCACAGTGTCTCCTCCTTTTTCTCAGGTTTATGATATTTCTCAGACTGTCAATTTCTTTCTTTAGCTCATTAATTCAGTGAGGAAATAGCATTTCGAGATTTTGGGTTTTTGCCTTTCTTTCTATGGCTTATCGTGGATCATTGATGATAAAACCAAATCGTAAAACCCATTTCGAATTAACTTACGCTGGTGCAGGATAGTTTATTGTACTCTAGGGCGTTCTGGGTCAGTGAATCTCTTATTGCTTGGAATGTAGAAGCTGGAAATGGCTCATGTTACTTGTATGCCAGTAGGACTGCGGATTTATTTGTTGCAGACAACGGAATTCAAGGTTTAAACACTTCACTGGTTATCTATGGCACTACATTGTTGACTTGCATTTAGTGCGGAGTCGAGTAATTAAGATGAATGTTTGATTTTTCCCTGCACACAGGTTATGATGTGAAAATTGAGCTCGAAGGACGAGATGGCGGGCTTCCACATCATGTAAGAACTTGCTCAGGGGTATTTAGTGATCCTGTTAACAGTTTTAAGTCTTTTGTTTTTATCATCCTATTTTGATGTTTTATTTCTACCAACTCCAGGTGATTGAAAAATTTCCCCACATTTCGGATTATAATACTTTCACTCTCCCTCCCGATTTAGATGCGCAAAGTCTACTCAAATGTCAATTGGCTGTTGCAAATTTCAGCTGTAAGCAGCTCATAACGTGAACATAATTGCAATTTTAGTTGCTTTTCGAGAATATTGTTTGGGTGTTATTAGTTAATCTTTCGATATATGTCTATCATTAGTCAACAAAACCTTTTAATTATTGCACTCTTTATATGTTCATTTATCATGTATTTGGGTATTAATATGAGCCGGTTTATTTTTTTGCTGCGTTTAACTTTACTTGTGTCACGTATTGAAATTATCTTCAGATTAATAATACATTAACAATAGCTTTTGTGATGGGATCAATGGTTCTATGGTCTCTAATTTTTCCGAATCGTTCTTAATCCATTCAGGTGATGGAAGGTGCACCAGTGCCACAAGTTTGCAGCTACCTGGTGTTCTTGATGAGTTATTCTCTTACCATGGACCACTTGGTGCCGTTTTCTCAAGTGATGCGGTTTCTCTCTTCCTGTGGGCACCTACTGCTCAAGTACATATTGTTCTATTGTATTATTTTGCTTACTGAGCTTCTATGGCTCAGTCTTTGTTTTTGACTCTCTAAACAATGTGTTCCTCCTGTCTTCTGTCTCTTACACACACCAAAACAGTCTGTGCGTGCTTTCATTTACAAGGACCTGTCTTCGGGAGATCCCTTGCAAATTATCCAGCTCGAAGAATTGAGTGGAGTTTGGAGCACCAAGGGACCAAAAGAGTGGGAGGGTTGCTATTATGTTTATGAAGTCTCCGTTTACCATCCAAGTACATTGGAGATACAAAAATGCATAGCCAATGATCCGTATGCAAGGGGGTATGTTTCTTCTTTTAGTTAGCTTACTAATGTCTTATAATCGGTCATTGCTAACACATATTCTCAATGCTGACCTTTTCTTTCTCAACTGCTCTTACAAGTATGCAAAAATATTGTTTTCACATAAATTTATCCTCTGAATAGGCTTTCAGCTGATGGTCGACGGACATTACTAGTCAATCTCGATTCTGATTCACTTAAACCTGAAGGGTGGAATAATTTAGCAGATGAGAAACCCAGCCTTCTTTCCTTTGCTGACATTAGCATATATGAGTTGCATGTCAGAGATTTCAGGTGAAGTTTCAATTCAGTCTAAATTCTCTTAAATGTGACCCAAAAGGATGGAGCCTCACAAACTCAAAATTCCTTATATTCATAATAAGTAGATGAGTTAACCAGCTTTAGTGGAGAAAATTTACTTATTGTTCTTGGTTCAACAATTTTTTGATACTAGCTGCAAATTGAACTGATTTACCATTAGATTCTTAGAATGTGGTCACGGTTCTTTTTTCATCTTGTTGGGAAGGCATAACTTGTGATATACATAAGGCACAAAATTCATTTGTTTGTTGCAATTTAGTAATTCTTATGTTCTTCATTTTGATTCAGCGCTAATGATTACACTGTGCACCCTGATCTTCGTGGTGGTTATCTAGCCTTTACTCAGCTGGTAATGTTACCTATGTATGATTCCTTGTTTATGGCGATCTCACCTTTTTTGGCTTTTGAGAATCTGGTTCTGGCCTGATCATGAATTACAACTGATGAGTTTCTCCTTTTCCTGCCTAATGGGAACCACACTAATTCATGATTCTAGTTAGTTGGAAGTATGGCCGTAATTAGGATAGAACCTACTCATGTTTTCTTCTTCAAATGTTTTGGTTAAAATTTCAAAACCTTGTAAACTAGCAATGATCTTTTGCTCTAAGTACTTAGTGAGAAGAATTAGTACAGTTTTGAAATTTTCTTAAATTTTTTCCTGATTTAGAAGCACATCACTAAAAGCCCTATTAAGATTGAAAAAATCCCACAGATCTTAATTTGCTTTGAGTCTTATGATTACTGAACTTTCTGGCTTGGTTTGAAGGATTCTGCAGGTGTCCTTCACATAAAGAAACTATCTAGTGCCGGTATCACACACTTGCATCTGTTGCCTACATTTCAGTTTGCTGGTGTTGATGATGAAAAACAGAAATGGAAATATGTGGGTAAGAAAAGCCTCCGTTTAAAACTTCCTCACAGTAACCCCTCAATTGTGACATGTCACTGATATATTATTACAATTATAACTTCCTTTTCCTATAAACATAATTCATGAGATATGAATGCAAGTAATTGACTATAATATACTTCTTTTAATGACACAAAGTGTTTGATAGATATCCACTTGCTTGAATCATTACCACCTGATTCGGATCAGCAACAGGCTCATATCACAGCAATCCAAGATGACGATGGGTATAATTGGGGGTACGATTTTTGACACTGCCGCTATACTGAGAGAACTTACTTGTTTGTTGTACTTCTCTTAACGTTTGATAATTTGTGCCACTTTTTGACTGGAAATTGTCTTTTCTGGATTGTTCATGGAAAAGGTACAACCCTGTACTTTGGGGAGTCCCTAAGGGAAGCTACGCTAGTGATCCAAATGGTTCATGCCGTAGCTTGGAGTTTCGGAAGATGGTGCAGGTAGAAATGTTTTGTTTGTTGGACAAGGAGCAAAAAGTTTGAATTATTTGTTCCATCAATATATGAATTGACTTTGTTGTTGTTTTTTATTTTCTTAACCCTTCAAAATGTTGAATTTCTTTTCCAGGCTCTAAACCGGATAGGTCTTCGTGTCATATTGGATGTTGTTTATAATCATATCCATGCAAGTGGGCCCTTTGATGAGAACTCAATTTTGGACAAGGTCTTAAGTTTGTTCCTTTGTTTCAAAAAGTTACATGCTTGCTCTTGAAATGGTTTCTGGTGATTACATTGCATGGGAATCCTTTCTTCTCAAAATGAATGCCATTGTTTAATTTTTCAAGCATATGGTACTTTCCCTTATCTATATCAGTTATAGTATTCAAGCTTTGGTATGAATAAAAAAATGTGCAATATGATATACTGATCATAAATATTCTGTATGATTAACTCAAAATAGTGTCAGTGGGAACTTAAGTGACTGCAAAAGGAACATATTATCTGCTTGTTAGACCAACTGTTGACTGAAATTAGAGTTCTCTTTTGCGACTAAAGAAACACCTTTTTGCATGGTACTTCCTCAGAATCCAAACCTCATGCCTCCAACCCCATGAATAGAAGCAGAACCCTGACTGAAATGCTCTCTGCAGATTGTACCTGGTTACTACCTCAGAAGGAATACTGATGGTTTTATTGAGAACAGCACATGCGTAAACAATACAGCCAGTGAACATTTCATGGTTGAACGTCTAATTCTTGATGATCTCTTAAGCTGGGCAGTTCATTATAAGGTGATCATTTGATGCAGTACATTTAACTTATGGGCAAGTCTCTGTCAGCTTTTGTCCAGTCTAGCTTTTATAATTTTTATTTAGCTGTAATGGTGATTTTTTTTAGTAACCAGCAAGTAATCGGAGCAGAGACTTAATCCACGTATTTGGTAGATATGGGTTGTTCAAGAATGTTGGCATTGTCTTCACTCACGAATGAACATCTTGCAGGTTGATGGATATCGATTTGACTTGATGGGCCATCTCATGAAACACACTATGGTAGGTTGCTCTGGACATACTCAGCTTATATTCTAAAGAGAACAAATGGTCTCTCTCCTAGAAAAATTGGTTTCGTAAGAGATTGATTATGCATTGTCTTGTTCAAGCATGTCCAACTTTTGTTTTTGTACAAGAATAGCGTGTTTTTGTGTATTTGTGATAATTATACCCTGACACTTATGATGGGAAAATTTGTGTAGTTTTGTGTTTCTCACATATTAGAGATTTTGTGAACTTGAAACAAGTTTTGAGACGATGTTTTTGGGACTGGATCAGAACTTCTGTAAGATTCAGCTCTTTATTTTATTGTTTTAGTTGTAAAATACATTGTTTTTAATTTTACGTAGACCTTTATCATAATATTCAACCAAAGCACTTGTGCTATCCAGTCCTAAGAGTATCCTTTATTGGTTTACCATCACTTCACATTCCATGATTCGGATTGTGAGTTTACGAAACTGTTTTAACTTGTGGAAAGTAATAAACAGAAGCATCAGAAGATACTTATGGGAACAGAGAGAAAATTTAAAAAAGAAAAGTTGACGTAGAATTCAGGTGGTACATAAGTTTGTCTAATACTTTTTTTTGACTCTTTTAAACCCCAATCGTGCAATTGAACTGGGAATTGCGTGTAGGTGAAGGCAAAGTCTATGCTGCAGGGCCTATCGAAGGAGCTGAATGGAGTAGATGGTTCAAATATCTATATGTAAGCGTTGTATGCTTGGCCTAAATGCAATGAGCTACAAACTATCTCATTCTGGTATACTATGTGTCATTTTTAGAGAGTCTTTTATCAGCTAACTATTCTAAATGCTGAACAATCAATTCATTTGCTCCGTAACATGATTTATGTTATGTATATTATATGCATAAGAACTTTCACCGGACCGGTTTTACAGATATGGTGAAGGTTGGGACTTTGGTGAAGTTGCAAAAAATGGACGTGGGGTTAATGCATCACAGTTTAACCTTTCTGGAACTGGAATTGGAAGGTACTAAAAGCTGTGATCTCTGTTATGTGGGGTATCTGTTCTTACTATATTGAAAACAACATGAAGTAAAAACCATGGGCATAAACATGTCTTCTAGGAAGTCAAGAATAAACCTGATTCTAGTCGAAGTATTATAATTGATCATTTTATTGTGTTAGTATAAGAATTAATAGAGGTGGAAGCATAATTTACTTGTTGCTTTAATCTGTAGAAATCCTGTCGTCTCCCTAAAATTTATTAATTGTCCCTTTGTAAAAGAAGTATTTGTTTGGGAAGCTTTATGAGGTTATCTTTATTTTCCACTTCATTTGCCTTTAAGGGCCTGTATGGTAACTTTAATGTGTTTTTGGATTGGGTTTAAAAATAGTGTATTGAAAAGTAAAAAGGTGTATTGTAAATGTAAGGGTCTTGAGAATGATGAAAATTATTATAAAATGGGAATTGTGTTTCAAAATATGTTTTGAGATGTGAAAACATACAGAAGTCTTACTACCATCAGAAGGTACTGTAGTCCACACATTATTGTCCATTCAATGAGGAATTGCATGTTCAACTTTTTCAGGCATGCTAAAGGATATAATTAGTTAAACATGATTCTTTTGCTCTGGAAATGATTAACACGTTAACCTTTCTTTCCCCTTCGCTATCATCCTGTTTCAGAATACTGCTGGAACTTCTACTTTTCTCTTCTTCTTTTGGCAGTTTGTCCATGTTTTTATGAGTCCCTTCTTTGCTAGATGAAATTATCTTCTTTGTCTGAACTTTATTATGCTGCTTGTACAGAAACCTCATTCTGCAATACGTCTAGATAACCTTCTAAATACTTCCATGTTTCAGCTTTAATGACAGGATCCGCGATGCAGTCCTTGGTGGGTCTCCATTTGGTCATCCTCTTCAGCAGGGATTTGTCACTGGTCTTGCTTTGGAGGTACTTGCTTGTATTTGGATTTTAATTATTTTCAGCATTTATTGTTATCCACAAACGATTAATTTTCTGCAGTTCAAATTATGTTATCTCATTTCCTGAAATATTCAATCTTTGTTCTTCTTCAGCCAAATGGTCATGACCTTGGTACTAAAGGTGCTGCAGAACATATGCATGCTGTGTCAAAGGATCACATTCAAGTTAGTTAAATAAGATTATGTCCTTGTTTGTGGCCATTGATGTATGTGTCATGTCTAATAGGATTATGCATAAATTCTGTAGATCGGAATGGCTGCAAATCTTAAGCATTTCGTGCTGACTAGTTTTCTTGGTGAAGAGGTAATCTTTCCCTCCATTGTAGAGACACATTACCACATTTTTATTGGGCCCAAGACAAGTTTTAAATAGTCCAACTGTCCTCATGGAAGTTTTCAAGTTTGTGACAAGATTGTAGTCAATTTTCTGGTTATTGATACTCAATCTTGTAATTTGGTGGTTAAAAAGTAAGATAGTAAGTCTGCGCCCCTAGACTGGAAGGATAAAGCTAACGATAAAGGGTCATGGCCTCATACTTGTTTCTGAAACCTTATTATTTTAACATCCTACCCAATGCTTTAGTTGTTTGAATGGAGCTACACCTTCACCAAAATTCAGGTCAATAAGTTCGGTTTCTCTTTCCTTTTATTATAGGACCTGTAGTAGTATCTGTAGTTTCTAACTGCTGCATTGTCTGTTATTGTTTCCTAATCTTCATCCCTTAGGTTAAAGGATCTGAAGTCTTAACTCATGATGGTGTACCTGTTGCATATGCACTGTGCCCCTCCGAAACTGTAAGCCTTTTATGCCCTTCATTATCTGTTTTTGAAATTTGTTAGTACGAACGAGGTATAAATAGCAAATTTCATTGCCTTTGTCCCCTTTGGCCCATACATACTAAATATCTAGTATGCTGTTATATTTACTTGTCTTTCAGATCAATTATGTATCTGCACATGACAATGAGACTCTGTTCGATATCGTGAGTCTAAAGGTACATCCTTTCTTTTGGTATGAATGGTGACAAAGCAATGCTTCATCTCATGACTGACTACTCCTTTGACTTAATAGACTCCAGTGGATATCACTTTGGAAGATAGATGCAGGATGAACCATTTGGCAACTAGCATAGTGGCACTTTCTCAGGTTGAACCAAATATCATGGTTTTCTTAAAATTTGTTGTGCTGGACTTGTTTACTTGAGTGACACAAAAATAATTTATACTTAATGAATTATTTGATTCCCTTACACCCCCCCCCCCCCCCCCCCCCCCCCCCCCCCCTCAACCCACAATCATGGAGCTTTTGATTGCTAGGATAGCTCCTTATAATAATTCACACAATAGTCAGTGAAAGAATCCCATCAATGGAGCTCATATTTCTAGTAAATGATTAAGAAAAACTGCAAGATGTTATTAACTTGTGTGTAAGATCAATTTTTCTGATGGACTTTAAAAGCGACTTTCATATGCTTACAAATGCCAGCTATGTTTTTCTTTAATAGGGAATACCATTTTTTCACGCTGGTGATGAAATGCTGCGCTCAAAATCACTGGACCGCGATTCATATAATTCTGGCGATTGGTTCAACAGGTTTTCCTTCAAGTTTGTCTAACTTTAGTTTGAATAATTGGTGCTGTAACGATAGAGTTGTAATTTGCTGTTTCTTAATGGTACGACTAAAATTGTAGCTGAATGCTCTTATTCCTTCTTTACTTCATTCAGACACAACATGTTCGATATTTTCAGGTTAGATTTTAGCTACAGCAGTAACAACTGGGGTGTTGGTCTTCCACCAAGAGAAAAAAATGAAAATAACTGGCCACTGTAAGCATTCAGAACTTGATTGTATTGCTGTCCCCTAAATTTGCTTCATTTGGTTAAAGAATTTCCCAATTATATTTATTTTGTCTGCCAGCATGCTTCTGTAAATTGTTTCCCATGTCTTGTTCTCAGAATTAAACCTAGACTTGCAGATCCAGACTACAAGCCTCAAAAAAGCCACATTGTTGCTGCTGTTCAAAACTTTTCTAGTTTCTTACAAATTAGATATTCTTCACCACTCTTTCGGTTGAGGACAGCAAATGCAATACAGGTTAGAAGCTATGTGAAGTGCCTTAAATTATCTGTAAGCGTTAGTAATACCTGAGAAAAGGTGATGTTAATTTAGATAAGGAGTTTTCAAATGAGTGGGCAGATAGGTTTAAAAATCCCAGTTGGTTGATTTTTGTCCTTTTATACTTGTCTGGGGGTGGGGGGAGAGAGAGAGAAATAGTGTAAAACCAACAATTTGAAGGTTGCGTCATTTTCAAATACTAAGCTTGTGTCATGTGTTGTTCATCAGATTTAAGATTTTGCACTATATCCTGGTTCTTACGACCTTCAGAGGCAAAATTCATTTTAAACTTGGACTGATTTTTTTCCTTCTAGCCACGCATATGAACAGAAACTTGTTTCCCTCTCATTCTTGAAATAAGAAGCATTTACCGTTGAAATGCCCTTTTGTTTATTCTCTAATTTATCTGGAGCGAACTGTATGCTACATGCTCGAAGAAACATGATATTAAACCTTTTTATTTTGGAATTTGTCCTATGAATGATACTTTTGCATAGGCACGAGTGAAATTTCACAATACCGGTCCATTATCGATCCCTGGTGCCATAATCATGAGCATTGAAGATGGTTATGAAGGGGTTCCAGGGCTCACCCAAATGGATCTCTGGTAGGTGGTATAAACTAAGGTTACGATTATCCTACACCAACTAGTCCAACTCTGAATTAACTTGACTGTTTCATTTCACCTTTTGTTCCCGACAGCTACTCGTATATTGTTGTTGTTTTCAATGCTCGCCCAACTGATGTCTCGTTTCCTAGCCCTGTTCTCACGGCAAGAAATCTTGAATTGCATCCAGTACAGGTATATTACTTGTTATGAGTTAGTTATGTACCATATTCAGAAATTTCAACGTATATCCTCTTGTACTTATGTTTAACGTGCCAATCTTCGATAGCTTCACACACTGCCGAAGATATGACCACGATTTCAACCAGTTATCATCGTTGTCAGTTCTGAAAATGTAACTGCATGGAACTCTCTTGCGTTTTTCCTGCTAACATCTTTTTCTATTTCACATGAATTCCTTTCCAGATGAACTCAACTGATGACATTGTCAAGAAATCAACATATGACGCATCCTTAGGATGTTTCAAGGTGCCTGCAAGAACAACGGCTGTGTTCGTTGAGCCCCGAGGTGCATGATTATTTTGTGCCAGTAAATATGTTTTTCCATACATCTGCTCTCCGAGCATATTTAAATGCTATTAGAGAATGCTGCATTTTTGTCCCTTTTTTTCTGTTTACTATTCTTTGTTTTCAAGGATAATTAACCTGTAGTTGTAGCCACTATAATAAGAGGGGCTAGATGAAATGGAAGGGTAGATAACCGTTGACTGATCTTTCTATGAAGTATATCAGTTCTCACTCCCAATGCGACATCTCTTGTCAAATTGTTTCTGCGGATAATTATTGAGTCCTCAAGTTCTAAAGTAGTGCAATAGTTAAAGTCACATTTCGATTATTACGTGTTAGGTTCGTGTCGTGGCAACCTCAAGGGTTGCCGATCCTAGAAAATAGAAGGATCGGAACCATTTGCAGCTTATAGAAAGAGCCATTTTCACTAAAATGGATCATTAAAGCTTCCTTTAAGCACTAATAATGTGATTGAAGTTGACTTGAGATGAGAGAAGGAAGAATGCAAGTTTAATCCAAGAAGGGGTGGCTTCCATTATTCTATGATTTGGAGTTTTTGCTTAGCTGCTAGTAGCAACAAACAAGTGATTCCTCATCTTGAGTTGCTCCTAAGCTACTAAATCTCTCTTTCTCTCTCTTATCATTCATTGATGATCTGTGTAATGAGGAGACTAGAATACTATATATATATATATATATATATATATAATAAAGAAAATGGTGAAGGAAGGAAGAGGGTGGCGATGAAGGAAAGGATCCCCATGATCCTTTGCTTGTCCTAAACCTACTGCTTCTACTTCTACTACTCTGCTACTCATCACTCTTACGTGCTCCACACAACCTAACATATTTTGCTCCTTTTTTTTAAATATATATATATATATATATATATATTTTTTAAGAAAATTATAATTCATGCCAACTACTTGCTTCCCTCACCTCTGCACACACTGAGGCGTTTGATTGGAGGATTTGCGAAAGAAAAAGTCACCATTTAGTTTATAGATTTGGAAAGAGAAATCTGGAATCGTACACATATAACTGAAAACGAACCAAATCCATCAAGGGTTGTGCGTTTCAATTTGATTCACGTTCTATTCTAGTTAAGTATCAAATCCATATTCATTTCTATTCTCGTCACTCAAGCCAAACTCCTATTTTATTATTTTGGTCGAGCGTGTTAGGCTCTCTCGTCTTGCAATGGATGTCAGAGACATACAATATTAGAAATTGGACTCACATAAAGAGTATTTGATTTGAGAATCAAAATCCCACTTAGAAAGAAGGGCTTGGCTCTTACATTTTCTTTTTTAATATATAATTTGAGTATTGTTAATGATTCAAGTTTGGTCATAATAATCAAGATTAAAAGGGGTTAAATCTGATGATTAAGTAGAGTGGGTCAACACTGAAAAGGCACATGAACTGGTTGTGTTGTGTTTTGGTTTACTAAAAATAACTGTAAGTCTAATCCCATATGGTTAACATTTGTTTAGCCTTCAATTATTTGATTAGTCTGCATCCCACTCCTTTAGGTGACAGATATATTACTTGGAAATTCCACACAATTTTAAATTTAGGATGAGTTAACAAGGGACACCTTATACATATAATAAGGACAGAATTGTTAGCAAGGCAAGTCAAGACAAAAATGACGCTTCATACTCTTCCCGCTCTTGTATTACAAGAGTTTAATTTTACAAAGGGTGAAATACACCAAATACCACTTAATTATCGGCTTTTGTAAAAATACCACTTTCCTTTAAAAACTGCAACTACAAGCACTTTACTTTCAAAACGTGCGCCCAGTACCACTCTGTTAGTCAATTCACACATTGCGGGGACTATTCATCGTCTTCCCCAAAAAATTTTCCGGCACTGTTCATCGGCAATTTTTTTGGACAATTCCCGCGACCTCTTCTTAATTGGCGATGAACAGTGCCGGAAAATTTTTGGGAAAGACGATGAACAGTTCCTGTAACGTGTGAAATGACGATTTTGCCCCTGTTTTTTTTGACTGTTAGTCACTTAACGGAATTGACTAACAAAGTGGTACTGGGCGCACTTTTTGAAGGTAAAGTGCTTGTAGTTGCAGTTTTTAAAAGAAAGTGGTGTTTTTTACAAAAGCCGATAGTTAAGTGGTATTTGGTGCATTTCACCCTTTTACAAATGTACAACTTTATATGGATTCTTAGGGTACAACGCTTGAAATAGCTAATTTGACATCTATTCGTGTCCTTGCTTTTTATGAGGTCATACTTAGTTATATTAACAAAAAATATTTCATATTGACACTAAATTACTAACCCAATCTTCACTCTCTCTCGCAGTCCCTAGTATAGTAATGTAAACTACGATTCCTAATTCACTTACCCTTGATCTTACAAGTTACACTTGTAGCACGATTTAAAATTATGATATTGACTCAACACGCTAAAAGTGTTTCGCTCAACCTATATACGATTAGAATTGTCATCCACAACAGAAAATGGTAATAATTTATGATACAACATGAATCCAACGTACCTATCAATCTATGTACAACTCGAACCGGCTGCAATTAGTTAGCAATAAGGCTGGTAATCTCTGACACGACACAAAAACACGACACGAATCTGACACGATATAAACGGGTTAGGGTTGACCTTAGTGGGTTCATGGGTTATATGAGTTTACCCCAATAACACGAATAATTAAGCGGGTAAGATTAGGGTTAAAGGGTGTCAACAGAGGAACAATTCGTGTCGAACCCGATAACTCGAACACGACACGAATTGTCACCCCTTGGCAACAAATCATTAAAAATCTTTTTATTCTTGTGTCTAAGGGAATGAAAATTAATGATCTAGAAGTTAAAAAGGGGAATTCCAAATAAAAGAAAATTGGGAAAAAGCATAAACTTATGATAATTACATTACATGCATACAGAGACAGGAAGAGAGGGATAAAGGGAGGGAAGACAAGAAAGGGCAGACCGCAGATTCCGCAGTTCCAGCCTTCCAGGCTAGCACTCTAATCAGACCTACTTCGCTTGTGCACAAAACAATTCAATTCTTGTCCCAAAGTAATGCTCTTTTTGCTTCTAATCCTACCTTAACTACAAGCTGGATATTAACTTATTTTGCCAGACAGAAACAAATCTCTCTTGTCGTCTCAATAAAAGAGTCTAGTTTACATTCGTACATTAAAATTCATAAACGGTTATATAAATATATATATATATATATATGAGTTTTTCTAATGAAACCGAGTATGAAGTTTATAAAAATTGCTTCCTCCGACAATACTATAACCTTAATGGAAGAAAGTTGGCCAAATTTTAGTCCAACACATTGGCGTTTTCACTCAATAAGGAAATGAACTAAGAATCTTGTTTTTAATAGTGGTATTAGGGTCATTTTCCTCGCAAATTTTCTTGGTTTGGGTTGTAATTAGTCGATAGTCAAGACTGGCCAATCGTACAAAAAGTAAATACAATACAACCAAAGCAAAGATGAGTTAGAAAATGTGAGAAAGAGAGTAAAATTTTCGGTAGTGGTATTAGGGTCATTTTTTCCGCAAATTTTCCTTTTTTGAATTGTAGCTAGCAAATAATCAAGACTAACCAACCGTACAAAAAACTGTAAATACAATACAACCAAGACAAAAGAAAATGTGAGAAAGAGAGTACGAAACGGACTTGACAATTTACCATAGTCATAGTCCTTCCGTACACCTCTAAATTCTCTTTCAATTCAATTCAATTCCCACTTTGCTCTCTCGCTCACTAACACTAATTTCAAAGGGAATTACCACATTCTAAAAATAGTAACTTTTCATTTCCATTAGGTACGTACGTACGTACGGTACACTCCACATATATAGCAAAATAAAACCAACCCTTTTGTTTTCCAAAGGATTTTTGAGGGCAACTTTTAATCCAACAAAACTTTAACTTCACCTTTTGACTCCTCCCTCCAAAGTCTCTCTTCCAAAGCCTCTCACGTTCATTCAAATATTACTTGTATATTTATAAATATGCAACCACAACTCTTGTCACAACCTTCTTCTTCCATTTCCATTTCCATCCCTTTTTCTCTCACCCTCTCATCTTTTCTTCCATAAACAAACACAACTTGTTCACGGCCGGTGGCGGAGACCGCGGTGGTGGTAAGGCCGGTGCCGTGACGATGGTGGTGGAGGAGGATGAGGAAGGTCATCAACAAGACCTTCCTAACAATATTGTGAAAGGCAAAAGGACTAAACGCCAAAGGCCTCAATCTCCAATCCCCTTCACCATCACAACCCAATATTCATCTAGCGGAGAGGGAGGCTACGTCAGCAACAATAACGAAGGCGGCGGCCCCGGCAATGGCAATTCGAGCTCTTCCTCGGCTGAACAAGTCCCTTCCATTGACCACCACTACGATAATGCAGCGACCACAGAAGAAGACGAGTACACGGCCAGATGCCTTATTCTTTTAGCCCAAGGAGACCGACAACAACACAAAACGACGACGTCGCACAGGTTGGATCACGACCAAGATTACGGCGCGCCGGAGAAATTCAACAGCAAGAGGTACATTGAGGCGCCGATCTCTGGCAACGGCAAGGCCGGAATGTACGTCTACGAATGCAAGACTTGCGGGAGGACTTTCCCTTCGTTCCAAGCTCTCGGCGGCCACAGGGCAAGCCACAAGAAGCCCAAAAACATCGCCGCCGACGAGAAGAAGATGTTCACGGAAATCGTTTCCGACGACGAAGAAGAAATCGCAATAAAAAACGTCATCAAAAACAACAACAACAATAATTCTTCATCTCTTTCCCCTGAATTCATCAGCAACAGGGGAATACTAATCTCCAACCTTAATCTCCCCAAATCTGCATCTTTTCCTAGGATTCACGAGTGCTCTCATTGCGGCGCGGAGTTCACTTCCGGACAGGCGTTGGGGGGTCACATGAGGCGGCACAGAGGGGCGGCGCCCGCCATAGCCAACACTACTCTGTTTTTGGGACAGTCGAGCCTGGAAACCATGGATCAAGATTCCGATCAAGAACCGGAAGCCAAGAGATTCAAGAACAGCAACGGTTTGAGTTTGGATCTCAACCTTCCGGCGCCGGAAGACGATCATCATCATCAGCAAAATAATAATAATAATAATAAAGAATCAAAATTTGGCTTGGCCTCAAAGCAACAGCAACAACAAAAGCAACAGAAACAAGAAGAGAAACAACCGACCCTTGTTTTATCCACCACCACAAAATTAGTTGATTGCCGTTACTGATCATCAGCATTGAAGGTGCAAACTAATATAGAATTTTTTATTTTATTTTTTCACATCCATCTTCTTGGTGTTTTATTGAAAACCCAGATCATGTGAAGTTGTGAATCAACATACATTCATTCATTCATTCTTTCATTTATTTTCTTACATCTTCCAATTACGGTCAATTCTTAGAGAGATTATTGAGTGCAGCATCTGTACAACAACGTAGTAGTATGGTACAACCCGAGGCAATTAGCGAGGGTTCTGACGATGCAACTAACCTGTGAGTCCATTGAACAAATAGGGGATCATAACTTTATCATTATCCTCGTGAGTGAGTGTGCTGAACTATTTTTTCTGATTCTTTGGATTAATTATTGACATTCTTTCTACACATGATATTAATTCTTTAATTTATTTATTTTTTTAATTTTTATATAATTTGTGTAAGTAAACAGTTCATGTTCAGACAGTGTACGACTATGTAAATTTCCTCTTAAGTTTTTTTTTGCAATTTTTTTTTTTTTTATGTATTATAACCTTTTTCATTCTTGGCTTGGGAAACTTCTTGAGGTTCATTGTATAGAAAGAATTTGCTCTCGTCTTATGTGATTTTGTACATATATGATTAGATCTTTATTGGTTCATTTTTAGAATGTTTTTCATCCACAAGAATCTCTCTGTGGCTCTTTTCTGAATTTTCAGTTAATTTTAAGGTTTAATTACACATTGCCATCTGAAATCTCAGCACTTTGTGGTTTGCCCCTTGTATTTTAAAAGTAGACTCTTTGTTGTATTGTGATCGTTTTACCTATCAAAATCTTACAGGGGTAAAATTGTTCCCAAAAAAGTAAGACTATAGTTCTGTTACAAAATGGACAAACTAAAAAAGTAATAACCATTTAGGAAACAAAATATATATTATTAAAAGTTAATTTAAGAGTAAGACTACAATTTTGTTACGTGAATCATTTATTTATTGGATAATGACCGTAAATCAACTATAGTCTTCTCCTTAATCTAGTTGTTAAAACACCTAAATTTTGGTCATGAGTGATGCCTTTTTTAGTGATATACAAGAGACAAGATGATAAGAGTGCCGGTGATCTGATGCACTTTCTTCATGAAATTAGTGAGTTTTAAAATTTTGAATATTTTCTATTATTTGAGCGGATAATATAGAGAAAAAAAATAAATTAATTATTTCAAAATCCATGTACGTGGCATTGGAGGATGAACTTTAATTATAAAATGCACACAAGAGCATGTGCTGCTAACTAAGGAAGCAGATGGAGGACAATTAAGGTTAGGCCTAAGAAGCAATTAATTGTTGTTAATTATGCCATATCTGTCTCATGTCTTAGACATCCTGAGCTGTTCTAAGTTGTCTCCCCTCTGTGTGTCAATGTATTTTTCTGCTTACTTTGCTTTCGGTTTGGTCTTTGTTTAATTTAGAGAGTTTCCAGCTAGGATGATAATTCGATGGCGATATTCTAACAGAGCTAAATTTGATACGCTTATTTTTATGAATACGTGATATATTAGAAGGTAAACTCAATACGCTATAGTTTAATAGTAATCATAATCAAGATACATCAACAGTTGAACTCGATATATCGTATACTAAAATCGATACGCTTAATTTTTTATAACAGTACACACAATAGTTTTTAGGTTAAAATTGATACCCGTCTTCTTAGATCGTCAGGCTATAAATTTGGTCCCAGGCCTCCTAGGTTTTAGGACTGGTGCTGGAAACACTAGCAGCCAAACTCAATGGATATATGATACACGATATTTCAACAGCTAACTCACAATCACGATATGTTCATCATTACTTAGCTTGCGGTACAGCAAAGTTTCTCTGCGATATACGATATTTCAACAGTTAACTCACAATCGCAATATGTTTATCCCTACTTGCAGTGCAGTACGGCAGAGCTTATATGCGATACGCGATACATTACGAGAGATTAAAATCAATACAAGTGTTTTAGAATCAAAACAATTAATCAATCAATGGAAACAAGTGAAACAACTATGCGGACGTGCCCAAAGAATGACAGAAACACGTAAATGAATCAATAGTATTAACCCAAAAAAAATAATACAGTAATAATTCCAAAAATTAACACTAATTAATATTCATCAATAGTTTCGCTACAAAGTACAAAACAATGATTTTCATGTATCAATATGGTCAAACTATAAAATGCTTCAAGTCAACGTGAGATGAGCACTACATTTCCAAGACCATGATCGTGACCAGACCAACTGCGAATGGCAGCCTGAAAAATTTTTACACCACATTAATTAGCAAAACTCGGATGTTTAAGGTATTAATTTTGTCTGTCCAAATTAATAGACATTAATAATTACGTACCATTCAATGTACAATGGAGCTGCCCCAGAATTTTTGGGGGGTGGCGGAGGAGAAAGAGGCGGCGCCGCTGCAGGACTTGGCTGTGGTGAGCCAGGGACTGGCGTCGGGGACGGGTTTGGCGGTGGTTGTAGCCCTCCTGCATATATAGATTAATTACTAATTCCAGCAGAAACAACAAACTAAATGTCATATAAAAGTACTATTGAAAGATAGTCATATTTGTAATAATACTTAAAATAGTAATAAAAACGTGAGTCTTCTAATGAAACGGAATAAGTACTGTAAATATAACATTTACAACAATAATTAAGTGGTGATGAAATCAATGAAATGTAACTAACCACAATACAATAGATTTTTTGGGGGAGGCTGCTCTTTGGCCGGGTTCGGATCCGGGTCAAAAACCCTGATATAGAGTTCTTGGCCTAAGTACCAATGTTTCAGATTCTGGGATCTCAAATTCCAAATCCCTGGATTGTCCATGTACACGTAAACCGCAGCCCATCCTTTAGGGTACACCTGCACATACACGATCATAAGATTTTTTTTTTTTTTTATTCTAGCAGGTAAGAATGAATTAAAGACTTATAAAAACGTTTTTGAAATATTTGTTCAAATCTTTCGTAATTTGCTTACCTGAATGGTAGAACGAACTACAGGATCGTGTTGATTGTAAGTAAGACGTAAATCCGGAGTCCAGTTCCCAAATCCGAACCTAGACATTAGAGAAGTCAATTAGAACGTTAGAGTCATGATAAACAACTGTTTATTAGTCATAATGTAACTAGCTAACCCGACAACGAAGCATCCGAATCCATCGAAGTGCCAAGAATCGATAGACTGTTGATTGTTGACGAACACGATTTCGAGGTATTCCTTGTGTATTCCGCTGGCAACGAAGGTTCCCTTAACTGCTTTAGGCAATATATGTTGGACGGGGAATTTATCAAGAACGTAAACGCCGGTGCCGTTTACGGCATAATCAGCCACTTTCAGAGCAGCTGCTGGAGCGAGGTACGACACGTTGTTCACAGTGTAACGAGGAACTCCGGCAATGTCAACGGCGGCTCCACCGTGGAGCACGAAGGTCCGGTTCGGTAACACGTTGGATACGTTGAATGTTCCTTGCGGGTTCGGTCTTGCCGCACCTGTCGTCAAATTCCACCTATATATATATACACACACCAAAAGTTTGACTTAGTCTACTGTAAAAACGATTTATGCATAGAACATTTTGTAGTTTGAGAGTAACACTTACGAGTGTCAAAAAAAACTAAAACTACTATTGGAGGCACACGTCCCTTCAGATGGGAAAGGTGTGTCCAAATCCCCTTAAAAATCCGTCACATACATAAAGTTGCTTTAGGGAAAACTATAATCTGTTTAAAGACCTATTAATTGAATTTGGCATATACAATTACGTAGTTAATTTATACAATGTCAAATTCAATGGCTGAATGATTCATTATTTAAAGGAACTATAGTCTCAATCATTGTTTCATATGAGTTTTTGTGATTAAACTTTCTTCAATTGAAATAATTTAATTAATTTTCAGTTATTTTAAAGCAGAATCTTTAATTAATTACCTAATGGATCTTGCTTGTTGGATGGAGAACTCGACATCAAACGGGTCCGGAGCAGCTGGAAGAGGTCCGGTGGCCGGGGTCGTGGAGTTGTCGTAATGTAGGATTCCGACTCCGACAAGGGTACTCCGATCAGTCCCAGATATCATTTTGGGACTGGCCACAACGTAGTAATCGGCGGCGTCTTGATCCGTCGTCACCAGAACGGAGTAAGATTGGCCGACATGAACATCAAGATTTTCAAGCTTAGTTTGATTGGTGTATGAGCCTTCCGTCTCCACTAACAGCATACTATGATTCTGGATTCTGAAATTGAAACTCCAGGTAGTCCCCACATTTGAAATTCTGAATCTGTAGGTTTTTCCTACAAGAATAAAATGGACCCGAAATGGAGAAATTATTTCATGCACTCGTTGTATAAATTGACACTATGCAATCGATATTATTTAAGAGTAAAAGCATACATTTCTTGCCAAAGTAATGAAGAAAATAAAGGGTCATATTTATTCTTTTAAATTTTGATTAGTCTGTTGCACTAAAAATGTTGATGCAAAACAGTTTTTTGTTGAGGACCCAAAAAAAAGATTGAAAATTTGGGACTTTTTACAAATATGCTCTTTGAAAACAAAAAAAAAATGTGGACTGTAAAAAGTTGACTCGTTGATTTCCTTGAAGTATTACAGCCACTTATATTTGGCTTCTTTAGTTTTTTTACTTCCTTGTATGTGTTCTTTTTTTCTTTTATGCAATAATAAAATGGGTATCCAATCCTACTATTTAAAATAAAAATTAGAAGAAAAAAAAAAAGTGAATACACTGGCTATACGGAATAATTTTTCCCAAATTTTTTTTATCATGAATGATTTTCTTAGTTCTTACATTTAGTGTTGTAATTACTTTTATAGATTGCGTTTTGGAGTGAAAAGAATATTAGATTGTCTTTGACATGATATAATTAGTTTAAATATATAGTCAAATTTTTACATGAATCAAGTATATAACTTTGGATATCAAAAATTACATGCGCTCATTCTCTATTCTCATTTATGCACGTTAAACAGAAAAAAAAAAGAGTTTGTGATTGGTGTACCTTTGGAGACGTTAATAGATTCATGAGGTACTCCAAATGGATTTCCGTAAGGCCCTTTTCCATTTATGAGCATCCAGCCAGGTAAATGACGTTGGATCGATGAATTTAAGTGGGATCGAACTTCCTGCTCAACAAATTAAGGAAATCATATTTAAATAGAACAACGTTATTTCACTAAATTACGCCGAATATATTAAATATGTAATCCTCACGAACGTAATTGATTGTACAATAAATCCGAACTATTTTTAACATAGTTATTGTTTGACAGTTGGGCCTTCTACCAATTTTCTCGGACAATTTGTTGTATTAACATTGTTTATGAAAATACAAAATAGTATTAGTACGTGGGATGGTTTACCTTGTAGCTCTGGTTGAACCAATCGCCGATGAGAAGATCGAACTCATCGTCCGGCTGAGGAAACGGAACGGCGATGATGACCCGATTGTAAACTCGGATCGGGCCGAAACCTCCTGCGGCTTTCTGAAAATTGGTGCTGGGGAAGTAAAAATAGCTTCCGATTTGATCCTTCATTTGAAACACGTAAGTCCAATTCTGACCGGGCTGGATCGGACAATTGGTTCCAAAGACTCCGTCTTGCCACGAGTTTAGTCGCTGTTGGATCCCATTCCTTGTAATAATCACCAACAAATAGTGACAGCAAATTTACGTCACTAATAGTAAATTTCACTTGCATTAATTCTTTCAAAGCGAGTTAATTCGTTCTGCATTCTTTCAATGTTTTACAATTTTGATTTAATAAACGAAAAATTAGACTCAACTTATACATACATTTTTTATTGTTAATCAAACTTCTATTTGATCGTCAGTTCACTATAATTAACTGTCTGTTTGATCTAATTTTTACGTTATTGAACTAAAACTCGTGAAAAATAAAAAAATTAAAAAAACAAAAAACAAACGAGAAAGGATGGGATTTACCATGTCATTAGGAGAGGTTCGTCCAAGTCATTGAAAACATTAACATTAATAAAGTCATTCGTTGTAGAATTGATAAGAGGTCCCGGAAACATCCCATTGATGGTAATAACCTACGGAATTAATCAGTGAAACAAACTGAATTCTATGAATTTACCCCAAAAGAAGTCATGGAAAACGAATGAACTTTTGATTAATTGTAGAAAGAAAGATATAATTACCGGCTGTTGAACGGAGACGGGCTTGATTCCGGTGTCGAAAGCTACGTGCCACTCGTAGAAAATAGGCGTCGCATTTACAAATGTCGCTAATAAGAATATTATTACGAGTTGGAATTTGCATGCACCGTCGCTGAAGATACCCATGTTTTGATCGATTTTGGCGGCAGACTTCCCTGCCGGAATCAATATTAGCTCAAACAATGATCAAAAGAACTGGAGAGATGTGGTATTAATATATATGTTACAAAGCTAGCTGTTCTTGATGAAACCGAAGGGAGGTGATGAAACTTACGGAGAAGTAACAAAAGGAAAGTGACATGTTGGATAACTCCAAACGCAATATTTTCCTTCACAAAAACCCTCCATCAAAGCCAGTTTTTGCTTATTAATTAATAGGACAATTATACTTTCGCCCGCTAAATATGTTTTTTAATCGACTATATATATAGTTTAAATTTTTTAGGAAAAAAAGAAACAAATTAATCACGAAAATAAAAAAAGAAAACTACTTAAATGGGAATATTTACATGACCCTTTATACATGTTTTTCTTCGACTGCCTACAATAAAAGCTTAACTTTCCGGGAGTATCAGTTGGTACTAAATGAAAATTGAGCTTTAGTGTCGACATTGGGTCTTTAGTGACACAAATTGTCACTAAAGCTCTATTTTCTTTTAAGTAGAGTAAAAGCATATTCTCGATCGTTCCAATCCTGAAACAAAATCACATTAAATTAATTTATTAGCTTATGAAATGGAGTTTGTGATTAATTAAAAGCATCAATATTGTGAAATTAAGTATGTGTTTTTTTGTTTTTTTTTTTTGAACTGGTCAGTGTGTCGCTAGCTCTTGATCCCTATAGGCTATAGCCTTAGCAAGGAATTTATCAAACAAAAACAACACAGAAATGGTCTTTACTTCTATCACATTATTTAATCAATAAATCTTCTTTTCAACAATAAAATATCGCTTCACATTGAACCGGAATCGAAGGGACAACAAATGAGAATTTCGTCAATTCCATCAAGTAAAAACGTTATATTAATAAACATAAAACACTAAATTCAGGGGTACAAGCACGTCTTTACTTATATATATTTGTTAGATTCTTTTATATATATCACCTCTTAATTACACACAACATCAAAATGAAACACGTACGTTTTGGTGCAGGTTTTTTCAATCCAATCCATTATTATCATAAGGGATACAGTATATATTAGTCCACATTTCGAGTAATTAAGTTCGTACGCCTTCTTCCTTTAGCACTAACAATGTCGTTGCTTGCACTGCACGGAGCCTGGATACCCTTCACCAGAACTCGTCATGACCCTTTGCCCAATTTTGGACTCTCAACTGCGTTTAGTTGCACACTTGCGATCAATTTCATGATAGAATATTGCCGGGGGGATGACACGTCCCTCAAAGTGCAGATACTTATTCTTAAGCGTTTAATAACAATCCGATCCTAGAACTCGTCCCAGTCACAACGGGCTCCTTCAAATGTTGATACTAAATTGGAGAAGAATGTGTAGCTACGTACGTTTATTTATGATCAATTCATTACTACAAATCAGGACACAATCTTCCTTGATCACTTGTTAATTTGTTTTATACTATATAGTGTAATTAAACAAAGTTAATTCATCCAATCAACGAATAATAATCCTTGTATGGAAAACAAATAATAATCGCCGGCCTCTACCACCAAATCTCATTTATTAAGTTCAGGATCAAGCCCGTCTCCTCCAACGATCAACTTTTCAGGCAAAACTCGGAAATGGCGGCGAACCAACCGGCGCAGTCGATGATGCATTAAAAATTCCTGCAAATCAAAACCAAATCGTTACACTGCAGATTAATCTCAGATAATATACATAATAGTCACTCTTCGGTTCCATTAGAAGAGTCTACATTGTAATGGAAAAAAGAGGGAATATTGAATTGCACTAACCACAAAGGAGGAGGTTTCCAGGGGCCTGTTTTTCCTTGGCTGGGTTCGGATCGAAATTGTGAACCCTGATGTAAAGTTCTTGTCCCAAGAACCAATTCTGCAGATTCTGCGATCTCAGGTTCCACATTCCAGGATTGTCCAAGAACACATAAACAGCACTCCATCTCTTCGGGTAAACTTGCACCGTCGATCGTACCACGGGGTCAAATAGGTTGTATGTCCTTGATTCCGGAGTCCATTCTCCATCCCCAAACCTGGAAAAAAAATTCACAACTTTTCGATCAGAAACAGTCCACGTTGTAATGGACAGAGGATTCAGCCCCCTTCGTTTTGAAAATAATATTTTAATGTGAAAGTGTATCGAAAATATAAAAAATGTTGTAATAGTAAAGAGGGGTATTGAAAATGCAAACTTCAAAAAACATGTTTTTGAAAACACGCTGAAGAACAAACGGGGCATTTTGCGCCTCACCCGACAATGTAGAAGCCGAATCCATCCAGGTGCCATGAATCCATCACGTTCAGGTCGTTCTTGAACACGATTTCTAACCATGTTTTGTGTTCTCCGCTCACGACCGAGACTCCGAATGCGGCAGCCCTGTTGACGGATTGAATGGGAAATTTATCGAGTTCATAAACGCCAGTGCCGTTTACGAACTGATCAGCTAGTTTCAACGGGGTGGTTGGGGTGAGGTACGATACATTGTTCACAACATATCGGGGTAAACCATTGATTTCTGCTTTGAATCCATGGAGGACGAAAGTTTCCGACAGGGTAACGTTTGTGACATTAAATGTGCCCTGTGGATTAGGCCTTGTTGGGTTTTGCGCCTCACCCGACAATGTAGAAGCCGAATCCATCCAGGTGCCATGAATCCATCACGTTCAGGTCGTTCTTGAACACGATTTCTAACCATGAACACGATTTGTTCTGTCACGCTCACGACCGAGACTCCGAATGGGCAGCCCTGTTGACGGATTGAATGGGAAATTTATCGAGTTCATAAACGCCAGTGCCGTTTACGAACTGATCAGCTAGTTTCAACGGGGTGGTTGGGGTGAGGTACGATACATTGTTCACAACATATCGGGGTAAACCATTGATTTCTGCTTTGAATCCATGGAGGACGAAAGTTTCCGACAGGGTAACGTTTGTGACATTAAATGTGCCCTGTGGATTAGGCCTGGCTGCTCCAGCAGTCAAGTTCCACCTGATTCACGTAATGGTATTAGAAAAACACGACTCCTTTAGTGAGATTGCATAAAAAATACATACGATACACTAATCGCGTACCTGATGGATTTCGCCTGCTCAACCGAAAAGTCGACGTCGAATGGATCAGGACCATTTGGTATGGGATCACTCACTTTGTTAATGGAATTTGCATAGTGCAACACAGCTTTGGCAACAAGGGGGCTATCATCATCAATGGTGTTCGTCAATTTTGGAGTGGAGACAATGTGATAATCACTCTCTTCTTGATCTGCAGTAACCAAAACAGAATAAGACTGGCCAACATGAACATCAAGTGAATCCAGGGCGATCTGGTTTGTGTAAGATCCTTCAGTCTCAACCAATACCATCTGGTGATTTTGAACCCTAAAGTTGAAGCTGAAAAATGTTCCGACATTCGAAATCCTGAACCGATAAGTCTTTCCTACATCCCACAAAAACGAGATCAGATGTTCTCTCTGCTCCACGTCTGTATTCACTGTCTACCCTCTCACATAGGGCAGACAGAAGGTCTCATGAGCATAAAAACTAGTTCAGAATCTTAGATAAAGAAGAATAAAGTGAACTCAATGCAACAAAACCATTTTCAATTCACCTTTTGTGACAGTGAAAGATGCAGGTTCTTTGGAGTTTGGAATTCCATTCATGAGCATCACATCAGGAACAACACTGTCCAGTCTTACGTTGCCCTCAATCGATGACCTTACATCCTGAAATATATTTTTAGTTCAAAAACCAGGGCATTCTCCACAAACAACATGCGGTGATGGTTATTTTATTACCCTGTAGTCATCGTCAAACCAGTCACCGATGAGCAGATCGAACTCGGCCTCCGGTGCAGCGAAAGGCACTGCTATGACGGCACGGTTGTTAACCCGAATCGGCCCGAATCCACCAGCAGCCTTCTGAAAGTTGATGGATGGGAAATAGGTGAAAGTGCCAATCTGGTCTTTGGTTTGGAAAACGTAAGTCCAGTTCTTGCCTGGTTGAATAGGACAATTGGTACCTGAAACTCCATCTTGCCAAGAATTCAACCTCTGTTGTATACCATTCCTTCAAAAAAGGTCAAATCCGCCAACATAAGTCAATGAAACTTCAGACTCAAATGAAATGCTATGTTATAACTTATAAAGATTGGGGAAAAAACTACAATCTCGTTATGGTACCAATTCAGTCATTGAATGATTCTTTCAACGGGACTGTAGTCTCGCCCAATACTCATAGATCATACCATGTAAAAAGAAGAGGTTCCTCCAAGTTGTTAAACACATTGACATGAACAAAATCATTGGTTGTGGCATTGATGAGGGGCCCTGGAAACAGTCCATTAATGGTAATAACCTGCAAATTAGTATACCAATTCAACCTATTAATAATTATTAACACAGAACTAAACAACTGCAGTTTTTCGGCGTGACGATCGATACTTACAGGCTGAGGAGATGATGCTGGCTGGAGGGAGGAATCCAAAGAAACCATCCATTCTTGGAAGATGTCAATGCAATCTGTTCTAACCGAAAGCAGAGCAAACAATGTAGCACAAACAAACCACCCGCAACTGCAAAGGCTAAAAGATGCCATTACATTGTCTTCTACAGAAAAATGAGACTCAGATTGACAGTTTTTATGAAGATGCAAAAGGACAAAGCTATAGTATAATCTTTCTCGATAAAATTGATGGAACCCAAAAGATCCAACCAAAATGAGGTACCGTGAATCACAATGCGAGGGTACAAGCCGGCAGAGAACGCAATAATCCTATACTTCCTCCGTTCCCTAGAAGAGTCCAATCGTACAACTGTTTATGAGTCAAAATGTACAATTCCAAAATGGACTTTTTAAATAACACGGCGAGAGTAAGTTCCACTACAAGAGTCCAGCGATAAAACTATTTATGAGTCATAAAGTACAACTCTAAAATAAATTATTCTGATAAAACGGTACACCAGGAAAACGAAAATGTAGCATTTGGTCATGCAGCTTTTTCTTTGTATACATTGAAATATTGATCATGTCTCTGTTTATACACAACATGTTTTTCCAGAATCAAACCTTCCTTCTCTGATTAATCAACCACAAAGATTCCATGCCATATTTATATTTCCTAGATACTTTCGCGTAAAAGATCGATGAATCAATCAAAAAACAAATTTACAGAACTATTACACATGAAATGAACCTCATCTTAACATTACAAACCATAACTACAGGCCCCAAAGCTTCCTCAGAACAGCATAACTGTCGTCATTGCATCCACCAGACACGAACAACTGCGGAAAAAAAAAAAGAATCCGTGTCGATGTCTTCATTTCCACCACAATCACCTCAGGAGCAACAGTTACTTCTATGCGCATCCCGATACCGATGCTCCTTTTCGAAGATCTGTTTCTTCACAGCTGCGGATCCGTTCTCTAGTAGACTAGGCACATCCATAATCTGCAAATGATGAAAGCAGTCGGAAGACCGGCTAAGCAATTGAAGACCGACATTCAAAAGTATGTTGCAGCAACAAGAACTTATCGAAGTCATCTGAAGCTAAAACAAGACGATTACCTTTGATATAAGTTCCTTAAAACACTGCTGCACATTTTCTCTGGTCTTAGCACTGCATTCTAAGAATATACACTTATGCTTCCGCGCCACAGCAAGACCTTCTTCTATACTTACAGCTCTGTCGACATCCTGAAGATGAAACGGTTTCATAAGTAAACCACAACAGCATTTGGTGAAACAAATGTGCAGAATGTGCAGCGTATTCGAACTTATCCACCATTGATGCAAATTCCCATATTAAGCATATTGTTAAAAAGATTCTGAGCCCCGAAACTCACCCTATCGACTTTGTTCCCGACCAAGACCCTGACGCAGTCCTTATTCGTGGAGTACATCTCTACTTCCTTCGCCCAAATCTCCGATAGGTTCGTGAAAGTCTCTCGCCTTGTTACATCATAAACTAAATGAGCAATAAACAACAGAGCAGTTACATTCAACAAATTAGTGGAAAGACCACCACTAAGAAGCATAAAGAAGTATATGAATCATATCAGACTACCATTTACATTCTCCCTAGTTACCAAGATCAAGATGTACTAATGGACATACATCAATAACTTCAAAAAATTGCAAAAACTTTAGTAAAGTGGTCGATAAGTTGGATAGTATACCTAGAATAATTCCATGTGCGCCTCTATAATATGAGCTTGTTAACGTTCCAAACCTCTCCTGCCCAGCTGCAGCAGGGGAACAATTTTCAGGCGAAGAGCATTCAAACCCCTTAATTGAAAGAGAAACATTCCTAACCTCGAAGAAACATTTGAGCTAGCAAAAGAAAACATATGAACAAATTTTGTTGCTAACTCAATTACCTGTATCCCATATTGTCAGTTTCATTCGTTTGCCGCCAAAAGTCAGCAGCTTTATCTTGAAATCCACCCCTGCAAATTCTCATACCATTCAATACCTACAACTACAAGTTAATCTATGATGCTTGAGAAGCCAAGAAACATGAGGGGAAAGAAAACCAGGCACAGAAACCAATCGGCTCTGTTTACTTTGTTACCATTCCAAGAAGAATATCACCTTTCCTCAAAAAAAAAAAAAAAAAAAATCATTTCTTCATAAACTCAAATTTTAAAATCTAGTTACCTCTAAAATATCACACACATAATTTTAAAATATAAGCTCACCATTACACGTTTTTCTCTTTAATCTCCGAAAAACCACTGATCAACTTTTTTTTTTTTTTTTTTTTCCAAGCCAAGAATCAATATTCAGCTCTAAACGGTGACTAATTTAAACTTTTCATGTTCTTGCACCTCCACTAATTTAACTGTACTAGATGAAACAATGAAGTAACTTCACAAGGGCAAACTCCTGAATTGTCGGAAGAAATTCAGCTCAACAATCATAATTGCCTTACACTCCAATCTTTAGGTACAATAAAAATAAAAAATAAAAATTCAAGCAAATATGAAATCTTCCCCACTTCACAGAAAATGATGAAACCCAGATAAAACACCCCCAAAATCCAGATTTAACAGATACGCCATGATCAGTAGTAACACAGACAGAGCAACATGAAGGGGGGGGAAAAAAAAACAAAAAGTGTTACCGATGGTGGGAGAGAGATCCTGAAGACACTGTTGCGATATAAAACTAAGCACGAGGCTGCTCTTGCCGACTCCCGAATCGCCGACCAACAAAATCTTGAACGAATAGTCGTAATTACTAACACTGTTACTGCAGCTCTTGCCGTTCTTTCTCGAACCCATTTCCAGCTAAATCTGAAGATTTTTGAAAAATCCTACGAACAGTGCATCCCAGTCCCACTACTTCGATCAAAACAATGAAATTGTCAAAAAATTAGAAATCGCTATCATTTGATTTTTGAAGTTTGAAGTTGGGGAGTGGGTACGTTAAGGTGGTTGGCGCCTGGGTGATGTGTGAGAGAGAAAGATATTGGAAAGAAAGAAGACAAACAAAATATAATAAAGAGAAAAAAAAAAAAACGAAGTTCGGACAAACGTCGTCTTTTCCTTGAGACGGTTGTAACTTGATTGTACACCCGGCCGCTTCAGGTTTTTCGGGTGGGTTCCACCAAGGTTGGACTATTTTCATAAACTCCGTTAGTTAAATCCCATGTCTAATTTTCTTTTCCTTTTTTGAGCGAATTACATTTACACATATGTTTGAGTAATGTAAATTTACTAAAATTATAAAACACTCTTTCAAACGTAAAATTTATATGGTTTACAAAGTCTTCGTAATTTTTACGTCTCATAAGTTTTATTTTGCCTTTTTTGTATACTTTATAAACTTAATTTTGTAACATGAATTAGAAATGCAAATAAGTTGAGTTGAGCTTAAGAAGATTTAGAATCAAACTTAAACTCGACCATATTATTAAAGAGTTCGATTCGAGCTCAACCTCGAACTCAAGTTTTATTATATTTTTAGTTTCAAAGATAAAATAATATGTTAGGTAATGAATAGTTTTAGGTCGACGAGTAGTCAAACTATTATTATTATTTAAGTTCAAAACTATTCAAATTCAGTTAATATATACCGGGTTAGAGTCACATTTTGACCGAACGAACAATCAAAGGAGGGTGTAATGTAATTTACCTTTTTATTCTCTTGGCAATTTTGCGCATTTGGCTTGTTGTGAGTGAGTGAATGAATCTTCCTTACTTCCGTGGGGTTCTTGTAGTTGGATTCGATTGCTGAATTTTTCTTCTTTCTTTCTTTTTCTTTATTGTTTTGTTTTCTTGTCGTTTTAATATTGGGGTGTTAATTATTATTGACGTTTGGACAGATATTTTCCTATTTATGAATTAATTAAAGTCTGCAAAGTTTGATTTTTGTTGAAAATGATGCATTTTCCAATAAATGGGAGTGATTTCTGCAAAAACTCTGGTTAGTCAAATGGATAGTCAACCTAAGATCTTGATCTAAACTTTTTGTTTCGACATCTCTCGTTGTAAATGTAGGTAGCTAATTAATGACTTGTAGCATGAACAACCTAGAACTTTACCTTAAAAGTTAAACAAAGTTTCGCTATATTTACTATCAACCAATATTCATCTCCTTCTGTTTTTCTTTTTTGGTCCAAAATCACAAAATTGTGGGGGTGTCGATTCGGGTCACAAATGGATTGACAAATCACTCTTAATGTGTCGAGTTCGTGTAATGTCTTATAAATTATGAATTGACAAATCACTTTAACGTGTCGTATTTCTGTTTCATATTAGACATTGCCAACCTTACACAAAGTTGTAACCAATATTACAAGTTTACCCCCTCTCTATAATCCCTCACCCACCCACCCATTATTTGAAGTCATTAACTTATGAATGAATTTTTTCTTTTGTTTATAATTATTAATAATAACTTTCCTCACTTTGAATACTCTATCTGTTCCATTAGAAAATATGACTTTCAAAACCATTTTTTGTTGTAATAAAAATTTTTAGTTTTAATTTACTCTTCTTACCTCTACGAGTATAATTATATGAGATTCACGATCAATTTATATTTAAAAAATAAGGACATTAGTAGAACAAATTATATTATACCCGTATTAATTATTTTAGGTGTTATACTATTAATTTTATACCACTTCCATATGAAATATATGAGAGATGGACCTTACATCCCGCAAAGCAAAACTACAACAAAGGCTCAACAGCCCAAACTAGACGGCCTCCAAAATAAGAATCTTGGCCCATTTATTATGGTACGGCCGCAGAAATGCCTATCCATGTGTCAGGCAATGAGCCATCCCACATTGGTAGTGTGGGCTACCAATGTGTGGTTTAAAGGGGGAGTGTGGCACCCTCTCCTCTTAAGCTAGCTTTTGAGGGTGAGTTCTACCTCACTTCTCTGGCATGACAGTGGTATCAGAGCCAAGCCCCACCCTTCCCATGCCGTAGTGGAGTTCGATTCCCACTGCCTCCGGAGGGTCGCCGTGGTCGGCGGTGCGGAAGCGTGGTGGTGTCAGGCAATGAGCCATCCCACATTGGTAGTGTGGGCTACCAATGTGTGGTTTAAAGGGGGAGTGTGGCACCCTCTCCTCTTGAGCTAGCTTTTGAGGGTGAGTTCTACCTCACCTCTCTGGCATGACACCATGGTACACAAAATGGCTACGCAGAAATTAAGGGAATGTTCTTTAAGTTTTGTTTTTGGTTTTAACAATAAATTTTATATATTATAATCAATTTTTATTATTTTTAATATAATTTTTTATTATTTGGTTATACCTTTTTACATTTTCAATACACTTTTTACATTATAAAATTATTTTTCCAAAACCAAAACTCAAACCTTCATAAAATAACATGCTCTTAAACAAATTTAAATAATAAAACAGTATTAAAAAGTCAATTCTTACGAAGTGAGTATAAACAAGAAATCCAATAGAAATGCATTTGTTTCCAAATAGTGAAAGGGAAGAAGGCCACAATGGCACAGCTAATTTGCGCACGGTATGTGCTCATTCTAAGGCCTGTTCTTTTTGGGCGTTTTGAAAACGATTTTGAAAACAAGTTTTAGAAAATAGTTTTATAATGTAAAAAGTGTATTGAAAATGTAAAAAGTAGATGCTGAATAGTAAAAAATTGTATTGAAAATGATGAAATATGATTAAAATATATTAAATTTACTGTTGAAACCAAAACCGTTTTCAAAACGAAACAAAAAGAACAAGCCTAAAAGTTAAAAGTTTGAAATTCGTCAACTTTGAAAGAGTAGCACCTTATCCCCTTTCCTATAATACTTGAATTTGACTAATACTATTAGAGGAGTTAGTAACAATAAACATCAATTTTATTAATGAATATTTTTTTTTTAGGGTAAAATATTTGTAATATATATATAGAATATTTGTACTAAAATATAATACGAGTAGTAAAAAAGATAATAATTACAAGGGAGACTTTGGTACTAAACTAGTACTGAAAACATTAAAATGCATTGAAAAATATTTTATAAAAGTGTATTTTGTGAAATGAGAAGTGAAAATTATAGGTGAAGGTACAAAACTTATTGCACTCGTGACTTTATTTTGACCTTTCTCGATATTACTTTAAGAGCAGAAATAGTCCACCCGTGAAACTTTTGGGGCCAGCGGGCTAAACAGGCCTATTAATCCAATCACTCAAATCATCATTTCTCACATGGGCCTCCCTTGGGCCTTGTAGAATCGATTCTACCGTATTTACTTGAACCGGTTGTTGCCATTAGTTCTCCATCTACGCTACACTTTGCAATATCGGGATTTCAGATGGGGTGTAGGATTAGAACTGGTAAGATCATAATATCTTACATATAATATGTGCATCCGTAAAATTATAAAAAATACTCTTATTTTAACTATTTTAGTAAAATTTTTTTAGAATCAGACGGAATCGAAGTTAAGATCTTTATCGTGAAATTCTGATATACGTTTTTCTTTCCCCAGATCTCTCGTGTTGGTTTAAGATACCGTGTTGTTTTCTAGAATGAATAAAAAATAAAAAATAAAGTGGGAGACAGCCTTTCTTTAATATTTTATTCAAGACAACCAAAAAATATCTCACAACTTATAGTGCAAGAAATTTATGACATATTTTCCTCTTTTACGCAAAGTCAAAGAGAAGGGAACCTTAATTAATTGCATGCATCAATCCTTAGAACTGTGTGTAGATCTGTCATTTTCTTGTTTAAGATCAGCACAAATTAGAAGGTCACCATTTATATTCTTTATCACTGTTGGTGTACATAATACAGATCATTTGCATTGCGAGCGTTTTATTTTGCGATCGAAAGCGACGAGAACATATGTAATGATTAAGAACGAATTTTTCACTATAACAAGCAATCTTTCAAGGGTGATTGATGGATGAACTAAATTGTGCGAGATGACAAACAATTAGACATACTTATTAATTAAGGACAATAAACCTACCACTTAATTAAAGAAGGATATTGAAATTGCAAGTCACGTTTACTTGAAGAAGAAGAAAGAAGAGATTGGTCCAAGAGGGGCAAACCTTGTTGAACAAGGTTTTAACTTTGTCGACATCTTAAACTACCAGCCTTACCAATTTGTTCATCAGAATTGCTAAATTTGCATGCAGTCCCCACTACAGGTGTAATCTTTCTTTCTTTTGCAAAATTTTATTTAATTACTCCCCTATCTCGTCCTATGTGAGGAGGTCTCGTTTCAAAAGAAAATAAAATTGTCCTAATAAAGTAATCCAGTTAATATTTATTTACATTGCGTGCCCTCTACTAACATAATAACGCGTGGTGGGGAGATCGAGGGTCGGGGGTGGTGGTAATGGGAGAGTGAGTGTTGTAACCCTGAGGTCATAAGTTTGAACTTTGGAGATGCAAGGGTAAATAATCACAATAATAATAACGAGTGATTCACAATTAACATTCACAATTAATATTTATTTACATTGCGTGCCCTCTCTCTTTCGTTAGAAGAGTTTGATTTTGAAAATGTACAACTTAATTATTATGAATTTGAAGGTACACCGTACACCACCTTAAATAGCTATTTTGCCACTATTTATTCCACCAATTAATATCCTTACAATTTAAGTATAGATTAATTATGACACCATGCATAAAAGAAAGTTAAAACTAGATCGACTCTTTTCAATAAATACATTTTGAAAATCGACTATTTTAATAAGATGAAATGAGTATATTGTTAAAACTTAACTCTTTTAGTGAGATGTAAGAGAAAATATTATTTAAGAAGTAAAGTTTTGGAGGTGTTCCTTTACCTTTGTGCAGCCACTATAATTGGATGTGGAAAGTGACATGCCATAAATTATGATTACTTATCACACCAAGTCATCATGAACACTATCTAGTGCTATTATAATTTGGTCAATTCAATCAAACTTAGAACACAATTAAATCTTAATCCAACTCATTCAACTTAAGTTTTTGGACTTATCACTTGTCATCATCGATCATTTTATACTTTATTTTTACTTACTTACGTACGTTTATAATCAATACAATTTAAATGTTTTAGAATTTCAACTCGTTCCTTTCGATCGATCACCTTCTTTTATATAAGCTCGGATTGAGGGAAGAAAATTAGAAAAGATGGATTCTAATATTTGTAACTCAATTATGGAAGCAAACTTCCAATAATTACAACCTTGTTTCTTTTTTTTTTTTTTTTGTCTAATTCGGAAATTGGGTCGTTGATTCAATTAAGCTTTCACATCAGCTTGCCTTGTTCTCACTTATAATAGCATATAAATATCGTTCGTATTAAAATTGAGGAATTTATAAATATATAATTTCTTAATACTATTATTAATTAGTTAGGAAGTGGGAAGGATGGCGCTACGAACCTGGGTGGAAGCCTGGACCCTTGAATTTTGCAATTTTCAACTCTTTATTAATTCTTAAGGTTTTTACACATGTGAAACATTTGGGCTGCCACTCGGTAACTCCTTTGAGTTGGCTGTCTATTTTTGATTTCTTTAAGGTGTTAATTAAGTATTAACATCCTGTGACTAAACTAGGAAAATTTTATTTTAGAAAATGAATATTTTTTGAGGGGATTTTTTAAAATAATTTGTGTAGGAAAAAAAAGAAAAAAAAACGTAATAATTAGGTATTTTTTGAAATTATGTGAGTGAGATTTCTAGAATGGTAATTGATGAAAGCCCCGTTTCTCCGTCGAGGCACAGGACTCGTCCGCTACGTATAATTGCATTCGTAAACTAACTCATCAATTCTACTCTGATCACTTTTCCGGTAAGATATACTATAGCAAGTTGATCATTACCTTTTACGTAGAAATAGGATAGGTATTTATATCCAAGAATCACGTGTATCTTCTCCGTCAAGCTACACGTACTTCTTTCCTAACCTCGGCGATCTTCAACAAATTGATTTCATCTTATCCTCTACTAACCGTTCTCTCAATTTACATGCAATAGGAGGATGTGATAGCCAGCTTTCCCCTGACAACCGGCTCTACTGAGAGGCTCTAATACTGGGCTTTTCAACAATGATGGGCGTTCTGATATTGGCAGCGCCTGGTCTCGGCAACCCATATCCAACAGTAACAAAGTAAACATAGCCTAAAAATTTACTCGTATATAGTTTTCATATATTTGTAAAATAAATAAAAGCAGGAGCTTGTACATCACGTGGGCATGAACCAAAAATTTGTTAATTACTTTATTTCCGTTGATGGTCATGATCTATTAATAATCACCATTTTTGTTCATCTTACGGTTTGTTCTTTTCCCAGTTCAACTTACAAATATATGCATACTATGACTGAGTATATATAATTTTTAACGCTTTAAACTAGGAGTGGGCATGGTTTAGTCCAATTCGAAAATCAAACCGAATTCGAATTTACCGAATTCGAATAACCCAATTTTAATTCAGTATTCGAATTAGGTTTGGTTTGAAACCGAATTCGAATTATGAATTCGGTTTTAGAATTGGTTTTCGAATTTGGTATCTAATTCGAAAACCGATTCGAAAATCGAATTGGGATATATGATTTATATTTTTTTAATTTTATACTTCTCATTTTACTCTTCCTATTTTCTTCTTCCATCTTTCTTTCATTTTCTTCTATTAGCCATCAAGTTTTTGGGAGAAGGTTATGGTGGTGTTGATTGTTGTTGTTGAATGGTGGATGTTGTGAATCTGGGAAGGGGCGGCAATAGTGGATCTAGAACTGGACGATGCTTCTTCTCTTAATCTATTTTCTTTTTTCTCTTCATTATCTTTCTTTCTTTACTCTTCCTATTTCCTTCGCTCATTTCTCTTTCATTTTCTTTAAAGCCTTACTGTATTAAACTATTAATTCTAGAAACAAATTTGTGAATTTGGTTTCCACGGTCCAAACCGAATTCGAACCGAATTCGAATTACGAATTCGATTTGGTTTCTTCAGTTTTAAAACGAATTAGGTTCGGTTTTCGAATTGGCCAAAAAAATTTAAAATTCGAGGAAACCAATTCGTGTCCACCCTTACTTTAAACTACACACAAAAAATTGATTGTAAATTTCACACAGTCATATAAAGTTCTTAGTAGTCATTCCATCCAATAAGAGAATCGTGCTTCAAGAAAAAATTATCCCGCAACAGATTAATATTGTTTCTATATATATATATATATATATATTTTATAAGTGGATAGTTAATAACACCCAAAAATAATGATAAATTACTTATTATATGTGTTATACATTTTAAAAATCAAATTATTTTAATGGAATGAAGAAATAATTAACATTCGTAAAACCCATTTAGAGTGCAATAATTTATTTTGTATTGTTCACGTGAAATTCATATCAGCATAGTGGTAATATAACATTATTGTATGCGTGAGTTGTAATAGGTATCCAGTTCGAATGCCACTCAAGAGTTAAGACCATACTTTATTAAAATTCGTAGTTGACATAGCAGTAAAGGATTTTGTTTTAATAAACAAAAGCCGTCTTAGCTCAGTGGTAGAGCGCGTGGCTTTTAACCACGTGGTCGTGGGTTCGATCCCCACAGACGGCGTATTATTATAAATTTTGTTATAATGGTATTATTATTGTTCATGTGAACAATATGCGTATACGTTCCTTTTTTCTTTTTTTAACTTTCAAACTGCTATATAGAAAGCAAAAATATAGAAAAACAAAAACGATACTGGCGAATAATATAAGTGAGATTGTTCACGATTATAACTTTAAGTAAAAAATAAATATTCGTCAACAATACTCTTGAAAATATCACTTTAAATTAACTAAAACAGATACATTTTCAATCAAGAGTAAAATGTTAATATTGAAAAGTAACATACTACTCTTGAAGAAACTAATACTTTTAATAAAATAAAATTTAAAAATTTATAGTTATGCTACTCTTCAAAAGTAGCCGTGAGTGAAAGAACACAATTAATAATCTTTGGAAAATACCATGCTATTCTTCAATAAGAGTGGGCTCTTTGTCATTTGAGGAATATCTCTCTCAAACTACAAGAATATCACTTTTATAGTTTGAGAGTGACACTCGTAATTTGAATGAAAATATCACTCTCAAATTACAAAAGTTTCATTAAAAAATAAGAAAATAAAAAAATTGTTGAGACGCGTACGTCCAAAGTTCATAAAGAATGTGACATAAATTCATTTCATACGAGTTTTAGCCAAACTAATAAAACACCCACCACCACATTTAATTTTTTAAAGAAAAGAAAGAGAAATGTTGTGAGTCTTAAGCAACACACAATCTGCATGCCCCATACAAATCAATTGAAATTCACCTAATTTTACGTACTATTTCTGAAAGGATGCTGTTTTTTGCACATAATATGTGCAAGTTTTTTTGTACATAAAGTAGAAAATACCATTATTGCCCTCTTAATGAAATTTTGGGCCATATACTTCAAAGGGCAATAATGGTAATATCAAATATCATGGCCCATATACTTCAAAGGGCAATGATATTTGATATTACCATTATTGCCCTTTGAAGTATATGGCCCAAAATTTCATTAAGAGGGCAATAATAGTATTTTCTACTTTATGTACAAAAAAACTTGCACATATTATATGCAAAAAACAGCATCCAGAAAGGAAAATGTTTCTTGCACTAAAGTGTTACCCCTAGAACTAACTAAACATTTAATAGTACAATTTCTATATTGAAATGTGAGTCAAAATTAACGTCGCACGGCAACCCAAAACAAAACAAAATAAATATATATTTAGCGGTTTCTTAACGAAGGGGCAATAGATTGCTTTACTTGTACTCTTAACTTTAGTACATGTACCTGTACACCGGCTTCTTCAATTCCTTTTATTTATTTGATACTTTTCCGTTTTATTATAAAAATATACTTTTTAAATTGTATTTTATGACTTACGAACAGTTATATTACTGATCTTTTATAATAAGACGAATAGGGTACTACTATGCGGATGTACTGCTGAAATAAGATGAAATCAGAGTTGGTATTATTGTTTGGCTCTCCCTTTCTTTTGGGCAGTTTGACTTGAAAAAGGTTGTGTCATTTTCTGGTGTGACAATTAATACTACTTTACTCTTCTTCTTTTTCTTTTTCTTAAAAAAATCAACACTTTTCTAAATAGCAAAGTGGTGTTGCACTAGAAAACCTCTCCCTCAATATTCTTTTAAAGAGTTTGGATTTTTATTTTATTTTTCTAATCGAAAATAATTAAGTGATTCTTATATTTTATAGCGGGTAATGTTCAAACTTTAATAAATATATAGAATTGATGCATATTGTATAATTATCATATACAGTGTCAAATCCAGAAAAAAGAATTTTAAAGATTTCTAAGAGGTCTAACATATGAACAAAATAACTTTGTTCAGTTAAATACATACATAAAAAGTAATTTATCAATTAAATATATAGTGATAATAAGAGTGGACGAGGGGTTGGAGTTGTAGGGTCTGGGAACCACCCCACGTCCCCTTGGATCCGCCACTAATCACATACTCTATACAATATATCTTTAAATTCTATCTCGTTTGTACTTTGCTCGAATTCTAAACAGCCTTAATTAATAGTCATAAAATATATGCTGATACTTATCTTAAATTTTTTATATATATATTTTAAATTCGCGTTTCTTGGCGAGCAAACCTAGTTAGGCTTAGTTTGTTTTTTTACTTAATTAAAATAAATAAATAATAAAGGGGAACTTTATTAGGGAGAAAAGTCCAAAAAAAATGCATGGCCGTGTTAGTTGACTAAATATAGTCATCTTATCTCCACATTGTTTTTAAAGAAATTAAAGGAAAGAAAAAAATAAAAAAATAAATAAAAATCAATCTTCGACTCATCACGACCAGTAGCCTGACATTTTGTCAGTGTCAAGTGTGTGAACTCAAAGCTTACTTTGGTAGACAAATCACTTACTATATAGTACGTGGAGTACTATATTTAAACAAAAGTATATTTTAGCATTTTTAAAAAATAAATATTAATAATGACATCTAATTATTAGGGCGAATTACATTTACGTATCTGGAGATTTAGTCAAATTACAAATAAATTCACGTGATTTTAAAAATTATAAATTTGGCTTGGTCATAATTTCAAAACCCGTGTCTATTAATTATGACTGATAACGAACACAAACTTTATTCACTAAAATGTAGATTTTATTCGGTAAAAGTTCAGTTCTAGCTTAATTATTGAATAAATAAATGAACATGAACGAAATTTTAAACTTAATTATTTAATAAATAATCACAGTTTGAGCGCTCTAGATTACGGAGCTGGTCAACTCGATATCACTCTTACTAGAAATAGACACAAAACAAACTTTTTTAGAATAGTTCAGGAAGGTATTTGTAATTTGGCCAAATCTCAGAGGAAGTAAAATATAATTCGGCCTAATTAATGAATACAAATCAAAATATATACAATAATATAATAATATTTAAAAATTTCGTATTTATTCGTGACGATTAGAACATACTATAGCACAATTGACCAAGTTATTAATCATTGAAATGTATGTAAGACAATTAACGTGCTAATTATGATATTAATTACTACATAATTAAGAATAATCAAGATGTTTTGTTACATTAATTTTGAAATTTCAACTTTAGATTGTTTAAAATTAATTGTATTTGTTCTTATTGATTTTAGTTTAACATAATTAAATATAAGCATAAATTAATTAAGAGTGATAATTATGGCAGTCTTTTCGTTATAAAAATATTCAATATAAGCAGAGTTCAATAATTAAAAAAAAAATCTACGATATAATGATTAGAAAAATCTTACTCCCTCCATCCCATTAATACTGAAAATATGACTCTTTGAATGGGACGGAGGGAGTATTATATAGTGATTAAAATCGTTATATTATTTCGTCCATTTGTTTGTTTTAATAATTGGGTCATTTGACAATTTAGTTTAACTAAAATTTGATTTCACATTTCCAGTTGCAGAAATAAGAATTATATTTCATTGTCCCACTGAAAGAGTTTCATTTACAAGATATATTGTCTGCGTTTTAACGTAAGAGTCCTATTTTTAAAATGTATAATTCTTATAAGTTTTAATAAATAATTTGTCTCAATTTTTTTTTCCACTTATGTACTTTTTAACTGTGACTAATTGTGTATCGTGCGTAATTATATTTGTGATGTATATGATTAAGCACGCTGTGACTAAGACGAGCTCCAAGTTCCTGTTTTTGTGGAGCACTATCGAATAGTAGCCCACGCTTGAGGGAAGTGTCATCCGTTAGCATTCCAAAACTTAAGTTAGTACAAAGAGTGAATTTGGCATAATGTTGCTACACTTATATAATTAATAAGAATACCTTCTAATTGTGTTTGATGCTAGTATTTATCGAAAGCAATGGCTTCCAACCCGTTGGTCAACCCCGAGAATATCATAGTTGTCTTCATCGATGATAGATGAGAAGAGCCGACCCCAAGCTTATCGTACAAATTAACAGGATGTGGGTAACATGACCCTTATTTCTCGAGTCTAGTGGAATCGCTCGATGGCGTGGCCCCCACTTCTCGGACATAACATTTGGTCTTGCTTTCGAGTCTTGTGGGGACTCGACTTGGGCTTACATATTTGGGCCTAGGATTTGGCCGGAGGCCAAACTAGTCACACCATTATGAAAAGTGAAAAATATGGTTATGGCGTGGCCAAAGAAAAAGAAAAGAAAAAGAAAAGATTATTCATCGAAGGTTGTACACATTTTTATAGATTTTAAAGTTAAAAAGATGTATTGTTACTTTTTTCACTTAAACTTGGACAGAGTACTTTCAAATCACTATAATTATATTAAGGGCCTCTTAGTGATATAAAAAGTAAACAAAAATGGAGAGAAAGAAAATTCTTTTACTATAAAATTTAAAATATAACTCTTTTGATTAAATGGGAGTATTTATTTAGTTTTTCGATTAATGGGAGTATTTATATTCGTTTGTATGAAAATGCTAAAAAAATCAAATGGGAAAAGAAACTGTATAAAATATTTTTTAAATCATATTCAAGATACACCTTGTTTAGATTGTTAAATTATAATATCCACACACAAATATATAAAAGAAATTATATATAAATTAAGATATATATATATATATATATATCTTAAGAAATTATATATAAATTAATTGACAATATCTGTGCGAATTGGTTTTCGCATCAAATGGTGAGTACCCTAGCTGTATGCCTCTCTTGCAAAAAACTAACAAGTTGATAACTTGATATTTACATGGGTAAGCTGCAAAAGTAGAAAAACATACACGTGGTGAAGTATTCTCGATGTATATTATTACGCTTCCCTTAATTCCGTGTATAACTGAAATAGTTTGATTACAAAAAAGATAACGACAAAGAAACTTGTAGAAATAACGTGAGAGATGAAATTTTAAATTTTGAATTTGAACGAAAAAACAAAGAAAGAAAAGGTGAAGTTTTATTTTTACCGTATTATTTATGGGGAAAAATTCGCGCAACGTAAACGTAAGTTTGATTTACCAATTTTATAATAAATGGCGCTATAAATAAGTGGTCACAAAAAATCTTCAATTAGACTACTACTTAAAAGGTATGGAATAATAAATGATTTTTACCGAAAAATTGACTGGTGGTGGTTTCTCGGTATGCATATTTATTAGAATCGTTTAAAAGTTTTATTGGTTCAGTTAATGCATCACTAACGTAACCGATGTCATTTATATGAGTCGGTAAAATATTTATTATTTAAGATTACCCAAATATGAATGTAGGAAAACAGATTAGCCAAATTTGGCACATAATTTCTTAAGAAAGAAAAAGAAATCCTACTGGATAATTACACACAATTATATATATATATATTGTATTTGAATTATATATTTCGTATATTTAAAGCAGATTCATTTCCCCATTTTTTTTCAAAATTAAAATTTCCTTCTTGGAGGGGCGTGAATGATGACTACGATAAAAGGATAACAGCAACATCCACAAAATGTAATTTATTTTTTAAAAAAGAACAATATAAATGTAAATTACAAAAAGACCCCAAAACTTTTATGAATCATAAATAAATAAATAAATAATAATAATAATAATAATGGCTGTCGTTATCCACGAGGAGTGAATGAGCATCCTCCCTGCTCATCAAGGCAACTCCCAAAATCAATACAAAACAAAATACCCTCCATAGGCAGAGCCTTCTTCCAAAAGTAAACTCTCTTTACGAACTCGGATAATTACATTCATCCCTTAAAATTTAAGTATAATTACAAAATCAACTCCATTATTTTTAGCAATTACATTTGCATCCCTTTTCTGAACTGTTTATACTACAAAATAAAGTTTGTAAGACCACCTCAAATACATAAATTATGCTATATTTTAAAAAAGGACATAAAATATGTTTTGAATTCAAGTGGTATGTTGTAATTTTATGAAATAATAAGATTGGCTTTGTAGTTATATCTAAATTCAGGGGTGTAAATGTAATTCGAAATGAGATGAATATTACGATGAGAAAACAAAAACCCCTTGGGAAAGAAAAATCAAAGAAAAAAAATTTAAGAAAAGAAGAGAAATGAAAACAGCACATTCCCAGCCCCTCAAAACAGCACCACCAACAGGAAGAGGGTGACGCTCAAGGCTCTCTTCTCTCACTCAAACTTTGTGTGTGTGTGTGTGTGTGTGTGTGTTTTTTTTTTTTTTTATAAATTTTTTTTTTGTTTCTGTTTGGCATTTGTCATTTGATTTTCGATTTCCGTGTCAAGCAAGCATCCACCATTTGTAATCCAATTCCCATAACCCTCTTCGACCATCGCCCATCTCTCTCATTTTCATCAAAGATTTCTTAACCGATGGGCAATACCAGCAAAACCATTTCCTCCTTCCCGTGTTGTTGTTGTGGTTTCTTGTTTTCTAGTTCTTCTTCTTCTTCTTCTGCTTATTATAGGCCTTAATAGTGTTATTTATCAACACCAACCCCCCAACTCCATCCACCTCACTCTCTCTTCTTTACTTCTCTTCTAATTAATCCCATCTCAATCCCTCTGTTTCTGTTGTTTTTTTTCCCTCAAACCTAACTCTTTTTGTTTTTTTTTGCTGGGCGGTGAAGATCTTTTGTGGGTTTGGTGTTTTTTTGGTGTGGGTGATTTTTGGGTTCGGTTTTTGTTTCGAGGATGGGGCAAGAGATAGTGGCTGTGGCGGTGCCGGTGCCACCACCACCATCAACCCCTGCTTCTGCTGCAGGAGGAGGAGGAGGCGCAATTAACGTTGCTCAGCCGTTGGGCGCGCCGCCACCAACGTCTCTGGCGCCGGGGTTCAGGTTTCATCCGACGGATGAGGAGTTGGTGAGGTATTACCTGAGGAGGAAGGCGTGTGGGAAGCCCTTTAGGTTCCAAGCCGTGACTGAGATCGATGTCTACAAATCTGAGCCTTGGGAGCTCGCAAGTAGTAATTTTTATCCACTCTTCGCTCTTTAATTTTGTGCTGCTCTCCTGTGGAATTTTTTTAATTGAGTTGTTCTTTGGTCTGAAACTTGTGGGGTTTGAGTGAATTGCTTGTTTGCATATGATTTCTGTTCGAGGTCTAATTCTGATTCTGTGTTTGTACCTTGTGAATTGTCATTTTATCCTGCTATGATTGGTTTTGTTTTCTCAAATTGTCGCGTTAATTCATGTCTATTATTAATTTTTTTCTACAGTCCTGTTGGTTTAGACTGTTTATGAAATGTTGTAATCACGTTTGTATGTTGCAGGTTTGTTTATTTTTTCTGCAAGCAATGCCTCAAAGGCCTGCATGCAAATGAATTTTACATAAATAATTGAGTTTAAGGCTGAATTTCATTGCAGGTGAAACTTTTTAGGGTATGAAATGCATAAAGATGATATCTTTATGAATTTGATACCAAAAGAAAAAAGCATGAACTTTTCAGTTGCTGAAATGCAATTAGGTTGAGACTTTCCCATCAATTACTGGTTGGAAGGATGAGTTTATACACCTCTTACAATTTGAGCAACTGACTTGGTGTTATGAATGATGCCTGCTGTATTTTATGTGTGCGTAGTTTTCTGTTTGTTTGCAGTTGGATATATTAGAAATTAGTGGTGGCGCCTCTCCGTGTCTTTATTTGCCTCATTGCGGTGCCACTCCATGTGTTTATTTGCCTCATTGTGGCGCCTCTTCGTGCGTTTATTTGCCTCATTGCAGCGCCTCTCCATGTGTTCATTTGGCTTGTTGCGGCGCCCCTCTGTGTGTTAATTTACCAGTTGCAGCGCCTCTCCGTGTGTTTATTTGCCACGTTGTGGCGCCTCTGTGTGTTTAGTTACCACTTGGTGCTCCTATATTGAAAGAGGAATCTGGGAGTAGTTTTCTGTTTGTTCACAGTTGGATTACTGGTTTTTAGGTCTATTTACCATATTGTGGTGCCTCTGTGTGTTTAAACAAAACTAAGTGACATTTTTGCTTCCAGTTGACAACCTTCTTGGAGTTTTCTTCTTTGTGTTCTTTTTGGAGTTGTTTTTAAGGAGTTGCCTAATGTTCTTGTGTTTACAGGTTATTCTTCTTTAAAGACAAGAGATTTGGAGTGGTACTTTTTCAGTCCTGTCGACAGGAAGTATGGTAATGGCTCTCGGCTGAACCGTGCCACTGGCCAAGGGTACTGGAAGGCGACTGGCAAGGATCGTTGTGTGCGTCACAAGACCGAGACAATTGGGATGAAGAAAACACTTGTTTTCCATGGTGGAAGAGCACCTGATGGCAAGAGAACTAACTGGGTGATGCATGAGTACAGACTAACAGATAAAGAATTGGAAAGGGCTGGGGTGGCACAGGTTTGTTCACATTAGCTTTGGATGTGAATTTCATACTTACATTAATTATGATTCGATTACTGAAACTTACTGGAATCTCCATTGTTATCGTGGGAGGAAAGGATGCCTTTGTTCTCTGCAGAATTTTCCAAAAGAGTGGTCTCGGACCACCAAATGGTGATCGTTATGCCCCATTTCTGGATGAAGAATGGGATGATGACGCATCTCTCTTTGTCCCTGGGGTGGAGCCTGAGGATGACATGGTCAATACAGATGAAGGAAGAACTGGTGGCATTGAACTTGAACAGGTATTTTTTTTTTTTTTTTCCCCACTTGCTTGATGTTCATTAAAAAGCTGAATTTTGTGACCTACTATCCTTCATTGGCGGGATGGTGTATTTCATTCAGTTATTAACTACTTTGTAACTTTGTTCACCGGTGAGGATCACGGTATCTGCTTTTCTTTCTTTGTACATCTCATAAAATTTTCAATTCAATGTATTGTTTTGTAATTTCAATGAGCATTTATTTGTAATCTTTAGTTCTAGTGGTTTTTTTTGTGGATTTTACCATATTTCCATCCAGGAATATGTTGTGTGGGGATTTCTGTTTTATATGGTTTTGCTCCCCCTAATTTTCCTCTCTCTCTTACAATATGAATAGCAGTTTTTTCTTCTTTTTAGTTAAAAGTGAGGCCATGGTATGATGGTATCTTTAAGGCTTGATTAGTATCTTGCCCTAGAAGCAGTTGACATTGTAACATTATGTGGTTTGGCACTCCTTGATTTAAAAGTGGATGCTAACTGATTTCGATGTGCACTTGCATCTGTTTTCATTTTCACGGGCTAATGACAGTGGGTAGTACACTAATAGTTGAGCATTTATTTAAATATGCTAAGTGATGATACTCGTGTCTGTGTGCCATTTTTTAAAATTACCCGTTGTGACAATTATGAGTTTTCGGTGCTAAATCTGATTGTATTCTTTACCTAATCTCAAGCCTATGGTGGTGTCTATGCATTATTTTCTATGGTGTGTATTTAAGCACAGACGAATGCAAGTTCATTAGTGTACTAATTGATTGTTGTTCTTTTGTCTCCATAAATGTGTAATTGTTCAATAACATCTGCTGTTGGTGGTTGCAGGATATGAATAAGGTGCCTAGCCAAGGTGCGCTCCCAGTTGAACCCCAGGCAATACCATTCATCTGCAAGAGGGAGAGATCAGAGGATCTGGAGCCTCTCTCCTTGGGGAGAAATAAGAGGCCGAGGCAAGATCCGAGCTCCAGCCATGCCAATGGTTCAGAGGACTCTACTACTACTAGTCTGGAACCTGCCTCAATGATGATGACGACAACAAATTATTCCCTTTTAGGATTCCCTTTACAATCTGTCGAACCCAAAGAAAGCCAGCCTGCCAACACAGTCACATTCGACTCCTCCAACCTGGAGAAATCTGTGCCTCCTGGTTATCTCAAGTTCATTAGCAACTTAGAGAATGAGATTCTGAATGTCTCCATGGAGAAGGAGACACTGAAGATTGAAATGATGAGGGCTCAGGCTATGATCAACATCCTTCAGACTCGCATGGATCTTGTGAACAAGGAGAATGAGGAGTTGAAGAGACTCGCCCGAGGACCCTAGGCTGGTAGTGTGTACTCTAGTTTTGTAGCTCCCCCTTTCCCCCTCCCCGGCTGGTAAGGCTCTCTGGTGGCATGAAAATCTTCTGAGAGAGAAGATTGGACTAGAGTCATTTGAGATGCGTAGCAGGTTGTTCCTCCAATGTAAAACTTTTCTCTGTAGTTTTTTTTTTGTTCTTCTTTTCTGTGAGACCTTTGGACAAATGGATGGGGAAGTGAGTGGCAGTAATCTGCCTATCTAAGTAATTTATCTAAATAAAGTTCCTGCTCATCTTCCTGTGTTATCATAATATTTTTAGGAAGGTTTTGGGAAAAAAAAATATTTTAAAAAATATGCAAACGAAAATGTTTTTTGAAAAAATTGTTTTCGTCCCAATAAAATAGTCGTAGTCTTTAATAAAAGAGTATCGTGGAGGTAAAATAAATAGTGCACCCTTTTATATTGATGTGAAATAAATCGTCCTGGTAAAAGAATGTTGCGGTTGAGGTGGGCCTGTTCTTTTTGTTCTGTTTTGAAAACGGTTTTGATTTTAACAGTAAATTTAATATATTTTAATCATATTTCATCATTTTTAATACAACTTTTTACTATTCAGTATCTACTTTTTACATTTTCAATACACTTTTTACATTATAAAACTATTTTTCAAAATTTGTTTTCAAAATTGTTTTCAAAACAATGAAAAAGAACAGGCCATTAAATCTTGCGACCTTTTATAATAATTAGTCAAGGAAGTAAAACAAAGGGAGTTTTTTTTTTTTTTTTCACTTTCTTCTCTCTAGTGGACATCATTAATGATCTAATGATAGGAGATTAGAAGCACGAGGCTATTTTAATTAGTGTTAAGAATGTTTTGGTTATTAGTTGGAATAGTATTAACTAGTAGTTGAAATGTATGAACGTATTTTTTCCTATATATAGGAGGTGGGCAAATTTTAATTCTTTTTTTTTTTTTCAATTTTAAAAACTCATCATTTATTAATTTTCAAAACCCGACTCTTGATACTATTTCAAAAGTAGCATCATACAAACTCAGGTGACATGCATTTATTGGGCGATTATATGATATTAATAAAAATGTAACGAATGAATACATGCCACATGAGTTGCTAATAAATTTTTTTCAGTGTCTAAACTTGAGTCTTTCATCCTCGTGTAGTTCATTGACCAAATTTCAAGCAAAACCAATCCAACGCCAGCAAACACGTAATGTAAGATTACCATATTTAAAGGGAAATTTCGATATTAGATAATAATTGGGAAAAACTATATTCACAGAGAATGAAAAACACATGGAGTTAAATAAAATTAAGTTAATAAAAATAATTGTTGGAATTTTCTTTTCCCGTATCAAAATTTTCCTTTACTGGTAACACGCTTACATAACCTGCCTATCGATGTTAGAAGATTTATGGTAAAAATTTGGGCAAAAGACTACATTCAGGGATTAACAGAGTAATTAGCTCTATTTTTTGGGTAAGAGTGTTCAATTGAAAGGTTAAAAGTGTTCAATTAGCTCTTATTTTTGGATAATTGAAAGGTTAAAAGTAAAAATTATAATATATTGTTGAGGTGGTCTCCAGTGAAATCAATTCACGGTGCCACTCAGTGGCGAATCCAGAAAACGTATTTTAAAGATTTCTGAGGGGTCTAATATGAATAAAAAAAAAATTAACAATTAAATACACTATAAAAAAAAATTAATGGTTAAACTACATTTTTTTACTGTTCATATGAGTTGTATGTTTTTTTTATTTACTTTCAAATTGATACAAAGGAAGTGAAAAATAATAATAATAATTGATATTCATGAACAGTGCTGAGTACACTGATACTATTTCAAAAGTAGCATGTAACTTTTCAAAAGTATCACTTTTACTCTAAAAGAGTAAAATTGATAGCTAAGAAGGAAAAAAAAAAAAAAAAAAAAAACCAAAAGTAACCGTGCTAGCAATTACTTTTGAAAAAGTATAATTGATACTCTTTAATGAGAGTGAAATCTTTGTACCTTAAAAGTATCATTCTCATTATACATGAGTATTAGTATTAAAAGAAAAGAAAAAAAAAATTTATTGTCGAGATGCATACGCGTACAAAACTCCTCAAAAAATGCATCATAATGGTAACCTATTGAGTTTATATGAGTTTTTCGTATGTTCTATAGGCCTATATTTAAACGTGAATAGACATGATACGAAATTAGCCCTGACAATTTCTTAGATGATACGAAAATATAATACGAGTTATGGATGAGCTTTCGTGGGATACGCGAATTAAATACATCGATACGAATTACACGGCTAATGTCATCGTTGACAATATCGACACATGAATATTCCAACCTGAATCTGACATGAGTAATTTCTAATGCAACACGAAAGCACAATACGAACGCAACACAACTTGACTATATTTGGGGATTAAATCGGTCGACACAAATAATATTACGATCTAACCCCAGCACGCCACAAATTATCACGTATACTCAAAATAGGCTACTACTTATAGGTCAGGAATCTGAATTAATATTTTATCTTCTTTTAAAAAGATTTAGATGGATAAAAGCAGAATGCGTGATAATTGGATAAAGTAGACTTTCGTACTTGGCAGTGACTGGTCAACCCAGATCAAGTATGTTGACGTGGTATTACTTCACCTTGACGGAGGCGCATACGTAGGCGCCCAGTCGCATCATTGCTACAATTTTCTTTTCTTAATTTCTTTCTTGGCTAAGTGACTGTAATTAACGTGTTTTAGCATAATTGACCGTATTATTATATCGTGTGTTAAAAGTATGGGCAAATGACCCCGTGCTCACTCAATTATTCGCAATGTTCAATTTTGATCACTAATATTTTTTTGTGCGTATTTGCCCACTTAACTATTTACAATGTTCATTTTTTACCAATAATTTTTTTTTGTGTTTGCCCACTCAACTTTCTCAAGTATTACTTTTAACTCATTATGTAATGATTGAAAGTTAAGTTAGACAAATTGTTTCAAGACATTTTCTAAAAATTAGAAGTTCATACATTCCACGCAACTTACAATTTTTTTTTTCTTTTCAATATTTTCATACATTTGCAAGCTAGCAACGACATTACACACAAACAGATATATTCCTACTTCCTAATACACAAACAAATATATTTGCTTGATCAGATTCGCTCACATTCTTTTGATGGAGTTTGCATTTGGATTGAACTCTAAGTAGTAAATTGAGTTCCTTTATTTTTGTTAATTTTTTAACTGTATTGAGTTGTGATTGCGATTTTACCCCTGTAAAAATCATGTTAATAGTGAATGTAAAGATAAAGAATTTCGTTTAACTTGACTAAAAGTTGAGTGGACAAACACAAAAAAAGAAAAGAAAAAAAGATTAGTGGTTATAACTAAATATTGCGAATAGTTGAGAGGGCAAACATGCACAAAAATAAAAGAATAAATGGCCAAAACTAAACATTGCGAACATGTCGAGTGACCAGTGGTGTCATTTGTTATTATATTTTGTTGTACTTTTGAACTGAATTGTCAATTCAAAAATATAAATATCGATGATGCTTAATAACATTTGGTGCATTCAAGAAAATATAGGATGTTATTGAAATAGACATCGGTGCATTAAGGAAACCTAAGAGAGATGGTAATCGGTTACAAGCACATACTACAAAAATTGTCGAACACCCATAAGGGAGAGTCCTTAAAGAAACAAAGAGTCATCGATCACACACAATACTTCGAGGAGTATAATTTTAGTTAGACGTGTCATATATAAAAAATCGAAGATCTTACATAGTACTTTTGATTGAAAAACCAACCTAATTTATTTCCCTACTTGGTCCTCTACCGGATAGTAGGGAGACAATGCTTGTTTTGAATATCTAGTTGTCTCGAGACTTGGTTGCCCAAGGCACACATAGATGCTTCCCTTTAGTTCAAGGGGAACGTAGCTCCTCCAGCGATTGAGTTCCCTGTCAGGTAGCTCTCTAACCGTTAGAGTTACGGTCGCCGTTCACCAGGACTTTGGTTGCCGGCTCCCCTATTATCAGGTCAAAAATGAAAATTATCAACTTCAAACCAAGAACAAATAACCGATAGCGAGTCAGTCAGCAAATGGCTGAATACCTATTCGAGAAGGGTTTATTCGACCCCACAGTTTCGGCCGATCGCTTAACCCTGGTTTTCGTAAAGGATTCCGCTCGTTTATCAGGAAGTAATGCAGGAAGTAATGAGAGTGACACTCTTGTTAGTGTTTGAGAGTATCACTATGGAGATGTTCTAAATCCACTTTGGGCATGTTCTTTACACTGGGCTAAGAACAGGTTCTGGCCAATTTTTGGGGTTGAGACCCAAAATTTTCCCAAAATGTGCTGAACCCCATGTTTCGCAGAAGAAGACTCAACCCGGGTCTCAGTTTTTGGGTTGAGACCAAAAAAAATGAACTCGTTTCTTTCCGCTCTTCTTTCTTCTTCCTCCTTCGAGCCCGTCGTCCTCTTCCTTCCCGGTTGTCATCTTCCCCGCGTCCATCATCTTCTTCCTTCGCGAAGTCCTTCGACCTCCTCCCTTCGATTCGCGCCGAAGAGTTGCCATTTTTTTTCCGTCGCAGCTTTTATATTTTTTTATTTATTTATTTTTTTGGTTCTGCAATTTGCAAATCCGGCTGAATCGGGGAAGAAGGGAGGAAGAAGAAAGAAGAGAGAAAAAAAAAAATATATTGAGGAAGATGCGATGAACCGGAAAAAATGGAAGAAAAAAAACGAAGATGTGATGAACCTCTTCTTCTTCTTCTACGAAGAGTTTACTGCTACCGTTGTACTCCCTCTTGTGAGCAAGGGTGAGAACTGGAAAAAATGGAAGAAAAAAAAACGAAAGGAAAAAAAAAAAAGTTGGGTAGGCCCCTGCTATTTTTTGTTTCCTAAATGACATGCCCAACTTTTTTTTTTTTTAAATTAAATAGGAAAAATTAAATATTAAACTATCTTAAACTAAAAATATTGTGTAAACTTAAATATCATACTGTAGACTGAAATATTATTATAATGTAAAAATTAGTTTTTGGTTGAATATGTAAAAAATGAAATATTGTGATTTTATCTGCTAATAAAAGTAAAAATTTTGGAAAAAAGTATTGAAAAAAATATTGGGTTAAACCCCATGTTCTTTAGCTTGGGCTGAGAACTGGGTTGTAATGGGCTAAGACCCAGTTGGGATGAGAATAGGTTCTGAGACATGTTCTCAGAACTCCTTAAAGAACATGCCCTTTATATTTTATAATTTAATTTAATAAACTTTTTGTTTATTAATATATATTATTTATATTTTTAATATAGTAAATTTAAAATCAATTTAAATTTAAATTTCAAATCAAATCAAATTGTAATACTATACAGGCCAATGAAAAAAAGGATGATGTGGGCAGTAGATTTTCGAAGCACTCTATTTAGGCACATCAGCCATGGCCTATCGGTAAGGAATTAATTAGTACGGACTACGGAGTAAAAGTTAATTAGGGTTAAGTAATTAATGGTTTATAATTACTATTGTTAGGGAATTATCCTTGTCAGAAACATCTTTATTATGCTTAGTTACCGTTTGTAGCTTTTGTTTCCGTGTTAATTACCAGTAATTTATTTATTATATATTTATTTGTGTGCCCGGTTTGAAAGCAGCCCAACCTGCAGTCCAAAAACTAGGCCCAATAACTCAGCCCACATGAAATTCATCGAGCGAGACCTAGAGGCGAGCGAGACCTAGACGCCACCCCGCGTGTCCCTCTCGGTGAGCTCCACCAAGTACGATCCACATCGCCCACGTATGTTCCAAGACATATGGACGTGGCCTCGGGATAATCAACACACGCCCAATGACTCACCCATGATCGATGACAACGGGATCGTGGTCACCACCTCTTTACTTCCATAGGCGGTTCCGATAAACCAAACGCCGGCCAACGGGCAGGAAGGAATTCCTCCCTATAAATACAAGTCCCGCACATCCATGAAATCTACGTTCTAATTCAGTATCACTATTACTTTGTCAAACAACTTCAAATTTATATGAACTTAAATTTCGAAGTGCCGACGAGAGACACTTTTATCGAGTGTAGGTACTCTTACGCTCCAAGCCCACTTGAGACGAACTCCAGTGTTCACCCATGACAAATCTCAGTGCTCGACTGACACAACGTGCTTCATCATTTACCATTTCATTTGTCTGAATAATTTGCATAATAACCTTTGAATACAAACAAATAGCAAAAAATTTCTATTAAGGGCGGAGGAAGAAATATAATTATTATTAAGGGCGTAACTTTTTTATAATTATTATTATGGGCATTAAAATACTTCTAATAAGTTGACAATTAACAAAAGACTATTTTATCCTACTCTAATTCAAAATTAATAAAATACATCTATTAAAATGTTTTGAGTACAAATCCGAATCTAATTCAAAGACAATCCGATCCGATCCGATCCGATCCGTAAAGCTCTGGAATTATCCCACCCAACAATTCTTGTTTAGCTTTGGGTCTGCCAATGGCATCCTCCAAAGCTTGGATCACTTCTTAATTTATTATCCTACCAAGATTTCTAATCCAGGAGTTGAACATATGATATTTTCACCATCTTGATAGCCGACATATTCATGGGAAGAAGATTGAAGGGGGTGTTGTACCTTTGTGCCCTCATACCATTGGCGAAATCTGTAATCCTCGTGACCAAATCCCCGAATCCGCAACTAATCTTCCATCGTCGTTTAGATGTTTTCCAGCCAGGAAACTCCGTGCGTCAAACCGAAAAGGAACAAGCATTTCGTTGAGCAGGTTGGATATGATTTCTTGAAAGATCGGCGGGGACATTATTTCTGGGAAAATTCTAGTCGGGATGCTACAGCTAATACTTAATTGGTATTTGCTGTGAAAATTCAGGGTGGCAATCAGTTTGGTGGTGCCATCTTGAATGCTTCTAAAATCAAAAATCTGATTTGAGAATGATTTAAGAAGAGTTAAGGACTTGAATTGAAGAAATTTCTTTAGTTTTGTTAGCTCTGTCAATTGTTAATGATAGTGTGTGTATTGAGAATTTAAGCGCATGCTTCCATTATGTGAACATCATGTTTAAATTTTCTTTTTTGAAGCAAAGCAGGGGCGAATATTACTAAGCGTTGAGATGCACAATGTAAAAAATATGGGGCAATAACCACAAGTTGCCCGCACATTAAGTAAACTATGACACTCAAAGCATCTCCTACGATTTGGAAGCCTTCCAGGTTCAGTTCAGCACTCCGGCAGCCATGAAAGTTCCGTCTCCAATCTGGGCAAAGTTTCCCGAGGTAGCAAAGTTTTTGGCGGGACGGATTGTTGCGTCAAAATACAGAGTTGGGCAGCCTCTGTTGGACGTCAGTAGGTTACAGGAGAGCTTCTCCAATGAATTAGAGCTTCAGAATAGCTTTCCGTTTTGAACGAGCTAGATGGAGCGCAGATCCAATTTAATTAGATTATGTATTTTACTCATTTGAAGTATGAAGGACATAATTGTATTTTGATAATATGAATTTATTAAATGTATTTTAATGCACATAATAATAATTATAAAAAAGTTACGCCCTTAATAATAATTGTGTTTTTTCCTCTGCCCTTAATAGAAAATTTTCCAATACTCTTTATATATTTCAATTTACAGAGTTGATTTTTATTTATTTTTAGTTTCAATATAAAAGTCTAATTTTATAAATCAAGAACTTAAATAAAACGAATAGCGTCAAATTAGTTGTTTTAAGTATTGTAATTTAAATTTTATAAAAATGATATATTTTCAAAATTGAACTATTTTAGTAAAACGAAATGGAGAAAATTTTGCATTCACTATCTCAAAATTGAAATTGTCATTTATTTCTCCAAATCTAATTCCACAAAAGTATGCTACAATAAAGAGGCCGCAGCCGACCAAGATCCGAATCCTCCAGGACATTCTGGAACCCGCTTTGATGAAATCCCGCGTCACCGACCGTAACCGAAACAAAACCTCTCCCCTACTTCCTTTACTTTTGGATCGTTCTAATAAAATCTCACTGTACCCTCGCCTTGCGTCTCTTGTGTTCTTCTGCAATGCAATTACTTTCCTCCTTCCTTTGTCCTTTCAATTTCTCCTTCAATTATTATTTTATTAAATCTTGAACAATTAGAGAATGGAAAAAGTCAAGAATTGAAAGTGAACCAAAATTTGGTGATTGATTTTATTAGGGCGACCGATCCTTTTTCGTTTTTTTACTGATTTTTCGGTTTGAATTGTGGTGTTAATTTCTCTCTGTGAACAAGGAATTGATGATTCCCAAGACGTCGTCGTCACTTGCGCCGGGGTTCCGTTTTCACCCCACTGACGAAGAGCTCGTGCGATACTATCTGAGGCGGAAGATCCTGGGGAAGCCCTTTTATGACGGGGCAATCTCCGACATCGATATCTACAAGGCTGAACCTTGGGAGCTTCCGGGTAAACATGTGTTTATAGATTCTTTCAAAAAAATTTTTTTTTATAAATTTTTTTATAATTTTCCGCTGAATTTTGTTTATTTTTTGTGGGATTAATTGAGAGATTGTTTCTGGGTTTATTAGAAAAATGCTTCTTTTTTAGTTTTATTGGAGGGTTTTTGATAGATCGTTAGGTAATTTTGATTTTAATTGTTTTTGTTTTGAGATGCATCTGTGTGGCTGATAAAGTTTTCCTTTTCAAGTTTAAAAGTTTGATTATTTGTGCCAAACTTCTAAGGGTCCAATTCAGCCTTACCGATGATACAAGTTTGATTACTCTAGGTGAAAGACGCTTGCTGCTCTGGGTTGTATGTAGAACAAAGTTTGGTTTTATGCTAGTTTAGGTAGCTTATGGCTCTACTGAATTTAGGTGAAGGTGCACCTAGAGACTGACGAATTCTTAAACTTTCCTGCTGATGTTATTGTGATTTTTGTTTTGATAACGTGGATCATAGGCAAGTCGGCTTTGAGGAGTAGGGATTTGGAGTGGTATTTTTTCAGTGGACTCGATAAGAAGTATGGCAATGGTGATCGAACCAATCGGGCTACCCAGCAAGGCTACTGGAAGACGACAGGGAAGGACAGGCCTGTCTACCACAAGTGTCAGGTTGTGGGGATGAAGAAGACTTTGGTTTATCACAATGGCCGCGCACCGAAGGGTCTGAGGACTAACTGGGTCATGCATGAGTACAGACTCATTGATGAGAATATGTTGAAGGCTGGCTTCTCACAGGTGTGGTGATTGTTGTGTATACACGTTTCCTTATTTTCTGGGTTTATGTTATGGAAGCAAATTATGGTCTGAAAAACAATAGGGGTCATAAGGGTCCTAAAGATATGTTCCCTCTGCTTTTTGATATTTTGAGGGCTTCCTACGTTTGTAGCTACATACACACATTCACACATACCATGTCTAAACTGTGCGGAAAATTATCATCTTGTTGGTTTTGATGTATTTCTTTGGTTTTCTTTCTCGTCCTTTTCTTTTTGGCAAAGAAGGATGCGTTTGTTTTATGCAGAGTTTTTCAGAAGAGTGGTTCAGGGCCGAAGAATGGAGAACAGTACGGTGCACCATTTGTTGAGGAGGATTGGGAAGCAGATGAGTTGGAAATGGTTCCAAAGTTTGAGGAGGCTGCTCAGGAAGTGGAAGTCAGAAATGATGCCTGTCTGGATGGAATTGACCTTGAGCAGGTTTGTTCTCTCTTAATGTTTGGAGTAGTTATGTAAGTGTCTGTTTCTCTCCTTTGTCACTATTCCTCACCTACTTTTGTTGCAAGATGGCTTTCATCAGTTTGGTTGTTCTGTTAGGGTATAAGTTGGTTCCTGGGATTTGTTTGTGTGTTTATCCCCTCACCTCCCTGGCCACCCTAACTTGAGAATTTTTTTTTTGCATCAATTAAAGGCATGTTGGTGAGAAAAGGAGGCTTGTTTTGATAGTGTGATTAAAATTGTTAACTTAGGAGTAGTGTATTTTTTGCCAGATACTTGCTACAGGATTTCCTGCTGATGATCCCCTCATTGAATTGGATAACTATTGTGTGGAGAATGTGAATAGTGGTGAGGATAACATCGATCCTCACAAGTTACCCACTGGCGTTGACGAGTGTAATGGTATCCAGATGCAGTCAGAAGACCGTAAATTATATGAGTTGCCTGTTTGTGATGACACGTATCAAGAATTAGTCAATGGTTCTCCGGTCTCCATGGGTTTGTCAGGGCAGTCAGAAGACCAGAAACCATATAACTTACCCGAGGATTACTACATGCATCAAAAGCCAGTTAAGAATGAATATAATACTGAACCAATTAAGATTCTGAACCCTGAGGATACAGACTATATACTTGATCAACCCTATTTGGATGCCATGGATAATCTTCAGTATGGTGATGGGGCCTTCCTTGAAGCTAATGACCTCAATTCTCCAATTGTTGATGCTTCTGGTGATCTCCTGCTGGATGACTACTTAAAATACTTTGATGCGAATGATGACTTTTTCACTTTTGATAATCTAGATATGTTGGGTGGTAGTGAGCCCCCTGTTCCTGGAGAAGCAATGGTTACCCAGAAGGTAAATAACCTCATTGTTGAAATTTGGTAGCTGTTCAATTTTAAACTGTATTTGACATTTGTGGTTTTGGCAGGACTTCGAGAATGAAACTAAGAAACCTGTAGGGGCAAATCAGCATGTTTCAGGGAATAACGATGAGGCATCTTCTTCGAAGATGCAGTCAACAAAAGATTGTGCATCAGGTATGAAAATATCATTCTACTTGGAGATAGGTTTTTTTTTTTTTTTGTCCTTATTATTTTATCATGAAATGTCTTTGTGCCTATCTGCCTTGCCTTTGCATGTTGTCAGTTTTGACCTAATTTTGATCGATATTCTCTTTTGCAGACCTTCAGTATCCGTTTCTCAAGCAGGCAAGTTGTATGTTGGAGAGCATTCAGGCTCCGCCTGCATATGCTTCCGAGTTTCCTTCCAAGGATGCTGCTCTCCGTATGTATTCTGCATCTTCTAGTGCCGCGCATGTTACTGCCGGCATGATTCAAATACAGGATACGGGTCTGGCTGGCCGTGGAATGGACAGTCTGTCAGAGAAGAACGGGCAGTACAAGATTGTTGTTTCCTTTGGCCTGACAAGGGGTACGGATAACTCCACCACTTTGGAATCAGTTGTTAGGATACATCCTGGGAAGAATTCAGCAGGAATTTTTGGAGGTTGGTTCTACCTCATGTTCTTCTGGGTCGTCCTCATCCTCTCTATGGGGGTAAAATATGGGAGCTATGTTTGCACCCGGTAGTTCTAACTGTACAAAACAGCTCCAAAAGTGAGGATTCGCTTTCATGGAATTTTACGTGCTGAACTCTGCCTCGGAGTATCCGGTACTGGAAGGATTTCATTTAAGACTATTATTATCCACGAAACTATCTGTTTTATTGGCTTAGTATTGTAGATGAGGCCTTCCACGCAGCGTGTAACTGTGGACTATTTCTGTTTTCTTGGAGCTACTACACTTACACTGACACCTTCGATATTTATATTAATGTTAGGACATATTTATACTGAATTTCTGTCCTGGTTTTTGTGGACATCTTGTAGTTTTTTCCTTGGTTCCACTCTTTGGTAGTTACAGAACTAGTTAGTGGTGCACTATAGTATATGCTTTTTCGATCTGTCCTAATCGAAGAATCATATTTGAAGTTGTACCTTGTGAATTATAGACAATTGTGGCTCGGCTCTTCCATTGGGGTAAAGGGGGTAATAGTTTTAATATTCTTAGCGTCGTACGATTTTGCGCCTTAGTGTACTAATATTTGACATGCTTAATCATGCTGAAGGCCACAGTGAATAGAGGTAGTTGGTCCGGTAAACGGCGGGTTTGTTGTTCATTAGAGCAACATATTGTTATGGTCCAAGCCTTTCACGCTTGTCAACATTTTTGTTCTTTTAACATTTTTGTTCTTTTAGAGATACATGTTGTCAAGGGCCAAGCCTCACACGCTTGCCAACATTGTTGTTTTTTAGGGATACATATTGTCACGGTCCAAATCTCTCACGCTTGCCCCGCAACATTCCCGCACGGTCCTTGACGCATAGACGCATGTTCAAACTTAAAAACAATGTCTGGTTTCATATGAAATCCTAGACTAGATTCTTATATGAAATTAACAAGAACCTTTGTAATATTCTGATACAATTTATTAGTACTTTCAACGACAATATATATTGAGTCTATTATTTGGGTACCGTAGCGCAAAATTGACACCTTTGAAGTTTTGTAAATTTTCTGTACTAAATAAATCAATACCGGAAGCATGGTGACGCCTTCCTGGACAACAGGTTTCACACTTCTCCTGGAAGCATGGTGTCTCCGGGTAAATCACACACAGCGATACCCTGTAAGAACACAGAACAAATCATTCATTATTAGTAAGTGAGGAGCTAGAATGATACTCCCTCCGTTCCATCTAAATGTAGATTCATGTTTCGGGTTGTATTTTTTGACCCAAATACAGTTATACCATTGGACTCTTCTATAACGAGACACAGAGAATAGATTAAGCTCACCTCTCCTGTAAGGTGTGCCACACATCTCTGCTCGGCAAGTAACTCAGCTTCACTCTGCATGAGATCACATTTGCCTTAATAATAACATTGAAGACATGCAGAACAAGCATGGATTCATTCGTTTTCACAGATAGTAAACAGACTAATCTGCTCGCTAAACCGTACCTTTTTGATCCGCGCGCGAAGGAAGTCGTCGATTAACACATCCTTCACGAGCTCATAATCACCATCACCCTGAGATCAAACAAAAACACCCAACAGACAATGCTTGATGAAACTGAGCTGGGATTTTTGATATTTTAGACACAAATCTTGAGTGAATAACTTACTTTTGACCTGCAAGGCATGCTGAAAACAATGCCTTCCGCGATGCCATAAGGATTTCCAGTGGTATACACCTTCAAGGCAATAATGTACACAATGAGTCAATCAATAGAGAAAGGGAGGCACAAGTAAGTAATCTAACACACAAAAAGTACAATGCTGATGTGAGATCAAACAGTTGAGTGTTAAGACTTACTCCTGAGGAGAACCAATCGCCCTCGGGAGTAGGATTTACAAGGGATTTAATCGCATCAACCACTGATACCGCGGTCGATGCAGCTGAAGATCTTCCCCATTTCTGAATAAGGACACCGCCCCTCTGAAATGAATTGTATAAACACTCAGTTAGGAGCTCAATGGTTAAACAGAAAGAACAAAAACATCCTTAATCCTCACCTTCTGAACCTTCTCAGTGAACTCCTCCTCCAACCATTTGGTATCTTTTATAACCTCTTTCACAGGTAGACCATTTATTGTAGCATTTAGAAAGTCTGGAACCTGATGAACACGAAAAAAGGCTCGCATTAGAAAGAGGGATCAATATAGCGAAATGCAAAGAATCCACCGGAATACCTCATACCTGAGTGGTTGAGTGGTTGCCCCATATGGTCACATTAGAGACCTTATCATAGAACACTCCTGCTTTTAGAGCAAGCTGCACAAATCACACACACACAGCTATCACTTGAACACACGTACGATCGATTGGAAATCCTGATGTGTTCTTAACTCACCTGGCATTTTGCTCTATTTTCATCCAATCTGGTTAAGGCATGGAAATTCTTTGCAGGTATGTTTGGGGCATTCTTCAAACAGATCAATGCACTGCAAAGGAGAGATAGCATATCAGCAGTGAAAGGTAAACAAAATCATGTACTCGGTATAAAGGCACGAGTGTTGTTGAGTATTTACTTGGTGTTACAAGGGTTCCCCACTACTATCACTTTCACATTACGACATGCAACAGCATTGAGAGCTTTCCCCTATCAAGGTAACATTAAGTGAGACAAAGAAAACGATGCTGAAAGCGTCCCATTCTTTAGAGAACTAGAATGAAAAGAAGTAACATTATGCAGCTATTAAAAGGAAACAAAATCATGAACGATGCAAAAGGAAAAGGGAAGTTGCCTGTTCAGCAAAAATCTGTCCATTTATGTCCAGCAAGTCAGCTCGCTCCATTCCAGGGCCGCGGGGTTTCGCCCCGATCAAAAGTGCCCACTCAACATCTTGGAACACTTCATAAGGATCTATACCTATACTAACTTCTCTCAGCAAAGGGTACAAGGAGTCTTCAAGCTCCATAGCAACTCCTGAATAGTTTGACAAAGATGCATATATCAGTCACCAAGAAAATATTACTTACAAGTTTCTAAACTCCTCTACCCCATATAGTTGTTGGTGCATTGGCAACATATTTGGCTTAGATGGCAACGATTTTGCAATAATTTCTACAAGACTTGTACCTTCAAGAGCTTGGAGAGACCGTTCAGAACCCAACAGCTTCAATGCAATGGGTTGATCTGGCCCAAATACCTCACCAGATGCAAGCTGGTTCAACAGAACATGTCATAAAATTCACAAACTCAAAAGTAAAGAAACTTCTTAATCTGGTAAAAGATTATCAAAGAAGAGATCACTTGTTTGTTACTACAAGGAGAATATTTTATACTACGAATGCTGCAAGACCGCCTCAATGGTGATACTCCACACTTGTTTGTTCAAAACCACCATGCCCCCAGATTAACGATGAGCAAGTATATTACTGCAAGGTTTTCATCATATAGTATACTCCCTCCGTTCCACTAGAATAGAAGAGTCTAGTGATACAACTATATATAATTCACTAGGTACAACTCCAAAGTGAGCTCTTCTAATGGAACGGAGGGGAACATGCTAAAAGTTATCACATCTTCTTGTCATCATCAATTCCATAACTTGGAGAATCCTCACAATAATACAAAATTGAACCTTCCATGATGTCACTAATTGCAAATTTTAAAGGGTGGAGGGAAATAAAACATGGCCTCTTCTATCTAAGAACTAAGAACATAAAAAGGAATAACTCAAAGTATGAGAAATGTTTCTTACTTTGAAAAGAAGATGGTTAGATATCATTCCAGCAGCACCAGAAACGGCAATATTGATCAATTTCTTCCAAGACTTTGTCTCTTCTTCCTGGGAAAAAATTGTGACAAAACCCAAGATTGTTAATCATTTTCATGAAAGGTCACGCTATCAACAAATTCTAACTACCACAAGAATATGATTTTTTATTGGATTAGACAAATCATATAACTATTATCCATTACTATAGCGACTAATGGAGACAAAAGATAAAAATAGTATTCAAATCTCTCTAAAAGACTATTAAACTTGAAAAAAATTAGCCAACGGTACACATAATTGCTTGAGCGGGAAGATTAACAAAAGAACTACTGAGTAACAAGTAATAAAATCTGAGACCCAGAATTGGGAAAGAGAAAAACTTACAGCTTTGAGATCATAAGTGAGGCAAAAGACTCCATAGCACTCCGGTTTCTTCTTCGAATCGTCAATCTGCAAGGCCACCGGAGCTTGAGCTTCCCTGCGCCAAAAACACCGAGAAAAAACAGTGTGTAAAACATTAACAAGTCAAAAAGTGTTCAACAGCTGAAGAAATTAACGTCGGAAGAGAAATTAACTGGACAGAGCAGCATATGTTGGCATTTTGGGTTCGCGGGTAAGGCCTGAAAGAATAAGAAAGCGGGTTCTTGGAAAGGCGGTTGGTTGCATAGGAAAGCTGGGAAGAATAATGATGAAGATGAGGGTCTGTTTTCTTGATATAGGAAGTGAACTCTGCTACCGCCATAGCTATGCAATTGCAACAACAATCAGTAGAAAAGAAGCGAATCCAAAGAACCCTCCAAAAGAAAAAACAAGAAAGATTGCTGGGATATTGAGAAAGAGTGATAGAACAGTTGATCTGAATGAAGAAAGGAAGTGTTTTTATGGGTGGAAAAATTGTGTGGTTTGGAGGGAGGGAGGGAGGGAGGAAACAGAGTATCACTTAGAACAGAGATGTCTAAGGGAAGAGAAAAATTGAAGTGATGGAAAGGGCAGGAAAGGCCATGCACACGACACTTGTCATTTTTTTTAAATTTTATCTCTTCGCTTAAATCTCTTAGGCCGGAGTCACCGGTTCAAGTTCGGATCATTGTTGAATCGGAAACTTCACCCGTAAACAAAACATATCATCCGTCTTTCTATGTCAGAGTCGGAGTCGGATTCGGACCCATTTGGTTTTATTTGGGTTTTGGGTTTGGAGTTGGGCCCGGGCCTCCCTATCAATGTTTTGGATTTTCCCTTTGTTCCCATTTTCACTTTCTTTCGATTCCGATTGATTTGTGTATATGACGCTCGTGATTTGTGAGGGCCTCCTCAACTCATGGGTTGAAGTCTCCTTGGTCCTTTTCTCCACTATTTGCAAATTAGCTATATGGACAGATTTTTATTTTCATATTTCACAAGACTTAATATATAACTCACGTTACAACACATGTTTATGTACCACATCGAGGACCAAGCATTACAATCGAAATTTGCACATTACATATCAACATACCACCACTAGGAAATAACGTTTAGAGTTCTAATGAGAATTTATTTAAAAACTGACAAATCTTGTTAGAAGTATAAGTGTAGACTCATTATTTATAATTTGTGCCTCAAGTATTATACCTTTATTCGAGAGTATATCCACAAATTAAGGTATGCTATCATGTCTTAAAATGCATAAATGCATTCTATGTGAAACGCAAAATGTTTGTATGATTAAATGAAGGGTTCAAAATCAGTTGGTTTTCAGGAACGACTAATCAGCCCAGCAAAAAAACATTAGAGGCTTCCTGTAGCAAGGCGGGGTCGAATTCCATGGAGAAGGGAGAACCGTTGTAAGAGGGGGAGCACATAGGCCTAATTCTCAACCAAATATTAAAAAAGAAAAAAAAATCCAGTTGTTTTCCTAGAAAAACAAAAATAAAAAATCAAGAGTTCGTTCTTTAATCAGGATCCAATTGGGCTTTTAGCAGATTGGGCTTTACTTCCGGAAAAGACCAACTGGAATCCAGGTTATTCTTATGATTGAAAGAAGCCCAAAATCCAGGTTTAAAAGGAAATTTGTGATTTGCAACATTTCAATCACAATCTTACAGCCTTGTTAGGTGTAGCCCATTCCTCTATGGAAGTTAGTAGGATTGAGGCCCAAAAAAAGGCCCAGTCCAGCAGCTATATTTATATATTCATGAGGTTTGTCCATTTTACCAAATACCTCATGTGATTTGTGTACTGTTATAAAACCAAGTTTTATGTGTCTATTTTTTGTGACAATTTTAATTTTAAGATCGGCTTTTACTTTATTTTAGTTGTTAAATCGGTAATCAACAATATATTGGAAGCCTTTTATTACATATTCTATATTTTTGTGTGGCTTCTTTACGAACATTTTATGCCCATTAGAAAGAACGACATAAAGCTTTTAATCTCCAAAAAATTAGACAATAATGCAAATGCAAAATGATGCAGAAATTGTTATATGTGTACGTCAAACATTAGCGGGCTGCTGTTTATTCTTTATGCCCTTTACGCTTTAGTGTTAAGTACCATGTACAAATACAAATAATCACACACAACGATAGATTTTAGTGTCCAAGAGTTTTAATTAAGACATATGACCACCTCCAAATTTGAAATTTCATTTTGATTTCGAAAATATAAAGGGTATTGAAATAATGCTCTAGATGTAGAGGTGATTGTTGATTTTCAATACACGTGACTGTTCTCAAAAGCAATTTTTTTCTCTTCATTCTCTTGTATTGGGTATCGATAAAGTTAGTACAATTTTAATTAACTAGGCTTCATCTTATCCTAAAAGATATTAACTTCAGAATCTTTACACACAAAATGAAACTAATAAAGATTTAAGGAGATATTTATACACGATTTAAAATCTCACTTTTCTTAGACTAAATTCAGCAGCTCATTTGTATCTTAGTGTTAATGGTTTATGTATTTTCCATTGTATCGTATGTTGTATTAAATATCCAACAATCGTTAACTTAGTATACTTTTGATGATAACAAAGTGGAGTTGAGACTTGAGAACGATGGTTTTATATTTCCTCAATTAATTCTTTAGTTAATTAAAGATATATTCCATCTCGATGCCTAATGATTCCCTGTCACCATGAGAATTACTAATTGCTTGCAAATTGCAACAATCAGACAAAGGATTTGGTCAATTTGTTTGTCTAAGGTATAATATTTTTATTGATTACTAAATTGACACTATGTTTCCCACTTATGAAGGAGTTAATTGTAATTTACATAATTATATTAGTAAGAGTAACAAATATATATATATATAAATATATTCTTTTATTGAGATAAAAGAAGTTTTAAAAATAAAAACTCTTTTAATTAGAATAGAAAGTGTTATTTTCAGAAATCGCTAAAAAGACTTAATACATTGAACATTTACGGACACTATACATAACTACATAAGTAATAAAGGTGTGGAGGAGAGGGTTGAAGTGGCGGTTAATGGGAGGGTTTTGTAATCCCGACCAATTTTAATTTGTGCTAATTTCTTCTGTTTCACAGTTAACTAGAAGTCAGGCTTCTACATTTTCAACAATTAAGATTCTCAAGCTACCTACGTTACTTTCCACAAAAACAACCAAGATTCTCTTCAATCTGCTTCCATTTTTCTCGCAGAATAACATAGGCCTGCTCCTTGTTAATTTCTCAATCAACCTCTCCTTAGGACTTAGAATTTTATTAGTTCAGCCCGCTCATTTTCCTTTTTATCGTTTCCGTTTAAAAAAAGTTCAATTTGTAGTATTGAAAATTATTACAAAGTGATATTTTTCGATAGAACGAAATAAGTAGGTAGGAATGAGTCATTGATGATCATAGGAATTAAGGGAAAATCCAAAGATTCTGCAACAAAAACAAACATAAAAAAGCCCATTATGATGCATATATTCCAGCAAGAAATTGATAGTCAGCAAAGACAAGAGCAAAAAATTGGATATGAGTCATCATGTACCATTAATATTGGACGGCAAAACAAACTCTACAAAACATCCTACGGAATGTTTCTCCCTAACTAGGATATTCATTTCTTTCTTTTTCCGTCCAGTTGTTGCTTCTCAATTTCTGTGAAAATGACACAAACTCAGTATTCATAATAACGAGGAACGAGCCGGTGTTTAAACGGTTGTAATTCATGATAAGTTACTTAGAGTAGGTAGTTCAATTCTAACATTTGTCAGTTTCTCACTATTTATAGAGAAACATAAACATTGTAATTGTTAAAATGTTTTATATGTCCAAGTGTGACAGGTGAAAAGTAAAAAAAAAAAAAAAAAAAAAAAATTAAAATAAATGATATAACGTGATTCTTTAAGGAAATTGTTATTTGTAGGACAATTTTACTAAACACATGTACCACTTAAAAAATTATAGGCCTCAAATGATAAATTAACCCTATTTTAATTTGAGTGCTCTGACCTCTCATCTTCTCCGATGGGATCTTCGGCTTCCTCTCATCTTCTCCGACTTCGGCCTCCTTTCATCTTCTCCGAAAGGCGAACGTTGAAGAAACGGCGAACATTTGAGTGCTCAAATGCCACAGGAACGACAAATGTGTCTTCAACCTTCGTTGCCCTGTGGCGAAGGTTTTAAGAAATGGCAAACATTTTGAGTGCTCAAATGCCACAGGAACGACAAACTTTTCTTCAACCTTCGTGGCCCTTTGGGAAGGTTTTGAAACCTTCGCCACAGGGCAGCGAAGGTTGAAGAAACGCTTGCCGCCTTGCAGAAGGTTTTAATGGGGCAGTGAAGGTTTAAGAAATCTTCGCCGGCCCATGGCGAAGGTCGCCAGAGGCCGGCGAAAGCTGCTGACCATGGTTGTCGGCGAAGGTTGAACCGGCAACCATGGTGGTTTTTAGAGAAAAAAAAAAAGCTAAAAAATTGAAGTTTTAATTTTTTTACACCTCCTACCATTACTTATATAATTATGTGTGGTCTACAATTAGTTATTACTTAAAAATTAATGATATAATTGGAATAAAGGATATCAAATTAGCTAATTTAAGTATTGTACATTAATATTCATAATAAGTTGCATCTAAGTCAAGATAGACTCTTTTAATAGAACGGAAAAAGTAGTATAGATCATTCCGTCCTAACAAAAGTTGTTAGTTCCAACTCTCGATGGAATCGTTACTGTGGATTGATTGTGGCGTGATGGTGAAGTGGTCAAATTAGTTAGGAATTCCCGCCGGTTGGTAATCGCATATCAAAATGCATTTACAGCCAAAAACCCAACGGATACAACTATGCCAATGGTTGAAAGTCGCAATCCCCTCAAGCTCACAACCACCAAGCAAACCTACACATTTACAATAGAATATGTCACTTTGTTTAGGAAGAGTAGGTGCGATTATATATATATATATATAAAATATGTTCGTGTTAGTTTATTTATTAAATAAACTAATTCGAGTTAAGATTTAATCGAACCAGATTGATGGTAAGTCATGTTTTCTACCCACGGTATTAATAAATAAATGATTTTGAGCTGAGCGAATTGTATTGATGAACTCATTTATTCGTTCTTGTTCACTAGGGGTGACAATTCGTGTCATGCCCAGGTTAGCCGGTTCGGATTGACAAGTCCCGTGTCGACATTCATGAACACTAACCTCACCCGCTCGATTATTTGTATCAACTCATTTACCTCCACAAACATTTCTAGCTCGTATCATGTTTCCGTGTCATAATACAAATTATTTGTGTCGGATTGGGGTTGATGAATTTACATGACGACATTCTCAACCCTAACTTTAACCGTTTAATTATTAGCTCGCCAAAGTCAATCCTAACACATCTATATTGTATCGGTTTTTCGTCACCCCCTACAAGTATATATCCACAATGCAAGAAGAAGCTGATCAATCCAAGCAAACCTTTGGCCAAATTCTCAGACAGTCAAACCATGTCAACCGAAGAAGGTTGGATAGCTACCACAGAAAAATCCGGGAAATCTCCGCCTCCGTCCCCCTTTCCCCAAAGAAGTGGCTTCAATCCACAAACCGGACTTTACCACTCTCTGCATCACCTCAACCGGGAAATCCCAAAAACTCCCGGTCTTAACATCGCCACCTTCGTCCTTTCACAGTTCCCACCCGCCGGAAAAGCCGAGAAAACGGTCGCCCTCATCGATTCATCTTCGCACCGAAGAATCACCTATTCTCAGCTCAAACTTTCAATTCACAAATTGGCAACAGGGCTTCACCATGGACTCGGTGTGAAAAATGGCGATGTTGTGTTTCTTCTGTCGCCGAATTGTACTCTGTACCCGGCAATCTGTCTCGCCGTGCTCGCCGTCGGGGCAGTTCTGACCACGGCCAACCCTGTCAACACCGCATCGGAAATCGCCAAGCAAGTGAAGGATTCCGGGGCGAAACTCGCCATTTCTGACCCGGAAGAGGTTCACAAGCTGCTCCCCACCGGCGTGCCTACTCTGCTTACTTCCAGGGCTAAAGATGGCGATGGTGCCGCGGTTTCCGTCGAGGAATTGATCGACTGTTGCGAGCCTCTGGATTTTCCGGGAGTCCGGCCAAGCGAATCGGACACGGCTGTGATACTGTATTCCTCAGGGACAACAGGCGCGAGTAAAGGCGTGGAACTTACCCATTCGAATCTGATCGCCATTGTTACGCTTCTTCAGTGGACTGCAGAAGCGAGTTCCTCAAAGGACGATGTGTTCTTGTGCTTCATTCCAATGTTTCACGTCTACGGACTAGCGTTTTTCGCCCTAGGATTGCTCGCCTGCGGAACAACCAACGTGGTGATGCAGAAATATGATTTCCAGGGCATGCTGGAAGCAATTCAGGATCACCAGGTCAACAACATTCCGGCAGTTCCGCCGGTGATACTTTCCCTGGTGAAGAACGACAGAGCCGGCTACGATTTGTCGTCGCTGCGGAGAGTCGGCTCCGGCGCGGCGCCGCTCAGCAGAGAGACTATCGACCGGTTCAGGGAGAAGTTTCCAGGGGTGGAAGTCAGGCAGGGCTATGGCCTGACGGAAAGCTGCGGCGCCGCCACGTTCTTTCCTTACGACGACGTAGCCAAAGCTCATCCGGGCTCGTGCGGACAGTTGCTTCCGAAGTTTACTGCCAAAGTTGTCGAATTCGAAACAGGAATGGCGCTGCCGCCGTTCGGCAAAGGAGAGTTGTGGTTCAAAGGGCCTGGATTAATGAAGGGATATTTAAGAAACGAGGAAGCCACGGCTGCAACTATAGATTCTAATGGTTGGCTGCGAACTGGGGACTTGGGATTTTTTGATGAAGATGGATGTCTACACATAGTCGACCGTGTAAAAGAGCTCATCAAGCACAATGGCTACCAGGTAATGAAAGTTTTTCTTTCATTTTTGAATCAATTGTTACATGTATTGCGGCTCACACGATACGGGGTGAAGTTTGTGACAGTATAACAAATCACTGATAGGTGCAAACGGCACATTTTAGTCTGACACCCCAAGAATGCAAACATTGTGTTCAAATCTAGGACCTACACCCTAAAAAGGACTTAAAAGTCCTCTTCGGGTGGCCAACTCCTCCGGGAGAAGTTGGTTAGGTAACGAGAGATTGAGAGCAATAACAGTGAAATGAAATCACAAGTTCAGTGAACAGAAAAACTGACATTAAACCCAAATGCAGGTTGCTCCAGCAGAGCTTGAAGCAGTACTTTTGAGCCACCCAAGCATACTTGACGCCGCGGTCGTGCCGTAAGTTTCAGTTCTACCCAAAACACCAAGAATTTAATCTGTAGTAAGTTTCAGTCAATGATTAAAAGGACATTGCAGGCTTGAAGATGAAGCAGCAGGACAGATTCCCATAGCTTATGTAGTAAAAGCAGCAGATTCTGGACTAACAGAATTCCAAGTCATGGAATTTGTTGCTAACCAGGTTTGTTCAGTATTTCATTTCTCAGCTTCACTGTAAGAACTAGGATCATTAGTTCTAAAGCTGACTTCAAGCATTTTCAGGTTGCACCATACAAGAAAGTTAGAAAAGTGAGTTTCATCGACACCATACCCAAGTCCGCTGCAGGAAAGATTCTGCGGAAAGACCTAATAACAGGCGGTGGAAGACAGAATGTCAGAGCAAGATTATAGAAAACTAGCACAATCTGGTCTCTCTCTCTTTTATTCTGCAAGATGTTTTCAAAACCAAATGAATGAAAAAGCAGTTTCTAACTTTGCATCAACTGGTAAAGAGCAAAAAGCTCATAAGTATCAAACAAGAGCATCATAACAAAATTTAGTCCACTGCAGAGCCACCCCATAAAAATCTTATTTCCAGGGCAATTTAAATCAATAATGCGGCGTAATATCAGAAAGAATCAAATGAAAAGGAGTAATGAGAAAAAACTATTCCATGAACCGCGCCCACCAAAAAGCAAAAGAATCAACTTAGATATCATAAATGTTAAACCTCATTCAGATAAACAAGACACTAAAAATTGCAGCATCTTCTTCGATTGTGTCCATGGAGTTCCTTCCGGACCTTCACATTAATCATAGGGAAACAGCTTTACTTCAAACCTTAGATGAGATTATATCTTCCTTAACTCATCCAGCAATCCACCTCCAAACACCACCAGAGTTTTCTCTCTGCGCTTGAGCAGCAGTAGCAAGTTCCATATCACGTTCAAATGCAGATTTCTGTTTCCTAAGTTCTTGAACTTCTTCCTCTATGGACTGCATTGACTCAAGCGCCTTCTGTAGTTCAGCTATTTGTGCCTAAAAATTACATGTAAATTAAGAGAGTACACTTGTCAACAACCCATGACATAAATAAAAAAAACAGAAGACAAGAATGGAAAAGTTTCTCCCCTTCCAAGAAAGCCACCTAATTCAGACCACAGAGAGAGAGAGAGAGAGAGAGAAAAAGAAAGCAACAGAAGTTTAACCTCAAGTTTAGCACATCTTGATCTCTCGCCCACAAGTTGAGCTTGAACAGAGTGAAGTTCCTATATAGATTGATTACAATGGGATGCACTGAGATCAGCAAATTAGCAATCACCAAGTAACAAAGAGCAACTTGAATGAAGAGCATACCTTGGACAACTCAGCGTGGGTTCCATTAGTTTCCACAATCTTAGCCTTGAGAGTAGAGTTCACGGAAGTGACCTCCTCAAGGGATGATTCCAACACTCTTTGTTCTTCTCTAATTTTGTTGATCTGAGCTGAAACGTCCTGCCGGGAATGATCCACCTGAATGACTTTCGAATTTGAATCTTCTCTTTCTGGGAAGTCCAGTTTTTCAGATTTGCTCAATGCATATGCAGCAGTAACAGAGGCAGCAGCAGCTGCTGCTGCTGGGGATTGAAGAACTTTCGGAGGTAAGGAGTCTCTTGGTTTAGGCTTCATAACAAAAATCTAGATTTCAAGCCAAAATGTAAACCGTGTAAGATACAAATAAGAGGAGGAAAGACATGGTTTGAGATAGCAAGCAGTGCAGATTACAGAAATGAATATTGAGTTGAGACAGTTTCGAGGTTCAACAAAATTTACGAGAGAAATTAGATCACACAAGTGCATGCATCTGAATGAAAAGTTTCAAGAAAATAGAAGAAACAGAATACTCCAAATCATTTGCATAAGAAATGGAACTCAAAAGTTTCCACACTAGCATATAACTCAATTCTATCTGTAGAAACAATCATATAAGAGAACAAGCAATTTAACGTTTTTATTCAAATTAAGGCAAAGAAAGAAAAAAACAAAAAAGAGTAGTTCATTTGCCACAATGCCTAGATGCATTGTTTAGTGAATTAGATTTCTTAAATCAAGTAATTGACCTCAGTGTCTTCTTATCTTGACAAGAAGTGCACTTTTACTGTTCAACTGACGTGAATTAGTGGTCAATAGAAGTGTCTCCTACAACCACATGGAATAAAGCAACATGTAACAAATAGAATGACATGTCTCATCTGCATTATCATCATAATTGGGATCGAAGACAATGACATTGTTCCAGGTTATTAAAAACTAAAGGACTTCAGAAGACGCTAACAGAACCACCAACACAAAATGCCAATTTTGAATGGTTTGTCTCTCAACTGGACCACCACAAGGTAAACATAAAGTAAAATGCTTTCTGCTTCATAAAGATGAAGTGTCTGGGGTGGAATTTGGAAATGTGGTGGTTTTATTAGTTATACAAGATTACAGAGCAATTTTCAAGAATTTTTTCCATAAAAAATGTATTTTTATTCCGAAATTCCAAAAATTGGGACAATTTTCGGGGAATTCCCTATTTAGTGAAAGCGAAGTTGTTGAAAATAGTTCGGGTTCAAATTTGTGAAGATTTGTACTGAAAGCAAAGTTACCAACTTCGCTTTCTTTGAAAATTTTGTGAAGTGACAAATTTTCAAAGAAAGCAAAGTCTGTAACTTTGCTTTCTTTAAAAAAACTCGAACCAAAAATTTGTACTGAAAGCGAAGTTGGTTGTTACTTTGCTTGTTATCTCCCAGTTAACAAGCAAAGTAATATTGGGAGATAACAAGCAAAGTAACGTTACTTTGCTGTTAACTGGGACTTTGTTTGTTATCTCCCAGTTAACATTAACATTATTATCTCCCACTTAACGGTAAGTTCTAATATTTTTTTAGGGCTTATTATTATATATTGCTGCTTTTAAAGGTAAAGCCATTGATAATCACCAATGAATTATGAAAAAATGGTAAATATGGTAAATGAAAAAATGACAAATGGTAAATTTGATGTGAATTGTTAACAGGGAGTTTGATCCTGTTATAGAGGAAACTCTGTCGATTTTTTTAATTAAAATTGTACTATGTCAAACTTTTATTGTTTACAAATATGTTTTCTAAATATATACAAAGTTGGTTTCTAAATTTTCGCTTCGAGTTTTTTCTAAGAACGAAGTTACAGACTTCGCTTTCTTTGAAAATTTGTAATTCGAAGCAAAGTAACATTACTTTGCTTGTTACTGGAAGCATTGTGAAGTGAAAAATTTTCAAAGAAAGCGAAGTCTGTAACTTCGCTTTCTGTACAAATCTTCACAAATTTGAATCCGAACCTATTTTCAACTGCACTTTCACTAAATCGAGAATTCCCCGAAAACTGTCCCTATTTTTGGAATTTCGGAATAAAAATACATTTTTTATGGAAAAAAATCCCAATTTTCAACCTAGAACTTGCTGAATAATGCATCAGACTGCCATAATTTCTCATACTTGGAGGACCACAAAGCAAAATCCATACCATTTTTTTAACACTTGTTTGACCTTAGTTCTGAGCTAAAATTAGGCAGTATCTGCCGACAAATATTAGAAATGCCCCGATGTAAATCAATACCGGTAATTTATTTCCTCAGTCTATATCTGCCTACTACTCCTTTCTCCAAGCATGCAGTATTGAATATGATCACATAAAGAAACATAATGGAACATACCTCATTATTATACTTTCCGTTGTAGCCACCAAAGGCAACCAAGAAGTTCTCATTATCTAGCAGTGCTGAGGAAAGACTAAGGCCCTGTTTTCCAGTCAATGAGACATCGGTGTAAAAAATGAGCGAACAGGAGGAATAATAAGAAAGACAACCGGAAACATGACTTTAACTTAACTATCAAAATATCATGTGAACTTGCAGTATATTTAACACATCAGCAATCGCAAGGCAAACAATTAGCTAAACCGTGGTTTCCAAGGAATGACCAGAATAATGACAGAAATTTTGTAAAAACGATTACAGATGCAGGGAGAAATCAAAATCTTTTGACTGAAGAAGCAGACAGCTTTTCACGGTTGCTGATAACGGTGGTGAAATCTTACTAAAACAGTAACATCCCAATATTTACTACAGCTGAAATCAAAACTAAATCAACCTCCTTGTCTCCTTCTCTTAATTCGAAAATTTGCATGCATCTGAAATATGAAGCTTCGCTAAATATGCATTCTCCAAAAGAAAAAGAAAAATTAAATCATTATCAAATAATTAAGTCACAATCTACAACATCTATGGTCATCACATAAAAAGCAAATTCCAAACAGTTCCACTTGCAATTGTAACCTGGTATTTCCAAGACTCAAAGTGGATGAGCATAGTAGTGTGCTCAAATGCTAAATTCAACAAAAAGAGACCAAAGGCAAAAGATGTGAACTTGCAGTATATTTAACACATCAGCAATCGCAAGGCAAACAATTAGCTAAACCGTGGTTTCCAAGGCATGAGCAGAATAATGACAGAAATTTTGTAAAAACGATTGCAGATGCAGGGAGAAATCAAAATCTTTTGACTGAAGAAGCAGACAGCTTTCCACGGTTGCTGATAACGGTGGTGAAATCTTACTAAAACAGTAACATCCCAATATTTACTACAGCTAAAATCAAAACTAAATCAACCTCCTTGTCTCCTTCTCTTAATTTGAAAATTTGCATGCATCTGAAATATGAAGCTTCGCTAAATATGCATTCTCCAAAAGAAAAAGAAAAATTAAATCATTATCAAATAATTAAGTCACAATCTACAACATCTATGGTCATCATACAAAACTCAAATTCCAAACAGTTCCACTTGCAATTGTAACCTGGTATTTCCAAGACTCAAAGTGGATGAGCATAGTAGTGTGCTCAAATGCTAAATTCAACAAAAAGAGACCAAAGGCAAAAGATGATAACCTCGCTGGCCAATGGCTCCCTCCCCTTTACACTGGTTAAAACTGACACAACTAGCTTGGACATATTAAGCACGAGAGTCTCTTCAGCCCCTAAGAACAGATGTACAACTTCATTAGCATTGTTTACTCTAAGCATAACAGATCAAACACAACAAACAAATACAAGATTTCAAAATTTTTACTACCACTTTTGTTATCTCCACCACCAACTATGTACCAGTTTTCATCAATAGTGACGCCAGAATGACCAGCCCTCGGCCTCACCATTTCCCCTTGAATTTGTGGTTGGGACCATTCCAACTGAAATGTCAAGGGCAAATACTTCATAACTAATACATTGGAAATGCTCTAATGGGCAGTTGTCTTGAACCTTATTGCACAAGAAAAAGAATCAACTAGTTTCCAAATGAAACACTTTTAAGCAAATCACAAACAGACGTACAACGAGCCATTTGATAAAACAGAATAACATCGAATCTTGAATGCAACAAAAATAAAACAAGTCTTAGTTGGCTACTTGCAACTTCTCATGCAAAGCACAACATAAATTTAAGGATTTGATCACCATCGCAATCAGTCTCAGATAACCAAAATGTCTACCACTAAATCAAGTTATTCAAGGATGAAAAGTAATTCAATATTTGAGTGGCTGACGAGACCAAATTTATAGAGGCAAAAAATATCATCTGTCAGCCATCAGGCAAGTCTCAGAAACATATTATTCAATATAAGCATTAATAAGTGAAGTATCTTAGCCAAATCACCTCAGAAGCCAGAAGAAAAATAAAACCAAGTATTTTATTTCAGGCAACTAAGGTAGTTAATACGGAATATCATCAACCATTGCTGGTGATTCTTTGATGCTAAATCAAATTCTGTTAAAAAGTTGCTCATCATGAAAACCAACCAGGCAGATAAGCAAAAGATAACCATTTCAATTTCTAAAGAACTAAAAAATCAATTTAAAAAACCTACCGTTTCCAAGTCCAGAACATAGAGATCATTAAAAAAGACTGAATGGGAACAGCCACCAAAAATTAATAGGTAGCGTCCTGCATGTACTGCTGCTGCATGATCAAACCTCGGCGATGGAGGTGTCTGCCTATCAAAATGCACGCAAAGTGATGGAAAACTCTTACATATAACGAAGACAGGAGCTAGGAACTCTTTGACACTTACGTAGTCTCCACGGCACTCCAAGTCATAGTCACAAGATCCAAAATGTGAACATCATTGAGAAGTCGTCTTTGCCTGTCTTCTCCACCGAACATTAAAATTTTAGAACCCACCAACGTAATGGATTGTCCACCACGAGCTACCTATAAACAACAGCCATAATGGTTCAGCAATACCATACCCAACCCTGAGTGTCAACATGGAGAGAGAGAAAGAAACTAAATAAAGATGAGAGAGAGTGTGGCTGAAACCTATGCTTAAACACTGAATTAAATTGCTATAGATAAACACAAGAAAATTTTGTAAAAAGAGGGGAATGATGGAAACAATGACATAAGGATAGCATAACAATTCTCTCACAGGAATTTTTCCATGCGTCTCTATGATACCAGAATGGTGTGTTTCAAGGTCGATATAGCGCACTGCATCAATTAATCAACAAGGTATGAATTCAAAAGAACATTTCTGAGTTTCTTGTTTCAACAGAAGTGATCTCAAAACAGAAGAAAACCTGTTACTACATCAGAACCATTCTTTAAATGACCAGCAATAAGCAGCAGCCTGTTTTCCCACTTTATCTGTACATGTAATGTAAAAACCAAGTTATTCAAGAAAAAGCACAACCTTATAGAGGATGAGTATAATACGTTCCAAGTTCAAACTTAAAATTTCAATTAGACTAACTCGCCATATCTGCTCTAGGAATGAGTGTCAAGTAAGGAGCAAACAATGTAGGTCTATAACTCACCATACTGTGGCCAGCTATTGCAGGAAGGGCTTCAAGCTGAATACCATCAGTAGCCTTAACAGCATCAGGTTCCGAATTTAACTTTATAGTGGACCAAGTCAAACTCTTAAGATCAAAAGCCTACAAAAGCAAAAAAACATTCAAGTGTACTCTAGGAAGAAGCAAGAAAGAATAGCTATAACGAAAGCGAAATCATCAATTCTACCTGGACATCGGATAGGTAGCGACCATTACGACTGCCACCAGTTATATATAACTTCCCAGCAACTACAGTTGCTCCATGCTAGAAGTGGAAGGGGGGAAAAAAAAGGATATAGATTAGACCCACCCCCAAAAAAACCGAAAAGAAAAACTGCAAAATTGTCAAGCATAAAAAGTTGGCTATGCAGGGAGCTGTTTACACACACTGGTCGAGAAATAAATGAAAGAAATTTAAAATCATCGCATTTATTTTCCAAAGAAACATAAGGTTGTGAAACCAGACTAAAAAACAACAAATGAAAGCAATCACATTCCACCAATTTCCAGGACCTAGGAGACTATTAAGAAACCACCAAACCTTGTAGCGTGCAGCAGGTCGTGGACCAGGGATAGGGATAGCTGCCCACTGATCATAAGATACATTCAAATGCCAGTTTTGACCGTCCGTTCCCATAATAATATTCTCCCTGTTTATGAGACTCGAATAGGTTTAGCTTTGCAGACTATAGCATTGACTGGAAAAAAGATGAAATGAATAAATAGCACAAGACAAAACAAAAGCCATGAAACAAGCATTAGAAGAAAAAATAATTCTCCCTCCCGCCCAGAAAAAAGAAAAAGAATCCAATTTTCAAAATGTACAACTTGGTATAAAGTTTAAGGTACAACACATAAAACAAGTTATTCATTGCATTTTCTTTCAGTTGTACCCTTGTCTTTTAATTGTAGACCGAGCATGCTTGTATTTGCAAGTGTATTATAGGGGAAAAAAGAATGTAGAAAAGGAACTGTTTTTGGGGACAAGGAAATGTTTAAAAATACAACTTTTTTGGGAGAATGGAGGGAGTAAGAATGATACAGTAATATATAATTCCACAACACACACAAGGGAAAAATGTTCATAGGGTTCCTAAATATAGAACAATTTCTACATGAAACTTCGAATATAGTTCTTCCTAACTCTAGATCTTTTGCTCAAACATAGCAAAACCAAAAACTAACTTCACATGAATTCTCCCAATAATAAATGCATTTCCGAAATTGCATATTACAAGTTCAGGATCACGCTAACAAGAATGAATTGAGCTAGAGGCAGAAATTGCAGAATCAAACAATTGATTCGAGCATAACCAACAAGTATATGAAACAGATTAAGAGGGATAATTTCCGTAGCTATATCAATCAGACGTATTGAAAACAAAATCCTCAAAGGTTCTCACGTGATTTTATCATTCAAGCGAAATCAAGAATAACAGATCAACATGATTTCTCCAAGTTCGACCTAGACCCCGAACGATATCCCAGATGACCAAACATTCAAATTTGAAATGAAATGCATTACTTCCTCACACATTTCCAAGTAGCTAATGAAGCTATTCTAACAATGGAAAACAAGGGAGTAAAACCCATCTGTCCAACCAACCCACATTCTGTAACTTTAAGAGTAGCTAATCAATATATTGCGAAACAGCCAAAGAAACTTCCATTTCGAATAGGGGGGAAATTCAACGGTGGAATACATCAACAGAGGGAAAGAAAGGAAAAAACCCAGAAGACGAATAACTGTCAAGAATCAAAAGAAGCTGACCTAGGAATCTGGGATCTGAAGAAAGCGGCCAATTTGGGATCGTCCCCAAGATTTCTGGTGATCTGTCCAGTGAAAAACAATACCGTTTTAGACGGATACAGTTTAACACAAGAAATTAAAGGGATGAATTTGGTGGGGTGTTGGACTATTCTTTCCTTTTTCCTTTTTTTTTTTTCTTTTTTTTTTTTTTCCTTCAGTGTCAACTGCGTGTAATAACTAATACTACCATTAGTGTAAAGCTTACTATAATAGTAGATCTATGTCAATTTGATGTTAATTATATCTTATACGTAGTAACACGAATTCTTTCATAAGTTATAAATGTAGGAACTAAATGCTTAGGGTAAAAAATAAAAATATCATAACTTAAACCGTAATCTACTATGAGTATAACTAGTAAAAAAATATCTATTGAATGTTCGTTCGTTGATTCATTTGGAAGAGTCATATTTAAAAGTTCGGAGTTTGAATTGTAACTATATGTTACATCCTATGAACAAGCTATAAAGCAAATTGCAAATAACAATTCAACGTGGAGAGATTAGTTGCATTTTCGTATCATCAAACGTTTGAGATACGAACTGCCGACAAGCAGCAGATGCAAACTGCCGACACCGACACACACATTTGGTAAGAACGAATACACCCAATAATTTTTCATCATTTTCAATACACATTTTTACATTTTTCAATACACCTTTTTACACTATCAATATAATTTTAATATTATAAAATCAAAATAAATCTCAAAACCATGTTTTGGAAATCATACCACACAGGATACTCTCCAGTTCCAAAAGAAGAGTCCGATAGTACAACGTTTAAGTCCCAAGGTACAAGTCTAAATAAGATTCTTCTCGCGGAAAGGATAGAGTAGTAATCAAACCAAATCAAAATCCATTGCATCTCAAGTCCATCTGCTAACATATTCACAAATGACAGCAGAGTCACCCAGAAAGAATTGCCAGTAAGCTGACATGATCACACATTTGTCACAACAATTCACCATGAAAAAGTTTTAAGTCATAAATGGTGCCAAATTCTGAGGCAAATCAAGGAGCTGTGAGACATTATGCATATGATGATGAAACTATATCTTTCAAGCAACAACAAAATTCTGGAAATGCTAGAATTTGCATTACATATTCTTCCTAAAACTATATTAGATATAGAAACACAGGGTGACATGCCCAACTTCATCTCATTACCACCGCAACAGCTACTAGTTGGTCTTAATCAGCATCCTCTACTTCTTCATCCTCTGGAACGCCACGAAGATAGAGGACATTGTTACATCTGCAGATCACCCACAAAATAAAATCCATGAGATTCAATCTTTCATCCCGCCGAGTAACTAACATGATTAAACGTTACAAAGTATAGATAGGGAGGAGGTGGGGGGAGACTAGGAATCAGCATACTTTCTTAGAAGAAAAAGAAAAAGGAACTCCAGAAACATTTAATGATTAAAACAACAAAAATCCTTCTTTTTTTCCAGGAAAACAAAAAAAAAAAATAAAAGAAGAAGAAGAAAGAAACTACTTAGTAGCTTGAAAGACACGAAAAATCTAAAGCACCTCTAAAGAACTGATGATCAGCACACTAAGGTAAATACCAGATCTTGATGGTATATCTCACTATGAATCATCATGATTAAAAAAGAATAACTTAATGCAACTCCAATGCACAAACTTTAGACTCAATTATTTATAGAATACACCAATGCAATTACTATATAGAAACCTCCAAACACTGACACAGATTTCCAAACAAACAGCAGAGAAGCTCTAGGGTTCTACAAATTAAATAGAGACAAACGGAGTATGGAAGTAACCTGATCAAAATCTCTCCAAGGCTTCCCCTACTCTCTCCATCAACATACTCCTCAGCATTCGCTAGCTAAAGGCAAATATGACAAAACAAATGAGTGAAATCCATCACCAGAAACTGGAAATTAAACCGCAGAAAATTAACTCATATACAACCAAAATCATAAGAACTTCAAGCTATTCTCATTAGAACACAAATTTAAGCTACAGCCCACAATCACCCTTCGTTTCACAAATATTATGACAGCAGTTGTCAATATGCATTATACCTGCAAGTTCATGTAAGAGTCCACGGAGACGAGGTAACCTGAAAGGTAGCACAAATAAGAAGAGTTAACATTCCAGAATCATCTACTCAGATCATATTGCCTAAAGGCTAAATAAGCAGACAGACTGTACCTTTGTACTCCATTCCCCACTTCAGCTTTACCATAACAGGTTTTCCAGTGAGATTGTTCAAGAAAGGCTTGGGATTCACCGGTACGGTCTGCAATGATGATGCCATGATAAATTTAAGATTCCAGCCAAGACGGAGTTTCAGATATCATAAAGAAGACAAACAAACAGTAAATGCAGCAATGATCGAACTTTATAACAACCTAAACATAAGATGAACACAATTTAACCAAATCTGTACCGATTATCAGTGCTAATAAAACGCTTCCGCCCTTCCACAGCTCACAGTGTATTAGAAAGCTTCTTCTTTTTTTCTTTTTTTTTTATTTATTAATAATAAACTCTGCAACTAGTACAGTAATAAATTAAGAAAAACAATCAGGAAAGCTTCGCATTGCACAACCAAACCCTAGCTTCGAGTGACATAAATTTCAAGAGGATTCCTCCGCCAAGTTTAGACACAAACAGAACAAAAACAACTGAAACAAAGGCTTCCCGCTTATCAATCGATCCTAATTCTGAATCCTCAATTCACTACCGAAGCTTAGAAAACTAGATATAACCATGAAATCATGAAAGAAGAAACGTATGAGACGCTTACCGCCATCGCAGCTTCTCTGTCACCGGCGGTGGAGGTTCGTAAGGGGAAGTTAGGGTTTTGCAAAGGAATGGGTTTTAGTGGGGGGTGGGAATTTGGTTTACGGATCTGGATCATATCCAGGTTCAATAATAGGCACGGGCGACGACTAGGCCTGGGTCGGCGACGTCGTTTCGAAAGTTTGAATTGCAAATTGTTTTTAGTAAATTTTAGGGAAAATAGCAGTTTTGGTCCCTTATGTTTAGGCCTATGGTAATATTAGTCACTTTTATTTACCAGATTGGCAGTTATGGTCAGTTTTACCTGGAATGGAAGGTCGAATAGGTCACTTGGTATCGTTTTACAAAATCTATAAATTCTGGGTAAAAATAAAAAATTGTAAAACTAAAAAATTGCACTTTTGATACCTAATATGTGACCATATTAAGGTTTCAATCCTTTTTCTTTTGAGATTGAAAATTTTGCCTTATGAGTTTATAATTTGTAGCATTTCTATCATTTTACTGAAAGTCCAAACTCTGAGTGTTGTTAATCAAAAGCCTTACAGAAAATCAAATATCATCAAAATTAAAAGTGTTGTCGACCCATGAGCAAATGATGATCAAGCCTATAAATACACAAGCACAAGTTCCACTTAATTGAAAGGTACGTTATCTATTATTGCACTAAAATTTTGCCAAAATAATTTTTTGACATTAATTTAAGTTTCAAAATACCGGAGAGAGACACTTCTTTCAATCGACAAAGTACTAATTTTCAATCAAAACAACTATCACCAGATCCCAAGACTCGCTATTCCAATGTTGCTTCATCAACATGATACTTTATTAGTGTTGGATATCGTCTATATGGATGAACTTTGGTGATTGATATCGATCAATACAATACTAAATCTAAGGTGGTATTTTGTTTGAGTTATTGAACGCAAATGAATACAAAAGATAGACTGAAACTTGAGTATGAATAAAAAAAAAGAGTAAACTGTCAAAAATATCACTTTACTTTTCCAAAATCTCTCGTTTGGTCACTGAACTTTTTTTTTTCCCCAAAAATGTCGTCATACTTTCAGAAAGGGGCCAGAAATGTGATTTGCCGTCAGTCAATCGTTAATCATGACGGAATGGTCATCAAATATTTGTCATGTGCCCTTTTTAAGGGTATTTTTATCTATTTACTGTTCACTTTTTGTTTGTTTTTTTTTTAAATATTCTTCTTCCCAAATTTACTGTTCATATTTTTATATTCCTCCCCAGAATTCCTCCACCTTCCCCTCCCTCTTCCGCCAAACCTTCACCACCACTCAACCTAATTCCTGTCGGCCACTGCTATCCCAAAAGCCAACAAAACACCATCAATGCCATTAACCCCAAAATTGTGAAAACCTTCAAAACCCATTACCCGTGTGAAAGTCCCTCAACCTCCGACCTTCAAATCCAAAGCATAAAGATTTTACAGTCAAATTTCAAGACTCTTTCTTCTTTGTATCTCATTCGTATATGATTTTACGTTCAAAGCTTAAAGATTGTAATTGAAAATCTCCCCGAAGACTGACAGCGATGAATCCAGAGTAATCGACGGGAAGATTTTGAGGCGAAGATGCAATTTTTGTTGGCTATTACACTGCAGTTTCTGTTGCGGTTTCCAACTTTCCAGGTGTAATTCAATCCTATGGGAGCGGGTTGTGCTGGGAAATTGAGGACATTTGCAGGAGGAGGATAAAGATTTTTTAGGCGGGAGTAGTGGTGGCACGTCATAGCAACAGAAATATGGGTAACATCAATTCATCAATTCCTTGGTCAATCCATCGGTAATCCAAGCCACCATTAAATAGCATCAATTCATGAATTAATGCTCAAAATGAATCAATTAAAGAAATATGAGATTTTCATTTTTCAATTAGTAGATTTCCTAGGGGAAGATCAACAGTAAATTAGGGGAAAAGTAAAATAAGGAAAAAAAATAAAGGAAAAAGGAAGAAGATGAATTATAAAAGGACAAAAATACCCTTAAAATGGGCACATGACAAGCATGTGATGGTTATTCCATCATGACTAACGGCAAAATGACATTTCTGGTCTTTTTTTGAAAGTATAGTGACATTTTTGGGAAAAAAAAGTTTAGTGACCAAATGAGAGATTCTGAAAAAGTAAAGTGACATTTTTGACAGTTCACTCTAAAAAAAAGAAACAGCTTTATAAAGTAGATTACTGTTTTTAGTACTATAAAGTCAATTTTTTTTAGTGGGACAAAGGGAGTAATATATAACATAATTGTATAATTTACATTACATATATTATGCAATAAAAATTGCTTCGATTGGAACGGAATCATGACGTAATCGGAATTGTGACAGAGTCGGAACCGATGGTTCTGAAACCATCCCCCAATATTACAGTTTCAATCCCACTTTTCATGAAATCGAAACCGTGATTATGTCTTATAGCAAATTATCCTATTCACATATCATCTTTATCTCCTTTCCCATTACTGTTAAACTAATGCCATGCATCCCATCTCATGTCAATTGTCAAATTCATCGAACTAGACGATACAGTAACATTTCAACGCGGGGATTACATAAATTTGTGGAAGAATATGAAAATGAGGAAATGATGATCATATTCGTTACGCCTACACAACGAACAAGGCCAATGAGAAGGTAACAATTAGATGATGGAGAAGAATGATGATTTGCAAAGTGCATGCGACCCAAGCGGGCTCTCTACACAATACAAAAAAACCCTCCATAATAACTTGACAAATGGCACTCTCAATTCAACCCACTGACTAGAATAAAAATAAATGTACGAAACCTCTTACCTTTCTTCTATTATTTTAGAATAAAATTTACGCTTTTACCTTAAATAATACAAACGGTACAATGTAAATTTTTGAAACGGATACATTAAATATTTGGCGTACAAATTGTTGGATACTAGATTAATGTTGAGGTGACTTGGGGCTGACCTCGTCCGTGGACGACCTGAGGGCTGACCTCATCCGTGGACGACCTGGCGCTGACCTCATCAATGGAAGACCTGAAGTCCAGATTCACGAATGTGCGATAGGTGGTGTTGGATATTGGATTAAAGACGAGGTGAACTAAAGCTGACCCCGTCCACCTAGGACGGGGTGAAGTCAAGCTGACCCCGTCTGCTACCGACCTAGGCTACAGTGCCGCAAGTGCGCGACATTGGCTAGTGCGCGACAATGAGCACAAATATTAAGTGCCCCTTTATAGCATGCGGGGGACACGTGTTGGAGCTTAGGTTGCTGGAGTCTTTTCTGCTTTTGGCCTAATATAAATACTCAACAGTTTCCTCACTAAACAGGTAATTGAATTATTGCTTAAAGACAGATATACTTCGAATATTTCTCTCTCTAACTTGATCGTCGGAGTTGCACAGGGAGTTGATCCCAAAAGCAGATAGAAGACGACGTCAACCGGCGGAGGACCGACATCAACGAGATCGTCTTTTTCGAGAATTCAACACAAATCCATCCCCCCCCCCCCCCCCCCTCCCCGCCCCCGCCCCCGCCATGCCATCCCTTCCCTCGCACCCCACGTACACCACTTACTTTGGAGATTGATAAGTGACTGTACAATAACAATATGGTTGGCCGTGGGTGACTTTAGTGCGTGGTATTTGGTGGCATTGGTTTATAGGATCGATCAATTTCGTAAACACAATTTTTAAAAAAGCCACACAATATTGCATATATATTCAAGGCTGCAAATCAACGACGTCAACATTCTTAATATGTATTCACACGTAAACGTTATAAGTACTTTGAGAAGAAAACCAAGTTGACTTTGCTTTGGTTTTGGTGTTACCATCAGCACCAAAACACACACACACTCTTTAAGGCTTAGGCATAAATGGTCTATATTTGCTCATCCAAAATGTAAAGCTAGCATTATGAGTGGCCACGAAATTCATTGGATGTCCCTCTACTTATAGATAAACAAACAATACAAACAAGTGAAGGGAGTTTGATCATATTTTCACACGAGATCCTACAAGCACCACTCGAGCTTCTTACGGCTCCAAAATATGTAACGAAGAGTACAAAATTTTATTGCATTTGGAATAAACAACGGGCCGATCTTCATGAAATGTGAACATATGGACAAGGCAAAGCTAATCCTATTTTGGTTTGGAGGCATCAAGTCAAAAGTGGGAGACTTTGCATGCAGGGATGACAACAAGACTGCCTACCATTATCATCATTTTTATCATTTCCCAATCCCCACCAACACCACTATCGCTAAACGACTAAAATGATACATATCGAAGCTACTAGAAATCCATATTCAACCTCGAGAGTTGACCGGAAAATCCCTATATAAAGCCACCCGCACCAAGTTAAGTTAGCATCACTCTTCACAACCAATTAGTCTTAAGTGTTCCCTTGTCTTTATAGTAATACACAGTACAAAAACAGTTTCTTTTTTTATCCTATATATTCTGTGGGTTCTTTGTTTGGCAGCTGTGCTCAAATGGCCAATACCAAGTTGATAGCTTTTGCATTGTTGTCTCTGCTTTTTGTGGATCTTGCTATAGCAGCAAGACTTGGAAAGGCGGGCATTGGCAGTGGAGGGGGAGGAGGAGAAGGTGGCGGAGGTGGTGGAGGGGATGGTTCGGGTTCAGGCTATGGTTCAGGGTACGGCTCAGGGAGTGGCTCTGGATATGGTGGTTATGACGAGGGGTATGTAAGTGGTGGAGGCGGTGGCGGAGGTGGGGGAGGAGGAGGTGGTGGGGGAGGATCGGGGGCCGGTAGAGGCTCTGGATCAGGATACGGGTCCGGTTATGGATCAGGGTCTGGTTATGGGTCCGGGGGAGGAATAGGGAGAGGTGGTGGCGGTGGTAGAGGGGGAGGAGGTGGTGGTGGTGGAGGCAAGGGTTCTGGAGGCGGGTCAGGGTATGGAAGTGGCAGTGGTTCAGGATATGGAAGTGGGGGTGGGAGAGGAGGGGGAGGTGGTGGAGGAGGCGGAGGCGGAGGCGGTGGAGGGGGAGGTAATGGTTCTGGCTATGGCTCAGGGAGTGGATCCGGGTATGGATCAGGATATGGCGGTGGCCATGGAGGAGGTGAGCCTTAAGGCTTGAACTGCACGGGACAAATTCATTTCGGCCTATTTTTTACTTCCGATTTGTAATTCCAGAATAAAGATGCATGCAGAGCAGGAGGGGCTACGTTAATACGTAATACGTAAAGGTTGTGCTTTTACTGTACTAGAACTATTCAGTCTCAGCTATTATTCATAGTGAAAATAAATAAAATTGCCATCAACAGTTTTCAAGTACCTATCAATCTCATAGTAACAATTCATCCGTAATATTACCGTCCCTTCACGGAACCAACTATTCATTCACTTTTACAGAGAATAAACGATTATATGAAAAGAATGTAATCTTACCTTATATTTGCATGTACCCATGCTTGAAATTAGTACGAATAAATATCCATTGCATATAAAAGAAAGGTAGAAAAACCTCACTAAAAGTAACAGGGAGGAATTATCAAAATTTCAAGTCTAAATTTCGAATACCTCAAAGGCTCCTCAGACTTAACATATCTGAGATGTGAATAATTACTCTATTCATTCACATGTATAATTAATTATAAAGCAGCTAATTAATTTATATTCCGTCCACACAGGAGGAAGGAAGCAGTTATAGTTCTCTACTCTTAACAAAGCTTCGTTCGTGTAACAACTTTTCACCAGAGTATTTTAACGAAATAGATGCCCTCTTCAGCCACTGAAATTTCCTTGACTACCACAAATTCACCCACACTAACAACAATACCTTTAAAAAAAGAACCCAGCCAAGAACCATTATAACCTTAGCCTGCATCATCACCTATCCATCACAGATGCTACTTTTCGATTAATCATCGCTTCCGCTGCGCGAATTGCCCTTTGCGATCCAGTGATAGTTACTTTCCTGCACAGGAGAATTTTTTATTAATGGAAGTCTTACGAGATTGATCCCACAGATAGTGAAACAGTGTTTCCTACCTGTCAGATGTTCCAGACATGAAATCACCCCTTTCAGATATTTTAATTTTCGCCCCGCTAAGCTGCAAAACCAGTAGTAGTCACTGGTCAGTTAGGCAAAACTCAAAACCACAAAGAAACCACATATCCATGCTCCCAGAGAAAAATGAGAAGACAAAACTAACAAGTTGCTTACCTGACTAATTTCCAAGATGTTCCTTCCACCACGACCAACAACTAATCCTATACGCTCATCTGCAACACCAATTGTCATTGAATTACTCCTCTCCTCTGGCTGATTACCCTGCGAATACCAATAGATGTAGGCTAAGCGAAACGAAAAATGAAACAGAAAGGCTTTGTCATTCCAACAACTAGACTTTCATAGCAACAATATTCAAAGCAGACATGAAAGTAGGAAAAGAATTGGGTTGATATCAGTGCCAGTTCCCCAGAACAAATGACAAAGCATGAATCCAGTCAACCACCCACAAAGTTTACATACCACACTTGTTACCCACTAAAATCAGAGGTTTATTAGTTCAATATCATTTCCTGATGTTTGTTGTATCATAATTGACCTACCAGAATTAATCGTGCTTCATATAAACCTACACTTCATTAATTCATCTCAAGAGTCACTCATGTATGTAACTAGCAGCCTTTCAAGAGATCAAGACTTACCAGTATAACACAGAAAGATTCTCCGTTCTCAAAGTAACAAAATCTCAAGTCTTAAAAGCAAAAAGCAACTGTGGTTTAACAGAGCACAGCAAGAAAAATATCTAAAAAGGATAAGAGGCACTGAAATGTAAATTGAAGAGGCATACCTTGTTCTGATACCTAGGATTCTGGAATTTACCCCCAACTCCATTTGGTGCATAGTTCACTCCATTGTAGGCTACTACTGAAACTATAGAAAACAAACGAATTGATATGCAAAAACATTTCTAACCATCACGAAAACCAACATTATAGGAAACAAGGGGAAAAAGAGCTAGCCAGTCTGGTTGAGAACCCAGCTAACAATAATTTGAAACAATCAACTAATGAAAACTGGTCATCAATTAACATCTCAGAAATTACAAATAAGATTATGTGTATAGATCCTGAAGAGCTGACTAAGTTTTATTAAAGTAAGACATCCTCAACCCTTCAGTTCTAATGTCTCAGAAGACACAAGAAGTAATGTCATTTTGGTTAAAAACTCCCTTGAGATCTTGCTCACCATGAGGACTGAGGTACTAAAGCCTCATGAGGATACATAGCAAAAGTTAGCTACAAAAATTACAGCTAGTATAGAACCTTCTGCAAAGCTCTAGATGGTCATTTTAGATAGGAAAAATATTTTGAAGTTAACCACAACTTTGGTGAACGAATATTAATATACTAAACATTGATTAAAAACAATTTGCCATCATCTTTGAGGCTTATTTCCAGATTTATTACAAACATGAGACCTTATGCATATTTGACACCCCACCAAAACTGTCTGTAAGATATCCCAAATGCATATACGAAGCATACTGGCAGAATCCCATTTCCAATATCTCTGGCCTAAAGTCAATCATTCAGTCATGACAATCATGCACTTTTTTCAAGAAAAGAGTACCTGCGTAAGGAAATGGCGCATTGGCAGATTGTAAATACTGAGGATCTTCAGCCAACTTCACCAGAATCAACTCAATGGCCCGCATCTGCTCACCCAGTGTTCCATTGACGGTTACTAGCCTATCATAGAGGCCAGGAAAACTGCTATCTAGGGGGGATATTTTAATGTTTGCTCGAGATTCTTCCATTAATGACCTTAAAAAATAAATCAAACCAGCAGTGTAAGAAACAAGAGACTGAAACTGGGTAAGGAGAATTGTCTATTTGATAAGAAATGAAATCACTAACACATTTTAAGACTACATATCTACAACCAAAAGCATGCTTCAGAACTCTTAAGGAACAACAACATAAAAACAGGGATCTGCCCCTCCTTCTTAGAGGGGAAAAAGGGGGAAAAAAAAAATTTTGAAGACAGAAGAAGGAAATTCACCTATTTACTTATTCTAAAATATAGAAAATAACTTTGCTATGTGTTGCTTAAATCCTGGTAGCAAAGTTAAGAAAAAATGTAAGCAAGTAAACATATAATACTCCAGCATAAGAGATGATTACATTGAGAATTGAAAATTAATGTACTGAACTTTCCCTAATCCACAATAGCTGTAGAACAGCCAAAAAAAAATTCAAACCTCATGCTATAAAACTTTCACTCCATCCTTCTTCCTTTTAAGAACAGAACTTAATTTGACACCAATTAAGCACAGAAATTAAGGTTCGAGAATAAGAAATCCAGAAAAACTTGTGATAGGAAGAAAAGGCACAAAAAAAATTCCATCAAAATGTCCGAAACACCAAAAGGCGAAAAAAAGTAAGGATACTTCCAGCAAAATGCTCTGAAACACTGAAAAACTAAAATAAAGAGAGGGTAATTCCTTACTTTATAATTGATCCTCCCTTTCCAATTATTCCACCACAAGAGCCATTAGGGACAACCAGCCTCACTCTAAAACGTGGATCTTCATCTCCACCTTCTTCAACATAAAACTGCCAAAGAAAGCATGTTAATCTTTCTAATTCAAACTGTCAGAAAGCATAAGAAATGGAATCTGAGTAGCTGATGTTACCTCATCAAGCACTTTAGTGAGAACAAGATCGACTGCTTTGAGTACATCATCAACACTTCCAGATACCATAACAATCCTATCAGAAGTTCCAGGGAAAAATTCAAAATTGCGGGATAGTTGTATCCTTGCCCCGGACTGCGTTTGGAAGTCATTTATTGTTGAGCCACCTTTTCCAATAATGGAACCCGCTTCAGCATTCGACAGAAGAAATTTGATATGAATAGCCTTCTCATCATGATCTGGTGAATTGATTTTAGAAATTAGAAAAAAGAACCAAACATGTGCCACGGCAATTAAAATTCACAAAATTTGCGCGCCTATGCACTTAAAAGTTCACAGAATTTGTACATCTCTGCACTTAAAAGTAAATTCACAGGATTTCAACGCATAACATTGAATTTCTAGAAGTGACACTTAATAAATAAATTGAAAGCAATGCCATTATTAAGGGTCAAGTTTTGCAAAATTAATCAAAACCTCAGTTTCCATGTCTCTCAATCTAATTAGAGAATAAAAGGCAACGAAAGTTTGATAAACAATTTACACATGAAAGAACTTATTCTAATTCTGATGGAGAGATAATCCCCTTCGGTGGTTTTCTCCTGCAATTTATCTATGAAAATGTTTTCACTCAGAAATTCTTTATACTTTGTTCAGCAATGGGCATTTTCATAGCAATAACAGATACCATACAAGCCATAATCTACATATATCAATTTGGTGACCCAATGACTTCTTTGCCTTCAAGATCATATCGCTCCAATCATACTCATTTTCTGTATTTCCATATAATAATAGGTCAAAGAACTTCTCTTAGCATCACTTACCAGTAAACGTTTGAAAACTCAAGCCAATATCATTCAGACTTTCAGAAACACTCAAATAACTAAGAACGCATACTAAACTGTAATAAAGTTGACATAGTATCACTTACCAGTATACATCTGAAAACTCAACCCAATATCATTCAGACTTTCAGAAATACTCAAATAACTAAGAATGCATGGTAAACTGTAAAAAAGTAGACATTTCCTTTGTTTATTTCATCAATTCATTGCTGGAACAAGTAGAGCTTTGGCAGTCGCGTACAGATGAACAAGTTGCAAGCAAAAAAGAAACTATTCTCGTAACATTTTTTGAGAAGAAACATGAGTACAGTAAATTCTTTCCTTTTTTTCAATCCAAAACCCAAAAAAGGAAAACAACAACATAAACACAGTTTTTCCAAATCTTCTCCTCTCACGATTACAAATGCACAATAATAATTAGCCGATAATAGCTAGGGCTCAGAATTCAACCACGCATAGCAATAACAGCAATAATGTCAACTATCACACGTCATCCCAAAATTTCACAGCGAGAAAACATAAAATCGACAATGTGGATTAAACAAGTGACATTTCCCCCAATAAAAAACCGCAGGAAAGGAACAGATCAGAAAGTACAGATCTTCCCGCAGAGAGAACCACAACATACTCATACCTCCTTCCGGCGCCGGGGATTTGCGCGGTGAAGGAGAATTATTCTGCGAACCACCATCAGTCGCTTCAATTCGAGAATCGGCTCCGTCCGTCGCCATAACAAAATCCGCGGAATTCAGAACCACAAATGGGGAAGGCAATGCAATCCCTACCAATCTACATAAACAAGCAAGCCGCACAGTGAGAACACTAACAAAGTAAGAATGCGGAGAGAGAGGAACCGAAATTGGAGGCGAAAATCACCAACCTAAATGCAAGCGATGAACGAACAGTAGAGCTGGAGGTGGTGGCGGCCGCGTCACAGGGGAGATTCCGGGAGAGGGGAAGAAGAGCGGAAGGATGGAAGTTTCATGTGAGAGGAGCAGCTACGGAGCAAAGCAAATTGAAAATTTTTGGCTGTTTTTAGTTTAGGGGAAAAGAACCACGCCACGACTCTGCGTAAAAGTCTTTGACTCCGCCTAACGCTTTTAGTTTAATCTCCACCTGGATCCGGCTTTTTTTAACGATTTCATCATTAAATATCGATTAAAAGTAATTAATGAATAAATCCGCAAAATGTGGTGTTCTTCGGGTACTTTCGAGTTGTTGTCTAACTTAACTGTTGCATAAAAATAAAATTTAAAAAAAAGTTTGGCTTATTTATTAATTTTTCTTCTTCTTACCATTTACTGCTATTTCCCTAGGTTTCTTTTCATTCAAGTAATGTATGACGTGTCCAGCCTGTTTAGGTAATTTGCTATTTTACTCAACATTAATAGTTGGTGATAAAGTGCAAATGACACATGTCTAGAGAAAATCGCTGCATTTAATTATCGTTGATTTTTTTTTTTTTTTTTTTTGTCACCAAACTTTTTTTTTTTTTTTTAGGGTATGCTTGATTGGAGGTTTTGGGATTGGGGAATGGGAATGAGAATGAAATTGGGTGTTTGGTTAAGGGGTTTCATTCCCCGGATCCCACTCCCAATTCAACTTTTGTCCAATCATCCATTCCCCACTATTTTGAATGGAATGGGAATCATTCCTACATAAAATTCTTTTGTGTGTATATTTTTACTTTTAAAATATTTTAATTAGCAAAAATTATCATTATAATTTATTTAAACATAAATAGTTTATAATATATTAAAAGTTGAATGTGAAAAAAATAAAAATAAAAATTACTATTAAATATTTTATTTGTGAACTAAACAGCATCAATGGTAATCATAGTCATTCCCCATCACAAACCAACCATCACATATATAATGATTACCTCTACTATCATTCCCCACTACTATAATTCTCATTCATATTCACTCCCCCCTACGAACCAAGCGCCTAGTGTTACTGAAGAAAATTCGGTTTAAAGTTGGAAATTTGAATAGAAAGAGTTAAATATGAATGAATTTAAGCATTTAAAAAAATGTTACTCTCTGTTTCACTATAACGTAATGTGTTTGATTTCGGGTAATTTGATGAATAACACGACTTTTTGGCTTTTAGTTCTACTTGATATTGGCCAAACATGATGTACAAATACTGCTGCTAATCGTAGGAGATATTTTGAGTAGCATATTTAAGGCTAGATTGAATGTAATTCGAACTATCTAATATGTGTTTAGGTCATACATATGCCATTACTTATTTTGGAAAAAGGGTCCAACGGTGCACGTATTTTAGCCTATATCACAATTATATTATAAAAATATACGTATTTAGTTTAGATGTTAAAATATATGACATATTGAATTTACCCACTTATGTATTAATTAGTTTGGCTACTAAAATATCGCATATCGAATTAACATCTAATGTATCGCAATTGTGAATTTGGCTATTGAAAAATTCAGTATCGAATATAGTCTTTGGTATATCAATTGTAGCAGCTAAAGTATCACATATCAAGTTTAATTGTTAAAATATTATAAATTGAGTTTAGTATGATGTATCGAGTTTAATTATTGTCGTTTCGTGTATCAAGTTTTACATAATCATTGATGTATCATTGTTATGAGTTTAGCTACTAAGATATTGTGTACCGAGTACGTTTAGCTTATGATGTACTATATATTGAGTTTAGTACACGGTGTATCAAAATTTGCTCGCTACAATATTGCGGTTATATTTAAACAACAAATGTCAAAAAAAAAAAATGCATATCAAGATTAATTGATCTATAAAAGAAAAGAGAAACATTTCCATACTTCTGGTTTATACTTTTTGGGGTGATTCGTAATTCAGAAAAGTCAACTAACTTTTATTTATTTATTTATTTAATTAATACGACAAATGGATGCACCTGTAATTTTGTCATTCCGATTATATAAAGAAACAGTAGAAACAGTATTAAAGAAATATTCGATTAGGTTATTTTTTATTAAAAAAAAAAAAAGAAGTTAGGTTATTTAATTATTTTATTAATCCAAGTCTCTGAAACAGGGTGTCCCCGAAAGTCAACAGCTGTCAATTTGACAATATATTTGTATTACTTTGGGCTTTAACAATTAGGTCCTCTTCTTTTTGATTGGTTTGAAAACGATTTTGAAAATATATTTTGAAAAATAGTTTTATAATGTAAAAAGGGTATTCAAAATGTAAAAAGTAGATGTTGAATAGTAAAAAATTGAATTGGAAATAATGAAAAATAATTAAAATATATTAAATTTACTGTTGAAACCAAAATCGTTTTCAAAACTAAAACTAAAAGAACAGGCCCTTAAACTTGGGGTTATGACCTTTTTATAATAATAAAAAAAATGTAATCCTCTCTTTCAATTTTTTTAAATGTCTTTTTTAAAAATATATATATTTACAGCCTATATTTCAAAACACATTTTCATGAAACGTTACTCTCTATCTCCGTCTCATTAAAACAGTTTAGTTGTTAGAAATTACAATGAGTTTTAAAATAAATAAATAATTTTGTATAAACTATACATAATATATTAGTAGAGATATATAATGCATAAATAATAGAGATGAAACTTGTGCATTGTGACAAATGAGAAATACTCTCTTCGTCCCAGCATAATAATCATATTTCGAAAACATTCAATACCTCGTGTGGATTGTATATAAGTGCACCAAGGTCGAAGAAAAGTTAATAAAAAAAAAATCAAGAAATTAACAAGTGTCAGTTGTAACTGAACAAATTTTTTAAAAAAAGGGCGGTTTCCAATTTCTGTGGGCTGTGCAAGTGAAACTGGCAAAACAAGCAAAGTATTTTCGGGCTCATCAATTATTGCCCGAGTGAAATTACTAATGTTTGAACTTTGAACCGTGCAAGGCTTCGTTTTGAAGAGTTTTAAAAAATACTCCAAAAATAAATGACTTGTTCTTTTAGGAAGGTTTGAGTTTTGATTTTGAAAAAATAGTTTTATAATTTAAAACAGTATATTGAAAATGTAAAAATGTATAACTGAATAAGAAAAAGTTGTATTGAAAATGATAAAAATTGATTATAATATATTAAATTTACTGTTGAAACCAAAACTTAAACATGCCCAAAAACTTTAAATTTTATATTAATTTCAAAAAAATTTTGGGTTTGAGAAAAGTAAAAATACCTATTTGAGATTTGTTTAAATTGTACAATTTCTCGTCCATAAATAATGATTTATGCAATGATTTTTGCCTTAATTTTTCTATTGAATATGCTAGGGGTGAGCAAATACCCGCGGGTCGGGTCGACCCGCGGGTCGGAACCGAGCCCGAACCGAAATTGACCCCATTTTTCGGGTCGGTTTGGTTCCACGCTCAAAAAATTCGGGACGGGGCGGGGAGAAGTTCAAAACCCAATTACCCGTCCCAACCCGTTCAAAACACAATAACCTAGCCTTCCTTTTCTACATTTTACATTGAATCGAAGCTCAAGATTCTGGCGGAGCCGTTGGATGTTTTGGTCGAAGAACTCGGCTTCGGAGGTGGAAATCGAGTTGGGTTTTTGGGGTTCCGGAGAGGATTTGGCTGGGGAGGTTTCGACGCGTGGGGGCGGAGGTGGAAGCACAAGAGAAGTTTGGGATTCTTGTGCATTTTGGTAGCTTCGGGTCTTGGTTTGTGGTTCATTTTCGGTAAAAGATTGGACGCTGAAGTTTTATTGGGGTCATTTGGTCTGGTGTTGTTGGGACTCTCCATTGATAGGTGGAGAAGAGGGTTGAAGGGCTGGGTTTTGGGATATTGTTGCTGTGCTCTTTTGGTGAGTATGGGGTGAGTTCAGCCTTGAGTCCAAGTCCACAATTGGAGTTGAGTTCGCTACTCGAAGCTTGACTGTGGATAATAAAATCATCAAGGCTCAGATTTGGGACACTGCTGGCCAAGAAAGGTAAGAGTTTCATTGAAGTTTGCTACTTTTTGTGATCTGGGTTGTTCTTGCTGAATGTCGTTTGTTTTCCAGTTGTTTTTTCATGCTGTTTCTTTAAGGATTTTTATTTTTATTTTCATTTTTTTTTTTTTTTTGGGGTTTGAGTTTCGCAATTGTTTTGGGATTTGGGGCAATGCTTATCAAGATGATTTTGGAGAATGCTTCTGTGTTAAGTTAGATTGTGTGCAACTTGTGAGATCTGAAGAAAATGCTATACAATGTCTGTATTGTGTACTTTGATCTAAGAATGACGATGATCTATAGCAATGTGCCGGTTTATTCTTTTCAGATCCACTCTTAGTGGAATTCGATGGTGCTTTTTTCGCAGAGTACATTTACTGAATATTGATCTAGCTTAAATTTGTTCTATGAGCTCAATCTCAGTATGGTGCTTGTTTTGTCTGGTTTCTAATCAATTTTGAGAGTATAGATTGGTGGAAACTTTCTTAGGTGTGTAAAATTCAGTACTTACTTACGGTGATCTCATAACATTCTTGTGCACTGTGTAATGAAATAATAGCATCACTCTTGAGGCTGAAATAGTGGCTATCTGGAATGCAAATGATGTATCATTGCATTCTTTTTTGGCTTTAAAAGTTGTCATAGTTTTGTAATTGTTGACATTATACTCGTCTTAAGTGTAATGCATGTAGTTACCGTACATGCAGAGGATTGGCACAACTTGCTTTAGCATTAGTTTTCTCTGAAAAGCTAGAGGAACGAAATTTGAAAACCTGGTAGGCAGGGGGTAATTTTCCAAATTGTATTATGATACTTTTCGGCTTCTTAATCTCTTAATGTTGGAAATGCTTTTACATGGATTAGGTGCAGAAAAGTTCGATCACTTACTTCCGAAGAAAGCCTGATGTACCTAAGCAACCTAAGCAAGATTTGCTCCAACTTATGCTGTAATGTTATTGAAATTTGTTGGTATTAAAGTGCAACTCTGATTGGAAACTTGTCTTGCTTTAAAGCTGTCATAGGATTTCTTCAATTTCGTCCGTTTTTGCATCAGCTTTACCTGCTCCACTCTCTTAAGAATTGTCCATGTGTTAGTAGGATTAGTTATAACATGTAGAAGCTGCATTCTCTGTCTAAGTTATGATTTTCAGGTGACAAACTTCAGTTAAAGCCCTTTTTGTCTCTGTAAATAAAGATTTTCCTCTAATTAACTATAGCCCTTTCCATTGTAGTTGCATGTTTTGATAGGTTTTTTGGAGGATTCTATAGCATCCTCTGTATTTCCCTCTGAAATGTTCCATCCCTATTCTTGTCCGTGATGGGGTAGGAGTAGAAAGGTTGCTTTTGGATTCAGAAGTTATCAAGCCAGTCTACCAAATGCCCTGTAATTTATATTATTTTATGTTCCCGTTGCCCAGTTAGCTTTGACAATAAGGCTTTCTAACAAAGAAGATAAAAAATATAAGGAAGAAGAAGAGGCAAAACTTTCTTCTAATGTCATATTCACCTTCCTCCCAAACAAGCACAGGTAATGATTTTTGTTTTTTCTTATTTTGTACATCTGATGTGCACGTTTGGATCGGTAAAAGTACTTTGTTTGTTTTCAGTTGTTATCTTTTAAGTATATCTATCTTTTGTTTTTTTTGGCTTGTTAAAGATTTTTTTATGTAGCTTGTGTATAAGATAGCTGATTTATATATATAGATAGCCTTTTGGTTTCAGTTTGTAGAATAGAAATTCCAATCGTCATAATTAGTTTCGAAATTTGAAAACCTGGTAGGAGGGGAAGGAACCCCAAAAAAAAAAAAAAAAAAAAAAAATCCGACCCGGCCCAGAAACCCGACCCGACCCGACCAACCGGGTCGGGTCTGAATATGACCCGGACCCGACCGGTTCGGGTCGGGTCGGGTCGGTCCGGGTCAGGTAACAGTGATTGCTCACCCCTAGAATATGCATAAATAATATTTATTATATTTCATTAAAAGAGTTTGGTTTTGAAAATGTATAACTTATTGTGGATTTCAATGTACAACATTTAAAATAACTAATTTATCACTATTTATTTCATCAATATTTTTACTGTTTAAGTGTGAGTTAATTATAAATTATGAGTACATATTATTTTATTAGTAAGTGTAAAAAAGTAAAATAAATTTGAAAATAAACTATTCAATTGAGACAAAAATAAAATTTAAAAGTAGATTAATCTAGTAACACAGGTGACGAATGTTATATATCATTATTTCTCTTTGTTATTACTATATAATGAAAAAAGTATATGGAGAAATGTAGGGGGCATGTTCTTTTGATTTTGGTTTCAACACTAAATTTAATATATTATAATTATTTTTATTATTTACAATACTATTCAGTTATATATTTTTATTTTTTAAATACATTTTTTACATTATAAAACTATTTTTCCAAAAATATATTTTCAAAATAATAAAAAAGAACATGCCCTATATTATTTTACATTTTCAATACATTTTTTACATTATAAAACTATTTTTCCAAAAATATATTTTCAAAATAATAAAAAAGAACATGCCCTATATCTTTTTACATAAAACTAATTTTTAAAAACATATTTTCAAAACTGTTTATAAAATATTGTAAAGAACACCTCGTAATGAATAATTTTTGTTTTGGGTTGGAGTATAATTATAAATGCCTTGTGGGTGAACTGGTGATTCGCTGATTTGTGTTGGGAGGGAAACCCAAACCCAGAGCGCCCCAATACTTTTTTTGGCTCCAATTTCACCCCAAAAAAGCGTACGAAATTCAATTTTAAAATCTCGGGTCAGTTTCCTAAAATATCAAACCCGACTCAAAGAGCGCAATCCCCACCGTTCATTAACACTCAAAAATCCAACGGTTCCTATTCACGATCCGCGCCACATCATTTCCACCAAACAGAACGCACCCCCAATTTCCTATATATTGAAACCTCCACGCTCTTCTCAATCCACCGTCTATTACCAGTTCACAAATAAACCCCAACCCACGTCTCTCTATTCCCTCTTAAATCTCTGTAGCGATGGCACCGAAAGCCGAGAAGAAACCCGCGGAGAAGAAGCCTGCCGCCGAGAAGGCCCCCGCTGCCGAGAAGGCTCCGGCTGAGAAGAAGCCCAAGGCCGGGAAGAAGCTCCCCAAGGAAGGCGGAGCCGCCGCTGGAGACAAGAAGAAGAGGAGAGTGAAGAAGAGCAGCGAGACTTATAAGATCTACATCTTCAAGGTCCTCAAGCAAGTCCATCCCGACATCGGGATCTCCAGCAAGGCCATGGGTATCATGAACAGCTTTATCAATGATATCTTTGAGAAATTGGCCCAGGAAGCTTCCAGGCTCGCGAGGTACAACAAGAAGCCGACCATCACATCGAGGGAAATTCAGACCGCCGTCAGACTTGTCCTCCCCGGTGAATTGGCCAAGCACGCCGTTTCGGAAGGCACAAAAGCTGTTACCAAATTCACCAGCTCCTAGAAGGATGAAGCCCGTTGCTTCCTTCCTGATTAATCAATGAGTGAATCTAGGCTTTCATACCGCTGTTGTTCTTATTCGGTTTAGGATTTTAATATTTTAGGGTTGAAATTAGGGTTTTAAATCCGTACTTCTTAGTGATGTATAAAATGGTTTGTAGTATTTCTCTATTGTATTATCTCCTGTTCCTCCTAATCAATGAAATTCCAGTATCCGTTTTAGTAAGTTTTTCTTGTTTACTCTCAATTATTTCCGATGATCTTCACTGTTCATATGGGAACCAAATTAAATTAGGGTTTTTGGATTAATTAATTGTGTGCATCAGGAGTTGATCGATTAAACCTTAATCGGAAATTTTTGAAGCTTCCGCCGGCGATTGGCGTCCGGTTGAAGAATTCGTCGCCGCAGTAGAATTTTATGGGTAATACTTTACGTAAGCTTGTGATAGCGTAGTATAGAAAATACAGAGTGGGCCCGGCTAAAGTGAGCCGAATGCTTTCGTATACACTCGTGGTGTTATCCTTAACCACATCTGTTAACCGTCACAGATTGCATTCAAGCGGTTCTTCGGATCCGTCTTCGCCGAAGAAAATTATTTTTTTAATCATAAAAGAAAAGCAGAAGATGGCGTTTAGTTTGTATTCGAGCTCCATTGCATTTCAAATAGGGAACTCTAGGGTTTCAGCGCGAGTTCTTTCTCGCTTAACCGACGATTCTGCTAAACCAGCTGTTCGTATTTCGTCAGATTCGGCGGCGAAAGCTCGATTCGTGGCGCGACGGAGTGAGAGACTGTCGGTCCGGCAGCTCGAACGCCCTCTGAGTAAGTCAATTTGTTTACTGCAAGCTGTTTTTGCATCTTCGTTGCGGACTATATGAGCTTCACTTGGATTTTACTTTTGTTATTGTTTTTGTGTAAAGGCGAGTATATGAGCTTGCCGGCGAGTCAGTACTCAGTGTTGGATGCGGAGAGGATAGAGAGAGTGGATGATAACACCTTCAGGTGTTACGTGTACAGATTCAAGTTCTTTGCTTTTGAAGTTTGCCCTGTTTTGTTGGTCAGAGTTGAAGAGCAGCCTAATGGATGTTGTATCAAGCTCTTGTCTTGCAAGGTTAATTTAAGTTTTTGTTTTTCCTTCTTTCTTTCTTGTGGGCTAGTTTCAAACATCATCGATGTATTTTTAATGCGTACCGGTTTGGTTTTGTTTTTGGTTTCAGCTTGAGGGTTCGCCAATGGTGGTAGCACAAAATGACAAATTTGATGGTAAGTTTATTGCCACTCTGCATTGCTGTTGCTCTTATTCTTGTGACGGACTTGTTAAATTTGGTCACAAGAGATTGCATAGCATAAGAAAGTTGTCATTGCATTTTGAGTTCCCATTTCTCTATGTCATGATCTTGATTTATCTGCAGAAATTGCACTGATATTATTTTAACTTGAGCAGTATGAATCAAATGGCAAAAGGCACACGTTTGTGGTTCCAATTTACAAGTTAAAGCTTATTCAAGCTGCATCTTAAACCTCTCTATATGTATGCTTGAACATGTACATTGACCAATCATAATAAATCAAACACTGAGAACCTGCGAGGATATATGTTCGTTGAGGTGCTTGTAGTTTGTTGTGAGAATCACATGTACATGTAGATGATGATGATGACTTGATGACTTGTATGCTGTCTGGATGACTAGCAGTTCTGATGTATACACTGCTGGCTTTGAATCCTTAACTTGCTCGAGAAACACCTGACAAACCAGTTCAAGTACAATTTGCCAAAGACGAATATAATTATGAGCAAAGTTAAGAAGTATCTGTTTCCCTGACTTGTTCATTTTAATAGTAGAGTTGCACTGAATGATAAGGGATGTTTTGTTAGGTTAAGGTGTTCTAAAAAGAAAGCGGAAATGTATGCTAGGTCATCTGTATATATAACCACCTAGTGGGAAAGAAGGCTTTAATGGTTTCCTTAATTGGTGCCTTTGTCTTACTCTAGAGTCTAGAGTCTAGTTCTTTTGGCGAAATCTCACTGGCAGTAATTGTTTTGAAGAACTTTGATCATCAGGTCTGTTGAGAAGTTAAAAGAACGACTTAAAAAAAGAGAAAAGAAGTAATAACCTTTCTGTTGCAGAAGTGATTATCCATTAGGTCTGTTGTTCGATGCTGAATATACCATAATTGTTTCAGGAAACTTTGACACTGATTTAGTGTGGGCATGCAGCTTCTATGGAGAATAAAATTACATGTGATTCCACCAAAAGTGACTCACCGATGCAGGAATTGACGTCAGATGCAGTTATTGAGGTGCGGACGATGAATTCCTCTTCTTTTGCCACTTGGAATCTCATTCTTGCCATATGCTTTACTTATAAGTTATAACCTGCTTCTGGAATTTGTATATTTCGTGTAGGTAAGCATTGAGGTCCCTTTCCCATTTCAAGCAATTCCAAAACAAGGCATTGAAGCAGCCGGTACCCAGGTCCTAGATCAAATACTGAGGATCATGCTTCCCCGTTTCATGGCTCAGGTAATTACACTCATATCTTGGTTAAATACGAAGCAAGATTTAAGTTATGATTTTTCCTGATTCATGTGGCGGTAGAATTGCAACTATTATTGTATCGAAAGTGTTTTTCTTCATTTAAAACTTGCATGAGCACTGAAGAAATAGAAAACACATTGATCTTAGAGTATGACGAATTCGTCATGGGTATTCTGTTGTCTTCTCCAAGGCCGTGGCACCTAAAGAATGATTGTGTATTTGGATTGACGACTAAACAGCTTGCACTGGATTGTTCTGAGGTCCACTAGGCTTCCCCTGTCATGGATAGTTTGTGAATGTGTGTGTGAAATAATGTTTGATTTGGAGGCAATGTTTGATAGTCATGCAGGTGCCACAATCTGAGCAGGGGGTTACAATGTTTAAGTAAAGTCTCTGACTGGCATCTGGATTTCTGCAAATGTATGTTGTGCCGAGAAGGGGTGTCAATTTCTGTCGTGTTTGGGCTGGCAGGTTCCTGTGTCCATTCTCTCCAAATTTGATATTACCACCTTTAGTTATTCGTGTTGGGCTGTATTTGTATTGTTTAAAGACTAAACTAAGGAATTTGCAACTCTAGTAGAGTAGTAGTATTGGCTTTTCACTCGTTCTGTTTCGTTTTCATTATTCCACCATGAGCCTGGGAGCCTTCCAGTTCCTGTTGAAACCTTTTCTTCTTGAGAGTAGATCAACACTGCAATGTTTTTCTCAGTTTCCAATTTCATCTTTGGTAACACATGATCATTATCCATTGGTGGTGGTGTTGAATGTAGTTTGTTTAGCCTTCAGCTGCAGTTGGGGGTCTAAACTATTTAGATGAACTCTAGAAATGAGCTACGTCTTGGCATTGATATACCTCTTTTCTACGTACTGTTATTGGTTGGTTCGTTTAAGAAATCATATAAAGAATAAGATATCGAAACAGTGTGTCTCAACCAAATACGATAGCGATATATGATTTATATAATTGTTCAATTTAGTTGTTTTTGTTACTTTTATTGGTCTTTTATTTGGTCATTGTTTTCCGAAATTTGCAGCTGGTAAAGGACTATCAAGCTTGGGCCTCAGGAGACAGTTCAAGGCAGCCACTTGGAAATGGTGAAATTTGAGGTGGGATTCCATGTTTTACTACCCCCCCCCCCCCCCCCCCCCCCCCCCCCACCAACCCCAACCCAAAAAAAAAATGTGGTATCTTTATCAGTAGTTGTAGAAGATATGATTTTCGCAATGGACATGGTAGAAAGTATTAGGTCACAGTCGCACAATATTATTTAAATTTCTCTTTTAAGCAAAGTTCAACAGGATGCACCTTCCAGTTTGGTGTCTGAATATGGTCTTTTTAAGTAGGAAATTTGGCAGATGAAATCATGCAATCTTTAGAACTGTTGTAGTATTTACTAGTCATAGATTGTGAGCAATTTATCACACTCGTTGGACTTAATTTTTCAGCAAGAATCCTGTGTCCCTTGCATGTACCAACGGTGTCCCACTTATTAAAACTATGTTGTCTTATTGAACAAGATGACATCGTTTTGAAAAGTGAGACGCGATAATATACAGATTATAGGACAGAGTTCTAATTTTCGCATGCTATGATAAAATGTTCAAACTCTGATAATATACAGATTATAAGACTTGAATTACTGTTGTATCACATGGATGATCTCAAACTGGCTTGGGCAATCATACCTTCTTATTTCCCTCACATTTTCATGCTCTGGTGCCAGATGATCTTTTCTTCTATTGTTTGTTTTCATCGTTTTTGTTTTGTTTTTTTTTAATAATACTTTTTAAGACGACCTTTTACTATTTAATTATATTTTTTATAGTAAAAAATTATTTTCTCAAAACATGTTTGTAAGACCATATAAAAAACATACTAGCTTTGAAAATATTACTTTCCTTTTTTGCCTTTTGGGATGTGATAGTCATAGAAAACATTGTAGCAAATAACTTTTGTATGTTGGATGTGGGTTGGACGTCAACTACTACCTGTAATTGAGGGGAAAGTTTCCAACTTCTGATGCCCAAATTAGTTTAAGAGTGGTTTAGCACTTTAGTTGAGTAAGAATAACCCCCCAAATTAGTTCAAAAAGAGTTCAAACTTTTTATCTATAGGTGAAAGAAGCAAGATGGTCATTTCTGATAGGACTTTAGTGTCGGGATGCTTTCTCTTAACGGCTATTATAACTCGCTTCATTATTAATGTGTAAACAGAGCTAACTCAGAGAGTTATGATGATAACTCCCTTCATCAATAGGTTTATGGTGTTGATTCCCCCTGTTACTTTAATAATCCTCATCTATGCATGACGATATCAGCCCAGCCCAGAGTAACGATAATAACTCCTTTATTAAGGCGTAACCCGAATCTTTGGACCCTAGAGTTGACTCCTTCGTTCGTGGGCTTGGCCTATTGGGTTGAGTGATTTGAATCCAACCCAAAAGACAAATTGAATATAACATGATAATTTTTATTTGGGCAAATGACACAAGTGATCACATAACTATTCACAATGTTTAATTTTAGTTGCTTTCTTTTTTTTGGGTATGCTTTTGACCACTCAATCTTTTTAAAATGTGCCTCTGAATCCATTTTGTCAAAAATGATCACAAATTTGATGGAATTCATCTACATGTACTGTTAGGCCCTCAAAAGAAAAAACTGTATATGGGCACCTTTAATTTGGACTTGTCAATGTACTGTTAGGCCCTAAAAAAAAAAACCGCATCTGGGCACCTCTAATTTGGACTTGTCAATCAATGTTCTTCCACAAGGACTGATTTTTATGAATTCCTTAATCAAATTGTACCCACTTGTTCTTCTTTTTCGTGATTTTTTTGGATCAAGAAAAATTGCCATTAGCAGCCGCCAAGATACAGAGAGGTTGAAGCATGCATGCATGGAGAGTCAAGGACTTTTAGATTAGACTAGCCCAATTCATGAACTAATTGATTAATCCACCACAATTAGCTCAAGGGAACCAAGAACAGATAGATTGACGGTGATGAATGAGGATGATAATTAATTGCAAGAACAGATAGATTGACGGTGATGAATGAGGATGATAATTAATTGTTGTCTGGATCTGATGTTGAAGGGCTGTTGATTAAACGTTTCTTTATGATTTTGCTCCAGCACTCTGTTTATAGACTCTTCAAAGCCCTACTTTCTTTTGGTCTTTTTTTTTTTTTTTTTTTTTTGGGTTTCCCTCCGTTTCTCAATTTCCATATCTTCTTGTTTAGTTTGAACCTATTGTTTTTACAATTTTAACCTTGAAAAACTCATGTGAGCTTTGGGTTTGGACAGATTTCGTCAAATTTGAGATTATTTTTGACAGAATGGGTTCAAAGGCACATTTTAGAAAGATGAGCGGCCAAACGCGCACACAAAAAAGTTGAGTGACTAAAATTGAACATTGTGAATAGTTGGGTGACCACTGGTGTCATTTGCCAATTTTATTTTTATTTTTATTTTTCTACTAGCTTGATCACAGTACAAAATGTATTTCGTAATTTTTAACATATTTCAAAAACTCTCTTACTCACATGATTTTTAGCATATTTGACACTTAATAAGTGTCATGTTGCTTGTTTTACTGATAAAGCACGTTAGGATGGAAATGAGATACATCTACAAATACACCATAGAGTACGCCACATTATAGAATGGGGCCAAATAGTGAGCACAAACTTGTAAATTTATGAAATCGGACTCTTCTAACGAAAATGAAAGAATGATTAACTAAAATTTTCGTAAAAGTAAGTAGATAGAAATTTTCCCTCATTTGATTGATTAGTTTGTAAAAGAACTTAAAGTACTCCTTCCCTTCGATACAAGAGTTTAGTGATATCACATTGGATAAATTTAAAGAAACTTTTCTAATGAAACGTAATGTAGTAATAATATTTCAATTTTAAACAAGAAAATAATACTCACCAAAACTAGCTATCAAGCGGAGATGAATCATTGAGCCCTAACTGCTCAATCCCAATATTGGTTTCATTGGTTGAAGTCCAAAATATTTTTTCTTGAGAGATCAAGAAACATCTTTAGTAATCCCCAAAAAAACAAACTTTTAAGTTGAGATCAATAAACAGTTTTAAAAAAATTATTTTAAGTTGTACCTTGTGATTTATAAACAGTTTTTATCAATGGACTCTTTTAATAAAACGAGGTCAGTATTAGAATTAAATATGGATGTGACGGAACGAAATGAATTAGCCAAAGAGGCGAGAACGTGGAAATTTAGATTTGGACGTCCAGCTTTCGTTCGATGCAGTGGGACTATATAACCTTTTAACACGTTTGGCATCTAATTTAGAAACGAGGCCAGAAATAAATGGATACACATATTAATTCTAGCTTTGTTCGTAAGATATATATACTCCAAGTGACAATTACACAAATACTCAACTAAAGCCAAATCATAACTACTTTCTCTCGAAAAAAAATTCGCTTTATAATATTATTTTTAATATTATAAAATGAACCATTTTTATAGAACAGAAGGACTACGTAGCGGAATTTGACAATTCTAAACTCGTCTTCAAAGCTCATCAATCTACCTGTTACTCATATCCAATATGTATCACCCTTTTGAACTTTTTATCACGTAGCAAAATGGAAGTTTGTGCACAATCACTATTTTCCTCTGTTGTTGAAGATAAGAAAATGTGGACCCTTTAGAACGTAACATTTTACCTAGTTCGGTATAAATTTGCCTCCCCGAAACCCCCAATCATTAACTTAGGATTCTCTCATATTTCACCAATAATTCAAGACTTTTGAGACTTTTTCGTAAAATCAAATCCTGGCCATGAAGTACGTTATGTGTAGTGGTTATATTTCAATGTGATTTGTTTCCCAAAGAAGCCACCATTTCTGACCAATTTATTCCTCAATAGTGTACTTCCAAGGGAGTAACGCCGTGATGAAAAAGATGATGGGATTTCATATATATGGCGTCTTGGAGATGGAGTTTTGCATCTCTCGTAATTCTGTGGCTGACGAGTTCAAGAAATTGGGGAGGTGGGGGAGACATCAAACATGCCTGCATGCAGCTTTGATGCAACGATGTCGGTGTCATATTCTGTCCAAATCAATGAAACGATGTTACCTCAATTTGTGGTTTTCATATTTTGATGGAACGGAGTAGAAGAATTTAGAAAGATTGTTTATAGTCACTTCATGCATGAGTGGATACGGCACCGTTTCTTTGTTTCTCCCCATGCTTTTGTCTCGTTTGAATGGCCTATTGCTTGCATTTTAGGCAACTTTCCTTTCTTTGTCTGCATGCCTGCGTTTGCTCCCTTCTTCTTATTGATTTTGCTACTGATTTTGCTACGTAGTATTGTTTTTCGATATTATAAAATTTAGTTTTTAATAAAACGAAAAAAATATGTGTGATCTTCATCTTTTCTTGATAATTAAGTAAGCTATATATATGCGCGTGCCCACATATATATATATATATATATATATATGGTGAGTTATTTTGTTTGTTAAGTTTCATACGGTGTCAATCAACGAAGAAGATAAAGCAAATATTTGTAGATTTAGAGGTGATCGATCGGTGACAACGTACGAGAGAAATTAATGTATTCATTTTGGAATATTATGTATAATTAATATATATATATATATATATATAACTATGTTATATAATGTTACATAATTAATATTATGTATTCATTCTGATTATGTTTTGTCGCAAAGATTACTTATTTGAAAAAATCAGAAACTTTTTCTTTCTTACAAGATTAGTTAAAACGTATTATATGATATTTATATTTCCCTTGTTATTATTTTTTCACATCTGCAACTCACACGATTTTAACTCGATCATGATCTCAAAGTTGCAAGACTCTCATGCATTATCATCATTCTGGGCCTCCTCATGAAATAAAAGATTATTCATTGTGAATAATGAATATCATTATCATTTACCCAATTATATATATCATCCAAAATTAAAAATTATGTATAGTATTTGGTTTTAAAAAATGTTTTTTACCTTCGGAAAAAAAAATAAAATTCCTAGCTAGGTTATATCTTGGTGTGCATAAAAATAGGCCTTCATTGGGCCAGGCCCAATAAAGGAAAGAAAGGTTTAACAGTTAAAAGATCAAGACATCTGAAAAAATCTAAAACCCAGTTTAGGTCGGAAAGTGTCATAAAGCCGAGCCAAAGACATAAGCTTAGATCGGTTTAACCCTTAGGTCGGTCTCACTAAGTTTTCCTTTATTCCTCCCAACGGTCATCACTACCGAGCCATAGAAGTTAAGTCGGATCGAGATGTTACTCTGACACAGTAGGTAGAAATCATTAAAGGATTAGGTATACATTTTGAATATATGCAGAGATTTCCTAGATCTTCGACAGAAAAGAGGTAATGAAATCTGGTCATAATAGCATAAAGCGTGCACGTCACGGCAAATAGAGGGGAGCAGGTAAAAGTGCAAATCATGAAGGTTCAACGGGCATGACCGAGTCTTGGTATAATACTAAGTTCTGAGATTTAGTGAGGCATGCAACTATTTACATTTTGAGATCTTGGTGCATACTGTTTATCTTCTTCCATCATACTAACTTGACCGTCAGAGTTACACGTGGGGGAAAACCCTGCTTCTTTCTTGTGTTTTTGTGCTTGTCATCAGAATTAGTCACAGCATCAAGTTTCCCTTTCATTCGAGTCCATCCGAGCCATCTAGCCCGGTTTCCAGTGCGGTTTCCCTTCTCTTGAACCAGCAAATGAACGAGTGAGCCTTGCTGTATCACAATTCTTATTGGGCCGCAAGAAGCATCCATCGAAGGACAATTTGCGTCGCATCATATCTCTTTGAGACTTGATCATCAAACTCAAATAAACTAAAGTGCCTTTCCATATTTGGAAAGACTTGCCCCATGTATATTTCACTTCTTTACTAATATAAAAATATTTCAGTTTTTTAAAGTAATATCCAATAAAAAATAAAAGGAATTTCAACGCGAAGAATGAAACTCCCTCCGTCCCATTCAAAATATTCATTTTATATTACTGTTTTTAGTAATATAAATTCAACTCTTTGAATAGAACAGAGAGAGTATATAATTAGGGGACTAAATTCCAATGATGATTTAATGAAAAATTACGTACCCAATCAACTTGTTATCTGGTTGGGTAATGAGGCTCTGTTCTTTTCCATCCAATTTCAGGAAAAGTATCACTTTTTTCTCAAAAAATATTACACAAAGAAACAATATCATTTTTACTAAATTCACAATTCAAAATTTAAAATTTTCTCTAAATCTTCACTCACATAAATTCAAAAAAAACACAATCATTACACTTTTTCTTCTCTTTCCTACACAAATCCCCAAAAGAAATTTTCTCCAAAATAAATTTTTTCCCTAACTAAAAAATTTTCTATCCAAGTCACTAAGAGAACAGAGGTCAATTTATCGAATTACGAAATTCATAGATAAATCTAGTAGAAATATCTCGATATTCTACACCAAATTCTTCTTGGCTTTCTCAAACTGCCATTTTTCAGACTCTAAAACAAAACTTCATACATGCGTAAAGAACCCTCCATATCCCTCATATAGAAATAGCAACACAAAAATGGTAAAAAGAAAGAAAAAAAATATACAACCTATTTTTTTTTATGAATTTGAAAGTAAAATATCAAAATTAACTAAATTGTCACAATTTTTTCACTCGTACTCTTGCTTTTTAAGTACATGTTTATTAGTATGAATATATAAAGTAAACAAAATCAAAATAAAACTTTTCTATCGAGACAAAAATATTTATTGAGTAATGAAGGAGTATATTTTTTAAATTGATGAGATGTGTGGAGTAATAGTTTGTGTGAATAAGTAGGAATAGTATTTGGTTTGGTTGGAATTTGGTTACTTGTATCATACTCCCTCCGTCCCACTCAAAAATTATATTCTGAAAGGTGTACAACTTATTATAGGTTGTGAGGTACAACATCTAAAATAAGTAATTTATCGTCATATTTTTCACTTATGATGTTCTTACTTTAGAAGTAAGGGTTAATTGTGAACCACACATTGTAATATTAGTAAGGGTATATAATGTAAATAAATTTAAAGTGGACTCTTTAAATGAGACAAGATTTATTTTTTGAAAGTGGACTTTTTGAGTGAGATGAAGGGAGTAATATATATGTATGTATGTGTGTGTGTATAGTTAGACCCTTCTTTTTGATTTTGATTGTTTTGAAAACATGTTTTTAGAAAAATAAATTTATAATGTAAAAAATATATTAAAAATGTACTGAATAGTAAAAAATTGTATTAAAAATGATGAAAAATAATTATAATATATTAAATTTACTACTAAAACCAAAATCAAAAACAAAACTAAAACCAAAACGAAAAGAACAGGGCCTATATATATATATTAAAAACAAAATTAAAATTAAATAAAAGGGGCCTTTCATGTGATTTATTTTTCCCATATATATATATATATATATATATATAGAGAGAGAGAGAGAGAGAGAGAGAGAGGATGGTCGATAATAATGGTTTTTGTAGTTAATTAAAATTTCAATATTAATTGACTATTGACTTAGTCTTCAACAAGAGGTTGGGAACCTGAGATCGACGAAGGTAATTAATAATTGGGTAAATAATATTTACTCTCGAGATTTGAATAAAATTACTATTACTATTATCTCCCTGAATATTTTACTTCTTCCTTTTCTTGTTAAGTACGTCCTTTAAGTTGAATTTCTTAAAACATTGATCTTTTTACATGCTTCAACACCTTCCAATTATTAACTTTAAGGAATAATCCATGTCCGGCCCCCCAAACCTTAACCTATAATTATGGCTTAATTAATGAAGGCCACCACGGTACCTAATAAATACTCCATCCATTTTACCAGAAGGGTTCGCTTAAAAAAATATACTACTTTTTATGAATTTCAAAGTAGAACATTTAAAATATCTAATTTCACAATTCGTTTTATTCGTGTTCTTACTTTTTAAATGTAAGTTAATTATGAATTATATGTAATTATAATAATAAAAATATAAAATGTTTAAAAATTTAAAAAATAAACTCTTTTATCGAAAAAAATAAATAAATAAAATAAAATAGACCATCGTAGCGAGAGGGAGAAAGTACTATTTATTTATCCGGAGAGAAGAGACTTCATCATCATCCGGTATCATATGAAAACGGCACTGCAACTATGGGAACCCCCTACCCCTAGTTTGCGTAAGACAAAGACAACAAGCCTTAATTTTTGCTGCAATATTTTTTTGAGTCTGGGCCATAGAATTTCCCTTACATTTCGATCCCGTATATTTGCGTTAGTTCATATGCGGACGACCCGATGAACTAAGTGACCGAACATATTTTTTATTACAATATTTCTCCCTTTCGTACGTTCGGCTGCAGTAATTAATTAGATGGTTAATTATATTTTACCTCTTCGGGTTTGATCACATTATTACTCGGTTCCTGTCATTAACAAAATTTAACACGTATTTTGGTAATTTTTTTTAATGGGAAAAAAATTTGATCAGTTCAATGATGCATTGGTACATACATAGTTATTAGAAATCTCAAGAAACGATCGATAATTTCATGAAATTTTAGGAGAGATAAACGTAATTATACCTGAATTAAGCTATTTTGCTTTTGGCTAGTTGTACCGTCGGGAAAGTTGGGGATGATGAATAATGGGAGAGCGTTATAATCCCAAAATAAAAAAATAAAATTAGATGAATTTCATCTATAACTTTTTGAATACCATTCCAATGATAAGTCACCGTTTGATAATATCTTAAAAACATTAGAAGGTTAGATTTATACTACATCCGTTCTATTAGAAAAATTTACTTTGATCCATATATAATTTATTATGAATGTTAAGGTACAACACATAAATTAGCTAATTTGACACATTTTATTTTATTTATATTCTTACTTATTAAGTATTGGCCTATCGTGGACCACACATGATAATATTAGTAACGGCAAGAGAAGTAAAAAAATTTGAAAATAGACTCTTCTATTAAAACAAAAAATATTTTTTTAAATGGACCATTGTAATAAAACAGAGAGAGAATATATCAAGGGCCTGTTCTTTTTGTTTCGTTTTGAAAACGATTTTGGTTTCAACAGTAAATTTAATATATTTTAATCATATTTCATCATTTTCAATACAACTTTTTACTATTTAGCATCTACTTTTTATATTTTCAATACACTTTTTACATTATAAAACTACTTTCCAAAATTTGTTTTCAAAACGCCCGAAAAGAACAGGTTTTTTTTAATACATCACCTTATAGTTTTTAATTCTAATATACAATAAACTTATAGATACAAAACTTACTTGTATAAATTGAATATCTCAATAAACATATGCATACAACTAACTCATGCCCATTAAATCTATCCAAATTTATGTTTATAAATATCGATGAACACTCATCTCTCAATATAAATTTATAAAATTTTATGGTTTTGAGATTATTAATTTATAAAATATTGCCATATGTATTTTTTATAAATAAAAGGTTTCGTTGCAGTGTGGGTGCGTACCAGTACAAGAGAATGAGAATAGGAATGTGAGGCATTTTATATTCAGAAACCAATAAATTACACATTAAAGGAATCCTGCAGATACTAAATTAGGAATTTAAATTATAGAAAATAAATGTTCATTCCCTCATTCTCATTTCCGCGCATCAAATGCTACGGGACCCATCGCTACGTGTGTAATTGGTGTTTATTGATATAGTAAAGATTATTGTCCATCCATTAACTTGTAAACCCCATGACCAATCTCTACGTGACAGTGGACTTAATCCAACACACATTAATCTACTTCTAATAAATGTGGGTCCACATCAAATTAATACTAATATTTTATTAGGTAAAAGTACACACACTCACCTTATAAATTTTATTTATTTATTTATTTTGTGTTGGAAAGAAAATATCATTCGTAAATAACGTACGTGCCTTGCCTAGAATGAAAGATGATTAAGTATATTATCCAGTGCTAGTGTCACTATTTTCCCTTTTCTCAGTTAACAAATATCTATCATACCTTTGCCTAATTTAAATATTTTTTCCGTTCTATTATAAATGTACACTTATTAATGTACAACTTATTATGATATCAAGGTATAATACCTTAAATAGCTAATTTGACCCTATTTATTTCATTAATGTCTTTACTTTTTATGTATAGACTAATTGTGTACGACACATAATTATATGAATAAGGGTATAAAGAGTAAAAAATTTGAAAGTGAATTCTTTAATTTTTCAAAATTGACCATTCTAATGAAACAGATGGAGTAATTAATAAGCTCTTCCCTATAAAAAGCCTAATTCAATAATTTAAAGTCAAGAATAAGATAGTGTTCAAACGATTGTGGTGCATAATTGACTAGTTAAAATTTGGAGGTTTAATTCGATCAAAAGATTGTAATACATGACGAACCACTCAAAGTTGTAGGTAGAACTTAGAAGCTTCACCTTCTCCACCCAAGCCAATAGTAGATAGTAATAGTTGATTGGAAAAGAAATGATAAATAAAACTATTCGTGAACAGTCACAACATTTCATTCAAACTAAGCAGTTTTCGCAATCAGTTTGACACCAAAATTCGACGTAGAGCTCATATAGTACGAATCTTCAACTTCAAAACGTTGGCGCAATTCATCTGAAACCTAAGTTTGACATCGAACTTGGCTTCGAACTGAACCAATGAAAATTCAAGATTTCAACAGAACTTGCGCACTATGTTCGGTATCCATTTCCAATATAGAAGAGGACTCGAAAATCTTCTAAGTTCGAAGTCGAACCTAGTTTCGGACACACACTTAACTTCAGCAAACAATAGCATAACAACTGTTTTAAAGTTATGAATTACAACCCGAACCATAATTTTTTATTTTCATAAAACAAACTATTTCTCTTGTCATACAAAAGAGATAAAATCACGGATATCCCATTTCTTTTTCCTTCTTATTTTCCAAGTTATTCAAGAAATACGCAAATGGATTAATGATAAAAAAAAATAAAAAGCAAAAATAGAAAATCACAAACGAAAAGAAAGAAGGTAAGAGTAGAGAAGCGATGACGTGTCAAATCCGTGAGATGAAAGGCGCGTCTCTCTCGTATTGCACATTTCCACCCTAAAATCTCCCGGTCTTTCCTCTCCTTTAAATTAACCCCATCCCCAACTCCCCTTACTTACGCATTAATTAATTTATAAATATAAAAATAAAATTCTGAGACACATTTAATTTCATAAAAATTAAATATTTTTTAAATATATTTTTCATATAAATAAAAAATATATATATATTAGCTAACCTTCTGTACTTCTTTTTCTTCTTCTTCTTCTTCCTTCTTTTTCTGCTTTTGCGTCTTTTATTTATATTTCCTCCATTTTTTTCTCGTATTCTTATTTTTCCCTCTCTCTCTCTCTCTCTCACACACACACAGACACACAGAGAGTTTCATTCGAAATGTTATATTAATATGAATTATTCAATTCCTTTTATAAATTAGTGAAGGAAGTTAGGGTTTGCTTCATTGTGATTCTCGCACTGCAAAACCGAAGCAGACGCACAGCTTCTTAGGTACGTTGTATGATTGCTTTTCCAATTTCAATGTCTCATCACAACGCCTTCTGGGTTTTCTTTTTTCTTTTTTTTTTTTTTTCTTTTTTCCCGTAATTGGGCGAGCGTTTATTTATTGATGCCCACCCGTTTCTGCTCCCAATTTGCTTTTGTAGATCTCAATTTTGTTGGATTTTGCGCCTTTTCTTGATTGCGTTGTTGGAATTGTTTCCTCCCCCCTTCCCCCAAAATTGAATTTGTTTGTGGAATGGAGTTTTTGATTAGACCTTTAATTTGATCAGGTGTGATATCTACCGAATGGGTAATTTCAGTTTCGACAGAAAGGGCACTTGTTTTGTCGATTTGATGGGAGTTGATCTTAAATTAGGATTAGGTCTTGGGCTACAGTTAGTTGTAGGCTTTCCTTTGTTTCTTCCATGTTTAATGGGGATTCATGTTTGAAAGGAAAGTTTGTGGATGATCTTTTTGGGTTTGTGATGTGGTGGGAATCATTTTCTAATTATGGCCGATTTATCTCAGAGTTTTGTTTTTGTTCTTTTTGTGGTACTTGTGGCGGTGGTGTTGTAGTGGGGGGGTGTTGTATTGGTTGCTAGGCTTTAGTGGGTAGAGATGACAGATATTCACCAACAAATTCAGCAAAAACCTGAAAGCACTACAGCAGCTGATGATGCCCGGGTTGAATTTGAGAGGGGACTGGAGGAGTTGATGCGGGGGCATTTGGATGATTGTATGTCGTTCGCCTCATGTAGTTCTCCCAGAACTACTGAGGATGAAGATGAGGAGGGTGACCAACTTGTTCGGAGGAGAAGAAGGTCCCAGCTTGATGGAGATGATCTGGCTGAGTCCTCTGCAGCCAGGAGGCGGCACTCACGCATATTGAGCAACTGGGCTGCAAGGCAAGCCCAGGAGATGATTACAACTATTGAGAGGAGAAATCGTGAGTCGGAGTTAATTGCCCTTGCTGGTTTGCATACTGTTTCCATGCTTGATTCTTCATTTTTGAGAGAATCACAGTCCCCGACTTCAAGGCGACAGGGAAATGTTGAGAGGCCAACCACCCGGGCCTCTTCCATTTTGCAAATGTGGCGGGAACTGGAGGATGAACACGCGTTGAATCGTGCTCGTGAAAGGGTCAGAGAAAGATTGAGGCACCAGAGGAGTGTCGAGTCCAATACAAATGTCTCGAGCACAAGTATGTCTGAAAGCCGGGAAAGTGAGATTCCTGGCAGCCTGGGGGATGCCAGTGAGAGTGAAAATGAATATGGAGCTTGGTCTCGGGGTCAAATTGGACGGCAGGATGGCAACAGGGATCGCGATAATTCTAGTCGTGAGCAATCTCCTGACCTAGGTGAGGTTGATAGGGAAAGGGTGAGGCACATTGCACGTGGTTGGATGGAGAGTGGCATCAGTGACCGGTCATCTAATGTTTCTCAGAGGAACACTGGTACTAGAGGGGAATGGCTTGGGGAAACTGAACGTGAAAGGGTGAGGAATGTGAGGGAGTGGGTGCAGATGACAAGCCAGCAGCGAGGAACTCGAGGTAGCCGTAGAGAAGAAACTACTGCAGTTGCTACTCAAGTTGAACGGATTTGTGAAGGTTCAGTGGGTGACCAGGGAGGAGGTCAACAGGAACATAGTCGTAGAGACAGGTTAAGGCTGCGTGGAAGACAGGCGCTAGTTGATTTGCTTGTCAGGGTTGAGAGGGAGAGGCAAAGGGAACTTCAAGGTCTGTTGGAACATCGTGCTGTCTCTGACTTTGCCCATCGCAATCGAATTCAGGTAAGTTTCATATGTAGGATGGATTTTTTTTTTTTCGGAAACATGGCCGTTTGTATTTTAGTGCATGTGTCAAAAAAATAAGGTTGCATTTATTTTTAGGTTCCATGATCGTGGATAATTCTTTTGGAACTTTTACATTTTGATTTTAAACTACACAAGTATTTGCCACATGCGGTTGAATAAAGTCAGATGGACAGAATTAGTTAAGAAAGGAAAGTATATATTTGAGGAAAATATCGTGGGACAGATCACTAGCATCTCACAAAGAAAAAGATTTGGGTCAAGTTTTGTTCTTGATCACCAGACTATCAAATAGGAAAGTTCTCCTTTTTTTTTTTTTTTTTTTCCTGATGAAGTGGTTTTGGCTACAAAGCTGGTTTTGTTGATTTTTCTTGGATTATTTAGCACTGTACTTGTTTGGTATACATTTTGATTGTAAGGGAGGCTCTAGTAGTAGATTATCTTTCTGGATTTTTAATTTTTATTTATTTGACCTTTGTTTGTCATGAAAGGTTATCATTTGACCTTTACATTTTACTTGTCTGGACCTTAAACTCACTGTTTTTGGTTTAGTCACTACTCAGAGGCAGATTCCTACGAAATGAAAGGGTTGTTGAGGAGGAAAGACCACCTTCTATGGCAGCTAGTGAATTGGTTCAGTTAAGGCAGAGGCACACTGTTTCTGGTTTGAGGTTTGAAGCTCTTCAATCTTCCTTTGCTTGGGAAACTGCCCAGTTTCTCTTTAAAATCATGAATTATTTGTTCATTTTGTTTTGTTTTGTTTCGTTCGAACTTTGTTCTTATTTTGTAATCCTTGCTGTGGATCCTTGTTTGTGCTTGTTTGTAATGTGGTTTCGAATGGAATGCCAATGAAGGAAGAGGATGAAGATTTAAATAATGGTTTTTCCCCTAGTTATTTAAAATGATGTTTATATGATTAACTATGGGGAGTTATATGTCAGAAGAGGATGCCTTTTTTTTCTCCCCTTCTCCCTTGTGAGGACTGAGGACTCCATTTTGGGAGAATTTTCTTTATTCTAGATCAATGTTCGATGAGTGATTCAGACCATATCCTCTCCTTTGTGTAGAAAACTGCATATGTTTATAATACCTCAATATTTATTACTGATTGGAAACAAAGTGTTTTCCAGAATAATAGCGAAGTTACTGTTAGGGATGACATGTAAATTACCTTTATTCAAATTGACTATTATGATTTTCTTTCCACGTGAGTATCATGATGTTATTTTTTTGGTGGAATTTGTTTCTCTTACTGTCGGAGTGATTTTGAAGTACTTGTTGTGGACTGTAGGACTTATATAATTTGGCTACAATGCTATCCTAGCTGTTAATTTAGCAATGATTTTCAGTGGCTTGCTTGATGTGTTTTGTCTTTAACCAGGGATGGGTTTCGCTCCACACCAGCAGCTACAGTCTTAGGCCAAGTAAGCAGCAATTCTCAAAATTCATCAATTTATTGCCATACTAATTCTTGAAATCAGACTCATTTAAATCCTGCTCAGGAGGATGAACATGAAAGTCTCAGGGAATCTGACACTGAGTCTCTGAGTCCGCAAAGTAACATTAATCAGTTACCCTCACTTACTGGGAACTCAGATGATATTCCAGCTGTTCAAGGTACGGATCACCCTGCTGTTTCTAATCAAGGGAGGGATGGGCAGGAACAGATAGCTGAGAATGAGAGACAAAATCAGCCAGAGGCCACCTATAATGAATCTATTGAATGGAGAGGCGGCATTCCAGAAAACATGGATACAGATTGGCAGGAAAACGCAAGAAGTGATTGGCCTTTGAGGACAACTGGAAATGGTGGTGGAGGTGTGCAGAGCGTTAGTGAGGTTTGGCGTGAAGATGGTTCGCGGGAAGCTGTAGAAAATTGGTCTGAAGGACCTTCTGATCCTCCAAGAATGCGGCGTGCTGTTCCGTATAGAAGAATTAGTAGGTTTCATCCTCCTGATGATGATAATGTCTACAGTATGGAACTGAGGGAGCTGTTGAGCAGGTAATTGTTATTGTCCAAACTCCTTTTGCTACTTCGTGATGATCCTGCCCTTTTACTTGATTATCCACTTACTGGACCTGGTTATTCATCGTAGGAGGAGTGTCTCTAATCTTCTTCGTAGTGGTTTTCGTGAAAGTCTGGATCAACTAATCCAGTCATATGTGGAAAGGCAAGGCCGTGAACCAATTGATTGGGATCTTCATCGGAACTTGCCAATTCCTGATACACCAGAGCGGAATCTGGAACAACAAAACGGTGAACAAAATGATGATCAGAATGATATTATTGGTAGACCCTCATTAGTATTACCAACTCCTCCTGCTCCTCCACCACAACCACTTTGGCATCAGGATTTGCATCATTCTGGTTGGCCTCGTCACAATGTGCATCGTACTGAACTTGTGAGTGAGCCTCCTTTTGTAGGTAGTTTTCTCCCAGGGTTGGTTTTGGAACATGGTTTTTCTGGATACTTCTGTTGCTGAAATTGAGACTGAGAAGTAACTGAAAGGAAAATGTTCTTTCTCATGGCTCTATATTTCCTTCATTTTGTATTGGAGGGATTTGTTACAACGTAATCTGACCTGCCTGAATTTTATGACTATCTTTTCTGAGAGGTATGCTGTCTGATGTTCACGTGTGAAAATTTTTTATATAAATTTCTTGAGGAGGAAATTTTCTAAAATGGTTGTTTGCCACTAATTTTAGGTTAATTTCATCTGTTAGCTGCTTGCTTAATATTGTGAATCTTAAAACATTTTTGTGAAGGTTCTGTTTCTCTTTCAATTTTCAAGTTATACTTTAGTTTTGTTTTGGAGATATCAAAATGGAGCTTTTCCATGTGCATAGAGATCATTCTCTTGGCCCAGCAAATATAAACTTACTTCGTTTTATCTTTATTATTCTTGTAGATTTACTTTTTTTATTTTAATAGGAGTGGGAGATTGTTAATGATCTTAGATCTGACATGGCAAGACTTCAGCAAGGTATGAACCACATGCAGAGAATGTTGGAGGCTTGCATGGATATGCAATTGGAGTTGCAGAGATCAGTCAGACAGGAAGTTTCTGCTGCTCTAAATAGATCAGCTGGTGGGCAAGGTTTGTCATGCTTGTATTATGGGCTCTTGTATCAATTCTAGTGTCTATTTGAACCTCATAAGTAGCAAAACTTTTGGGATTTGGTTGGTTATTGTGGTTGTCTCTGAAATATTAGTTCAAATATTATGGCAGGGGTAGCAGAGAGCTCCATTGATGGGTCAAATTGGGGTCATGTAAGGAAGGGAACCTGCTGCGTTTGTTGTGATAACCAGATTGATTCCCTTTTGTACAGGTACAAGTGCCATATGGTTACAGATTTGTGTATAGAATTCACAGTTACCATGGGTTTGGAGTATTTAGTGCCTGTTATGATGAATGAGGTACCTTGTTTTGCAGATGCGGCCACATGTGTACATGTTCAAAATGTGCTAACGAGTTGGTTCGTGGAGGAGGGAAGTGTCCATTATGCCGGGCACCGATTATGGAGGTGATCCGGGCTTACTCTATACTGTAAAAAGAATGATAGGATGAAAAAGCTTCAGGTAAAAAAGGTTTATATAGGGGAGCGCCATATTTTGGCCTTTTTGTTTTCTACGTTCTCCTGGGGGTTTAACCTGTGGAGTGAGTTTTTTGCCATATGTTTTTCTGATTATGTAGAATGCTGCGCATCGTACAGTTGGAATAACACATGGCTTCTGCTCCTTCATTCATTCGTAAATAAAGTATAATATATTATTTTTTTCGTCTTGATTCTTGCATTATCCTGAAACTAAGTTCGAATGAAGAAAAATGCAGGTCTGAATTCATTATTTGGTAATAAACAGTTGAGAATAGGCAAATTTGGTTGTAGGGAACATGCTAAGAGTGACAGTCTAGGCAGTTTTTATGCCATATTCTTATAGGAATTCAGCATAGAATGGAATGGAATGTTGCTAAGTGAGCATCTTTACAACTGGGAATTGTTGTGTTTCGATGTTATTGTTTGATAACTTTCTTGTTGCCTCCTGGATCCTCTCGAGTGGATACCGTCCACTCTCTCACAATAAGAGAGAGAGGTGGACTCGTGGATGTGACATTTGACAATTCTAGAGACGTAGACTTGTGAATGTGACATATAAGTCTCACACACTCTATTGTGATGGACGGGGTACATATTATAGAGTACTCATTAGGATCCTGCTTTTCTTGTTGCAACCTAAATTTTCCCGACCCAAACTCTCTCAAGTTTTGAAGGTCATTGCTTTAAAGCATAATCTTCCTTTGCCGAAAGTAGACGACAGGTTTAAACTCTTCAAAGTATCGTTTTGCATCATTATAGAGGCAGTGAAATTTCCAAAACCAGGAGAGGACAGAACGAACGAGAATGAGAAAATAGTAATAATACTCATCACAATTAATTCATCAATCGCGTTCTTATAGTTACGATGTTACATTATTTGTTATGAAAAGTTGTGATGAATTAATGGAGATGCGTATTATTTTTCTTAATTATTATAACTCCATTGTTCCTTACAAAATGCTTAAAACATAAAACTAGTACTACTAGATACCTCTATTAGTAATATCTTTCACATGTTCAAGATCACACTTATTAATTAATTAAGCAGCTAAAATTAACATGTCAAACTATCCTACCACGACTAAATTCGTTACACATGGTTATAATATATGTTATATATGGAATACTTCAAAGATTAAACTCAATATAGAATCACTGTAATACTTCAAAAACTAAACTCAATATTTCATCACCTAAAAGCGGTACGATATTAAATATGTTTTCCATATATACTTCTTGTTGTAACATTAACGCAACACTTTAGAAGCTAAACTCATTATTCCTTCACTTCGAAATGATTGAAAATTATACTCGATATTGTACATATTGGACACGTTTTTGGAATTGAACTTTACACGTGTGTGTATATATATTAATTTCACAACAACAACAACTTCCTTGATTCAAGGAAATTTTTACTTTTTGGTTCGCAGGATGAAATGTAGTCAAGAAAATTGGCAAAATTAGTGTCCTTATAAAGCTTGGGGTTGGCCTTATTGACGAGGTGAGGTGATGGCTGGATCGTGCAATCGAAAGGCAAGCTGTGCAACGAAGCCATTGATATTCTAGAGCTTTGAGAGTTAACCACCACCCTATGCACCACACTCTTGTATTTCCCGTTGCTAAATATCTGTAAAGAAAACACACACAAAAATAACCTTCAAATCTCCATCAATTTATGTACTCATGAAATTAAAGAAATCTTGTTATATTATATGCTAACAAGTTTGGATTTTGATGGCCTTATTTCCCCCATTTGTTACTAATTTGTGTGATTAGTGTAATACTCTTCCGTTCCATGAAAGATTTTTTTTTTTTTAATAGAAGAGTCGTGTTTCTATTTTTTCTTATTTTTTTTATAATTATACTATGTGATCGGCAGATTGTAGTCAACCACACTTGAAACGTAAGACATAATTGGAGAAAAAAATGTGATAAATTATTTATTTTAATTGTTGTACCTTAGAATTCGTAAAATGTTGTACATTGGAATGGAACAGAGTTATATATAGAGGGAATAATATCTACTCATTCTTTGCATTTATAAGAGACATGTTTAAAAAAATTACAATATACAACCAATAAAATAAATAATTTTTCATCAATTTTGCCATATATCATTATTTTTAGAAAATCAATTAATTGTAAACTACATATAATTATATTAATAGGGCTACGGAAACTAAAAATATAGCTCTTCTATTAGAATGAAAATCTTTTAATGAAACAGGTAGAGAGTATCATATTTAAAAAAAAAAGTCTTTTATAAATCATATTATGTATTAAAGGTCGATGCAACGACGTCGTACCTCAAGGTGGTCACCAACATTGACAACAAAAGAGTAAGGAGCAACAGGTTGAACATCCAGCCATCTTCCTTGATGTTGTATTTGAAGGCCTTTTACCTCCTCCTGATACAGAAGTGTCAGCAGCCCGTAATCGGAATGCGGCGGCATTCCGAGCGTTAGTTCCGGCTCCGGGCACGCCGGGTAGTAGTTCAACACCATCATCTGGCTCCCTTCTTCAAATTCTTTCATCATATTATGACCCAACAACCCTAGGCTCTCAAGGATGGCCTCCAAGATCATCGTGTACAAAAATTTGGTTTCATTTGAGTAATCAACGACCGCCTCCCTATAAATTAAGTACAATCACAATCGAACGTTAAGATTATATATGGAAATCAATCGATTCGATCTTGCAATTTACAAAATCTTATGTATATATGAATGTTTTTTGTGTCTCGTCTTAGTGTCATAAAAGTTTAGTTGTTGTTGCAGTATATGCATGTTTTTGTGCACCTGAATATTATCGTACCATAACTTGCACTCAGGGCGAAGCTACATTCAAGCTGGTGAGGGCAATTGCCCCATCAGGTTTAGTTTTGATATTTACAAAAATTTCAACAATATTGCCCCACCAAAAGTTTTAAAAAATATTGTGTAAATGTTTTGCTCCACCCGACTTGTGGGGGTTGGTTCTGCCACTGCTTGTATTCGGGCTTGAAGACAAAATTATAAATGCACTTTGAGGAATGATCTAAACTCGCTTTGTGGTATACGAGATAGAATTAGCTTCCAGTGCAATAAGTCGCTTTTTTTCTTTGCTGTATAATCTAGGCCTGTTCATTACCGGGTTTTAAGGGAAGTTTTGAAAAATAAGTTTTCAAAAACAGGTTTTCAAAAACATGCAAACAAACAAGAGTTGAAAATTTGTTTTAAAAAACGATGAGAGATTTATTGTTAACAAATTTGCGGGGCAAAGTAAAGGGAGATTTTTTCATCTCAAGTTTGAGCGGCAAAGCTACGAGATCTTTTTTTTCCTTCTAAAGTTGGCGCGAAAGTGTTTCCCAAGGCCAAAAAACAACTTTTAGCTTGATTCCAAACAAGATTTGAATTTTAGAAAAACAACTTTTAGTAGGGGTGAGCAAATACCCGCGGGTCGGAACCGAGCCCGAACCGAAATTGACCCCATTTTTCGGGTCGGTTTGGTTCCACGCTCAAAAAATTCGGGACGGGGCGGGGAGAAGTTCAAAACCCAATTACCCGTCCCAACCCGTTCAAAACACAATAACCTAGCCTTCCTTTTCTACATTTTACATTGAATCGAAGCTCAAGATTCTGGCGGAGCCGTTGGATGTTTTGGTCGAAGAACTCGGCTTCGGAGGTGGAAATCGAGTTGGGTTTTTGGGGTTCCGGAGAGGATTTGGCTGGGGAGGTTTCGACGCGTGGGGGCGGAGGTGGAAGCACAAGAGAAGTTTGGGATTCTTGTGCATTTTGGTAGCTTCGGGTCTTGGTTTGTGGTTCATTTTCGGTAAAAGATTGGACGCTGAAGTTTTATTGGGGTCATTTGGTCTGGTGTTGTTGGGACTCTCCATTGATGGGTGGAGAAGAGGGTTGAAGGGCTGGGTTTTGGGATATTGTTGCTGTGCTCTTTTGGTGAGTATGGGGTGAGTTCAGCCTTGAGTCCAAGTCCACAATTGGAGTTGAGTTCGCTACTCGAAGCTTGACTGTGGATAATAAAATCATCAAGGCTCAGATTTGGGACACTGCTGGCCAAGAAAGGTAAGAGTTTCATTGAAGTTTGCTACTTTTTGTGATCTGGGTTGTTCTTGCTGAATGTCGTTTGTTTTCCATTGTTTTTTCATGCTGTTTCTTTAAGGATTTTTTTTTTATTTTCATTTTTTTTTTTTTTTTGGGGTTTGAGTTTCGCAATTGTTTTGGGATTTGGGGCAATGCTTATCAAGATGATTTTGGAGAATGCTTCTGTGTTAAGTTAGATTGTGTGCAACTTGTGAGATCTGAAGAAAATGCTATACAATGTCTGTATTGTGTACTTTGATCTAAGAATGACGATGATCTATAGCAATGTGCCGGTTTATTCTTTTCAGATCCACTCTTAGTGGAATTCGATGGTGCTTTTTTCGCAGAGTACATTTACTGAATATTGATCTAGCTTAAATTTGTTCTATGAGCTCAATCTCAGTATGGTGCTTGTTTTGTCTGGTTTCTAATCAATTTTGAGAGTATAGATTGGTGGAAACTTTCTTAGGTGTGTAAAATTCAGTACTTACTTACGGTGATCTCATAACATTCTTGTGCACTGTGTAATGAAATAATAGCATCACTCTTGAGGCTGAAATAGTGGCTATCTGGAATGCAAATGATGTATCATTGCATTCTTTTTTGGCTTTAAAAGTTGTCATAGTTTTGTAATTGTTGACATTATACTCGTCTTAAGTGTAATGCATGTAGTTACCGTACATGCAGAGGATTGGCACAACTTGCTTTAGCATTAGTTTTCTCTGAAAAGCTAGAGGAACGAAATTTGAAAACCTGGTAGGCAGGGGGTAATTTTCCAAATTGTATTATGATACTTTTCGGCTTCTTAATCTCTTAATGTTGGAAATGCTTTTACATGGATTAGGTGCAGAAAAGTTCGATCACTTACTTCCGAAGAAAGCCTGATGTACCTAAGCAACCTAAGCAAGATTTGCTCCAACTTATGCTGTAATGTTATTGAAATTTGTTGGTATTAAAGTGCAACTCTGATTGGAAACTTGTCTTGCTTTAAAGCTGTCATAGGATTTCTTCAATTTCGTCCGTTTTTGCATCAGCTTTACCTGCTCCACTCTCTTAAGAATTGTCCATGTGTTAGTAGGATTAGTTATAACATGTAGAAGCTGCATTCTCTGTCTAAGTTATGATTTTCAGGTGACAAACTTCAGTTAAAGCCCTTTTTGTCTCTGTAAATAAAGATTTTCCTCTAATTAACTATAGCCCTTTCCATTGTAGTTGCATGTTTTGATAGGTTTTTTGGAGGATTCTATAGCATCCTCTGTATTTCCCTCTGAAATGTTCCATCCCTATTCTTGTCCGTGATGGGGTAGGAGTAGAAAGGTTGCTTTTGGATTCAGAAGTTATCAAGCCAGTCTACCAAATGCCCTGTAATTTATATTATTTTATGTTCCCGTTGCCCAGTTAGCTTTGACAATAAGGCTTTCTAACAAAGAAGATAAAAAATATAAGGAAGAAGAAGAGGCAAAACTTTCTTCTAATGTCATATTCACCTTCCTCCCAAACAAGCACAGGTAATGATTTTTGTTTTTTCTTATTTTGTACATCTGATGTGCACGTTTGGATCGGTAAAAGTACTTTGTTTGTTTTCAGTTGTTATCTTTTAAGTATATCTATCTTTTGTTTTTTTTGGCTTGTTAAAGATTTTTTTATGTAGCTTGTGTATAAGATAGCTGATTTATATATATAGATAGCCTTTTGGTTTCAGTTTGTAGAATAGAAATTCCAATCGTCATAATTAGTTTCGAAATTTGAAAACCTGGTAGGAGGGGAAGGAACCCCAAAAAAAAAAAAAAAAAAAAAAAATCCGACCCGGCCCAGAAACCGGTTGGACGGGTCGGGTCTGAATATGACCCGGACCCGACCGGTTCGGGTCGGGTCGGGTCGGTCCGGGTCGGGTAACAGTGATTGCTCACCCCTAACTTTTAGCTTGATGCCTAACAAGATTTGAATTTTAAAATGATTTTTGAAACCCAAAAACACTCAAAACCGGCTAGTCTGCAAAACGAACGTGCCCCTAATAATTGCTCTAACGTTATCATCCATGCACTTTACGAATATGCATGCATGCATGGTGAGAAACTCATAAACATGATGTGTTAGTTGATTTTCACCTGAAATTTGTTGGAGAAGAAGGCCAAGAGGAGGGCAAGGCAGGAGGGCAAGTGAGCTTTAAGAAATCCCTCCAAGAAAAGACTGTATCCTTCGTCTGATTAAAACTTGTGCCGTACCTCACCGGGGAGTAAATATCAGAACACATATACTTTGCTCTCTCTTCGTACGGAAGCTCAAAAAATCTTCTACTTCCATCCATCGCATTTCTTATAACATCCCTCGAAATCCCATGGTTTATCAACTGCACGCACGAACCAATTACGTTATAGTTGGGAATCGAGCAGTAGTCCACTCGTTAGTTGCAAGAAAACATTATCGCAAACGTCGCGAGCTCAAAAAACGTACCTGAAAAAATCCATATTCCTGACAAGCTTTTGCTAAGGATTGAAGGACGCGGGATCTGTTGGGGCCTTGCAATTCAGCGTAATCAATAACGGGCAATTCAAGGTGATCGGAATCTCTTAAGATTCCAGAAGAATCGTTTGGCCTATCCGAGATGGGCAACACATACTTGTCTGGGATTTTGGTCAAGCCGGCGCCGGGGCCGGCCGCCGGGCTGTTTTCGTCGCACAAATATTTCACTCCCTTCTCAACAGTAGGCTCATTTTGGTCGGAAAAACTTAATACAGGAGGCATAGACATGATTTAGGAAATTAAAACCTTAATTTTTTTGTCTTGTAAGAATTGATGGGAAATGGAGATGGATTTGCATGCATATATATATATATATATATATATATATAGAGAGAGAGAGAGAGAGAGAGAGAGAGAGGAGGATCAAGTTTGACTGAAAAAACAGGGATTGAATTGCCTTTTGAATGCGAAATGATAATACTAATAATGATGAACAGGTCCTAATTAATTAAAAAAAAAGGAAAAAAGAAAAAGGGAAAGACTCATTCTTTTAATTGTTTCATGCATGCACGCAGCGATCGAACAACCACCGTTGACTTGAAGGGACGCATATATCGTAGTCCCTCGGATCTGTTAGAACAATTCACTGTCAAACGTGCATAATTTATTATTCATTTTAAGGTACAATACATAAATTAGTTACTTTGATACCATTTATTTCATTAATATTTTTATTTTTTATGTGTTACATTAGTAACAGTAGGAAGACTAAAAAGAATTGAAAGTGAACCCGATATTCTTGGAACAAAAATAAATTTTGAAATTAAACTCTTTTAATAGAGCAGAAGGTTACCTTTTGACTAATGCAGGAATTGATTGAGAATAATGGAATCCAGTAATATTTCCACTCCCCCACTATTTTGAGCTTTTGAAGATTTATATGGTTAGTGTTTACGTGGATATTGTTTAATAAATAATGGGATAATTATGATTTAAAAAAATATATCGTGAGTGTATGAATTAAGAAATCAATATTATTTAAAGAGTAATTGTGATATTGCACGCTTTAGTACAATGAATCTTGAATCGCCACCATTTGATGGTATTGGACATTGGCCATTCATCACTCAAACGTCTCTTATAGAATATTATTACTTTAGTTTTTTTCATATGAACAATGGATAACTTTTATCACGTGACTTGAGTTTACGAGTTTAAATAATAAAATAATTAGACTAATAATGTTTATATTAGAACATAAAGGTTCAGCATTGTTGGAAACACTGCACATTATGCATGCAAGCACCGGCGGATTTACAATGGGGGCACGTGCCCCCAGTGGCCCCACCGCCTTTTATATATTTAGTCAATTTTTTTAAAAAAATTGTTAAATTAATATAATGTGTCCTATCATTTTTAATTATAAATTAAACATAAATAATACACGACACATAGCTAAATTGTATTAACTTTATAATTATTTTCTTAGAGTATTAGTAAGATTCACAACACAGACAAATTGTATTAATGTTGTGATTATTTTTTCTTGAGTATTAGTAAGATTTAAATTGATTAGAACTAAAATTGCATTCAAAGCGAAAAACGTAAAGAATTACTAAATAAATTTCGTTTTCTTTCTCTATTATTATTTTCGTAAATTTTTATAGTTTAACCTTATTTTAAAATATAATTTTTTTGGTCATACAATGTATATTATGATCCCACTAAAATAAATTTCTGGCTCCGCCACTGCATGCAAGAAATAAATTTTTGGCTCCGCCACTGCATGCAAGAAATAAATTTCTGGCTCCGCCACTGCATGCAAGAACTTCTATGTACAATATACAAAATTAACATTTTCGCCTTTATACAAGTTATATTATTCTCTCCGTTCCATATAGAGTTCGTTTTATAATATTAGAAAGTAAATTTTTTTAGTAAAACATTTAATATTTGTAATTAACAAATAAAGGGCCCAAGAACAAAAGTGAAAGGCACTAATATTAACAATAGATATCGCCAATATAAATATATATATAAATATATATTAATAGTATATGCATACGTATATAATATGTATCTTAAGTCAGTCTATACCGTGTGCATGACGATCGCTCGCTGATGCATGAACGAGAAACTACCATAGTCCGCATTAGACTGTACTTAAATTATTTAAATAATTGTACAACTCTATTAATTTCGTTAAAAGAGTCCTATTTTAAAATGAAAATTCATTTCAATAAAAAATTTCAGTTTCTATTTGTTTATATTACGTACGGTACATTTAGTATTATAATAACCTATGATTCGCAATTAAAATAAAGATAAAAGTTTTAAAAAAAAAGGGTCAAAATACTTATTCTAGTTATTGTACTTTACTAAATAAGATTCCTCATATGGAATGAAAATTTAACTTTATATTTATCTGGAAACTGAATAAATGGATTTACTTAAATTACTTTTACTCTTTAGTGAAAAATAATTAGAATAATTTAGTATTTGAATGAATATTAATAATGAGGATTATTGAGCTCCATCCATCGAAATTAAAAATGATTAATAATATTCCAGAAGCTGGGTGCGGTGGAAAGTTCCTCCCTTGATATCCAAAACAGACTTGAGCTGGGCATGTTCTTTTTGAACGTTTTGATTTAAAAACAAGTTTTGAAAAATAGTTTTATAATGTAAAAAGTGTATTGAAAATGTAAAAAGTAGATGCTGAATAGTAAAAAGTTGTATTGAAAATGATGAAATATGATTAAAATATATTAAATTTACTGTTGAAACTAAAATCGTTTTCAAAACAAAACAAAAAGAACAGGCCAAAAATTTTGAAGGTTGAACGTTGAAAATTGATTGGATTTTAATTAATTATTTCTTTGTTAGGTTGTATTTTGTGCATGACCTAGACTTCTCTTGGTTCGTCCTTGGCTGCGGTACCCCCACCAATTAATCATTTTCTTTATTAAAACGAAAATAAATTATCTCGATAAAAGAATTCAATTTCTTTTTCTTTTTTTTTTAGGTTGAATTGAAGTATATTTTTAATAATATAATAATGTGTGGTACAAAATTAATCTCTACATATTTTTGCAAATCTAAAAGCTAATATTGTTGCTGACGTTCTATTCTAGCACGTTTGGCTAGTTCCTCCTTTGATTCCATTATGTTTACTCATGCCTCGCTGCCACTCCAGATGCGAGGTCTGGTCACTTTAGATGCACGTAGTTTTTCGTATATGCGTGTATAATTTTCTCCCTTATGTATTTACAGTATATATTATGAACATCATCTGCATGACTGTAGTTTGTACTTTCAAGCTAAGTCTCATTATGCCCCCTAGGTAATTTGGCATTTGCCTTGATTATTAATAAAAGGTCATCATACCCCAACCACTTAATCAGGTTATTTTCTAAAATAAAAAAAAAATTAGTTTTAGTTTCACCTAAAATTTCCAATACTTAAATCATTAATGGCCAACTGTCGGCAACGATCGAGAAGGGATAAAAAGGCAACAGAAAATTACTTTTAGGGCGGTGCATTAACCACATGCAAGTTTTCGCATTCTAGTAATATAATAATTCTCCATTAATATTTAATTCATTAACAATTTAAATAAGAAATAGTATAATTAATATATATATATAGTGTGAGAATCACGTGCCATGATCAGTTGTTTTAATTTGGACTTTACAAGTACATAAGAATATTAATGATGGATGTGAGAGATAAAGACTTTAATTTATTACATATTAATTTGTGAAATATAAGAAAAATATTTAGTGCATTCGATTCGATGCAAGTCGTGGAATGGTGTAGTAAGATACACTTGTGGATAAGTGTTATTTTTATATGAAGATAATGAACATGTAAAGAATCTAAAAACAAAAGAAAATTTTAATTGCTATTTTACAAATAACTAACTGTCTGCATTATTTTTAAGGATGTTGCGAAAGACAGCAAAAATCCACTAAGTCTCAATTGAATTAAGCACATGGTTTGTTTGTCAAGGGCAAATGTAAGGGCAATGGCGGTCAAGTGTGAGTCAATAGTACCTCAATTTTGGACTTGACTTCAACAAATTAATATGAATGCAAAAAATTTGAATGGCAAAAAGTCTTGTCAAACCACAGCAGCGAGGGGACAATTTTATTTTTTTTTTCTTAAAAATTATTTTATCATTATTTATGTTTTATTTATATCTATAAACTTATAATTTTCAAAACAGTTGTTAGTGTGTTAATTAGAAAGTACACATATTTTCAAATGAAAATTTTTATGATTTGAAATGAAGAGTTATACCATTTAGAATATTGACTTTTACTTTTGAATGTCAAATTAGTTATACCTGAAAAGTAACACTATTAATAAGGTAAAAATTATCATTTTAAAAGCAGCGATAAAAAGAATAATACTTTTAATAATCATACATATACTTTTCAGAAAGGGTAAGAGTTATACTTTTGAGAATCATGTTTATACTTTTGAATGTAAAATTTATATTTTTTAAAAAAAAAATTAAGGGAAAAAGATGCAAAGTTCACATAAGACTAGCCCTTAATTGAATTATATAACTCTTCTTTTTTCTCTTTACTAAATAATCCAAAATTCACTGCCACCTAGAAACTACTAATATACTTTTTAAGTAATTAAAAAGTGCAAATTTTGCTTCTTTTTCTTTCCTTTCCGCCCCTTACCCCCTCCCCTTCTCTTTTCTCCTCCTCATATATATTATAATAATAATAATAACACGTGATCTTTTATGTGCAATTTTATGTCACATATATAGTATTATTTAAATTAATAATTAAATAACTTGGACGTGATCATCATTAAATAGAAGTATAATTCAAAGAATAATACCTTTGCTTGAATTAATAGTCTAGTTGTAGCAGCCATGGACTGCCACGTATTAATTAATTCATCTATACATATATGTCACCATAAAGTACTTAGCAGTTACTCACCTAATCACCACTTCCTTGTTGATTAGTAGGCCATAAATTTTTTTATATTATGCTAACGTAGTTGTAGATTGGGGTAAAGCTTATTACGCCACCTCAATATTTTTTAATTGATTATAATAAAAGGGTTCTGTTTTTAATAATTAATATACTCAAATACTAATTTAATTTGATTTCATTTGATCTTTTCCCTATTTTTTCTTCATTATGGTGGCAAATTTTTTTGTTTCTAATAATTTTTACGTAGCCCCATGAGTACTTAAAAAAAAAAAAAAAAAAAGACAGTACTACTATACTAGCTTTGCCCGACCTTGCCACCTAATCAGCTCTTATCCACAAATTTATGAAAAATAAAAAATTGAGATCTCTTGAATAGATGTACATCAGGATTAAAGTAGTGAATGGGCCAAAAATGGCAATGACATAGTAAGTTTCAAGCAAGAGGTGTAGAAGCTTCAGCCAAATGATCGTAGGATCTTTCATTTCCTCACTCCACGTTTCCCCCACTGCCTCTTTGATTGTACTCAACAATGCTTCTTTCACCACCTATATATATATATATATATATATATATATATATATATATAGGTAAAATCCATCATCAATTGGTACTTTAATTTGGTTTATTGTCTCGTTTTGATCATTCAACTTTAAAAAGTTTCATTTCCGTCATAAATGATCTCAAACTCAACTTAGATTTGAATAATTATTGATCAGTATGTGAGTTGTTTCATACTAAATTATTAGGCGAACAAAATTAGTTAGTGCAGTTTTCATTAGTTGCCCTAATAATGTGTGTAAATTTCACGTGCGTACTCGTGAAAAATAGTTTAAATATTGTCGAAACTTGAATATGAATCATTTAAGTGAAATAACAACCCAAATTAAAATCCTCAAACTGTCATAATTCCCCATATCTACCCTATAATAGAAACTAACATAGGCTTGATTTGAGAGTTCCACGTGACTGCCACATAAGATTTGTATTTAATATCTACCCTATATTATGTGCCACATGGATGCTATGTTGGCAGTATATATAATTATCTACCCTATAACCTCATAATTTAAGATGACTTATCATCTTGTCCACTAGAAGGGGTTCATAATTTATGTGTCCAAACTATTCACTTTCTCAATTTTTGTTTCACTTTATTATTTATTATCCAATTTAACTTATAATTAAATAAAAGGTAAACCGAATAAACACCTAATAATGATGGGAAATTATGGAAATGTGGGATAGCCATTGGCCAATGCCATTCATGATTTCAATTGTTGTTCTTTTGCTATGTGCTCTACAAATACTCGTACTTCTTTGACTTTTTCTTGCATTGTTCATCGCACCTCATAAAATATTTGTTAATATTATTTATCACACAATTGTTTTAAATTTTGACCCAAAAAATGGCAACCTACAACTATCCATGTACTTTAACGGGTGATTTTATATTACATACGCCTCCAACTGTACATATCTTATTTCTTAAAATTAATTATTTTATTCATCTCTTATTGTGTGTGTTAAAAAAATATAAGCTTATATGATGGAACAATATTTCTAACTCCTATACTTCTCTTGAATCTAACCTAATGCACACACGTACATTATATGTATTTATGGCATGTGTCATATACATAACATAAGTATAATTAACAAATTAAATTCTAAGCTATTACATATTCTTTTAAAACTTAAGTCGAAGCAAAATTATAACCTAAAATAATACTATTGGAAAAATGTCGGGCATTGCACGGCATACAACTTCTAGTATAACATAGAAATAATGTGCATACTTGAAAAAGAAAAGAAAAATACCTCAAAATGAGGGTCAAGAACTCCATTCTGCAAATGAACAGATCCCAAGTACTTGAGAGTAGTCTCCCCTACCACTACTTCCCCCTTTTCGCGCAGCTGCACTGCTGATTCACAGGTCTTCCAATATGGCCAAACATTGATTAATTAATTGTTGTTTGTTAGTATTATCAACTGCGTACACTTATTTCGGGATAAAATTTTGTAGTTAAAACGACAATTTATTTTAGAACAGAGGTAGCATTGAGGTTCAAGCTAGGAGTGACGAGTGTAAAGTAAATTACCATCTTGAAAACTTTGAGAGCATGGGCCTTGAGCTTGGGATTGTTGTCTGGAATTTCTTCCGAGTCCCTCAGAAATGAGAACATCCCCTTTGCAGCTGGTGTAATCTCCAGTATCCTTCATCCATTTAAAATTTAATAAATATATGGAAAATGAAGGGTAGTGGATGTGAATTAAGAAGGAATAGAAGGACTTACAAGGTAAAGAAACGAAGACTGAGTTGAGGAAGGTTTTGCTTCATGGCCTCCCATGACTCCTTCACCAACGCTTCTTCTCTCTCACTCATACTCATTTCTCTCTCTATTTCTGACCTCAACTCTTGTTTTCAAGATATCCCTATATCTATATAGATATCATTACCCGTTTGGATTCTCGATCAATTATTCTATGCATTCGTTATATAGTATAGAATATGATATACAATTTGTATTAGTCTTGTGATAAATGTGTAATTATTTTATAAAAGTATTATAGCCACACGAGTTATATATTGTGATTTAAAAATAGCTAGCTATACGAGGAGGATGGAGGGAGGGAGTATAATATTTAACTCAGTCTTGATTTACTAAAAAAAGAAAAAAGAAACAAAAAAATTGGCATCACCTGTTGGGCTGGGATATTCTTCTTTATTATATTTTCTTTTTAAAATTATTTGCCTTCTAGAATCGCATTTTAAACATCAGCCCAGCGTCAGCCCCAGCCAATTCAGCCCAATATTACTGAGTATTTGGGCTGCTTATTACCAATTGGGCATGATCAGATTTTGGGCTGCTTATCCAATATGTTGGGTTGCATGCAAGGTTAGATAGAAAATTTTGATTTTAGCAAGGTTTCAGCAGTACAGTCGCAATAAAACGCATGTGCAGAGGTTCAAATGTTGTCCGAACTGTTGAAAATTTAATTGGAGGTGGACGGTGGAGATTAGTTTTTAATTTGATATAATTTTCGTAGTACTACTACTAATTTTCTTATAAAGTTTTTCACGAGTGTGTTGTTTGTTTTTGAAATTGGTGTTTTTATTGATGGCTAAAAGTCATATCTCAATTGTATATTTGTTGAAAATTATATTACTATACTTTTTGATCGGGCGATACTAGAGTTTTGGGCTGCGCAGAAAATCGTGTGTGATTTTTTCTCCTCGCATTGAAGGGTTTTTTTCACATACAAATCACGTGTGTTGTTCTATTTGATTTTATTATTATTATTTTTTTGGGGGTACTTTTAGTTTGGTTTATCTTAATTACATTGGTGGTTGGTTCATGATATTACTTAAGGCTCTTACCTTGTTTTAATAATTTGATGAGATTTTCGCTTCTTACTATGATTTGTTAAAATCTGATTCATCCAATAGATTTTATATTAGAATTGTATAAAGTAGATCATGAAATGTATTCTTTGTTTCATATAAAGAGTCCATATTATTGTTTTTAACGGTTTTTTTAGTGAAACGAAAAGAATAAAATGTTTGCATTTATAATATAAAGAAGTACATTACAAATGTCAAAATTTGTTCGTAAAATGAAAAAGAGAAAAACTAGATTGAAAAAGCTGCCCATTTTTTATGTTTCAAACTTCAAAGCATTTGGTTAGTATATATGTATATTGATTAGTTTAACCTTTTATTTCGTACTCTTCTATGAATTAAACAAAATATAATCTTTATTTATATAAAATAATAATACAGATTAGCCACACATGCATCATTAACTTTAATTTCTTTTAATAGTGGTGCATGAGAGAAGTGTGTGTATATACGAAATTTAATTTTTTTGTTGTTTAATTAATTCTTAATTATATACTACTACTGTATAAATGGTCAGTACGTAGTTGAGTTGTATAACCAATTCTGCATGACAAAATTAGCTAATTTGCCAGAAATTCCCTGACCAATTACCCATTGGATCTCTCTGTACTTTTGTCTTTCTTATATATGATTAAAAAACAGACTCTGAAATTAGCTTTTTTTTTTTTTTTTTTTTGTTCATAATGAAAGATCTTGTCTTTCCACGTAAATGAAAGATATTTTGTTATTTTCAAATAAACATTCGGTATTTGGGAGCTTTATCAGAATACTAGTGAAAGATCTAAGATCATATTCAATTTTTGATATGAGATTTGTGCAGCTAAGATCTATATATGTTTGGTTTAGTTTATTTTCAATTGTTTGCGTATGATTATTATCATATCAAAATTTTCACGTTTATATCAACGATTCTCTCTTGAGTAATAAAATACGACATTTAGGCTCTCTTCTTTTCCTCCATCCCAGAAAATTTACCTAAAGAAACAGCTTCATTTTCTACCCAATTTAAAATTCAAATTTAAAATTTTTCTAAATCTTAACTCACATAAATTAAAAAAATAATATAATCATTACATTTTTTGTTCTCTTTCTACACAAATTTCCAAAAGAAACTCCTTCCAAAAAGTAATTTTTCTCTACGACAAAAATTTCTCCAATTCAATCACTAAAAGAACATAGCCTTAGTGTGTGTGTGTATACAAGAAAAATTCACATGAATCCCATTCACTCAAACCCAAACAAATTAGGAAAGCCCACCATGAATTTCTTCCTCGTCTTTATCGAAAAACAAAACAAAATACTGTGAAAGACACAGTGAGAGAGAGAAGGAGAGATTGTTGGTTCTGATCATTACAAGTTCTCTCATGTCTTTCTTGCATGTAGTACGTACGTAGTACAGTAACAATTAACAACAGTTTCTTCAGCTGCAAGGAAGCTCACTACCTTTGTCTTTACTTATAACCTCTTCCTCTTCCTCTTCCTCTTCCTCTGCACAAAACAAAACACACAGTTTCTTTAGTCACTTCCCAACTTCTAGGGTTTTAAAGTAGTAAGAAATTTTAAACACTACTACTCTACTCCTTTTTGCATCCATCTCTTTTCTCAGATTAATTCTCGTCTTTTGCTTCTTTTCTTTTCCAGTTTTATGCTTGCTATTCTCTTTCCCTTTATGAAAATATGAACGTACCATCCTACTATATTGGATGTCAATAAGTCCGTTTCTTTTCGAAGGGCTATAAAACTATCCCGAGTAGTTCGGTGAGTTGGGATTTTTTGTATCGGGATACAATGTACCTCTTACATTTACGAGATGAAAGTACATATTTACTCTCTTATAGATCTAAGAGGACACATGTACCACTCGATATAGAGAATCGATCTCAGCACTCGAATAGTATGTTTTTGGCGCTTTCTTTTCCCTAATTATTTGACAGCTCAATTATTAAAAATGTACACTATCCATTAGATGTCTGAAAATTGAGTGGGACCATATATCATTTGATCTAAGGTTTAAACTCGTTAAACGGTTAAAATGAAAGTAACTATATTTTGATAGTTGAGTAGTCAAAATGCTACAAAATAGTTAAATGACCAAAAGTATACTATTCGACTAATTGTGTATATGTATGTAATTTTTCCTTTTATTTGAAACACCTCATTTTACTATTAGAATCACGTTAATAAAAAAAATTTAGAAGATGAGTTGTTTAAATAGCCGAGGCTGTCGGCCGTAGCCTATTCCATTGATCCAAAAACTGGAGTGTTACAAACAGGGAGATATGTAATCTAACCCTGCCTCAAAGCGTGTATAGACTCGAATATAAGGAAATCTCATAATCTAAAAGCACCAACCACTTCAACTGTCGGGGCAGGATCCCCATTAGAAAAGGGTTGTTGATCCTGTAGCACTTCCCCCATAGCCAATGCATCTGTAACCGCATTCCCCTCCCTCTAGATGTGCCGCAACGAATAGTTTCCGATGAGCTCCCCTATCTGAAACAAAACACTCGCCGACTGCCATGCGTGTAACTAATTAGTATTCTAAACCTTGCTTGTAAGAGTCAATTTAGATAACTAACTAAGCTTTTACTTAATTTGGTGATATATATTTAGTTTATATATATATATATATATATATTTGTGTGTGGTCCACTGAAATTAAACCACGTGTTTTATTATATTCGAAAAATAGCCAGCCATTTGAAAGCAACCCAAACCAAACAAATCAAATCGTTATTTTCATGTTATGGAGTCGAAATCCGAACAGCTATCTAGCTAGACCCACTTTGTAATTTAAGAGAAATAATATTTATAATAAAAAAACAATAATAAATATCTATAATAACATTATAATATAACCGAATATCAATAAATATAGTATAAAATTAAAATGATTAAATATGTCACACGGAAATACGAACAATTAAAAATTAACCATGTAAATCATGGTGACAATTTATTAATTATCTTTTATTTGTGGCAATTGAAGATGAATTTTTTATTTTTTATTTTATTTAATGTAAATTATTTTCAAATATTAATATTTTCAAGGGAGTGCCGGCCAGCCGATCGATCAAAACGTGAAACCACGTTATATCATATGGTTTACTTTGTTCATTAGTAGTATTGTTTAACAATTCCATAAAAGCAACCACGCCCCATGACTCAAAGTGAAAGTGTGTCTTTCAAGAAATTGCTACCTCTTAGACAGCTTTAGGCATGCAAAATATTATACATTTCTTTTTTGGATTTATTTTCGTATTTTATCGTACGTTTTATACTTTAAAATGATTTTTTTTATTATATATTTTCAATACAATATTTATTTCTTGATCAACTACATATAGTTATTTTTATAATTTCAATACGCTTCATACGTCTAAAAAAATTTTTTTTTTTACAAAAAAGTTCTTTAAAATGAACTGACATATATCCAAGTTTTTCACATATCCGTTTATCCGTGGTTTTAAAAATGAGATGGACAATGTTATGATAATCAAATTCTTAACCAGCGGTATCAAAATCTAAATTATTATTCCAATACAAAATTTTACAACAATAAATAATTGAAATAAAAAAATATATATTTCAGTAAATAGGCAGGGGCGGATCCAAGGAGAATGGGGTGGTCCTCGGACCCTTCCGACCCCCTCATTCACTCTTATTAGTAGTGTCTGTTAACTCTGTAAAATAATTTGCATATGTATCAACAGTAAGAAAAAAAATTATTTATATATTAAACCCCTTAAAGATTTTGTTCTGGCTCTGTCATTGTACGCCTAGTTAATAAATGTGCTCGTTTTATTATTTATTAATTAATATCCTGATCACTCAACCACATGATAATTCCTGGTGCCATGATGCCATGCATGATCCTATAATTAAACTTTCCTTTAAAAAAAGGTCCAAACAATTACGCCAAGAATTTCTTGGTAATTGAACCCCTCTTACACTTACACTCATTCTTAGGAGTCTCAATTTTTAATTTGCACATCATCAACATTAATTAATTTCCCCTCCTTTTTTATGTATCAAAATTTATCCCCTTTTTATTATTTGCTAATTTATATACTAATGTTCCTCTACACTTAGTCATTGACTTACACTCTATCCATCTCATATAAAATTATGTTTTTAAAAGGTACAATTCTTTACTAGTGGTAAATACTAAATACAATATTTAAAATTAGTAATTTAATACTCCCTCCGTCCCATTCAAAGAGTCCTGTTTGTAATACTGAAAACAGTATTACAAACATGACTCTTTGAATGGACGGAGGGAGTATTATTTTTGCTACTTGTATCCTTACATTTTAATTGTGAACACATGTAATAATAGTAGTAGTAAATATATATAAATAATATAGTAAAAATAAAACTCTCTTATGGAGATATAAAGTTTTAAAAACACGACTCTTTCAATTAGACGGTTGAAGTAATAACTATATTTGGGGAGAGTTGGGATTTTAGGAGATGACTTGTAACTCTGAGATCATATTTAAATCTTCTCTCTCTATTTTTTAAAGTTGAAAAGAAAAAGAAGCATAATAAAGGACTTTTTCTTATAGGACTTTATGTAAATAATGATGTTTGATAATATAAAAAGAGAAAAGATGAGTATGTATTATTGGATGAGATCCAGTCTCGTCAAATGAACATATGTTTATTGAATTTGACCTTATATGAATTACTAATATAATTGCACTCAATGACATACGCAAAATTCAATGATTGAACAAGTTATTTGACGGGACTGTAGTTTTTCGTATATTACTATGCAAATATATTTACAGGTTCATAAAAATAATTGGTATGGGTAGATTAGATTGATCACATGGGTAGATAATGGTGATAATAATGATCTGAATCATGGATAAATGGTAGATTCCTCAAAGTTGAGTCAGCCATTCAAATATTTATTTAACTAATGAGAAAGGGACACGTAAGAGTAAAGGCTACTCTAACTTTATGTCAAACGAAGCAACAGTAAATAAATTAATTACTAATCAGCCTTCTTTTTGTCAGCCATCAGAGTCAGTAATACTATTAATTAAGCTAAGACTAAATGATTAATCACATGCACAAACAACAGATAAAACTGTTACAAAAACCAAACAAAAAAAAATTTAACCCCAGGCTAGGTAATAAAACAGTACGTACTACAAATAGTATATATAATTAATTAATTAAATAATATTTAACGAAAAAGGAAAAAGACAAAAGTATATATAGACAGTTAAAATAAAGAACTTTTGCCCCTCACATGCATCCATATGTTTACAAAGCCAATAATACACCCCTTTTTATCCATTATATATAATTATATATAGTGAGAGTACAGTCTCGCCAAAGGAATTATTGAATCATTAAATTTGGCCTATATAATTGGAAGGCAATTGCATTAGCAATGCATTAAAGTCAAATTTAATAATTGAATGGTACCATTACGAGATTTTCCCGTTAGATAATCATTTAGATTTGAGTTTGGATACATTAATTGCAATTGTGAATGCATGCCGTGGCGGATTCAACCCCCTCCTCCACCGTTATTACCACTATATATTTAACTGATAAATTATTTTTTTGTACATATTTAACTGTAAAAATAAATTTCTTTATATGTCGGACCCTTCATAAATTTTCTTCTTTTTTTTTTTTTTTTTTTTGTTTTCTAGATCCACCACTGTATGCAGGGTGGGTGGGTGTTTTCTAGATCCGCCACTTTTGTTAGAGACAAAGGGGAAGGGGTGCTCTTAAATGGTAGACAAATGGCTCAGAAGGAGAAAGAAGAAGTATGATTAGGGTGTGGGAGTATGGATCTGGAATAATGGATCTGTAAATACTCTATACTTTGGATTAATTAATTAATCCTCTCCTTTTCTGTCAGAGTATGTATGCTATTGCTATTGCTACCTCTCATTGCTCCAAACATGCTCACATCTTCTCTCTGCATACTTTGTCCCTCTTAATTTCTTTCATTTCCCCCTCCCCCCCTAGGTGTATTCTTCTCCCAATATGACTATTTATTAGTGAATCGTAAACAGTCACATCTCGAAATATGACATTTTTATTTAGTTGGATCTAATTTGAATCTTACAAATATTTCAGTATGAGTTTTTGCACACGATTCTCCACATTGAATTGACATGCATGTAGTAAAGGGAAAGAAAGGAAGAGATAATGCTTTAGTATGAGTTTTTGCACACGATTTTCCACACTGAATTGACATATATATAGTAAAGGAAAAGAAAGGAAGAAATAATGCTTTACCACGTATCGTTAAAAACAACGCTAATTCAAACGTAACTCGATTAAGAAAATTGAATCAAACAAAATACTAGTCCCTTGAAATCTCCTGTCTTCCCTAGTTTTTATAATAGATGATTAGATTTTATGGTGTGATATATGGGTTCATCATCTGTTGTGAAAGAATAGATATGATTAAAGTAGACAAAAAATCTCATCACACTACTAGGGCCGAATAGGTCGGGTCGGATCGGGACACGCTTTTCATTTTGTTGACCCCTTACCTATAATTGAATTATTAATGGTAGGGTACAAAAGTCAGTCTTTTGTGTTGGAATAGCCGAATATATATGTATCGTGTTTTCCTAATTTTGAGTTCTTGATGGGAAAAATTAAAGAGAGATTTTGAAATATTAGCCTAATTAAAGAGAGATCCTCATCTCAGTCAATATGGATACATTAATCATTTCAAATTAGTAGTGGAATTTCAAAGAAAAAGTAGTGGAAATAAAGGCTGTCCTTTTTCCTTTTCTATTTTTTTAAAAAGATAATTGGAGGCTGTCAATTTATATATATATATTTATAATAATATCCCAATTTCGCTGTATGTGGCGCAACTAAAGCCATTTATTCGAATCCTGTGTCCCATTTATAAAGGAGTAATTAATTATTAATAATTTCGACCCCAAAAAAAATAAAGTATTTAAATTATCCTAGTTCTCTCATACAATTGATCTGGACGATTTTTTTTTAAAAAAAAAAAAAAAACTTTTTGTTTAATTTAATTTAATTTTTGTTTATAAAATTCGCAATAAGTTACAAAACAGGGTTAAATCATATTAAATTAAAGAGAGAGAAAAAGAAAAAAGAATATAAAAAAGGAGTGGATAGGTATCATATTCATAGGTTTATCTCCAACCTCAACTCACCAATTATTGCTAGCAAACAAAATCCCGTTTTAAATTATACCAAATTTACTGTGGAAGGCGGGAAATTATGACAAGCCTATTTTTTTTATTTTTTTATTTTACTGGAAATTAATTATTGTACGATTAAGGAACCATAAAGTAAAGCACTCTCATTAATTGTAGATTAACTTATTGCTCTGTTGGTCCTCAAACTTTGGAGGTTATCATGATTTCTCCCCTCAACTTGATAATCAATCTAAATAACCCATGAAATTTTTATTTACGTTTCTATATAATCCATGATTCACTTTTCGGTATAAGAAAAAAATTCATAATTGACAACTACATGATTTTTAGTTGAGAATTAATTTGTATATGCTCCCAATTTTGGGTTTATTGAAACAATTTACTTTTCACATTATTATTACACTTTAGAGTATAATTAATAATATATATATATATATATATATACTCTTAACCACGAAAATTTAAAAATTTCATTCTCTAATGATTCACTAACTAATGGCTTAAGTATCTTGAAGATAACACGTATATACATATAAGACTACCGTCTCGTTACATAATTACATAGGTCCGCACGGATATCCCGTAACAATATTGCAGGATATAGTAGCATTTTGTGTGTGTGTGTGTGTGTTTTGCTTTTGTGAAGATCTTTGATTAACCAGACTGTTAATTCCTGAAGTTTGATGGTACCAATGAAGACAAATCTCTCTATTTCTGGAACAGTTGCAGTGGCATTGGTTGAAGTTAATGGCGTTGATTAGAAAAATGGAGTTTATGGATCCCAAAGCCCGCCGTGTCTTTCACTCAAGAACATTAATTAAGTATAATAATGTCAACATTCATCATCATCATCACCATCACCACCAAACCGACCTTTACTCTTTCTTTTAATTTCATCTCAATTTTACTCACCGATCAATCCCATCTACCTCCGTTACCGGAATTTTCCAATTTCAACCGACAGCTGTAATAATATTCAATTCATCGTCGGTCGGTAGGTCGATCGATCTTAATTATATGAGAAATCAAAAACCCACAACAACAAAAAAATCACAGAATTGATCAACTGGGATGTTGAATTCTCATTTCATTTGATGTCAGGGGAATTGAGATCCAAGAAATCTACAATAACACTGACTTACTCATCTGTAGCAAAAGAATTACACACAAAAGAAAAACAGGATATGATGAATGAAAAAATTAGGAACATATATAGAAGAAGAAGGGGAGTGTAAATTGTAATAGATACATGATTGATTGCTTGAGTTGGAGAATTCTTTCAGTTTCAGCTATGACTTTTGTCATATTCCCAGATTGACAAAAGGCGTTTGTATATATGAAACTATGAAATTACTTTTAATCCTCCCCAAATCCAGGCGGCCGCCCGTCGAACGATCGATCGATCGATAAGCTGTAATTAATTTATCATCATAAAACTTTAATTTACACGATGCACCTCTTTTTGACGTTGTCTGGCTTCACTTCAATCTGCCGGAAAAACGATTGAATCTCTTCCCGTGCCACGATTTCGAAGAACTCGCAGAGTTTTCTCTTGCATGACGGAGCCCTCGCCGGCGCCGGCTTCTTCGGGGCAGGAGGGCAGTTCTGAGCTTTCGGGATCATATTCCGGGGAGACTCCGGCGTCCGGCAATTCTGTAATTCCGCCCCTTTATCGCCGCCCATCGCGCTCTCCGGTGACTGAATTGCGCCGCAATTGGCGACTACATCCGAAGAAGAAGAAGCTGCAGCAGCTGCTGCTCCTGGCGATGAGGATGAGAGATTAACCTTGATGGTCATGGATGGACATCGGATTCCGAGTACTTCTTGCCGGAATTGAAGATCGGTAGACATAGTTGATCGGTTTTGTGAGGTGTGTTTGGATTGTTGGTGGAAGGAAAATAGTGGGGTCAAATCGAAGGAGGAAGAAATGTTGAATACGTAAGTTGCCAAGAAGAAGCGAGAAAGATATGAGATGGGAAGAATGGGTCCGTCGAGAAACGAAATATATATGTGTATCGGCTTAAAATAGTAGGTGGGGGGTGGGGGTGGGGGTGGGATTGGGGGGAGAGGAGAGAGGCGTGCAGTATAAGGTACTTGAGTGAGAAAAGGTTGAAGGAAGGACGGGGGGTAGGGTGGTGGGTTGGCTGTGTGTTGGAGCTTTCTTTATTCTTACACAAGGGCAACTAATAGACCAACTTTTGTAACATGTCCATTTCAGGCTGTCATCACTTGGCTCCAAATCCAACTGCCTGTCTTCTATCCTTTAATCACTAACCTTTTTTCAATTTTTTTTTTTTGGGTGTGCTAATATATATGTAGGATTTCTTTAGGTTTCTTGAGATTTTGTGTTTTTTGTTTGGTTGAGATCTTGATCATATGACTACAAAAGTAACTAAAATGAGAGATTTTGATGGGGTTTTTTTTTGAGTAATGATACACTCCTCAAATAATCTTTTTAACTTTTTTAACTCAAGTGATGTGTCATGCATTTATTGATCAATAATGTAATATTAATAATTATTTTATAAAAGTGTAACCAATGAATGCATGACACCTCACTTGAATTAAGAAAGTTGAGAAAATTACTTAAGAAGTGTATTATTACTCTTTTTTTTAAAAACCTTATTGTATGGTTTTTTTTATTTTATAAGCGAGGATATAGGTACCTATATTGGAGATTAGTTTCCATGTATGAAGCAAGTTAAGTTAGAACATGCATCAAGTATGTTGTGAGATTTGGCTATCTTCACCTGCAAGATTGGATCATCACTCTTTTGTTAATTTCTTAAAACTTTGATCCAAAGTGTTTCTTAATGATATTTTTGTTATTCGCAAAAAACAATAACAAAAAACTCATACGGAATGGGTTCATACATGCAACAAGATTTATAAATGCGACGCCCCATTACTCACACGCGTCTTTTTCTTTTTCTTTTTCTTTTCTTTTTTATTGTAAACTTCATGTATCAATTTGATGTTGAAAGAGTATCAATTGACTTTGAAGATAACTGAAGATAATTTTGCGTATTAATTTGATGTTGAAAGAGTAACACTTAGAGCTGATTGTTACTCTTGAAGAGAATTTCGCGTTGCACTTTGTTGTTGAAAGAGTAACAGTGTCATTCGTTGTAAAGAGGTTCGCGTATCACTTTGTTGTTGTTGAAGAAGTGTATTATTTATCCAATGGAATTTTGAATACCACTTTGCTATTGAAGGAGTGAAGAACTAACTCATACTCTTCCAAAAAAAATTTGAAGTATCAGTTAGGTTTTTGATACTACGTAGTAACATGCTACTTACTCTTGAAGGAGTAGTTGTAGTTCTTTTTTAAAATTTATTCCTTTTTTTTTTTTTCTTCCTAGTACTACTCTTTGATAGTAGGACTTGTAATTTTCAAAAGTATCACTGCTATTCTTCTTGTACTTTTAGAATGCAATTGAAGAGGAACTCCATGCAAGTTCAAATACTATCTATAACCAACGTCTAAAGTTCATCTGTCACACCATGTTTCATTTACCAAATTACTGATCGGTTCGATTCAGAAAATGACAAAATGAAAAATGTGAATAAATGCGACATAAGGCCCTGTTTGGTATGATTTTCAAAACATGATTTTGAGATTTATTTTGATTTTATAATATTAAAATTGTATTGGAAATGTAAAAAGATGTATTGAAAAATGTAAAAAAGTGTATTAAAAATGATGAAAAATTATTATAAAATTCAAACTTTTCTCAAAACATGATTTTGAGAAACTTGCCAAACAGAGGTACGTAGGACACGAGATCCTTAATTGATACAACTAACAAAGCAAAAGAAGGCAAGAACATGCAGAATATATAAATAATTAGCTGGGATCTGAAATTCATGGCTATACCTTTCACTTTATGTAGAAATTGTCATGTGGAAGGTTTATAACTTACGTTAGCTCAACAGGCAAAGAGTACCATGCCATCACATGATCCATCCTATCATTCTTTCATACACTTCCATATGAAATTATGGGTGAGAAAGTTCATAGTTGCCAAAATCTCGATCTGAATAATAAGATTTTACAATGTTACGATAATAAAATATCAAATCGATTCTAATTTTGATTATATTTGATCATACAAAAACTTACTAGAATAACTAAAATAAGAGTAACTTTTATAATTTATTTGTAATTTTATACATGTATATTTTATGTAGGTTCCTATAGATTATGATCCTGTACTCAAATCCATTCACATGAAATTTCGATCTTACAAACTATGAATTTCATTCAATGGATTTAGTCACATTTTAGATTTCCATAACTAAATGATTCTTTAACAGAACTGTAGTTTTTCTCCCGACTTAATCCTCGATTTCTATCTCAATAAGTAGATCCATCAAATCTTCATTAGTGGAAAGCCCAAAGAAACCATCATTTCTTTTTCCCCTCATCTTGAATCTTTAGAAGCAAAAATTATTACTTTTCAAAAAGGTGGGCTACAAAACTATTTTGTCACTACTTATATATACACACACCCCACTCCCAGGTCGGTGTCTTTGTTGAAACTTTTTTCCGCCCATAAAGATCATCTTACCTTAAATTGCCAACTGAAAAATATGTGATTACAACACTATTGTCCATCTCCAAGAAACTAAATCAAGAAACCAGATCTAGCTAGCTAGCTTAGATTCGTTGTTCTTTTTTCTCTGTCTTATCTCGTATTATAAATTGATAAAATGCATACAGAAAAGAAAATGGATAAGAAATATGAGGTTTGATGACCCTATATTATCATTTTTTGACTTTTTATTATTAGGGCCATTCTATTATTAGTGTTTTTGTGTCTCTTCTAGTGTGTCTATTGTGAAAGAAAATTAATGGTTTTGTGGGCATAGGATTCCATTTTTGGAGCCTTGAATACGCCTACCCATCTAACCCACGATGTTCCTCTCCACATTATATTATTTTTAAATAAACAAACCTATTAATTTATTAATATAATAAAGGAAAAAAGGAGAGGAAGAGAGAAAATGGTTACCAAATACAATCTCCATCGCCACCTCATTAGTGCATCTTTTCACGTGGAACTGTTCCCTTCTTTCTATCTATTTTTGGCTACAATTTTCGCCCATTAAATTATACAACTAATTCCATCGTATATATACACTTTGTAAGCCTAATACGGCCAAACTTTTGCAGGGCAACCCGTCGAAAAGACTACGCGCTCTCGTATCATCCAGTCATTTGATTATGACGGTGAATGCATTACTAATACTATTGTGACGATGACCAGTTTTGAATCCTTACTAACACGTAAAAAGAAAGGACGCGAGTAGAATAAATTGTTTCAAACTAACTGTTTTGTGTGTTGTACTTTGAAATTCGTAAAATGTTGTGTACTTGTCAAATTGGACTCTTCTAGTGGAACCGGAGAGAATATTATTAATTGTTGCCCTGATGCGTGGGGAATCAATCTTGATATTCGATCTCGATCACCCACCAGATTAAAGGATAAACTTGGTGGAAGTTTTCAGTTTTTTCAACGCCAGAAAGGAAAATAGAAGAAGTTTTGACAGCATGATTTAAATTATATGATTAAGGCATTGACCTTAAGGATCAAGATTAGCTACTTAGATGATGGGCAGTCATTATATGTGTTGTTTTATGGACAACATGCATTCTGGTCGCCCACCACTCCTAACTTAACAATATACAGTATTATATATGTATATTGGTGGGATTACGGTCCCAAAATCATTTAGTTATTGGATTAGTTTATGCACTTGTGTATGCAATCGCAAATGCATTAGTTATGCATCGAAAATCAAATTCAACAACAGAATGATTTCTTAATGAAATAGTTGTTTTTTCATATATACATAATTCTTTTTTTTTTTTATCTTTGTGTTTTGTGTGAAAAATTTGAAAGATAAAGGTGTTAAAATGACAGACAACTAATAATTTAGTTGGGTGAATTCCATGCTACCCACAATTGCTGCATTGTCACCATGCGACAATGATGGTGTGCAGAAATTAATGTGAATCCTCCTCGATACTTGTATCCCTCCTCCCCCCCCCCCCCCCCTCCCCCCCCCCCCCCGCGGCTTTCAATATTTTTTTCACTTTTTTTGAGGATAACTAATAATTAAGCACACAAAAATTAACTAGTTTAGTATAATATAATGAATGATATATATATATATATATAAATTTTAAGGGCATAAATTTGTATCTTTATTTGTCAGTTATGTTGGATTCGTGAGTTTATCTATTGACATTTCTCAATTTACCTATTTAAGTATTTGTGTTAACTCATTTCATCTATGAATCCTCAAGTCTTAGTCATTTAATATGTTTGCACTGTGTTTCGGCGTATTGTGTCAACGTTTATCTCACCCATAAAAAATGTCAAATACTTTAAGCTTAATTGAGAATGTATAGCATAGCTTAACTAAAACAACTTATTGTGCACATATTTATGTTCGCCTCCAACAAGATTGTAATCCCTCTGTTCCACTCAAAGAGTCTATTTTATATTATTAAAGTGAATTATTTAAATGAGATGAAAGGAGTAATTGGGGATCACACAAACTCTAATTGTGTGAAGTCAAACCAAAAAAAAAATGTAAAAAATTAATTATTTTTTAAAGGAAAAAAGGGAAGATTTGTAGGAATTATATAAAATGAATAAGGGGAGCCAACTTTGTTTTTCATTATAAATGGTATTCTGAGGTTCCAATAACACAGGAAGGAAGGAAGGATTGTTTATTGAAGAAGGCAATAAGATGGCTTCCTTTATTCTTTGCTTCGAGATTGCTTCTTAACACCTTTCCCCTCTCTTCTCTTCTCTTTCTTTATCATATACAGTTACATACACTCATTCCTTTCCTTTTCTCTGTTACAAAATCTTTGGAACCAATCACAAAACAGCCACTCCCCGCAAAGAAAGGAGGAAATAATTATATTATATATTGCAAAAACTTGTATTTGACAAACTGTTCGACACGCATTGTTTTATTTTATTTTATTTTAATTTTAAGGATATTAGTGTTAAATTTAATATCAAAAGTATTGGGTGTATGTATGTAACCCATATCAATTGTGTGATTGTATCTTTTGAAGTATCGAGTTTAGATGTTGATGTATCGCATATATAAATCGCTTGTAGTGAGAGAGAAAAAAAAACAAGTATGGCTTTTAAGGGTTAAAATATTGAAGGTCTAAAAAAGTATCACCCGTTTAGAAAGTAAAAAAAATTATTGCGTGTAAATATAAAAATCAAAGTATCGCCTATAGCCTACTATATGTCACCTGTACAAGAAAAAAAGTATTACATTTAGTGAAAAATATATGCACATCGATTCTAGGAGTTAAAATGTGAGTTGGTCGAAGTCATTATACAATTTGATTGGAGACTGCCTATATATATATATATATAAAGTCTATGGGGGTCAAGCAATAGAAAAGTAGGGTTGTTCTTTGACTGGCTTCCAAGCTTGGGATCACACCAAATTATGCTAATAGTATTGCATGGTGGGTTGCGGGGGGGGGGAGGTACCAACCCACCCCAGTACTAATTTTAGTTTTTTTCCCCACAGCATTATGTCTATTCATTTGGGGAGATGGTCCATGGTGGATGTAAAAGAGGAAGGACCACTACCACTACCATGCATTCATCCTCCAAAACATTAATACTAAACTACAAAATTCAATACTTTTTAGGTGTTTCTAGCTACATATATCTACACTTATTGTCCATGTGTAATTGTACGTCTAAAATGATTAATAGTTCTCATGCCTAAATTGTTAAATCTTTTTCTTTTCTTTTTTTTTTGGGTATAATTTTGAATTTGAGATAGATTGTCATTTACTCTTTTCTTTATGCGAGTATTGTGTTAAACAAATCATATGGTCAAAAATTCTGATGCAGTTATTTCCGAAGTTTGGTTATATTACTGAACAAATCTTATACTTTCAGAAACCTATGAGAAACACTTTTGAGGTTTGGTTCAGTAGGTCAAACCCTATCATTTCAAATAATGTAATTATACGTGCACGAAATTTGTTTCGTAATATGACCAAATTTGAGTACTTTTCTCAATACATGCTACAATATATGTACGTACGTAATCAACGAGAGTGAGTTTTATCCAGTAATAGATTGATTGAAGTGTGAATCACTATATATATAGCATTTGATAGTCCTACAATTAAAACCCTAGCCATGATCATCTCAATCCTATGTGGCTAAGTGTTTTCTTAGGGAAGGCTTAGGGCATTAAATAGGTAGCACATGTTGTACCTCTTTGCATATGCTTTTGTTGGGGGTTGAGAATGGTATTAGCTTTGAGCTCTCACAACTCTCCATCTAATCAAAGTACCACACAACAAAACATGACCACACCAAAAGGACCCTTCATGCGACCAATGCCACCAATTGCCAAGTACATTCACCAATTTGGCTCGTACTAATTATTCTCTCGTCTCGTTGAAAACAGCTCGATAATACAATTATTTTTGAGTCACGAAATACAACAGTAAATATGGGAGTTTATATACTCTAATTGTGCACAACAAAATTAAAAGCCATTTAGATTTGCACATGCTTTCCTCCATCAATTTTGTTATCATACATAAAGACCCAACCAACCGCTCATAATCAACATTTTGTCACTGTCAACCCTTTAATATATAGGGTGAATTGCATTTATGTTTTCGAAATTTGGTTAAACTATAAATAAGTCTTTGTGATTTTGAAAATTATAAATACTTTCTTGTAATTTGATCATAATTACAAAATCAATCTTGTTAATTATGGTTAACTATATTCACTAAATTTTAGTATCGACTTGGTAAAAGTTCAATTCAAACTTATTTATCAATAAATAAACGAACATTAACAGAATTTTAGATACAATTATTTAACAAACGACTACAATTTGGGCGATCTAAATCTCAACACGGCTCAACTTGATATCACCCTTATTGTTAATGAAAAAATTAAAAAAAAAATTTTTTGTTAAATAGTTCAAGAAGATATTTATAATTTCCAGAATTACAAAGACTTATTTGTAATTTAACCAAACATCGAGAGAGATAAATGTAATTCGCCAAAGGGCGTTTCTGTTGGTTTGTTGTGCAGGAGCTGCTCTTCAAGGCCAATAATCAACCTTTTATCGAGGTCGGCTCTCACAAATAGTGTATCATCTCATTTATCAAAATAACATCGTTTTAATGAAAATACACTACGGTAATCATTTGGGACAGAGGATAATGGCTGTTGTTTTTATCACCCTACAGCCACTATTATTGATTGATGTATCAAATGGTACCACCAAATTCTTACAAAATGTCCTATTTCCTCATAACACTTTACTTGTCCTTTAAAACTCATTAATAATCTGTTAAAAAATAAATAACTAATTAGAAAGACACTAGCTGCAAATTTACAGTGTTACAAAGGACTCAATTTGAAGAAATTCCCTTTCTGAGTCTGACCAATGAGAAACCAGAAAATAAAACTCACATAAAATTGAATCACATAGAGAGATTGTGGGTTTCAAATGTAAACCTTTCTGTCCTAAATAGCATTCACCTTACCTACATTGCAAGCTTCTCCAACTCTTCTAACTTATTTCAGAATTCTGTAGTTGACCTCAACTCTTCTTACCAACCACCACGGATTCAGCCTCGGCCTCAACTCTAGGTTATGATACCAGCAAACTCGCCACGCCGAAGATACTAGTAGTTCAACCTCATTAACGCTACTCTCAATATGACTCTGTCAAAATAACAACCAAAGTTCCTATTCACTCCAAAATTTCACGAAAGCATCGACAAATGCCTTAAATAAGGCCAACAGTGGATTTATTTCAGGCAAGGCAGGCTTCTCTGATGCCCCTTTCCCTGTTTCACTGCACAATGTAAAACTAAAGTGTGTAAGCAGAATTTTTAAATGGAGTGGATGAAAGTAGTATTCAAAACTACTGCACAAAATTTGCATGTGAAAGAAAGTAACAGGATACAGGTATAATACATACAGCTTAATTCTTTCGAATCTTGATTCAATTCCGTTCTGGGGGCTGCTTTTGTGTTCTATGTTTAACTTGTATTTAACCCCAGCGGAATTCTGGGATGTCAACTTTTTGTCAGGAAAGGTAGTCTTCGAGTTGTTGACATTTGCTCTGGAAGCCGTAGGAGAGTTCAGAGTCTGTTAAAAACAGTGAAAAAAGAAATTAGTACAACCTTGCAGGAAGGGCAAACCGAGCAACAACTACAACACGCAACATCAATTCAAAGAATAACCACCCTTCACAAGTTTCAAACTTTAGGCCACAAACACAATGCATGCTAGGAGGATGAGACTACTCCATCCCATGACACATGAACCTATGGTTGCTACAAACTCCCATATCATCATCATTACAAAATGAATTAAATAGGCCAGGGAGAACCATCTGTGGTCCCAGTTGTACCAAGTGACCAGGAATGAAGAAAGCAACCCCCCAATGCAAGCACTGAATCAGGGCTTATCAAATTGAGAAATCAGGATAACTCAACTTGTTGACCACAATTGCAAATTAAGTAGACAAAAAATATATATTTTTTAGTCTAACTTCAATTGAGAAACCAAACAGCAATTCAGGCTCACTAACTGGTGTTCCAAGCTCTTCTCATTTTGGCCTATAAGCAATGGATGTTTTCGGGGGGACAGAGTGGGTAGAGATAAATCTCCAGTGATGGTTATGGGAAAATATACATCAGCTCTCGAGCTTCTCAACAAGAAAACAAATTGAGCATTAGCCAAATTGGTTCAATGACAAGCAATCCGATTCTCCTCGGCATACTATGGGAACTTAAGTTACATAAGGGGGCTATAAATAGGCTACACCTCCACAACATAAGTAAAAAAGGTCAAATGGCAGCCTTTTTTTCCTCTTTTTTTTTTTTTTTTTTGCTTTTCTGTAGTTACATTTGTGAAAGTTAAATGTTTGTGACACCAATAAATCTGTTAGAAGCAAATGTATTTTCCATCATATCTTATAAGTTGTTACCATCCAGATGCTATTCCTCTGTTCAATATGTCACTTTCATTTGCATCTCCATCACATCTAACAAACTCTATAAATTCTCCCATCACAAGGTCTCACAGATGAGATCCGCAGACCACTGCCTGAGGACCAAGAAGGGTGGGTGGGTTTGTTGCAGTGTACCCAAGGCCACTACACATCTTGGGATTCAGAAACACACAAGTTGGCAATCAAACAAACCATACAAGAAGCCCTGAATTTGGGGGGGGGGATGTTGGGGAATTGAAGTATTTTGTACATCAGAGGCTAAGAACTAGAGGTCCATGCAAATTAGCTGTTTTTAATACTTAAAAGTAAGAGTACCTCAAGTTCAACTGGAGAGAAGACCTTAGCCTTAGCTCCAAGCTCTGCAACACCATTACCATCAAGTATAATACTTTCTTTGGTTGAGGAATTTGAAATTTCTGATGATGAGTTTATAACATCTGGGAAGGATGTCTCATCCACTAGTTCGGTCCCCTTAACAACTTCTCTAGCCACGTCTGCACCTACTTCTGGAGCATGTGCTCTGTCCTGTTTCATTCCATTTACCTCCAGAGTTTTAGTTACTTGACATTGTACTTCTGATGCCCCTTCCAAGCCATCAATTTTCTTGCCAACCGGCCGCAATGGAAATTTTTCCACTAGTATATCAGGTTTCACAAGAGGTCTAACAGAATTTGATGCTTCCAGTTGTTTCCTTCCACCTTTCTCCATATCCAGACTACTATCAATGTCGTTTTCCTCAGTTGCCTGACTAGTCACGTTGACAGCTTGCTGATTAGAGTTTGGATGACCATCTCCTGGAATATGCCTATCAAATTGAAGAAGTTGATCTTCAGTAGTTTCCTGCACAGGTTCTTGACTAGTTTCCTCATGATGGACAGATACTAGATTACCTAGTTTTGTTGCATTAGATTCTTCATCTTCATCACTTTCCTGAATATCTTTGCCAATTAGGTCATCGTCAAACTTCTGACAATCAGTTCCCTGCCCAGTCAAATTTGGTTGCTGCCCCTCGCTGGTTCCTTCAAGAGGTGATGATGCTGCTCCATCATTACCATTATCATATTCTGTATAATTTTCAACTTTCTCTATGGTACCATTAGCTTTTTGTTCATTGTCTAAAATTTGGTGCTCGGGTTGATGGAATACATCAGAGCTTTCAACAAGCTCTTCACTACTACCCTGATTTTGATAAGATATAATTTGTGTTTCATCCAACAGTGCCAAACTTGGATCAGGTGCAATGGAGATTGACCCTAAAGGAGAATGCTCCAAAAGATTGTCAACATTCTGCTCTTCTATATGCAGCTTAGCTGGACCCAATACTCTGTTTTCTTGAATAATTTCTCTAACAATTTCCCGGACTGTGTAAAAAGAACCACCAACTTCCTTATGAGTAATATTGAGAGATGGAAAATTTCCGTCATTTGACTTCTGATATCTGTACAAAATCAAGCCAATCTATCAAGATGCCCGTGAGTATAACATATAAAATATCTAGCAAACTAAGAAACCAATTGCAAGAGACGCAGAGGCTAAAGTCTTATCTACGAAAGATTTTGTTTCCATGCCACAGAAAGGGAGACCAGGGAGCGAATGAATACACTCATACTGGCACCATTTATCTAAGAATGTTGCATCGTCACCACAAATAGCATCAAAGAACCTAAAAACGGATTCAAATGTCACTCACTAACAACCAATTCTAGAGAAAAATGGAAGATTCTTTCTCAGTTTAAACAATTTTAGGTACTCAAACAGAAAACAATTGCCAAGTTGACCACTTTCACAATGTAAGAGGAAAGTTAGTGATGATTGCAGGAGATAACAATACAAGCTCAGCTAGAGAAAGTAAAGTAGAGATTACTTCTTTATAAACGTTTCAACCATGGTCTTCCTCTCTTCTTTAGAACGTCTAATCCTTGCTTTCTTCCCTCCAGACTCATTATGAGTAGCCAGAGCAAATGTTTGCCCAACCCATCCACCTTTGAATGCATGCATAATCTGAACCAAAAAAAATTGGTCAGTCTTACCAAGAATGCAAAACCACAAAATCTGATACAACCAAGATTGCACAATGGTACCCCAAATTCGACACCCTTCAACACTAAAAGTAGTTAAAGAACGAAGACTTCATCAAATTCTCACACATAAACAAAAAGGAAGACAATAGAATCTAAACAAAATGTAACAAATTCATTCTTTTCCCCAATTGTTATCCGTCATTTCTTGAATTTCTTCCAAAACCCACAAAAAATAGGAAACACAAAGCAAAATTTAAAAAAACCTAAGAAGCTAAAACAAAAGGAGTAACAGCATAAATAACAAAGAACAGATTTTTTTTGTCTTCAACTTCATCCAGCATTCATCCAAAATCCACTAAACAAAGGAAACACGGAGAAAAATAAGAAGCTAAAACCCACAAAAAAGTGAGTGGGGTGTATGGAAGATCGCAAAAGGAAAAAGATTGGTTAGAATTTACCTGAAAGAAATCGGAAACTTATGGGAGTAAAGAGCAGGGGAGTGAGAGCTCTCTAAAACCCTACACAGTTCCGAACATTCCCTTCTTATTGGCGCCAATGAGGGCGGGGATGGGGAGGTTTTAGCACTGCCACTTTATTTTAAAATTTTCTTTTTCTTTTTCTTTTTTTATAATCTTTTTTACTTCGAAACGAGGCACGTTTGGTAAAGGAAAATGAGCAATAATAATAACTGCAATAAAACTGATCGTTGCAGAAAATTGTCAGTCATCCGGGATTTAGAAAGACTTTCCCTCAAAATTAAATTATAAATCATGCCCTCAAAATAGCATGGAAAATGATACAATTCTGCAACAAATTGATACTTTAAGTAGTAAATTGTTGCAATTAATTGTTCAGGGGTAGTTTACAAATAAGGAAAAGTTTAAGTTGATATTTTGCAATTAACTCTAAAAACAAAGGGAAAATGATATTTTTGGCTACTTTTGTTTGGAATCATTACATTTTTTATGCATGTTCTAAACGTCTCAGTCAATGATAATATGGGTGTTTTTTACAAAATAAAAAATGTTTTAAGGACTAGTTTTGTAACGTTTGTTTTTGGGAATGAGATTTTAAAATTCACAATCAGCCTCTAAAAGTTTTTTATTTTGTGAAAATACCCATATCACCGTTGATTGGGTCGTTAACGGTGGAGAACTTGTAATAAGATCTAAAATGACTGAAAGTGTAGAATCATACATGGACTTTTTCACAACAACTTAAACAAAAGTTGACAAAAGTATAACGACCCCAAACAAAAGTTATCAAAAGCATAAAAAAATAATTTTTAGTAAAAAAAAACACAAAAGTCAATTCTCACCATCCCTATTATCTAGCAGTACTTAGAGAACAATTTCTCCTACCCTAGAGTGGCATTTTATTTGAAGCAAGCATGAGAATCACTGCCATAACATAGTACATAAGTACTAGTTCCATCCCATCTTTCTGACATTTGACAATCAAAAAACAACATTCCTCAAGAACAAAACAAGGGGTAAAAGAATTGAATACTTATTTCCTAAACAAAAGTACATGTTGTATGTGGTGTTATGTACATTGTTGAGAAAAATAATACAATCCTGTAAAAGAATATCCACCAAAATCACTTTATCCTTCTTCTATCTCTCAGTATTCCAGGAGCTACAAAATTGCTCTTTTGTATGTGTCATCCTAAATTCTAACTCTTTTTCTTGCTATATTCTTCCTCCTGCTATCGCCCGCCCCCGCTAACTATATTCTGTTAGGTCAGAAGAATGTCAGTTAGATGCGGATCAGAAATAATCACGACGTTCCCTGGTCTTGTCAGGGTGAGTTTCTTCCAACTTCTCGAGGCCAGAATCAAAACCCCAAAAACAAAAAGATTGCATCCTTGACCATTCAAGTAGTCACCAATGCCAGTAAAATTACAGCTCTTCATTCATGTCCTCTCCCAGGCCTCCTACCTTCCGAGTGACTTTTGCTTGTATCCGCGTCTCATCCTCTCCATCTGTTTCTCTCTTACTTTTCTTTTCTTGTCCATTTTCATCCTGTATCTTTCTTCCCTCTCACGTTCGTAGGTTCCTTGCCAATATACTTCCCCTGTCAATGGCCATAACCAAGTTCCATTATATGGATGATCATCGTCATCTGCAGCTTCTGCTAGGTCCTCATCCATACTTTCCAACAGCGTGGAGTTGAAGTACTTTGCCCACATAAATCCTTTCCGTTGCTCAACAGGATGCTGTTCTTCTACCAACCCTGAATGAGGATCAATGTACACCATACCACGTGAACTATGATACGCCCAAACATTCACCAGAAGTTCCAAAATCCGACAGTAACAATGCTGCTTCTGTTGGAAATGGAAGGAAGAATTCAACATCAGAAACTGTTGGTCTAGCCATTCTCAGGATACAGATTATGTTAGGTCCACACCACACTTACCTCCAACATAGAGGACCCCAACAAACAACTACTCGTCTGGCTTGAATTCATATGCAAATAATGAAGAGAGTCCACAAAAATCCTAGTATTTTGTGAAAATCTTAGTTAGTACAGATTATAGATGAGCACCCAAACTTAATAATAAACTAGTTGAAAATATTTACCGGGAAAACATTATGAACTCAACAAAAGAAGGGGTAGGCATCACCCAACTGTGCAGCGCTGACCACCGCCCTCCATCTTCAGGCATGGGTGGAAGAGCGTCTACATGTGATGGTAAAGCATACATTCTACGGAATGTATCTTCAAACACAGTTCTGCACCAAATATGAATCATTGAAAGGAAATGGGAAGAGATGTACACTATATAAATTCAACCTTAACATCATAAGACAGAAGTTAAAAACAACTTCATTTTACTGTTTTTAAACTCAATGAATGGAATCATAAAATACCAAGAAAACGGCTTGGAAGTTGGAAGACAAATGGTAGCACCAAGAATTGCACAATTGATCATATACAGAATGAGAAGATTTTGAGCTTGTGCGAGCCAATTTAGAATCCAACAGTGAAACACATATTTTAATGCTTTTCATCCCTAATTATCAGACTATGGAAAACTATCATGAAAACTGGTGGTCACCGAGAAAAAGTCCGAGCATCAAAGCATGCTAGGCAGAAGTAATCATGAGCTCTCTGATTCTAGACAAAGAACATGAACGACCAACTGCAACAGGTAAAGCTCTTACCTGCAGTTTCCTCCATTGAAGATGTCACACATGGACCAAAAAGTAGGCACATCATTGCTCCCATAAAATCCACCATCCATGTTCAACTTTCCCCAGAAGTATATTACATCCCCTTTAGTATTTTTTTGTATTACATCTTCAAGAACCAGCCCAGCTTTTGATGATAAAGTTGCCTGATATAAATGTAGGCCCAAAGAAAATTAATCGAGAAATTTTCTTGTTTAAAGCAGTAACAAAAAGACAATGAATGGAAAACAAATTCACAGAATTCCAGAGTTGCGGCACAAGATGCAGGTATTGGAACCTTACCTATACAGTGCTTGTTGACTGAAATGAAAAGATTTAAAAAAGAATAGTTCCTAAAACAAAAGGAAACCTCGGACATACCTTCCTCCCAGTAGCACGCCAAGACTGAAATCCTATCCAAGGTCGCTTGTGAATATTATCAACTTCTTTTGCAATTGAAAACATGCCTCCCATCTCACAGAGAATATCTCGAAGGTAGGTATCATTCAGGATTGGAAGTCGAGCAACTCCATCAACGTCATCTGCACTCAATCTTCTACTTCTAGTAGACTGGTGAAATATAGAAACATAAGGAGTGGGAAAAAAAAAAAAAAATACACACACAAACTAAGACTGCTACACTTTAAATATACCAACTAGAAGTACAGGATCTAAAAGGAGGAATCTTAAAGTTGTAACATCAGTTATTTCTACTTGAAGAAAACACTATAATGTATGCAACAAGAAATGAGAAATATTCACCCGTGGATGATAAAACACAGAATTTTATTGGAGAAAAAGGTAAATCTAATAAAGTATATATCCAGCAAAACAATAAGAAAAATTTTTCACAAGTCAAAGGAACTCACAAGACTTAAGCCACGATACAAAGAACCATGGTGTAGGAATTGCCAAGCTCCAGCTCCATGATAAATCTCATAAATACATAAAGGTTGCCCAGTTCTTTCCAGCTCTCCTTCATCCCTCTCGTACGTTTCAAACTTGAGCTTTTCAGATTTACGAGCATTGCGATACAGTTCATCCCAATCACCAATCTGTTTCTCCATTCTTTCCTCCATCTGTTCATCGTACATGCATGATATATTCAGAAGTAATTACAAGAGATTCGTAGAATATGAAAAATGGAAAAGAAGAGAAATGAGCCACATAAAAGAAGATACTACTCATACCTCTTCCATTTCAAGACTCTCAAGTTCCTCAGAAATTTCAATTTCTCGCAAAACATCCCAATCTAAATTAGTAGGAAAATCCTCTCCTGTTACTTCTGAATCATTCCCAGACGTACCATTTAAGGAAATTAGATTGGCCATGTCCTCCTCAGTGTTTTGCACTACACCATAAGTTATCTGAACACCATTGATATGCTGGTTTGCATTTGTATCCATTTTGTTCTGGAAGAAGTTCCATTCCCAAGAACCCAGCTTAAGCTGCGAAGCATTACCTGGTAGCAAAACATCTGATGGGAAATTGAAGATGTTCTCAATTAACTTTGCATAACTTGTTATACATTCTGATGCTAGCATATTCTTTGCAAGCAGCCTTCCAGCAGAACCAATAGAATGGGCAAATTTAGACAGTTTCCCTTCTGAAATAAGAGGTTCAAAAGCTTTCATAAGAGCATCCGAATCACGTTTGGCAACAATCATCCCTTGAACGCTATCAGCAAACTGGAGATTTAGAGGCTTCCTCAGTAAACAGAGGAAAGAAATTACAATATGCAAACTTAAATCATTTTTTACAAATAATGAACAACTCACAGATTGGTTAATGGAAGGATTTTCTAGCGCAACAATGGGAATTCCAAACGACATGGCCCGTATCAGCAATCCAGGAAAACTCAGCTCCTCTTGGGGAGAACAATATAGTATTATATCAGCCATCAATATCACTCCATTTGCATCATAATCAACTCCATAGAGCCTTACAGATCCTTGATAGAGTCCCAAACGATTAGCAACATCCTGTAAGAACATACCAAATGTTATTTAGGCTTCACAGCTCTTTCTTTACTTCTTGTTCTTTTGATTGTAAGTAAACAGCACATAAATTTTGATACCATTGACAATCTAATAGACCATGTCACTAAAAGTAACTAGAAATTCAGGGAGAAGTAACGCAAGCACAAGAGATACAATACAAGGATTACAAATTGAAAAAAATAAAAGAAGGGGTTGGGGGGTGGGCTTGCTTGGTATACCGATAAGTTGCCAGCTTTGATTAAAGGAAAATGACATGGCCAATTTAAAAGACAACTTGTCAAAATGCTGTTTGCGTACAGCAATGATGTAAACATTAACTTAAGAAATCAAAGATAATCCCAGAAACCAGTTATACTCTATGTAGAATATGCTTCAAAAATCTTTTCTGCAGCCTGGATTTCATGAATAAACAAAAACTCCAAAATGGCCCAATTTGGTATCTAATATAAGTGAATCTACCTGCAAGGCATCATCATACTCAATGCTGGAGTTTCCACTTAAGAAGACAAACTTAACAGTCTCCTTGCCTTCTTCTCTCCCAGCATACTTAATAAGAAGAGGTTCCAAATCATGCACTGAGACAGCATAATCCAATGGTAGATCATCATAAAAAAAGGAGCTTCCAATAACCAAAACCAGCAGCTCATCTTCATCAAAACCATTCTCCTTCCTTAATATCAGCTTGGAATGTGTCTTACTGTAGCTTTCTGCAGCCCAGACATCTACTGGTGATCCAGGAATTACAAAGAAGTTTCCAGTGTCAACCACACTATATAACATCTGATACACGAAAGTAGTCCTAATTGAGCATGAGGAAGCACACTATACAGCATCTTAAAAAATTCAGTAACAGAAAATCTTATGAAGTTTCAATGAATTGCTTTACAGTGCATGTGACAAAGAAAATAAAAGAAAAGTGACATTTACCGATAAAGAATAATCTGGAAAGACAACAACATTAGCCCTGCGGAAATAATTCTTCCAATGAGATATGATATGCTCCCATTGATTGTTCTCATACAGTTGAAGACGAATTGCAAGAGTATCCTCTTCAATTATCCATATCAGTGGAACAGAGCAAAAAGGCTCCTGCATAAGGCTGCAAAAATATAAAACTCACAAACAGAATCTTATAAAAGATGCTTCAGAGTAAATTTATTATTCCTCCATTGTGCTTTTTTTTCTGCTCCCAAAGAAAAAACTGAAAATAGTCTCTGCCTCCTATGTATAGTGAGTTTGGGATTCACTTGAATAGCAAATTAACGATGGTAGAGGAGCTTTAAGAAGTACTTCAAACCTTGTTCACAACATAAGCAAACATTTTGAAACTACGGGCTAATATAGACAATCATTTCAGAATGCAGTACATGGATATAAAGCTTGAAATTCAAGGTAATGTACTTTGTCCATCAACATTTCCACAAGGTACTAAACCCACCAAAGTTTTTCATATTGCTCCTATTTTCACACCCTTTCGAAGTTTCTTTTCTTAAGTGTGAAACTGAAAAATTCAAATCAATTTATGATGGACAATTTTAACTATAAAAAGTGATTGTTTTGGATATTAAACCTGAGGGAAATATTAACAAAGAGTAACTGTATCAGCTGGAGTATGAGCCAATAGTAGAAGGTTGATGTTAATGCAGCTTCCAATGCAATAAGTTGCTACTTTTCCTAAAGTGCCTTAATGAGACCAACTTGTTAATGCCTTTATAAGTTGTTACTCATAAGGAATTTTAGGGAAAATATTAACTTATTGCTTTGGAAGCTAATTATAACTCCAGCATTAACAACAGCCATAGTAGAAGGCTCCAAAAAGGGAGAAAAAGAAGAAGAAGAATAATCTGGGCAAGATAAATTCAGAAATGAGGCAAAAAGAAAGCGAAGCGCCTCATGTTTTCAGTAGCCTGTGCAATCATTAGGTAATAAATTCCAAAAACCTTATCCTTGATACTTGTATATTTTTGTTATCTTCTTTACTATAAGCTTGCTTAAAACCATTCTTGTAGTAGATCAATGTCTTTTCAGCTTCAGGAATGCTTCAACTTCCAAAGTCTGCTGTCAGGGAACCATTTCTATTCCTATATCATAATTAAGAAAGATGCATTCTAATGAAGTCTGTGACTGGTGTTTAAAAATTGTAAGAACTGAAATGATTTTCATAGTTCAAGAACTGTATCCTAGAGTAGCTGAGGTGGTTAAAAGGTAAATATTGATGGAGGAGAAAAGCACTGTACCTTGAAATGGCATCTTTCGCCTCTATTGAATCTGCTATAACACCTTCAAAGCTGCAATAAGGGGTAACCACATCTGTTAACTACAAATTAAAGAACTACTCAACATTTACAAAGTTGTAATAATCTTTCCAGAGTAATAACAGTATATTCATAAGAAAAATAGATTCAAGAGCAGAAGTACATTGACCAATCAATAGCACTATATCTTTCTGGACTTAAAATCAATACTTCCCCTCCTATATCTTCCCAAATTAGTCGAGCATCACCATCCAGAAGTGCGTATATCTGAAAGAAGAATGGATGGTGCCAAGAGCATTAAAGCATAGTCATGACATAATGTGTAAACACATTTATCTATTTTGTCAAGGAAATAATTCACTCATAATTGCAGTTAAAGATTTCAAAGATCCTCCAGCATGGATTACCTATTAGTTGCTTAAGGAATAAAGAAGAAAATTTCAAGACATATTGGCTAGTGATGTGGTGATAAGAGTTGAAAAAATACTACCTTACTGCTGGCTTTCCCAGTCACAAAGGAATACGAATCAAATTAAACTGGCATTTAGAAAAGCAAGTGAAAGTACTAGAACATGGAGAAAATTTTGAAAGTACAATACTTGCAAATTCAGTCAGGAGTTCTCCTAAGACTAAGAACTCCAGTTATCAGAGAACTCCATCCTCACCCTATTTCTTAGATAGCATAAACAGTACGAAGGGATAAAACTTTAGATGTTTCAGGAGGGGAAAAAACCAAGAAGCAACATTTAATTTCAATAATTAAATGTCCATCTGAACCAGATGCTATATGTCTTCTGCTCAAACATAAAAATCCTACCTATCAAGGAATGCAAACCAAAACAAAGACTTCACATGACAAGGTAGGCCGAGGTACAAACAGCTCCTGTTTTACTGATAAGATTGGATCAGTATAAACAAAAAAGTGCAAAATGAGGTAGGCAAGACAAAGAAGAGAATAAGAGAATGGGAAAAAAAAAAAAAAAAAAAATGCCAAAGAACGAGTCAGATTATGCTTGACTATTATTGCTACCAGAAAAATTCTAAAAACCAGAGAACATTTAACTTGCATGAAAATTTTCAGTAGCTTAAAAAGCACACGAGAAACAATTGCTCATTAAAATTACCTTTATCAGATAGCCAAGTCCCTTTAAGTTCTTCATCACCGTAGAGAGCATCAATAATGAAGGATCTTTCTCCATGTTACCCAAGATCTGAAATTTACGAATGGGTCCATAAATTCAATGTTTAGTGTAATGATTTACCATAAAAAGATTAAATAACCAATCAAGTTCATCGCCTGTGACAGACTTGTATTTACATTTCAACTTATCATCTAACATTGTTTCCCAATCCCCAGCTTAGTCTGCATTTTGGTACCTCCAGCCTTAATTCGGAATAAAGTTTATTGTTAACAAAGAGTGCGAATAAGATTACAAAAAAATTAACTCACAAGTCCAATTCTAGGAGGTCGAACTCCAATTCTCGGCTGATTCCGGAGCCGATCAAGCCCGTCGAGAACCTCAAATCTTCTTGACGGAACGAAGTGTAAAGAGGTACCCAACTTCAGGTTCTCTCTCACAGACCAACGCATTTTCCCTCGTTCGCTGTCACCTCCGCTTGGTCTGAACGCCGCCATGATTGAGCTCTGAAGCACCATGGAAGCCAAGGCAAAAACGAATATAACTAGAAAAAGGCACAAGTAAAACCCCGATCTCTCCCTAAAGGGTAACAGCAACAGCTTCCTCCCCAATGATCTACCGTAATGGTGGTGAGATCGGCCGTGCCTGAATTGTCGATCGACAGTTATATTCATCGCGGACGACGACGACAACTGCGGCAACACCGTATTGGAGTTGTTCGGCGCGAGGGAAGCGGCAGAGTTAGGGTTTCGCTTGAACCGAAAACGGTCTCGGATCGAGTGAAAGGCTCCGTCACCGCCTCCTCCTCCCCCGCCATTGCCGACAGTGGCGGAGACGGCATTCTCGAGGCGGTCAGTAGCTTCGTCGTCGGAGAGGTGGTCCATCTCCCGCGGGAGTGAAGAAATCGAGTTGAGTCGATGAAGTGGACGGGGAACTGAATCGGACTCAGTCCGGCCTCAGTATCACCTGCGCTTTCCAAAGCTTCCTTTTTTAAGATTTTTAGTTTTTTTCCCATAAATATTTATATTAATTTTTGTCTTTCGTACGAATATTTATTTTTTATTGGAAAATTATTTAAAAGTTAGAGAGTATCTCTATAGTACACTGGATTAGATTAGTCATAAAGGAGTAGAGAAAGAGGATAAGGAAATGAATGACAAAGACGTGATCTCGTAAATTGCTGGTGAAAACGCGTTTATGATCATGCAGCTACGTGGTTAACGGGCCCACTATCGGGTTGTAAACACAATATATTTTGTCCACATTAACACGAAAATCCAGTCAAATAACTTATTTACCAATAATACAATTCCTTAGTAGTATATACTCCTTTTTTTTTTTTTTAATGGCGATCACGATATGTGACAGAGCCAGGCTCCTAATGTTTGGTGGGACAGAATATTGAATTTTTTTCTCTCTATTTTTTCTTAATTTTGGTGGAACTAAGTTGGTTATTATGTAATTTTTACATAGCATCGAGTACTTTCAAAAAAGTAAGGTTGCCCCACCAAACAAAAAAGTGGCTCCGCCCCTGATGACGATGGTTCTCCAGCTCTTGGTGAATGAAACCCATAATATAGTGGTTGTAGGTGAAGCGTCTTATGTGCTCCATTACCAAACTTATTAGTTCGTAACTTATTACCAAACTAGTGGTAGTAGTTCGTACAAAGAATCGTGTTTCAACTTTCAAATTGTAGTTCGTAACTCATAAATTACTTAACTCTTTAAGTGTGACTGAAAAAGTAATTGACTAAAATGAAAAATATTACATTTTACACTTTAACACAAAAATGTCATAAAAAGCATTAGAACATAAGGAGTAGTTTCAAAAAATTGAACTTTCTAATATACGAAAAGAGAAACATTTTACATAATTAATGCAAAATTAAAATTTTTAAATTGAAATCTAAAGTTACAAAATAGAAGTAGTATGTGCTTGAAGCGTATAAATAATTTATTTCTCATTTTCGACAAAAGTGAAAGAAAACCACTCCGGCCGGCCGGCCAGACGGCCCACACTATTTTCCGATTACCTAATTACGCCGTCTTAATCGTTGAGAGAGACAAGTGACAACCTAGTCCCAACAAAATCAACTGGAGTTAATAATGCCGTTTCCTTATGTTTATGGTCCTGATTTCCTTTGGTTTATAGTCTACAAACCTTATTTATTCCTTCTTCTTTTTCGGGAGATAATTACATTTATCTACCCAATTTAAGGTGTAATTACAAAACTGTCCCTACTAATTTGAAAATTACAAATAATTTCATGGACAATCACCAAACGGTAAATCCATAACCGCTATACTACAACCATAAGAGCACTTGAATTTTTCTTGTGTGTTTCTGTTTGTTTTTTTAAAACTACCTCAATGCATAGAACTATCTCATCATTTTTCAAACTCAATATGGATAGTTTCAAACACTCATTTATAATTTTCAAAATAATATGAATGGTTTCGTAATTATACCTTAAGTTCGAGAGAGAAATGTAATTCGCCCTAAAAATTTTCTTGCCTTTTCGTTAGGTGAGGGTGGGGAAGTTGGTAAGAAGTACCCCTCCTCCTCCATTAAGGATCATGGCACCATATGGGACCTTATCCATGTTATTTTCCAAGTGCCATAAATGTGGCAAGAAATTGAAGGAATTCTGAGTTGACAAAACTCATAACACAAAAAAGTCAATTCTTTGCCACTAAAAGACAACCACCCTTAAAGTAGTACTAGTAACTTTCCCAATTAGGAAAAACAACCACCCTTGTTCTACATTGATGGATGTGTCCTTTTGGGCTTTTTCTTTTACTGTCTTTATTTATTATTTTTTTAGGGTTGTCGTGGCCTGGATTTAACTTTCCACAAAAGCTAACTTAAAGAAATCACAAACCCCAATCTATATATATCTTTTCCAATGAGGGGAAGGGGGAAAAGGAATATAGTTTTATGACCTTACTACTATGGAGTTAGTGTTGCATCGTGTATCAAGCTTTGTACAGTGATTGACGTAACATATTTTACCGTTTTAAGTTTACAGAAACTCCATTGTGAGAAGTGAGGTGAGTCAATCTTCATCTGGGCAGGCTTCAAGAAACTGCCTAATTGTGATCCTTTCATTCTGGGTGAGGTCAGGATCATCACCACTCAGCTTCTTTCTTATTTTTGAACCAATGCTGTTGGGGTTACTGTCAGAAACCTGCATTTTAGACAAATCAGAAACAATCAAAAACCCAACGAAAGATAGTTAATGTAACTCAAGCTACATCACTAAAATGTGATAGATACACCCCCACCCCCAAATGACCCTTTCGTAACACGCTTGCTTGCCCGGTACCATGGTGAAAAGCACCTAGCAGAAGTTTCTGCCAAGAGTTGCATGAGGCTCAGGCATTACAAGTGAGGTCACTGTTTTAGATTTCGATCACTTCTAGTTTGACTTTCTGAAGTGCTCCAAGACTGGAACCGTAAAAACTCCCAACTTAATATGCAAGAGATGTTCAAATTCAACTTCTACACGGCTTAGGTAAGGGTGGCTTGCGGAGAAAACTGAATTTGGTCTCCCTAGAACAAAGTATGGCTCAATCCCCACTAATGGTGCCGCCATAAAGAAACAGTTTCCAACTTCCTAGTAGCAGCCAGGCAAGTCATTGGATGAATAATAGAGTAGAAAGACATTTAGAAGCATACTCTGATGTAGTTGTTCACATGGCCATCTTGGTTTGGAGAAGTGACAGGTTCGTACTTATTGACCGTCCACTCACCATCGACAATGTACTTGTACTCGTAGTGTCCTTCCTGCATTTAAACTCGAAGTCAGAAACTTAATCCTTATGCTGTAAAGATCAATCTTCCAAGGAATGCCACACCAAAGGAAAACTTACAGTCAATTCTCGGTGCAGTACCCATGAACCTTCTGCCTTGTCAAAAGCCAAGGGTATTCTCTGCAGACAATTAAAGTTTGGAATTTACAATGTTCTGATAGGGCTCCAAAAAGGTTTGTTCTCTCAATTACAGTACACTGTAATAATGAAGTCGAAATGAACCAATCTTACAGTTGCATTTTAGGATAAGAACTAAGTTCCATGGAAGATGATAATGCAATAGAAAGATTTAACTACTACCTGACCCCATCCGATATCAAGCCCAGAGATTTCTACTGTGGAACATTTGCTACCATACCATCTAAGAGCGATGGCCTTCTTTTTTACGCCTGTAAGCTTCAAAGGGAAAGATATAAACAATGAGAGGAGAATGGCAGTTTTCATGAGCCATAATCCACAAAAGAATCACAAATAACAAACTCATAGTTTGTCGAGCATGTTTATCAGTGTTTCAGATAATTGATAACTGACTGAATTGAACCATGTTACTCCAATTTGAATTATGCTTCTCTTGTACTGAAAGGAAGTAGCAGTCTATGATTTCCTATAAAATGGGGTTCACAGAAGTGCACCAATTAAAGGGTGTGGACCTTAATAAGTATCCACTTTTGGCTCCATGAACAAATTTCCCTCAAACCTCTTAAAGATGGAATACTAGTATGAATATTCACTAGGCACATTCAAGTTGGCACGTTAAAACCGTTTAATGTTAATTTTACCAACATGTGGCAAAGTAAAAATCCAACTGGAACTGAACAGCGAAATAATTGTACAAGTTACTCTCACACAAGTGAATGATAAGTTCTAACAGAAAAAGCCAACTCACAATATCAGCAGTTGCAGTCTTGATAGCATCTAATTTCGGGAAGCATGAGCGCTTGCTCTGGTAAGATAGAGGAACAGATCTTTTTCAGAGAAAGAGGAAATCAATCTAAAAAATGAGATTTTCTTCACTTTCCATATAAACTATAAGCAACTAATAAAAATTGTATCCAAGAACTAAATACAAGGAATGGCATATGCTGTATGCCACACACTGCAAAGCGCATATAGGCAAAAATGTGAAAGATGTCTATTAAATTCAAATTTTACTATGATATCATACAATAATTGTCCAGTACATTAAGATTTCCAAACCCATAGAATAAGATGATTACCATGAGCAAGCTGTGGGCTTCACTAAGTTTATATCCTTGAACCCAGAACATGTAAGCCAGCTGCCATCCAGAGAAAAAATTTATCATTGAGAAGTAATAAGTTTCACAAGAAACACGATGTACGGCAACCAGATATCGTTTGCATTAGATGTGTTGAGTATATGCAACTATTGTTAAGAAGATCCCCCTTTTAGCAACTACTACCTGACTGCAACAACAATTTCCATTTCTTTCATCCTATAAATTCCTCCTCTAGGTTATGGGTGACATCAACAGAAATTCAACACAATGGGAGAAACAGTCATGAACACAATAATTCACACATACCGCAGCTGCAGGAGCTCTTCCAAGACCAGCAGTGCAATGAATATAAGTCACCCCACCATTGCTATTAATGGCTTTGTGTAATCTGGCCACCACTGCTGGAAGTCGCATCCGCAAGTCAAACCCATCAAAATCCCTGCTAATATTGACATTATTAAACAACTGTATAAATGTAGCATAACTAGACATAGCATTTCAACAAACTAAAGTATACCTCATAACAGCCTCCATATAAAACCGAAATTTAGAGTACAGCAGTGTCAGACATTTTCAGAGTCATCATATTTTAAATGCAGAACATCTTACTATTTTTGCCTTCTACCATCTTATAATGAACTCATGCCCCAATCAAAAGCAACATCTCAGAACTATTACAATATTTTCGTTAACTACCTTATTGGAGCTCGCACGTGCTCAATGTCACCACATGAGATGGCATATTCATGAATTTCTTTGATATCGACACCGAAATATCTGATGCAGACTGATTAAGGACTTCAGTAGGACAAATTTGAAGATGCTTGGAATTTGATTAAAAACCATACAATATTTCAGTGATCAACTTTTTAATCAGCTCATTATTGATATGAGATGCACAAAATAGTAGCAGTTTTGGGATACTCAAGGTCAGGATCTTGCTGCAAGCAGAAAATGGTTTTCACCCCAATTCTTCGAAGTTTGTCAACATCTTCAGGAGACTGCATATTGATTGTTCAGGAAAAAGGAGTCAAACAACACCAATTCTCAATTTCATTGAAATATATTAGTAAGAGGAAGTTCATATCACCTGTAGACATGAACCGACGATCAAGTCTGGACGGATAAAGTTGTAGTTCATTCCCAGTTCATGCCTATAGGTCAAAACTACATTGCCATGATATCATTAGGAAACAGAAAGATTCATTGCCAACTTTGGATGCCTTATGAATATGCTAAGGGGAAAAGCAAAGGCAAAATATCCCAAAACCATAAGGTCCAGCTGCATCATTCCAAATTTGTATTCAAAACAAGCAAGAATATGCCCACTAGAACAATGAAATAATTGCAAGAAATAACAAATAATTACTTCCTATTGCGAACTCTGTACCAAAAGACTCTTCCCTACAACACCCCTTCAAGCAAAACAAATAATTGCAGGGGAAAAAAACCCAACTCACCAGCACCCATAGCCTCAGTCATACTGTGGCTGTACACTTCAGATTTTTCCTCCTCAATTTTAGCACCGTCCATCTCAGAGCTTGAGGTAGAACCAGATATTGCCTACATAACAACGTTAGAATAGCAATTAAAGAAACGACCGAAACCCATCACACAACTCACAAATTAATAAAGAAAATATGCTAGCAATTACCTTTGACAATGTATTTCGACGCAATTTAGGACCATTCAGCACCGTCTGCATCACACACAAGAAACCCACTTGCATTAACTATTGACAAACAAAAACAGCTACACCTACACATGCAATTCCATTAGGCATTTTGCTTTCTTACCGGCGTTACCGCGATGCTGACAGAGCAGGAAGGCTTCCCAAAATGGCTTGTGAAGCTTTGGAGAGGCAGAACAGAAGATCTGAGAAGCCACAAATCAAAATAAGAAAATGAAGGCAATAATCAAGAAAAAAAAAGCGTGCAAATTTTGATCATGGACGGACCTGGGAACAGAATGAAGGCAATTCATATCTGGGTTAAAAGAGTAGTGTACGGTGGCGGTTTAGTTCAATTGAGGACAGAAAAAAGTGTCGGAGGCCGACGAAAAACGAATGAAAGCATCGGCAAAAAGTGGATCTTTTGGAACTGTGATTTTGATATTTGTTCCCAGATATTTTATGAGTTGAGCAGTAGTAAACGTTAAATTTGGCACAGATTCATTTGCCTAATCTCACTCCAATTCCAAACTTCTAAAAGCAACCCTTAACAGTTTTTACGTTTGTCAAAAATAAAATTTTAATAATTTCTTCCAGTATCAATTACTACTTGTAATAAAAAATAATAGTACTAAAGTGGAACAAAAGTATTAGGGGGTGCTTGGTTGGGGGTTTTGGGGGAGGGGAATGGCAATGGAAATGAAATGGGGTGTTTGGTTTTGGGGTTTCATTCCCCGGGACCCACCCCCATATCCAATTTTCTTTCCTTCCTCCATTCCCCTCCATTTGAGGGGAATGGGAATCATTCCCTCATGAAATCATTTTTGTGTGTATTTTTTATTTTTTTAAAATTTTAAGTGCTAAAATTCATCATTATAATATATTTTAACACAAATAGTTTATAATATATCAAAATTTAAATGTAAAAAAAAATAAAAATAAATTTTAATCCTAAAAGTTATTTGTGAACCAAACACCATCTATCATTCCCTCTACTATCATTCCCTCTACTATCATTCCCCACTATTATCATTCCCATTCCCATTCTCATTCCCCTCTACGAACCAAGCGGCCCATAATAGCACTTTCTTCCTGTGAATTTGTGGATCAAAATTCAAAAAGGACTAACTAAAAAGCCTACAAGAAGATTGTAAGTAGTATAAGATAGAAACATGTTTAAAGTTTACATGAAAAGTCAAAACTTATTTTGGTACCCTATACGTTTCATTCAAAGAGTATACTTTTATTATAAAAAAAAATTTATTTTGAATCGAATTTGTTTACATATAGTTACTAATATAATAATGTGTGATTCACAATTAATCGTTATTTATAAAGTGGGGGACATAAGTAAAAAAAGAACAGGTAAATTACATTTATCTCCCTCGAGATTTGTGAAAACTACCAAAACCCTCATGTGGTTTTATAAAACTATCAACACCCATTGGATCGAGTTAAAATATAACAATTACCCCTTCTGGCATCGTAATATTACATTTGCCCTTTTGTGAGTTAAAAAACTGAACTCAAAACTCAAGTTTTTTTTTTTTTTTTTTGTAGTTAGGCAAAACAGTCTCCTGTCAGATAGTATGACAGTTTGACAACTGATACTTTCATCCTTAAAAAATTGGATAATGCAATATTTTTTAAAGGAAAAGTGGTGCGTGTTGAACCATTTGACAGATTGAATACAAATTTTTGCTAGAATTTGAATGTTCAAGGGGTGTTGGTAGCTTCATGAAACCACGTGGGAGTTTTGATAGTTTCTACAAACCTCGAGGGAGGTACATTTAATTTTATGTTGTACATCACTATCCTTAATAAATTGTATATTTTTTAAAGTGAATTATTTAAATGAAACAGAGAAAAAGGTGAGTACATATTTATTTACTTGCACTTCACATGTTTGAGGCTCTGTTCTTTTTCATTCAATTTTTGAGAAATCATCACTTTTTCTTCTACAAATTCACCATAAAGAAACAACATTATTTTTACAAATTTTCAAATTCAAATTTTAAAGTTCTCTCTAAATTTACACTCACATAAATTCAAAAAATAACATAATCATTACACTTTTCTTCTCTTTCTTACAAAAATCCCCAAAAGAACTTCCATTCAAAAAAAATGTTTCCTTCCCACAAATAAAAATTCTCCAATTGGATCAAAAAAGAAGAGAGTCTGAGTGCACGCTTCAACAAGGAAGTTTTTTGTGAGATCACAATTTCAAAACCCATTGGGGAAAGATTTACAAATATTGTCATAGGAGGATCAAAAGCTCAAAAAGTAGTAAAAAATAATCCTAACATAAACCATCCTAAAAAAATAATAAACAGAGCATGGCTTATAAGGTAAATTAATTACTAAAACCTTATTTAAATTTATTTCAATTATCAAACGAATATTGTATGTTAATGAATTATCAATTTTGCTCGGTTAATTTCATCAAATTATTTGATACTTCTTTTAATGGAATCAATAGAATAATAACTATTGTATTTTTATATATAAAATAAAGGCAGGGAAATTTTCCATCCAATTGTCCCAATAAATTCGTTCAATTTAAATTTGTTTACTAAATATACTTTTATTAATATAATAGTACACCATCTATCTATAAAAATAAGTAAAAATATAAATGAAAAATAAGTAAGAGAATGACCGTAAACAGGCAATCATGCAAGTTCTGTGGCATGCAAATATGAGTAAAATGTTAGCTCAACTTCTTCAAGAATGCCGCCCATGTCAAGCTTATGTTTCAACTAATTTAACCTTAATCATCGTCTTCAACCTACGATAAATGCTAAACTTCCTCACTCCATTTTTGTTTCATCAAACTATGGATCTAGTTATTCTGATTTTCTCAGTTTTCTGCACGAGTTTCCTAGCCTACTGGATACTGGAGTCTCTGTTAGAGAATTCGGGAAGCAAGTCCAGAAGGCTTCCGCCGGGCCCGCCCGGTTGGCCGGTCGTCGGAAACCTTCTCCAGCTCAGCCAACTGCCCCACCGGGACCTGGCTTCCTTATGCCAGAAATACGGGCCTCTGGTTTACCTCCGACTGGGAAGCGTCGACGCCATTACCACCAACGACCCCGACGTCATCCGGGAGATCCTGGTCCACCAGGATGACGTGTTCGCCTCCCGGCCGAGGACCCTCGCGGCGGTTCACCTCGCGTACGGCTGCGGCGACGTGGCGCTGGCTCCCCTGGGCCCGAAATGGAAGAGGCTGAGGAGGATTTGCATGGAGCATTTGCTGACCACGAGGAGACTGGAGTCGTTTGGACGGCACAGGGCGGAGGAAGCCCAGCACCTGGTGGAGGACGTTTGGGTCAAGGCGGAAAGGGGCGGAGGAAGGGTGAATTTGAGGGAAGTCCTCGGCGCGTTTTCCATGAACAATGTCACCCGGATGTTGCTCGGAAAACAGTATTTTGGGGAAGAATCCGCCGGACCACAGGAGGCCATGGAGTTTATGCACATTACCCATGAGCTATTCTGGCTTTTGGGGATGATTTATTTGGGGGATTATCTCCCCTTTTGGAGGTGGATTGATCCCTACGGATGCGAGAGGAAAATGAAAGAAGTTGAGAAAAGAGTGGATGATTTTCACGTCAAGATCATTCAAGAACACAAAAGAAAATTGCAGAGCGACGACGGCGATGGAATTCAAAATCAGGGTTCGTCTGCAGATTCCGACTTCGTCGATGTGTTATTGTCTTTGGCTGGTGAAGATGGTCAAGGAAGCATGGACGACACCGAAATTAAAGCACTAATTCAGGTCGGAAATTCTGAAATTTCAATATATGTTGTTTTGTTTCATAAATTGGGGGAAAAAATTTCTGACATTTTTTCCGGGATTTCAGGATATGATAGCAGCGGCGACAGATACATCCGCCGTCACCAACGAGTGGGCGATGGCGGAGGTGATCAAGCACCCGGATGTCCTGAAAAAGATCCAGCGAGAGCTCGACGACGTAGTCGGAACGACCCGGATGGTTTCCGAATCGGATCTAACCCACCTGAATTACCTCCGATGCGTCGTCCGTGAAACTTTCCGGATGCACCCGGCCGGCCCCTTTCTCATCCCGCACGAGTCGGTTCGGGGCACCACGATCAACGGGTACTACATACCCGCCAACACGCGGGTCTTCATCAACACCCACGGGCTCGGCCGGAACAGCAAGATATGGGACCAAGTGGAGGAATTCAGGCCGGAGAGGCACTTACCTGAGGACGGAAGCCGAGTGGAAATAAGCCACGGAGCGGACTTCAAGATTTTGCCCTTCAGCGCCGGCAAGAGGAAGTGCCCCGGAGCGCCGCTCGGAGTGACGCTGGTGCTGATGGCATTGGCGCGGCTGTTTCACTGCTTTGATTGGAGCCCCGCCGATGGATTGAGGCCGGAAGAGATTGATACTACTGAAGTTTACGGCATGACGATGCCCAAGGCTAAGCCCCTGATCGCCATTGCCAGGCCACGTTTGCCTTCTCATATTTACCTTCAGTTCTTAAATGCTGGCAATTAGAATATTAGTAGCTTTTCTTTAAGTATTGCAAAGTTGAATTAAAGTTGAGAAAGCAAAGGCACGAAGTCTTGAAACTTCCTGGATTTCCTTCTTTAAGATTCACGTTGAACAGTTATTATGTATTAATGTATCCTTAAAAACGCAATCTATCGTCTAAGGTTGCATGATAATTAAAAGAAACCATTTTCCTTTCAAATGGCAAATGCTTGCAGAAATATTAATTAGACTTATATGTCGGTTGATTTGAGTAGCTAAAATGAGAATATATATGTATAAAAACTCGATACAAGTGACTAAAATAAGAATGTATATAAACTCGATGTTATACTAGAATGAAATGGGAATCAAACAAAAAGTCACGATCCCAATTATGCAAGTAATAATTTCTCTTCCGAACGCATAAACCAAGTAATAATTTTTTCTATCGTTTCATTCCCTAACTTCCAAACCTTCGAACCGAAACGCCCCTTAACATTGTGGCAACAAGTATAAAACCCAATGAAACTTCCGCAGCAACGCTAGTTAAAAATTTATAATAGTTAAGTTGTGTGGTCACAGAAACAAGAGAAAAGAAAAGTTCATCTTCACCCTTCAAAAATGTGTGGTTCTTCTACAACTCCTGCTAATTTCGCCTGCAAATGCTGTTCTTCAACATCGGATGAAGGTTTAATCAGGGTACACGTCCAGTGGTCCGAAAGCTCCCAACATACTCGAATCATCCGGGGTTGAATCCGCGAAAACACTGCCGATCTTTCTTGCAGGTTCAGGGAAGTTCCAAAACAGATCAGAGTTCTGAAAGAACACGTAAAATAGCAACAGAGAAGCCAAGAACAGTCCCAGGAGTAGCAGGTAAATCTGCCATTCTGCAACAAACACACAAGGAAAGAATCAAATTTCAGATTCTAAGATGAAGAAAGTGTGTGAGAAAGAGCGCGAGACCGGACCTTTCCAATCAGCAGGAACGGTCAGCTTAGTCACCATAACTCCCCATTCAGAAGAGGTAGTCAGAACAACCCTGCAAAATGCACCAAACCATCAATACTCGAATCAGAGTACAGAGCAAGCTAACGCATAAAACTTGGAAACTGCAGGTTCTTGAAAACGCAAAGGCAATAAAGAACAACAATTTGGAGGAAAACAATGAGCAAATCTTCATGTGGTAATACCGTCTGCCTGGAATAGGCGGCATCACGAAAATTATCCCGATTCTTTTACATAAACACTAAATAAAGTAATCACACACACAAACTCCTAAAGCAGCAACAGCCTTGTTTGCAGATTGCAACAAATTCAGGATAAAAAAAATTGTTGTTAAGATGGACGTGACCTTTCACTCGGGCAAAACTCCAATGAAGTGATATTATAACCCAAATGAAGCCTCTTACTCCAGTGGCGGACCTCCATCTTTTTTACTTCAACTACGCATACATCACCGTCTTTGCTTCCCCTGTCGTCATAATCATCACATTAACCAAATCAGAACAGCCACTTTTCAGCATTAAAGCATCATTAAAAGAAGGGAAAAATCTGCTTCAAGTTGTCAAGTACTTACATGGCAAGATATTTTCCATCCAAGCTTATTGACATTATAGAAGCCGGCTTATTTAGTAATCTCTTGTGGCCGATTTTTTTCCATGTGCTTATGTCCCAAACAGTAGTAAGTGGTTTATTACCTGTTCAGTAGGAGAAATTCTTCAAGTTAATGAATAGTTGTAAGAAGTTAACACAAATTAACTATCGCTTCTAGGAACACAGCTCTCAGTACCCTTTATTGCCGTGCAAAATAGAAATGGTTTGGTCCCATCTTTTGAAAACCGACATAGTTCAATTCTTTCATCCTGAAGAAATGTAAAGCAGGATTCACATTTTAAGAGAAAGAAAACTAAGGCATCAATGCACCATCTGAATTAGGCAAAACATACAGAGTTTCGCGGTAAGGATGTCACGGGACACCATCAGTCCTCCATATTCTGGCTGAACCATCAGTTGATGTTGAAGCCAAGAACTCTGAGTCCAGACTGAAATACAGCCCCACCCACCAAAAAGAAAAAAAAATGGTAAGTAAAAGACATATTAAAAGCATGTCATGCATGTAAGTAGGAAATTTTATCCAAATAAGCATACAAACTACTTCATAATAACAATAGCTGTGATTTGACTCAGAAAATGACTATTCTTCACAATTTCAAGAGGATTCAGATTCAAGAATGTACTCTTAAGCCTTAATCACTGTTTATCGTTCAGTATATGAGGCAAATAGACAGATACATACAGAGACTATAATGCCATGAGGCACTTGCAATAGATAATCCATTGTGCATGAGTCATGAATGAGAGGAAAAAAGGATAAGAGAATTTCACGTCAATCTATTTTGTTGAGAAAACGATACATTGTAAAATTCTTAATAGGGAAAACAAAAACAAAAAAGGGAAACAAAAACTCAGGGAAAAAAAAAAACAAAGAAGGTAAACAGTATAGTCAAGAATGGTGAATAATAACTCTTAAGCCACTCGAAAGGACACTAAATAGAAGCCGGATCTACCTGAAGTCCATGTCTTGAAAAGACTTGTGAGCACCTGGTTCATCTAAAATGGCACCCATGTTAGGCCATTCAAATATTCTGAGATGTCCATCCTTTAGTTTGAAAGGAATCCACAAGAAATCAAGAACGAAAAGGTTAGAACAAACAAAGTCATTTTCCGAAACCACCCGGTGCTTTCCAACTTTATTCACAATTTACTTACGACTCCTCCAGTAGCAAACCGAGATCCATCAAAACTGAAAGCTAAGCATTTTTGTGGACTAACATCCTGAAGTGGAAGTAACTCTTTTGCCAGAAGTTCAACATTATCTCCTCGGCAATGTAACTCAAATAATCTGCATATGACACACAATAATCTTTAACAACATAATATTATGACCGGCTGGAGAGATACTGCAACATATTCTATTCCATTTCTCAGTGATCAATGCATGCACAAATTCATTGACAAACATGATATGATCAGCTATAATCCTGGATAATCATATCTTTTAAATCCAAAAATCCGCCAGTGAACAGAACCAATATCTTTCTGGAGTACAGAGAAAAATGATTCAATTAGCAAATACACTTCCTGAACTAGTTATTCAAGAAAGCATGAAGTGTGTTCGCGATTTTCCTCCATTGTCTAACCAAGTTGGAACTTTTGCATAAGGCGCAAAACCCTTGATTAAAACAACCTTTTAATACAGGAAAAGTAAAAGCTTTACTAAAAGGGTCATCCAATGTTCAATCTTTTTTCTTCTTTTCCAAGTACAAACTTCAAACTAGTCGAAAATTAATGAACTTTGTGAACGGCCAGGTTGATAAGAAGAAACTGCGTTCGTACAAGAGAGGGGGAAAACAAGGCAGAAAATTATAAAAATAGCAAAGAAGTTGAAGTAAAATAAAAGATAAAGAAACAAACTTGCAGCCAGCATTAGAGGTGGAACAAACAATGTCGTCCCCGCTGGGATGTACCGCAATGCTCACCGGCTCCGCTCCTTCTTCAAATTCATGCGTAGCCTAAAAATTAAACCCAAAAAAATGTGAACTTTACCAGAAAACATTTAAAAAATCTATTAAGGGTAGCAACCCAGAACATAAACCTTAGGAGATGAAGCAAGAGAAGAGGTTTTAGGATCAAATGAGAAAATCTCAAGTGAAGAACGATGTTTGGAAGACTTCCCAACCACCACCAGATGTGCGTTCTCCGGCCGCCTGATCCACGTTGCACAAGTCACCTTCCCTTCCCCCACCGCCCCATCGCCCCCCTCCGTCATATTATCTCCGGCAACTACAACAAACTATTCGAACCCAATTGAAAAACAAAAATCTGGGACTTTCCGATTACGAAGTTAGAACAAAGAAAAAGAACGAAAATACAAAATAGAATTAGAATTAGGAGGAGGAATGGAACTGGAATTGGATAATATAAAGGGAGGAGATAGGTTGGGGGAAAGAAAGAAGGTGGGTCCTACAACTGCAGCGCCACGGATTATCCAATGTCCATTGATGAGGAGAGGTCAACGGCTCTCACTGTCAACGTTGTGAAAACAAAGATCATCGACGGATATTCCTGGAACCATCCCGGACCCAATGTAAATTTACAACGTTAATAACAACAGTAACCTCTCCAATTTCTCCATCATCATCGATGCATCATCATCTCTCTAAATTTTTCTTTCTTGATTCTTGAAGATGAATCCCTTTTCTTTTGGTGGTGAATATGGGTTGAATTTTTTTTTTTGGATCTTTTTTTGTACTAATATCTACAATCAGTTCATTTGTGTCAGCAAGAATTCATGGTTACTGAGGATTCGTGAAACAGGTGGTTGTTGTTATATCATGTAACAACACACGTAGGAGATGTAATTTTTTTTTTGGGATGTAAAAATAGTTTATTTATAATTTTGGAATTTTCCTCTTATCATATTCTCTATTAACAAGTTAGGCCAAATTAATTAGGGCAACACTCATGTGCGTTCGGTTCATGTGTGAGACGTGTACTAGAGTTTAGTTTTTAATTCTCTTTTATTTGTTGGTTATTTTTTTATTGTTCAATATTAATATTCTCATTTTTAATAAGTATTACAATTATTTAGTTTGTATAATAAAACCTTTTTTTTTAGCATTATATTTCAGTTCAAAAGTAACATTTTTAAATTTAACAAGTATAACAAATTTTATTTTGTATAATAAAATCTTTATTTTCAAATGTCAAATTTGACTCCAGGGTAACACTCCAAAATCACAAATGTCACTTTGTATAATAAATTATTTATTTTCGTAATCACTTTTCGATTAAAAAATAACACTTTGTTAGTTATAGGGTTGCCGAGGCCAAAAAACCACCAAACTCCAAAATGTCCATCAAGCCCAAACGGCCCATTATCAATGAGAGATCCATCAACGAGCTCCACAAAGAAACTTCTAGTTCCTGTCACCTGGTCATGAGTTTCGATGGCCTCGAGACAAAATAAATAAGCTTGAGGCCTTGTTCTTTTCCATTCCATTCCAAAAGAATTATCACTTTTTTCATTCAAAATTTTACTTAAAAAAAACAACTTTGGGCATGTTCTTTTTGTTTCGTTTTGAAAACGATTTTGGTTTCAACAGTAAATTTAATATATTTTAATCATATTCCATCATTTTTAATATAACTTTTTACTATTCAGCATCTACTTTTTACATTTTTAATACACTTTTTACATTATAAAACTATTTTCCAAAACTTGTTTTCAAAACCGTTTTCAAAACGTTCAAAAAGAACAGGCCCTTTATTTTCTACCTAATTTTAAATTCGAAATTTAAAATTTCCTCTAAATCTTAACTCACGTAAATTTTAAAAAAAACATAATCATTAAAATTTTTTTTCTCTTTTCTACCTAAATTCCCAAAAGAAATTTCCTCCAAAAAATAATTTCTTCCCTAAAATTAAAATTTCTCCAATCCGATCACAAAAAGAATGGAGCCTGAGAATGAGCCATGAGATAGCGTATTTTCTCTATACAATCGGAATTTGAGTACATATTAGAAAAAAACATAGGTTATTGCCATGCACTATATTAATCCATATCAATACGCGAACTCGTCAATTTTAATCACAATCATCCTAAGTTGCAATTTCATTTGGTAGAGGGATAAATTATATGCTAAAAGACAATTTTACACTCAAATAAACGTTCCAAGTAAAAATTCACATTCACTCATCTCTACCTGTTTGTACATATTTTAATGCACAATCAAGGAAGACTTTGTATTAGATCCCAAGTTTCTTTCTGGTCTCCCGTAAGCATTGCTTGTGTAACATCTACGTACTAGATAAGAATTTAAAATAAATAAGATTTTTTTTTAACGGTATTAAATAAATCAGAAATACTCTCTCAATCTCAATTGTATGGTATTTTAAAAATTCGATAATAAATGGTGCATTTTGTTATAAGAATTCCAAATTTGTCTTTATAAGAATTCCAATAAGAACTCGACGACTCACCTATTTTGTCAAGTTTCCATGCGTTGGACTATGTAGCTCTCAATCATAGCTGTGTTTTATTATTCAATGATGAAAAATTAGAGATGGGCATTGGGATAAGATAAAGAGTCTCTAATTTTTCATCAATGATTGAGTTCAAATTGATACTTCAATTTGCAGAAGTCAAAGCAAGTGGAACATGTTTAAGATATTTAATGTTACTTTATTATTATATAAAGTTTGGAATAATTATACCCCTCTCTGATCTATTAGAAGAGTTCATTTTGTAATATTATTTTGTAGGAGTCTTTTAATGAAACAGAAGGAGTACAATTTATGATGACATAAAATATTCACAAAAATTAAATAAATTTAACAAGATTATTTTACCCTTTTTTTTTTTTTTTAATACGTGTGTAGCTAGCTAGCTAAGACAAGTATTTACTGCCTATTTATCAATTAGTTTCATGATCTATAATGCTATAAAAATTATGTCGCATTAGCTATTTTTTTGACATCTACACAAAGAGTTTGAATCCATTGAATCCCTTAGAAAATAAAAGAAACTTTATGGGAATATTTAAAATATAAAAAGTTCGAGGGGACCGGATTGAAATCACTGTAAAAATTAGTTGTAATACCTATTGTATCCTCGTACTCTCCAGTTATTTACCTCTTATGTTTTTGGCCGCTTACTTTGCCCCTTGAACCCTACTACTACCTTCTCTCACTATCACCTTCTAAAACCCTGTCCGCCATTCACCTCCGTCGCCACCGTCACCGGTCTGGCACCGAACCACCACCGCCTTCTCTGGAAGATTCAAACAAAACCTACGTCGTCCACCTCAGGACGCGAAGGCTCTTTGACACCATCGAATTCAGTTAATTGGGAGACAGTAAAATTAAGATTGAATTTTTGGATTGGAAGGAATGGGGCCGAAGGAAGATAACAATTTGGCCGCTACGCAGCCGGTATGCTTTTCATTACCGCCTATTTTCAATGCTATTAATGAAAACTAGAAGAATGCTTATTGCTCCGTTCCGTGCTAGAGTTCTTTGATTAATAATTTCAATTTCCTTTAATCGAGTAAAGTTTTGACCTCCCATCAGTTTTCTTCTCAAAAGGGATTTTTTTTTTTTTTTTTTTGAGCTTTATGTTGCTGAGCTCTGCTTAAAAGTTGATAGTTTGATGGGTACTGTTTAGTTATACTTAAGTCTTTGATCTTTTGTTATGATCCTTGCATTCTACTTATGTTTATTGGCTATTTTGTGGAGTTAGCTGCTTATATTTTACTATTTTCTGTGCATTCTCCTCTTCTAATCTCATTCTTGTTTCATAGCATGGCCATTGGAACGAGTATTTCATGGGAATTAGTTATATTTCATTTTTGAGCTGATCGTCGAATCTGAAATATGTATATTAATGCACTTTTTATTTGTCTTTGATGCATAAGTTTGTATCTCCTTTGCAGGGTAAAGAAGATGAAATGGATTTGATAGTAAAAAAGTACATGAGAGGCGATGGTGCCAATTTAGAGGTATGGTGTTGGCTTTGAAATCTTTAACACATGGTTCCTTTTATTATTTGTGAATTTCTAACAGTGTAATCTGTGCAGATTTTACGAGATAAAAAATTAAAGGGGCAGCTTGCTGTGAGAGAAGATTTATATGGAAAGTCGGCAAAAGCTGCTGCAAAAATTGAGAAGGTAATTGTGAACTAATAGTCATTCTTCTGCTCTGTGGTTTATTATTCCAAGCAATTTCTGTGCTAGACTATATTACCTATCAATTGGCTCAGATAGATAAGGAAAATGGACAAATATATAATGAGTTTGACTGTGTAGTTTTACATTTGTTCACCCTCACTGGAAGGATAAGGAGAGGGTCCTTCAAAGAGTCAAAATATTTTTTGTTCACTTTGGACGTTAGTGTAGTTATTTGTTTATGCTGATACATCACAGTAATGTATGGTTTATTCTACCAGTGGCTCATGCCAAGTGAGGGGGGCTATTTGGAGGCTGAAGGTATAGAGAAGACATGGAGGATCAAGCAGGAGGCTATTGCCAAAGAAGTAGACATCCTCAGCTCACGGAATCAATACGATATTGTCTTACCAGGTTGGTAGTTGGTCTGGAAATGCTTCATTGCTTTGCAGAAACTTACTGTGATCCATCTACCATTCCATTTATTGTGAAAAGAATTTTGTTAATGGAAATTGATTAAGTAGTTTTGTCTGATATACAAACTATAGTCACTTGTTCCTTTTATCTAAGTTAGCTACAACTTTTTAATGCTTCCTTTGAATTGCGCTTCTAATTTTTCAGATTTTGGTCCTTACGCGTTGGATTTTACATCAAGTGGTCGATATATGGCAATAGCTGGTCGCAAGGGGCACCTGGCAATTTTAGACATGAAAAGCATGGCCCTAATAAAAGAGCTTCAGGTGTTTTGTGGCTTTTCTTCTTATTATATATTTTCTGTTTTGTCTGTTTATACGTTGTATTCTGCCAGATTCCTAGGCCTCTGCGTTGTCATTTCTTACAAGGTTTAGCAAGATATGTTCATTCAGGTTCAGAAAGAGGAATTTCTTGCTAATTTTGCCATTTCAGGTCAAGGAAACCGTTCGTGATGTGGTATTCCTGCATAATGAATTATTTTTCGCTGCTGCCCAGAAGAAGTAAGACCTAGTTATCCTTTCACGAACTTGACAATTGCCATTATGGAAACTATTATGAGCACGCTATTCTTTATGGAAACTTTTTTTTTTTTTCTTTCTTTCTTTTTCCTGTAGAACTTTTTCAGCATTCTAATTTGTGATGCGTCTCATTTTAAAGTCTTCGCGGGGAATGAAGATTTACACTTTTTCAAACTTTTGTTGTTTGATTTGGTTATTGGTTAATATGAGATTATTTCGAAGTAAAGCTTTGTTTGGTCCAAATTCAACTTACCAACCTTATTGGACAGGTACCCTTACATATATGACCGTGATGGTACAGAACTTCACTGCCTGAAGGTTTACTTCACATTTGTATTCTTGTTTATTCTGGCAATACATATCATGGTTATTAGACCTAAGTGTCTGATCATTCTCTATACCAGGAACATGGTGCGGTATTGAAGCTTCAATTTCTGAAAAATCATTTCCTTCTGGCTACCATTAACAAGTCTGGGCAGCTCCGTTATCAGGATGTTACCACAGGGGAAATGGTTGGCAGCTATCGAACTGGTCATGGTCGTTCAGGTGTTATGCAGGTGAATCCCTTCAATGGCGTGGTTGCAGTTGGCCATTCTGATGGTACTGTAAACATGTGGAAGCCTACCACTGCTGCTCCCCTGGTCAAGATGCAATGTCACGAAGGGCATGTGACAGCTTTGGCATTTCACAACAATGGTCATTTAATGGCAACTGCTGGGATGGAGCGAAAGATAAAGCTTTGGGACTTGAGGAAGTTTGAGGTTATACAGACATTGCGTGGTCATGCTCAGGCTTTGGAATTTAGTCAGAAAGGGTTGCTTGCCGGAGGAACTGGATCGTTTGTTCAAATATGGGGGGATCTATCTGGAACCCAGAGTTACGAACGCTACATGGGTCATTCCATCGCGAAAGGCTACCAGATAAACCGGGTCGCATTCCGGCCATATGAAGATGTCTTGTGTATGGGGCACTCCAAGGGCTGGTCCTCAGTCTTAATTCCTGGTGCTGGAGAACCCAACTTTGATTCTTGGGTGGCGAACCCATTCGAAACATCAAAACAGCGGAGGGAGAAGGAAGTACGCTCTCTTCTCGATAAGCTCCCGCCCGAGACAATCATGTTGGATCCCACGAAGATTGGTGCTATGAGGGATTCAAGAAAGAAAGAACAACCAACGAAACAGGAGAGACTGGAGGAGATGGAAGCGGCTGTCGAAGCCGCTAAACACATTAACCGGAAGAAGAAAACGAAAGGTAGAAATAAGCCGAGTAAAATAGCGAAGAAGAAAGAGGAAGCTGTGGTAAAAGCAAAAAGACCATTCATGGAGCAAGGGGCGACAGAGGAGTTGTCTAAGAAGAAGAGGAAGAGAATTGGCGAGGAAGTTGAACTACCAAAATCTTTGCAGAGGTTTACTAGGAAGAAATCCTCATAATTATGACCTTTTGGAGTCTTATTTTTGTTTCATTCTTTCTTCTAACAGATGCATTAAGTTGATTGTAGTATCTTTTTTTTCCCTGAGTTGAGAAATTATATGCATCAGCTAAAGCTAAAGAAATGGGGAAAATTTTGTATCACCATTGAAGATGTATCTTTTAACTTAGCTTAGGTTGATTAGAAAATTTGAGATCTATATTCTTTTGTCTACTATTTCGTCTTCTCACAATGAAGAGTGAGAACTATATGTCACATCTTTGAGAAGTAAGATAGTGATGAAGTAGACAAAATAGCAGAAAATTGCGTTGTTTGGTCTTCAATAACTTACAAAAATGATGGCTTTCAAATATTTTCTATATGTGATTAAAGAAAATAATTTACTGAAATGTGGTTATCGATTGTTTAGTTTGCTTAAAGTTAAGGGTCAATTAGAGTTTATTTTTAGAATTATGATAATAATAGATATTTTGAGAAAGGATAAATTTGAATTATTATACGATATTTTGAATATATACACATATATTTTGTGATTTTAAAAACTTTAAAATAACTCTTGAATTCGCATGATGCTCCTGAATCTCTATGAAAAGACAACTATTTTTAAATTTGGTTGTACTTTCTAAAGTTAAAAAGACATCTTAATTTTTCATAAAAATTCAGGAGGTATTTATGAAATTAGGTTTTAGTTTAATGTTCGTCCAAGTCAGACGTTTTTGAAACGAGAGTCTCCTGCCGACAAATGTACCATTAATATTTTTTTTATTTTACATTATACGAGATTTGTGTGTGTGTGTGTGTGGGGGGGGGGGGTTACAAAAATAAATATATTAGCAGTTTAACTACACCACAATATATATACGATATTTTTAAGGTTAAACTTGACATTTTTTTCATTGAGTAAAAAGTTTCACATGTTTCTTCGAGAAACAATAAAAAAATATGAACAGTGTGCAAACACGTTGCGTCGTGGGAATTACATTTATCTCTCTTGAATTTTGGTGAAATTTTATATATTCTCTCAATTTTTTTATTATTTACAATTACAAAAGAAAATGATTTGAATAGTGAGAATACTCAAGGGAAAAGTTAAGGAATTATGTGGTATGACATGGTAGTTACAGTTTGACAACTTTAAAGAGGAGACCTTCGCTGTCCTGTGGCGAAGGTTTCTCTCTTCTTTTTTTTTTTTTTTTCTTTCTTTTACGAAGGTTTCCTTCTTCGCTGAAAATTGCAGAACCGACGTCGCCGGTTTCGCCGATTCCATCCGCCTTGTTCCCGCAATTTTCGTCTGTCTGGCTTCCCATTGCAATGGCGACTTCAGTCCGCTTGATTTCCCGAGCCGATGGACAGAATTGTTCTTGCCGTTCGGTCAAGGAGGAGAAAATGAGGAAAGGTAAGAAATTTCCCAAGTTTTCCTTTACTTTTACTGAAGGGCAGTTTAATATTTTCAGTGGAGAAAATTTTTAAATGGTCTCTACATTTTGTAAAACTGTCTATGCAAATAACAATTTCCATTTATTTTTGTTCCAATAAAATAGTTAACTTTCAATTTTTGTATTCTTTATACTTTTACTAATATAATAATGTATGGACTATAATTAACTCACAATAAATGGTGGTAAAATAGTTATTTTAGGTATTGTACTCTAAGGCTCTGTTCTCTTGTGACAATTTTCCAAGAATCATTACTTTTTTTTTTCAAAACTTTACACAAAAAAACAACTTTACTTTTTTAACAATTCAAAATTAAAATTTTAAAATTTCCTCTAAATACCAACTCACATAAATTCAAAAATAACACAATCATTACACTTTTTTATCTCTCACCTACACAATTTTTCAAAAAAAAATTCCCTCTAAAAAATTTCCAATAAAAACTTTCCTCCAATAGAATTTCCCCTACACAAGCCACAAGAGAACAGAGCCTAAAATTTATAATAAATTATACATTTTAAAACCAAATCTTCTAATAGAACAGAGACAGTGACAGTGACATTTTTTCATGTGAATGCCACATAATTCACTATAAAAATTCTCTATAAACTTGTCTAGAGTGTATAATCACTTACTTACAAATGTGTTAAGAAAATATACAACTACTCTGTTCCATTGGACCATTAGAAGAGTACATTATAAAAAAGTATTACAAAGTAAATTCTTCTAATGAAACAGAGTGAGTAGAATTTTACCCAAAAAAAAAAAAACCTTATTTCTACAAATAAACACATACGATGATACACTGTACCAATATAGAGTATTTTTTCAGGAAACACTGTTTCTCTAGAAACGTAACCCCACGTGGTAAATGGTAACTTATCGTAATGCGTAAACCTGCACCGCAGTACTTTATTTGAGTCAAGAAACGCCAACAGAGGAAACGCAGAGAAAAATGACAAGCGGCAGTAGAATGAGCGTGGGAATCATCGCCGTCGGCGTCGGCAGCTCAGCCACCGCCTTATCATTGGATCGCGACGTCAGACTATCAAATTCACTGCTCCGGCTCCACCTCAGCCCCGCTCCTTTGTTCGGTCGTCTTCGACTGTCACGCACTACGACTGATGTGCATTCAAAGGAGTGCGTTACTTCATCTCCGGTTAAGCTACGCGCCGCACCCGGAGACGGCGTCTGGATGGAGTGGCAGGACGCGGGAGCTGCGGCCGCGGTAGTCGCCGGAGCTTATGCTCTCGTCTTCGGATTCGATAACCTCACCCGCCGTAATCTCATTCAACAGGTTGCGTTCTCATGACTGAACTACCGTAATGTGCATGAAACGCATACTTCCAAGTTCCAACAGTTGTGTTGTACGTAGTTTACTTCGATATTTTCTGGATTACCAATTAACAGATCTGTTTCATCCTAAATTATCTTTAATTTGTGGTAGGGCGGAGCAATAAAATTATCATTAATTATATATATTTTTTTGTTTCTGAAATTGCTGGAGCAAATTCATTACAGCATTCTGTCATGCAATTGAAGCACATCCTGGTTGGGCATTGTTTAATTGGATGAAGAATGTATGTTTACAGTGATTAGGAATGAGAAAATTTGGATAGGAGCTTTTGGATTGTTTCTTCTTTATCTAAACTGTTCAACATCCCCTAGCTAGCTTCATCCAGTTGGAATATGGAAAAGCTACGCAAATTGGTTGAAGATAATTAATAGCTACTCCTGACGTGACAAGTACTTTATGAGATTTTTGAGGAAACAAAGTTTATTTCAATGGTTGCTCTTTGTTTATTATATCTTCTACTTTTTCTGACAGAATTTGAGCAGAAAACTAGTCCACATACTCTCTGGGTTGCTCTTCATGGCATCCTGGCCATTTTTCAGGTAGCTTCCATTGCTGTATATGCTGCATTTATGATTAACTATTTGTCTTTCCTTTGGATACTTCTGCTGATTATTTACATCTTAGATGCTTTGGATACTTAGTACATCCACAGGAGCTCGATACTTTGCTTCTTTAGTTCCCTTTGTTAACTGCTTACGGCTTCTTGTTTATGGCCTTTCCTTGGCTAATGATGAAGGACTTGTAAAGTCAGTCACTCGGGAGGGAAATCCAAGGTAACTTCACACCCCTCGTATTCTTATTTTTATAGAATACATTAATGATAATGCCTCTTGGTGACATTTTCTGTTTCATTGCAGGGAATTGCTTAGAGGACCTCTTTATTATGTTCTAATATTAATTTTGTCTGCGATATTATTCTGGCGTGACTCTCCAGTTGGAGTGATTGCGGTGTCAATGATGTGTGGTGGTGATGGTATGAGCCAAACCTATGTACAATTTATTTTCTCAGTAATGAATGTGTAGTACTTGATTCTGGAATTTGTAGGGATTGCTGATATCATGGGACGAAGATTTGGATCCTCAAAACTGCCTTACAATCCCCATAAGAGTTGGGCTGGTAGCATCTCCATGTTTGTATTTGGTTTCTTGGTTTCCACTGGGTGGGTTTACAATTACAACCTTGAATTTGATTTTGTGAATTTGTATCCCAACCATATGCCTGTGTCACACCCCCTGGATTTGTCTTCTAATATCAGATCTTCGTTTGGTGTCTCTCTCCAGAATGCTATACTACTTTTCATCCCTTGGATACTTCCAGTTGGAATGGAGCGACACAATCCAAAGAGTGGCGCTAATTTCCCTGGTAGCAACTCTGGTGGAATCCCTCCCAACTACAGGAATTATAGATGATAACATCTCAGTTCCTTTAGCAAGCATGGTAACTGCATTTTTATGTTTTGGTTACTAACTGGTGAAAAAGTTTTGGAGTACTGTATGCAATTTGCACTTGCAATTATTCCCTTGGTTAGAAAGAAATTCTTCTTTAGTGATATTGTTTTCTTACTTATTTACTGCAGTAATTTTGTATGCATATTTGGATAATAGTAGAAATGAGAATGTTGAGGTGAATATGGGGAGACATCGTATCTGGTAGCTTTTACTACTGATTAATAGGAAGACATTGTCAAACTGTCTAGTCTATGACAGCAATAAGCTGAAAGTAAGCAGAGAAATATTGATTGAGATTAGGAAAAGTGGGTAGTTATTGTAACTAAGTAGGACCTTAATTGCAGGGTGTTGTGTTGGTGCAATGTTTTCAAACCTTTGTTTGAATCCTTTGTCCTGTTTGTCTGGGATAACCTTTGTGGTTTCAGTTCAACCTACTGCCTAGACAATGACCCTTTTTTCAGTTGTTTGCTTAGGGGAACAATCTGATTCCTCGAATATGCTTTTGCTACAATGGGCTAACAACTGTATAATCTTACCCATTGTCCAACTTTCTCCAAAAGTTAGCTTAACTAAAGTCATCTCCAACCATTTCTTTATTTTGTAGTAGATTTTTTCACATTTTACAGAATTTACAGTGATTTTACTCTAATCAATTTCACATCTTCATCCACAAAAAAGAATATTCCATTAAATTCTCTTTCTTATTTAATTTTATATTCTTCTTTATTAATATTTTTTATTTTTTCATTTTTTTACAGAATACCCTTACTTTTGGTTATTATTACGCATTTAATAAATAATGAACGAAAGTATGAAAGTATTAAATTGTCTATACTATTAAAATACTAAATAATACATTTCACATAAATATTTTAATAAATAATCAAAATTTCTTTATTAAACTCATGTAAACATAATGTAATTTGCATGCATCTTTAGTTATTTTATGTATTTTGAATATTTTAGTAATTTATTTTTCATATTTAGTATTATTTAAAAATATTGTTGAGAGTTTTCTGTCAATGAAGAATATTTTAAATTGAATTAGTTCTAAACATAATTTTTTACTAAATAGTTAAAAGAATCATAATCCACAAATTGTTAAAATTATAAAATAACTATAAATAATAAATGACTAAAAATAAAATTACTATTATATATAATAAATCATATTGTATACTATAAAATAACAAATTAGTAATTAAAGAAACTAAGGGCTAGACTGCAAATTACATAAGTAATATAATAATAATATATACATATAAAAAATTTTGAAAAAATAAATTAAAAAGCATACAGAATGTACAGTGCTTCAATATTTTTGCTAAAACACAGTATATTTTTGCATAAATTGGCGCTTTATGCTGCTGGGTTGTCTTTTCCGCATTTTGCCAAGTCCTTTGGAGATGGCCTAAGGATTTGAGGCCATATGTTACACCACATGACCCATTATCATGTTTTTTGGTTACTAGGCCTGACAGCCACTAGCCCATGAAGTTACTGAGCTAGAAATGTTTGTTGGGGGTAGACCCAGGCCCACCCAACATCAATACGAAATAGACGTTTTAGTTTCTTTTTTATTGAAGGGTTATTCTTTTTGTTCTGTTTTGAAAATGATTTTTATTTTAACAGTAAATTTAATATATTTTAATCATATTTCATCATTTTCAATATAAATTTTTACTATTTAGTATTTATTTTTTACATTTTTAATACACTTTTTATATTATAAAACTATTTTTCAAAACTTGTTTTCAAAATCGTTTTCAAAACGATGAAAAAGAACAGGTCCTGAATTAATAGAGATTGTATTTAGTTTACCCCATATTTATCCTTTCATTTTAATTAGTTTTATTTGATGTTAAGTTGGTGATGAGGTAAACTAAGTCAAAATTTAATACCATAGGATGTGTTTGGTTAGGAGGTCTGAGGATAGGAGCGACAAGAATGGATAAGAAAGTGAGTATTTGGTATTGAAAAGTTTTTTTTCTACTTCCTATTTCCTATATAAAAATTCAGAAAAGTTATACCATTGAATTACTGTGACAAAACGGCATGAAATAAATGATATAATTACAATAATTGTATCTATTATGATTCTCTACTATTGCAACACAATGTTTACTAGAAAAATGGATGTGGGGAGACATTTGTGATTTCAATTTGGATAGGAAGAGAAACAACTTTTTGACTTAAAGGTTGCTAATTTAAGGTTGTAAAAAGCTTGGGAGTAGGTGTCGGGGGGTCCTCCACCACCACCACCACCACACCGCCTACAATTTCCACGGGGGCGAGGCAAAATGATGGCTGACTGCCTCAAAACTCCATTAGGAAGACTTGTTTGACCAAGTCTGCGTCTACAAATTCCTTGGCATGTTGAACACGCTGTCTTTTATTAATTATTATTATTATTACTATTAATTTAATATCAAAATTAAAAGTGAAGAGAAAATTCTAGTGTAGACTCTAGACCTATTGATGTACGAACTTTTTGGAGTTAATAAAGTGTAGGGATTTTTTTGAATTTAGGAAAAAAAAATGAAAGTATTTGGTTATGGAGGTTTCATTCAAAAAAAGAAGTTTTTCTTAAAAAAAATAAAAATATGAGTCAGATTATAGTTCTTTCATGGAACCATTTAGCTAAGTGTAATATGGAGATGATCTACATTATATACTAATGAAGAACATAATTAAAATTACTCCTTTACTTTTTATTATATTTACACACTTCAATTATCTAATGAATACTATCAATATTGGAAGAAAAAAAAAATTGTAGTAGAATTTATAAAATAACATCTAAATTTTAAAAATTGACTTTCAACTACACTCGTTTAAATTAAATAACCGTTCTTTGAACCTTCTGCATTTCGTCAAGATTAAGATAAAAATTAAATTAGGGCATGTTCTTTTTGTTTCGTTTTGAAAACGGTTTTTGTTTTAACAGTAAATTTAATATATTTTAATCATATTTCATCATTTTCAATACAACTTTTTACTATTCAGCATCTACTTTTTACATTTTCAATCTACTTTTTATATTATAAAATTATAGTACGCTACGGAACTATGAATCCTCCCTATCAAACAAAAATGTGACTGTGTTAAGTTTTCTTTCCTCATCGGAGGTTGCAAGTTGAAGTAGTGCAACTTCTCGATTTGTCCCCATCGAATATGACGACACTTAGACTCCGTTCTTTTTGTGATCCAATTGAAAAAATTTTATTTTAAGAAAGAAATATTTTTTGGAACAAATTTTTTTAAAAAATTTGCATGGAAAAGAGAAGAAAAAGTGTAATGATTAGTATGCTAAAGGCTAGTGTAAGGTAGTGTTAGATGCTAGAGGCTTCCCTATTTGCGAGATTAGCATTCCGTCTTACTATTGTGTTTTTAGTATTTTGTATAGGATGCATTTGCATTCCTGCATCTTTGTACTCCTAAGATAAGGCTCATTATGTCCTCATTAATTTTTTGGTATTTTGCCAATAATTTTTTAATAAAGGGTCTCCAAACCCCCAACCACTTAATCGGCTATTTAACAAAAAAAAAATTTTTTTTTAATGATTGTGTTATTTTTTGAATTTATGTGAGCGAAAATTTAGAGAAAATTTTTAATTTTAAAATTTTAATTTAGTAGAAAATAAGGTTATTTCCTTATGTCAAATTTTGAAGGAAAAAAATGGTGATTTTCCTGAAATGTAATAGAAAAGAGTAGAGTCTTAGTCCATGTTTGGTAAGTCGTCATTTTGGTTTTTATAATAATTTATTATTATTATTTTCAATAAACTTTTTATATTTTCTAATACACATTTTTTCTATTTTTAATGTAATTTTAATATTTTAAAATTACAGTGAAAGCTAAAATTTGAACCAAACCTTAATACCAAACAGGTTATACAAATTAAAAACTACCCTAAAACCCCACAACTTTACTTTATCATTTTTAGGTAATCTCTGCTTAACTAATTATCCTTTAACCTGGTCTTCCTTCTTTCCTTTTGCTACATTTTTTAACACAAACACACCTCTTTTTCATCCTTTACTTTGAATGCAATGCACTTGCCCTCTTCTTTTTCATCAAACTATTGATATTAATCGCCGCCCTTGGTCAAACCGTCTGTACCGCTAACTTTGTATTTCTTTCGTTTTACATATAATAATAAATATAAAAAAATTTCATGTTCATAGTTTTGTACAACAACGATTAGGGGCAGAGTTAGTACTTATTTTGATGGGGCAATGGTTCACCTCAAAATTTCCAAACTACTACTAATGTAATACTAAAATTACAAAAGTAGTTAATTTTATCCCACCGAAAATTAACAAAAGTTGAGGTAAAGGTGAAAATAAATTAAATTAGCATTTGACTAGTTAAATTTATGATATTGTTAGTGATACAATTACTATTAGTGAGTTCTAAATTTGTTAGAGTAATATATGAGTTTAAAAATTCACACAACAAGCTCTTAAATGCAGTTATTTCTCATTTTTCAAAAATAACATTTCGGTCTCTAAAACTCATTTATAATTAATATTTCGATCCATAAAACTCACTTATAAATAACATTTCGATCTTTGATGAAATTTCAAAGACCAACTCCCTATGGGCCTGTTCTTTTTGTTTTGGTTTGAAAACGGTTTTGGTTTCAACAGTAAATTTAATATATTTTAATCATATTTTATCATTTCCAATACAACTTTTTACTATTCACCATTTATTTTTTACATTTTCAATACACTTTTTACATTATAAAACTATTTTGCAAAACTTGTTTTCAAAATCGTTTTCAAAACGCCCAAAAAGTTATATAATTTATTATAAATATTTTGCCGTGCCTAATCCTTGACTACAAAGTATTGATATGCAATATATGATGTGATGCGATGTCTAACCAACGTAAATTACATAGAAATCGTCCAAAAGTTGGCACTGTGCGAGAACTCTTGCGTGTCAAATTCGTTCGTGGTATATTCATATCAAACAAAAAAAATGAGTACTTTGTAGTGTTTTCTTTTCGGAGGTTGCAAGTAGAAGTAGTGCAACTTCTCCATTTGTCCCCATCTAATGTGATATGACCCTTCACTTCACTTCACTTCACATATATTTCTAAGGAGACATACTAAAAGAAGTAACCGTTTTACTAAACGCAGTAACATTTCCTTATGAAAAGTCTATTTTACCCTTAAGTATTAAAAAAAAATTTCCATAAAATTTCACACTATTCACAGGAACATTGGGAAAATACCGCCCACAAAAGGCGGTATTTTCCTAGAAAATATCGCCCACTACATACTAAACGTAGTAACCGTTTTACTAAACGCAGTAACATTCCCCTGTGAAAAGTCTATTTTACCCTTAAGTATTAAAAAAAAATTTCATAAAATTTCACACTATTCACAGGAATATTGGAAAAATACCGCCCTTTGTGAGCGGTATTTCAGAAAATACCGCCCACAAAAGGTGGTATTTCTGTGGGCGGATTCCCAGGAATACCGCCCACTCAGGGCGGTATTTTCTAAAATATCGCCCACAAAGGGCGGTATTTTCGCAAAATTTTATCCCTTTTCGAAAAAATGTGTAGGTTATTTATATACCGTGTAATATGAATCGTACTCGTGACTATAAAATCAAACGATGTGCGATATTTTTTTTTTTATCTAAAGGGTAAAATAGACTTTTCATAAGGGAATGTTACTGCGAATAGTAAAACGGTTACTGCGTATAACAATTTTGTTTTTAAATGGGCGAACTATATTTATCTTCTCGAGTTTTGAGAATACTGTATGACACTTTTACTCGTTTTTACGAAATTGTTATTCGCAGTAACCGTTTTACTATTCGCAGTAACATTTTCCTGTGAAAAGTCTGAATTGCCCTTTAAGTTTTTAAAAAAAATAAAAGAAATCATTTTCACTCTAATTATGACTGATAGTAACGAGGACAATTCATATTACACGGTAAATAAACAATCTATACATTTTTTTTAACGTAAAATTGGTTTTTTAACAAAAAATAATAATCTATACATTATTCATGTTCTTTTCTTCTTTTCTCAAATTCTAACATTTCTAACGTGGTATCAAAGACAACTTAATCCAAGTACAGCTTTCGCGGTATTTTTGAGAAGAAAATATCACCGGGCGCCGGTGGTATTTTCTTCTCAAAATACCACCGGCGGTATTTTGAGCCAAAATACCACCGGGGCCCGGTGGTATTTTCTTCTCAAAAATGTATAGATTGTTTACTTACCATGTAATATGAATTGTCCTCGTTACTATCGGTCATAATTAGAGTGAAAATGATTTCTTTTATTTTTTTAAAAATCTAAAGGGCAATTCAGACTTTTCACAAGGGAATGTTACTGCGTTTAGTAAAACGGTTACTGTGTTTAGTATGCCTCGTTAAAAATTATATATAACTCTTCATTGATTCACCTAAATGATCAGGTTATCTGACTTAAAAAGCAAAAGACGTAAACTTCAATGTGGTAGCTCCGTCACCGACACTGCCAACTCCACCGCCATCCCTTTATTTCGTTTCTTTCTTCTTCTTTTTTGTATGTATTCGTTAGATATAAGATAAATGTAATTTTGTCATTCAAAACTGAAATTTTCTGACATGGATGTGCCATGTCAAGTTTCAGATCTAATGGGATCACCGTAAAAATTCAAGTGGGTAAATAAGAGGTTATATGTAATTTTGCATAATTGATGGGGTCATTTGTATTTTTTCAAAACTCTGGGAGGTAAATATAGTTCTCCCTTTTTAAATTAATCATCCAATTATTCAAACCATTTTTCATCCATGTTGGTATTTTTTACTCTCTCCGTCCTATTCAAAAAAGTCCAGTTTAAAAAATGAACAAATTATATGGGTTGTGAGGTACAATACATAAAATAACTAATTTGACACCATATTTTTCATTTAAATCCTTACTTGATAAGTAAAGTTTAATTGTGGACCACATATTGTTTTACTATTAATAAGGATATGTGATGTAAAAAATAAAATTGAAAGTGATCTCTTTAAATAGGAGAAAAAAATTAAAAAGTTGACTAGTGAGTCAGAGGAAGGAGTATGATTTACTCTTTTTTTATATCAAATTTTATTTTATATTTTTACTCTTTAAATATAAATTAATAGTAGATAATAAAGATGTAGATTTAAGAACCAAAAAAAAAAAAACTCTAAGTAATTCATTTTTATAGAATATATATGAAGACATTCATTTCATCGCTTTTAAAAAATTAATCTTACTTCCAAAATGAAAAATTATTTTGAATAGAATAGAGTGAATACATAGAGAATTAGAGATAATAGTCAAAATCAGTGTCGATTTCAGACATTAAAACTAAATAATTGAGGTGTTAGTGCTTGGGACTAGAAACTGGAAAGGCATATGAGGATTATCCATTCCAATTCCTTCAAAATTAGGGTGACTTACAATTAACCACCTCAAGTTTGGTTATATTTACAAATCGAATCTTACTATTTTACAAATTATTACAAAAAATACCCTTTTAAACTTAAAAATTGCACACACACAGAGTGTGTATATATATATATATATATATATATATGAAAAAATTGCACTTTTAATCCCTCAATTTTCATGTTTTGACACTTTTGGTCCCTCACTTTTCATATATTTGGCACTTTTGATACCTGTTACCGGCTATAACCGATTTTATCGATCATTTTAGGGGTGATTGTATAATTTTAAAATTATATTTTGACCCCCCCAAAAGACCTACAAAACTGGTTATAGCTGGTAACAGAGACCGAAAGTGCCAGAAAAGGATAAGAGAGGGACCAAAAGTTTAATGATGGCATAGAAGAGGGAACGAAAGTGCGATATTCACGATATCTTTCGTGTAAATTTTCACTACTAAAGTTTCATTTTGCAATTTTAATGTCCCGCAAGTTTTGTATTGTAGTATGAACAATTCAAGATATGTTTGTATACGTATAATTATTGAAAATAATTAGGGTATAATTATACCTAAACTTCAGGGCAAAAATGTAATTTTTCCTAAAGATTAAAAATGTAACTATAGTGATAATAGTCAACATCCAGCTCATATTAGTGTTGGAAAATGAATGTGAATGCTTCCCCTTCAAATTGCTCTTCAAAATCATGCTATCTTTTGACCATTCCCATTTACATATGTCCCAATCCCAAACAATGGCTTCTTTCTTTTCCTCCTTTGATTAGCTTTCAGAAAAATCAAAGTATTTTTATCTTTGGATTGGGTGGAATAGAAAGATTCAAAACCCACTTTGGGAAGCCACTGAAAAACTTTGGTATATAATTATTCTGTATTAAATTTTGTGTTACGTAACGAATCATTCGTGATTTATTTATTTTCTTCCTCTTTTCAATATATAAGTGAAATAAGAAGTAACTATAGGAATGATTTGTTTTGTGACATTTGGTTAATATTAAGTAGAGAAAATATTTGAACTATTATTATGTAGATTTTGTTTAGGAGAAATCATGACGACAAAGTTATAACTAAAGGCACATGTCCACTCTCAGTCGTGCAGCCAACCTCATAGTCGCTTATAAACAATGTTAAGGTTCTCTAGTGTAGTTTCAGAAACCTTGGTATTTACTGGATTAGTCGAGCAAACAATAACATAACTCACGAACTCGTTTAGTTTGCAAAGCATCATGTAACCAAAGATACCACCTGGAACATCCCACCAGCATTCCTCTCTTTAAATGCTGAAATTCCCAACTAATTAATAACGAAATTGTTATACGCAGTAACCGTTTTACTATTCGCATTAACATTTCCTTATGAAAAGTCCATTTTACCCTTTAGATAAAAAAAAAATACCGCACAACATTTGATTTTATAGTCACGAGTACGATCTATATTACACGGTATGTAAATAACCTACACATTTTTTCAAAACGGGATAAAATTTTGCGAAAGTACCGCCCTTAGTGGGCGGTATTTCTGGAGAGAAATACCACCCACACAGTGGGTGGTATTTTCCCAATATTCCTGTGAATAGTGTGAAATTTTATGAAATTTTTTTTTTAATACTTAAGGGTAAAATAGACTTTTCACAGGAGAATGTTACCGCGTTTAGTAAAACGGTTAATGCGTTTAGTATGCCTCATTAATAAAGTATGTTTTTTCCTTTAAAAAAAAGAAAAAAAAAGAAAGAAAAAAGGTACCCGTCCAAATTCCCAATGTACAGAAAAATCACCTCGTTGACTTTATGGTAGACTTACTGAGTCAACGAGGGTATTTGCCTCTTCTAGAAGATCGCTTTCACTATTGATTTTATTAAGTAACAAGTGGGAGAAAAAGAAATTAAAAGAAAAGAGATAATAACTTTATTAGTTTTTAAATTTGACATCGTGTCACATTGTCATCTCCAAACTTGCAATTTTTTTTTTTTTCATCCCTCAAACGTAGGTTTTCAGTACAAATGTAACTTATAATCTAAATTTCAGCCAAAATCAACCCAACATCGAGTAAACATGTGATGAACATAATTTTCTTAATATTAAAATATGATAGAATAATACAGACAATGACAAAATCGCAGTGAAAATTTGACAAATAAAAATTTCCAAATTTTTTGGTATTGGATTGATTTTGATCGGGATTGAAACGATGGAATACTACATGAAAATGAAAAACTCAAGTTTAGAAATGGAAGGGAAATAATTTCAAACTTAAAAATATAAGTGTGACATGAAACGAAATTCAATTGATCGGGATTGAAACGATGGAATACTACATGAAAATGAAAAACTCAAGTTTAGAAATGGAAGGGAAATAATTTCAAACTTAAAAATATAAGTGTGACATGAAACGAAATTCAAGTACAACGAAATGTTCATTATCTAAAATAAAAAAAGAAAAAAAGAGACATTGCATATGGCCAGATATACATACATGATACACTGGCAGTATAGTGATAGTATGATAGTTAATAAATACAATACAAGTAGCACTTTATTATTCTTATTGGTAAAATGTCCTACTTCTAAAGTCAAACATACACACAACCATATTCTATCCCTATTCCCTCCTCCTCTTCATATTCAGGAACAGAAATACAAAAGTAGTGGGATATATACCATCTTAATTTTAGTTTTATTATTAATTCTTCTATCCAATGAAAGAGTTTATTCTTCTATCATTGTTTTTTCATATATATAATTGAAAGATATACAATACTTAAAATAATTAATTTCTCGCTATTTACTCTGCTCATGTTTTTATTTTTTAAATGTGAGTTAAATATGACACATAATTATTTTATAATGGGTATGAAATGTAAGAAAAGAAAATTTTATGTATAAATAAGAATTTTCTATTGAAACACAATATTTTTTTTCTTCAAACTGACTCTTTTATCAAGACGAAGTCAGTTGGAAGTATTAGTATTTTATTTGGGGAAACCATCGGCATCTTCTTGTGTGTAACTAACAAACGTTTTGCATTTGGCTTTTAGCATTTAGCCAATTTTCGCTTTCGTAAAAGTTAGAACGATGATCACACCATTTATAGTACTATTCCCGTATGGATATCTCATCTCTTAGTACAGCTCAAGGCCATGATCCGTTTGCAAGTGTTTTATTATAGGGCAAATGACACCAGTGGCCACCCAACTATTCGCAATGTTCAGTTTTGGTCACTCATCTTTCAAATGTGCGCGTTTGGCCACTCATCTTTTTAAAACGTGCATGTGAAGCCATTCCGTCAAAAATGATGTCAAATTTGACGGAATCCATCAGCAAAGCATCAGCAAACGTAGAATCTGGTTGAATTTTTAGCTGCAATTGGTCAAGATTGAATTTTTAGCTGTGAAATGGTTCCAAAAAGTAAAATCTCATCCCATCTGCCATTGCATCCACAAAACAGCAACAGGTCAAAATCCAATCTCTGATTTATATGTTAGCAAATAAAATGAATGGATGTCACCGTAATGAAATGAAAGATCAAACAACAATCAAGAAGACCTTTAATGCAGGCTCGCCCTTGTTCGGATTTTCAGATTGCTTGGCAATAGCTGCTTGCTGAGCCCGAGCAGCTCTTCCTGCAGCAGATTGCTCAAACTGCTCTTGTCTGCGTACAGACTACTGCAAATTCATCAAAACTTTTCCAGTGAAAATGCATACCGCTAAATACTCCGATTTCACGCAAGACAACCAAAACAAACTCAAACAACCAGACCTCAACTACAGCATTTCACCACAATAGCATCTAACCGGCTTTCTTTGGAACCATTTCACAGCTAAAAATTCAATCTTGACCAATTGCAGCTAAAAATTCAACCAGATTCTACGTTTGCTGATGCTTTGCTGATGGATTCCGTCAAATTTGACATCATTTTTGACGGAATGGCTTCACAGGCACGTTTTAGAAAGATGAGTGGCCAAACGCGCACATTTGAAAGATGAGTGACCAAAACTGAACATTGCGAATAGTTGGGTGGTCACTGGTGTCATTTGCCCTTTATTATATGGGTTCGAAAAAATAGCTTGACGGTAGAATTGCAGACAGACCGTCTACATAATACCGGATCAAAACCCACTCGAAAAAAGTTGTAATATGGGTGGGGCTTTAATGTGCCTCAATATAATAAAAAACTTGCGAACGGAAAGATGAGATTATAAATGGTATTGGAAAAAATGCAAAAGTAGTCCACAATCTTTACCCCTGTTGCAAATGTAGTCCACAATCTTTAGTAAGTAGCAAATGTAGTCCACAATGTATCCAATTTGTTGCAATTTTAGTCCAAAAACGGAAATTAGACTTTGACTAACGGTCAACGGGTTTGACCGTCAGTCAAAGGTGGTTTTGACCTCTTGAAACCACCTTCAAAGATTGTGGACTACTTTTGAAACAAGGGTAAAGATTGTGGACTACTTTTGCAATTTTTCATATTATTTAAAAATAACACATTTATCTTACTTTTAAAATATATGATAATTTTAATTCCTTTTATACTTATTATATGAGCTTCCCAAGTTACAAAAAATTATGTTACAATTGTATTATATTCATCTCATATCGTATTTTTAAAATTAATTATTCTCTATGTTCCATTAGAAGAGTCCATTTTAAAAAATATTTCTTGTTCCAATGAAAAATTTGTAATAATACAATTTTTTTAATAGAATACTTATTAAATTTTTAAAAAAATATTTTGAAAAATATTTCTTGTGGGTTACAATTTTTCAATAACTAAAATAACTAATTTGACACTATTTATTTCACACATATACTTATTAGGGTGAAATACATTTTCCCCCCTGTGGTTTCATGCTTTGGACAGTTTCCTCCCTATGCTTTCAAAACTGACAGTTCCCCCCTCATGGTTTTGGACTAAAGTGTCCACTTAACGGAAAATGCCTTCTCTAACGGTGTTAAAAAAGACTAAATTACCCCTGAATAAAAAAAGTTTTAAAAAATGAAAGAAGGAAGAAGACGATGGCACTGTTCATCGTCTTCTTCCTTCTTCCTTTACTCTTTTTTTTTTTTTTTTTTTTTCCCTCTAAACCCCCTAAAACACTTCCGCAACTAATATGAAACCCATTTTGTTGGGTTTCATATCAGTTGCGGGATTCTGCAATTGAAATGAAACCCATTTGATGGGTTTCATTTCCCGCAACTGAAATGAAACCCATCAAATGGGTTTCATTTCAGTTGCGGGAAATGAAACCCATCAAATGGGTTTCATTTCTAGCCATTTCAGTTTTTTTATTTTTTTTTAAATTTTTTTTAGTTGGGGGTATTTTGGGAACAAAATTAATGATATCATCAATTTGTTTACCCCCACTCTCGTCTTGAGCGCGTTTGCCTCACTCGCCGTTAGAGAGAGCATTTTCTGTTAAGTGGACACTTCAGTTCAAAACCATTGGAACAAGAAATATTTTTCAAAATGGACTCTTCTAATAGAGAATAATTAATTTTTAAAAATGCGAATTTGAGATGAATATAATACAATTGTAACATAATTTTTTGTAACTTGGGAAGCTCATATAATAAGTATAAAAGGAATTAAAATTATCAATATTTTTAAAAGTAAGATAAATGTGTTATTTTTAAATAATATGAAAAATTGCAAAAGTAGTCCACAATCTTTACCCTTGTTTCAAAAGTAGTCCACAATCTTTGAAGGTGGTTTCAAGAGGTCAAAACCACCTTTGACTGACGGTCAAACCCGTTGACCGTTAGTCAAAGTCCAATTTCCGTTTTTGGACTAAAATTGCAACAAAATGGATACATTGTGGACTACATTTGCTACTTACTAAAGATTGTGGACTACATTTGCAACAGGGGTAAAGATTGTGGACCACTTTTGCATTTTTTCCAAATGATATTGTTAGGATTATGAATTGAATTGAGAGGGTTTGAACTTTGAAGATACTTTAGTATCTTAGTGTCGGGTACTCTATATATCCTCTTACACAGAGTACATGAATACCTTGACAAGAATCCAACATCGGTGTAGGGTGTAGAGATTATTTAATGCATCTATTTTAAACCAAAGAATATGTTCAAAAGAGATGAGATGCTATTTTTAAGAATGTAATGGGTGTTCAAATATTTTTGTGTGAGATACACGGTTGTGAATGAAGCCCATCCCAGTTCCACTCAAAATCCTATGAGGATAGAGACAGGGTCACAGCCACCCATTATCAGACAAATAAAAACAATTAACACTATTTATAAGTAGACACAATCTCATCAATCATCATCCACTCCCTTCACTTTGCATTTGCTTTAATTTCACACCTCACCACTATATATCAAGGGTTATCACTTATCACAACTCCACCCCCTAAAACATACATATAAATATAATATATTTTCTTGGCCCAGGTCTTTGGAAAAACATAAATTATTACTGTATTTTTTTTCAAATTATTTTTAGCATTATACAATAACAGTAGTAGTTACTATATAGTTATGGTAGTGGCCTAGTGACACCAGCATGGCTTAATTAATTTGTCTTGAAAGTTTCTGTCTATGTTTATCTTGAATTAGAAAAATCTACTTATAATATTATTTACAGTATTACAAAGTGAACTATTCTTGTCCACCGTCTAATTCATATGCACACACTCTCATTGTCCAAGCTCACTTTTGGGCCAAACTTTATGGAGATAAGGCTCATTATGTCCCTCTTTATATTTTTGTAATTTTTTTCACGTTGTTTTTAATAAACGGGAAGAGATCCATGCCGACCCCCCCCCCCCCCCCCCCTCCACCACCACAGAGTGACTTTATATATATTGTTAGAAAAATGAACTCTTTTAATAAAACAGAAATAATATATCTCTTCTAAAAGCAAAATATTAATATATTACAACTTATATGTAACTCGCCAATCAAAACAAAATAAAGTTGTGTTTTTGCCAGGAAGAAAGTACAACATTACACCTCATACTTGAGATTATTACAACTTACTTTGGCAATTTAGGCATTAATAAAGTATAGCTTCTAGATTATAACGTTACCACTTTAACAATATCTTATCATAGTTAGAGACAACAATCATACACAACGTTGGGGATTTAACAAAATTTGATAATAATGTCATTCAAGCTTATGTCAATGTCCGATTGAGTTGTTTGGCTTGAACTAGTGAGCATGAGAAGAAAAAAAAATTAAAAATAGTGAGACACATTAGAGAATTATCACACTAATTAACGTGACAATCACTTTTCTATTAATTCTTATTAGGATTTTATCGCTATTCTATCTCTATATGTGGTGGATGGAAACATAGTAAAAAATGAGCTTTCATCGGTAATTAGTGACAGATCTGTAATCGTTGGTACGTTTAAAGAAATAGCAAGTTTTATACTTTTACAAGATATATATATATATATATATATATATATGTGTGTGTGTGTGTGTGTGTGTGTTATGAATAAAATTGCAATTTGCTAGATTAATCATACTGTACGTTATGGTTATGATATAATAGTAGTCAAATCAAATATTTTGTAGTCAATTTATATTGATTATTTTAAATTTTTTATATTAATTGTTGTTTGAGGATTCATACTTTACTTTATAAAAAATTCCAAATATCCCAAAGACAAGAGGATAACCAAGCACAATATCCCATTCCAAATAGCTACAAAGTTCTATACCCCTATCCTCACAATCATCCTAAATAGCTAGTCAACTACTACTGAATTGTCTTTCTTCTAGTATTAAAGAGTCTTTTTTTTTTAAATTTATTTTCACAAGATAAAAGTTTAATTTATATTATTTTACTTTTAATAAATTTACTAATATGAAAATATTTTCTATAAAAATAAAAGAAAAGAAAGACTAGTAAATGTTGACCATGTATTCGTTGAAAATGCTTCAAATATTCATCAACTTAGAAACTAAAATCTCAATTATGGTGGCCTAAATTAACTTGCTCCAAGAGTAATATCTAGGATAGGTTCGAACTTCGAATGATCATAAGGATGAGAAAAAAAAAAAATCTAAATAATAATCAGTCCAACGTTTGATTATGCAACATCTAGGTAACAAGTTATTATCATGATATCATGCAAAATAATTTGTCATAAATTAAATGGCATTCCTCTTCCTCACCCTTCACTCTCTATGTTTTTTATTTATTATTTTTTTTTCTTCCTGGAAAAGGCTGAACCAGCTACTTTCGAAGTAACATAAAGAAAAACAATGATTAGGAAGGTGAGGATGCGCCAAGTCATCATACACCTTATACCTTGGGCGACACGCATACTATATATAATGGCCGGGACAAAGGGTTGCGATCCCGTGGAGTCCTGGAATATAGGAGTCCGATCCTTATGGACTAACGAAAATAGTTCCACCTGTAAATCCGACATGAACGATCAAAATCTCCAACTCCCCCCACCCCCCTTCTTTTTTTCATCATCATAATAGAAGTGGCTAACAATGACAAGATTTTTGTAACGACAAATGAGGTTTTCCAAATTTCTCTAAAATTTAATTTATAGTATCACTAAAATTTGCTAGACTTACAAGTGCCATCAGGCGTCACAATTTTATTTAGCGATATTAGTAAATCTCACAATATTTTCAAAAAAAAAAAACACACATTACTATTGACATCTTTTCGTTGTATTATTGTATTAATTAAGCCGAAAATTTTGTTTTTTCAAACTAAAACACTCCTTAATTTATGCACAAAACTACGATATCCTACGCACAAAGATTGGACAGCATATATCATAACTCATCAAAAAGATTAATTAATTTTTTAAAATTATTACTCGTATTAAAAAATGAATTGTTTGAAGAGGAGATCGATCAACTCTTTGGCTAAAAGGCGATATCCCTCGCCCGCAGGGCCCACACCGCCCAGCCCCATGAGCCTCGTGTGAGGGGTAAATCAGGGTGACTCAGCGGTAACCTTGGCAGGAGGACCAGTGCCTGGTGCCCACAAGGATCCACCCCCCACATTGGGGGGATGAAAATCCCACACTGCGGCTGCCAGGGCTCGATCCTGCGTCCTTGGCTGCAATCTGCTGCCAAGTTACCAACTGAGCTAAGCCCCTGGGGGCAAAAGGGTGCTAACGGGAAGCCCAGATTCGAACCCCGTCAACCCCTTAAATTTGCAGGGAAAGTCCCCTTAAGTTGTTGTCCGCCGGACTCGAACCCAGGACCTCCCGCTGCGGTAAATGGTACCTCACATGTTTTTGCCAGTTAGGCTAGACATGTTTGGTTTAAAGGGTGCTAACGGAAAAGGGTGCTAACGGGAAGCCCAGATTCGAACCCCGTCAACCCCTTAAATTTGCAGGGAAAGTCCCCTTAAGTTGTTGTCCGCCGGACTCGAACCCAGGACCTCCCGCTGCGGTAAATGGTACCTCACATGTTTTTGCCAGTTAGGCTAGACATGTTTGGTAAAAGGGTGCTAACGGGAAGCCCAGATTCGAACCCCGTCAACCCCTTAAATTTGCAGGGAAAGTCCCCTTAAGTTGTTGTCCGCCGGACTCGAACCCAGGACCTCCCGCTGCGGTAAATGGTACCTCACATGTTTTTGCCAGTTAGGCTAGACATGTTTTTTTTTCGATCAACTCTTACGTAGGAAAAAGGAGCACTGAGGTAGCTAGGATCTGGGTTGTTAGATAAAAAAATGGGGTGAGGAAGAAGACGAACGTTTTGGTTAGCATTTTAAGGTTAAAAAAATGTAGTGGTGAAGGCTGCTAGATAGGGTTAAAACTGGAACGTTTTGGTTAGCATTTTAAGGTTAAAAAAATGTAGTGGTGAAGGCTGCTAGATAGGGTTAAAACTGGAAATAGTATTCTAGTCAACTTGTTTAATTCATTGGACCACTTCATTGATGACTAATAGTGGTCAGTTATGATGATTAAGGATAAGTGATACAGGAAACCCTAGTTAGTTAGGTCCCACTTTGGAAAGCTAATCATAGTATGTAATAACACACCTAAACCAAATACTTATACAGATGTTAATTTGATTGTTGTCCCTCTCTTTTTTTTTTTTTTTTTTTCTTGTCTTTTTAGGAGTTGGTCTCTTGTGAATTTGACTTGCGCTGAACTGTGATTTGGTATATATAGTTTAGGATTTCTAAAGCGATCTGTGTAGTTTGTAATGGGACTGGGTATTTTTTGTCTGGTTTGGCATGGTTAAATATTCCCCTCTTTTTTCTTTTCTTTTTTTGGGTTTTGATTTGTTTCAAGGCATAGTGTTACGTAAAAGAAAAGAAGAAGAAAACTTGGTTCGATTGGTCAAAACAGATAATTATGTATGAAAAAACTATTGCCCCGATTCAAATTAAAGCCCAACCTGAACCAAAAAATATGGTTCAATTTGAGAAGTGGAACCACGGTTCAGTAAGTTTCGAACATAGTTCGTATACTATCTATCGGCTTCGACTACCATGTGAAAAGAGAGTACATTACCGCATTTGCAAAACCCTTAAATTTTTGGAAAATATAAACACCCTCTTAAAAGTTAACAAAGATATCAATAATTATTTTGTGGTTGTTATTGATAAAAAAAAAGGACATTGATGATATTTTTATCTTTCTTAACAAATTTCGGGATCAATAATATTTTTTCTCTACAACTATTTGTAATTTTCCAAAACTTAACGATAATTTTGAACCGTCTCCTAACTTTTTTTTAATGTCAGTATTGGCATAAAAGCTATACAATGTTGGTGGCCAGCTGGGGTAAAACTCACTTAAATTTGTATTGAAACTTAACCAATTAGCCAAACTACAAATTTGGAAAAGATACTATTCTTGGACGATGCATCAAGTAGCATCCCACGTCAATAGGTTTGGTTTCGGAGGAGTAAATTTTTTCAGTGACTGACGTAGCAATTATATAAAAAGAAAATGATTGAATACTTAAAATTTAAACTGCCAAGTTACGGTTGTTGTTATGTGATGCCACATCAGTTTTCGAATTTTTCGAAGGAACCCAATTTTAGCTATGGTTTCATTTTCACCTAATTGTTTTCCCATTGATCTAAAATGAACCGACAAACTGGAGGAGGAACCCAAATGATTTCATTTGGCATCTTGCATTATTTTAGCTATCAATAATCTACTGACATTTTTAATTAATTAATTAATTAATTATTTCCAGTGCCAAGTTGTACGTACTGTATAATAAAATCTAGGGCCAAAAAAAAAAAAAATCCCAACATGTCACTAAAAAAGTCTTTTAAAATGTTAAGTCAACAGAGTTTTTTATAGTTTTTTTTAAAATTTTTATTTTATTTTATAGTGATAGTTGTAGATGAAATTGCAATTTTTGGTTTTATACATATTGGTGATGATGATAAGATGCCATATTTCCGTAAACAAAGCCTTCCCCAGATTCGCATTCTCTGCATGAAATCATAATCTGCGGTCTTTACAGCACAACTTTGAAGACATTTATATTAGTTTTATAATTATATATGGATTAATTAATTTGGAAAAAAAGGAATAATCAAAGTACGTGCAGTACAAGTTGCCAATCTCGACTGCGACCAATGAATTATATTTAATGTATATTTGGTGTAATTAGCTGCAGAATATAATTAAATTTGATTATTCCTTTTATTGTCAGCCTGAAATGGAAATGTTCAATTCTGAGGCAAAATTTGACGCTTAAATTATTTATAATTATTAGCTTCAAGTGCAAGAAAGCCAATTATTAGTATTAATGGAAATGGAACAATCAAAGAAGTTTCAAAGATTTTGATGTTTATTCTTCTTTAGAAATTGAGTAAAAGTGACCTTCACTAGAAAATGCCTTGCAATTCTCAATTAAATAAAATAAAAGAAACTACTACAACTTTCTTTACTTATTATTTTCCGTGGATCTACGCAGTTGACTTTGTATGCGTTTTACTATTCTCACCCCACAAAAAACCCGTAAATGATAAATTTATGTATTTTAAATTGATAAAAGATGCAGATTAAAACTTATTTACATTATATACATATTTATATTTAATACATTGTTTACATTTACATTTAAATTCTCATTTTATAAAATATTCTTTAAAAATCAGCTAACGTACATGCCCTTTATCTTTTTCAATACAAATTTTATTTTATTATTATTATTATTATTTTACGCAAAATGCAACAAAAATTCCAATATTATAAATTCATAAGTCTCTTGTATATGATTTTTTTTTTTTTTTTTACAAAATAAATCCACATCTTAATCAATACGTTAATAATATCCAATGGAATTTGAGTCGCGGTGGTGGTTGACTCTTCAACCCTTTTTTTTATTTTTAAATTCATTATTATATTTAATAGCCCTGTCAACTTGCACTTTAAATAGGGCAGAACTAACAGAGGTATAAATCAAATTTCCAACGTTATGCATCACAACCGTTGAGCACTAGCTCGTTCCTGATTCTTTAAACTTGAGTTGAGATTAATGGACTCTTCAAACATGGCATAGATAGCTAATAGAGTGGGGTTGGTTGCAACTTGGCAACGCATATGTCATTTTTGCCTCAAATTAAGCTAAAAACCTTCAAACGCAACGCAACCAGTAACCACGCCACTTATGGTACGTTCATAGCTACTTTTTTTGTTTCCTTCTCCATTTTACCAACCAAAATTTAATACCACTAGATATTTCTCACGGGAGATCGTTCTACGTAGGGGTGAGCAAAAGGAAAATCGATCCGAATCCGTTCCAAACCGATCTGAATCCGAAGTTTCGGATTGGTTTCGAATTTTAATCCGATGGCGCGGTTTCGGATCGGTTTTTATCCGAAACTGGGTTTTATCCGAAATCCGTGGTTCTTTTTGTTTAAAAAAAAAAAAATCATGTTAGCTTTTTTTTTTGTGAATTTTTGTTTTGGATCGGTTTCGATTATCCGAAAAAAAATCCGAAACCGAACATTATCCAGAAAAAAATCCGATGGTTCAGACGGTTTTTAGATTATTTGGCTCACCCCTAATTCTATGTATCACTGCACTACGTAAGATGTTACAATTAAATTATTGGTGAGTCAGATCCCAAAGTGTGGATGGGCAAGATATTTTTTTAATGACATAATAAAATTTGTAAATATATAAACACAAATTTTGTACGAAACATTAATTTATTCTTCTTTCTCCTTAAAATAAGGGACCACTGTGTAACATTTCTTGTTTTTCCTTTTCTCTAAAATTACTACAACTTTTCGATGATATTAAGAAGGATTATGAAATTTAAACATACAAAAAAGTATTGAATTTTTATTTTTTCAATCTCAACTTTGTCCTTAATTATTATAGTATTTAGAGGAGAAATTACTCAAATACTCTTAAATTTTACATAGTTTATCATATATTAAAATGCATTTTTGAAAAATTGAGGCGGGGGCAATTGCCTCGCCAGCTATGTTAGTGGCTCCGCCACTGAAACAAATATATTTAAGGGAAAAAAAATGAGTGATGAAAATGCAGGGAATTAGGAAAAATAAATTTCTATTTTACTATGGACTATTTGATTGCACTACTTTTAAAAATGCGGCGATCGATATACACAGTAATTTTTCCTTTTCTCACAACTCACATTAATTTATTGTCCGACTAAAAATAATTAGAAAATGCAGGGAATTAGGAAAAATAAATTTCTATTTTACTATGAACTATTTGATTGCACTACTTTTAAAAATGCGGCGATCGATATACACAGTAATTTTTCCTTTTCTCACAACTCACATTAATTTATTGTCCGACTAAAAATAATTAAAGAGGATTTATTTGTTTTAATTTTCTGCTTAAATAATGTGAACATGAACTAAAGAATATTTACCGTGGTCACATTTCTGGTAAGAAACAAACGTACGAGGTGGAAAGTCTTGGTCAGAGTAGTTAGTCCGGATAAGTCAAATGAAATAAAGATCCGACCCGACCCGACCCGACCCGACCCGACCCGTTATTCCGTGTGTCCGCCCGCCCCGCCGGCTGTTCGAAACTTCGAAGACGACGTCTATCCAGCACGACTCGTGAGACCGTGTCCAACGTGACAGCCCCTCAACCTTGGCGGCTTTGTTACAAAAAAGAAATCCAACTCCAATTTCACATGCGTATTTCACTTTTATTTATTTATTTATTGGCTAAATTTGCATTTACTCATTTAAGGTTTCTTTAAATTACTAAACCAGTTATGTGATTTGATAAAATTATTAAATAAATTTTTAATCGAACACAAATATGTAACTCAAAAACCATTACTCGGGTTGTGATGTCACTTGTCGATCACTATTGTACTATTATACAGGACATCTGAGGAACATAATATTATACTATTGGGGGATTTCAAGTGCACATGAGCTTTTCTGCTGCATATTGATATGACTATTCTCTTAAGAGTACAGTCAGTGGTACATATATTTTCCTTGTCTTTCAGATAAAAGGACCTAGAGGTCTTGGGACGGGTTCGAGCCGCGAAAGTTTATGCACTGAAAGTTTGAACACATTTTTGGAAATTTTTTTTTTTGAATTTTAATAACTGTTAATAATAATGTAGCGATATACACTGCGTTTTTTCATTTCTACTAGGTAAATATTGTACTTTGTATAACTATAATTTCAGAGGGAGCTATTTGAAATTTAAACAAATTTTGAGAGGGAACTATTTTTTTGTCATGGTTCCGTGAGTGTAATTTTATAATTTTTTTAAAAACTGTAATTTTATAAATATGAGGAATTTAATTTATAGTTACCAACTTACAATACATTTGAACCGGAGTTTGACCTCAATTTAAGGGATGTTTGGTCTGACCAAATATACCGAAAAATATAAAAACTTATATATATATATAAAAAAAAAGAAATAAAATGAAAAATAAAATACCTATGCAAGCAAACCATCGTCTACACAACAAAGAAAATTGAATAATTCATGATAATTGAAGCTATCAACGGAAATTATGCATACAAAATCATTCTAGAATGAGAAATAATTGAAAGGAAGAAAATATTTAGTGAGAAAACTACATGTACTTCTTCTAATACACTAAAACAGTTAATTTTCAAAATTTATTTTTATCCCGATAAAAGAATTCAAATTCTAATTTTGTACTCTTCATGCGTATACTAATATAATAATGCATGATTTAAAATTAATAATACACAATTAAAAGGCAAGAAAATTAGTGAACTAAATAATGATAAATTAATTATTTTAGTTGTACATAATTCGAAACTGAACTCTTATGGTGGATCGGATACAAAAGAAAAGAAAAAAAACCTACATTAATTTATATAATAGTCAATTTCAAACATTTTTATTCATTTTGGATTGAAGAAAAAGTTGACTAGTTAAGAAAAAAGACTAAAGACTAATTAGGAAAAAATTAGAAAAAAACAAAAGAAAAAAATAAAAACCAAAAGAAAGTTGCAAACGCGTGGGGGCGTTGATATTTACAAGTGCACCCACCCTCCATTTATGAGTCGCCGGTCAAACCCATTATTTTTTATTTTTAAATAAAACAATAAATAAATAATAACCGTCCCGTTATATATACACATGCACAGGCGCGTACAGACCATTTTTTAATTAAATTTCCGAAGTTTATTTATTTTTAAATAAATTTAGTGTAACAAACAAATCCAATAAATCCTCGTCAAGGTTTTCCTCGTAAACGTTCTTCATAAGACCTCCAAACTTCAACCACGTTCGCCTCGCCTAGCTTGTTTCTGCCACCTCTTTTCCGTTTCCAGTTCCCAATTTCAGGAGAGAGAAACCACCGAAAACCAAATAAAATTAATGGTTTCCGCCCGGAACAAAACCCACTTCAAAAACATAGTTGTCAGATTCCCCGGATAAACATTAGTTGTATAACTACAACTTGGAATTTGGAAGAAAAAAAAAAAAGGTTTCTTTCTTGAAAAGGGGGAAGAAAAAAGAAGGAAGGCAAATGATAGTTTACATGCAGAGCTTCCGGCACGGCAGCGGCGGCGGCGATGAGATCCTAGGAGGGTAGGGGGTCAAGGGTTAAGCTTATTATAGACGTAGTTGCGGCGGAAGTTTTTTTTATTACTTTTTATTTTATTTTATTTTTTCATTTCTGGGAGATGGGTTCGAGCCCAATCATTGTTCCGGGGGCGGCAGGCGGCGGGGGATCCGGCGGTTGGTGGTGGTGCAAATTGCAGCGATCTCATTACAACAATAACGGGAATAGCAAGCACATTAATAGCAGTAGTAATTTGGTAAATAGTAGCAATAATAATGGTAACAGCGACTCCTGTGTCTTGTCATGGAGTTTTGGGTATTTTTTGTCCTCATTTCTGTTGCTGGCTTGGATTGGGAGTCTCTATGGGAGGTTTGTGCTGACCCCAAATGTCCGTACAAGTCTCTCCACCGTGGGTTGCCAAGAGGACGGTGAAGGTTCATGGTCCATAGGTGTTTTCTATGGCGATTCTCCTTTTTCCCTCAAACCCATTGAAGATGTAAGCTTTCTCTCTCTTCACTCTTTTTTTTTTTTTTTTTTTTTTTTTTTTTTTTTTACTTCAACGATAGAAGTGTTCTTTGCTTCCTTTTAAGTGGGGTTTTCCTGTTCTGGGTTTTGTGGGCCCTTGTTGATTTTGAAATTTCCTTTTAATTTCTAAGCAAGTTTTTCACTTTTTATTTTTTCTCCCCTTGTTTCCTTCATCGAGATTGTGACTTCTTGTTTTTTATTTTTCGGAGGGAGGTTGGGGGTTGAGGTAATTATGATGGTTAAATAACTGAAAATATCATGTGCTCTTGAGTGACGTTGACTGGTAAATTTTTATGTAAATTCCTGTACAATTATGTGTTGGTTTTTTTGTTTAATTGATATATTCCCCTGGTTTTGATGTGAAAAATGGAATCGCAGGTGAACATGTGGAACGATCAAAGTGCAGCATGGCCTGTAGCAAATCCAGTGGTTACTTGTGCTTCTGCTTCTGGGGCTGGTTTCCCCAGTAATTTTGTTGCCGATCCTTTCCTTTACGTTCAGGTGACTCTTTTTTTTTAAAAAAAAAAAAAATTTATTTTGTACCTCCCACTTTTGTCTTGAAATTTTGCTTGTACTTCTGTGTAAAGTTGAATTATGTCGTTCTGTGGGTTTTTGAATGTTAAAAGTAATTCAATGGTTTAGTTAGTGAACTTTGGCTGGTGACGATAGTGCCATTTGTAACTATTCATGTGATGTAGTGGGATTGTCTCCCCAGTATGAGCTGCATAATCAGTGATTTTTGAAATTGTTGCTTTATCATGTTGTTTAATATTCCCTCTTGTTGTTTGATGGGGTCATGGGATCTTTCAATTATATCCACTATTATGACAAATGCCACCCGGTTGTGAACTTTTTTAATTAGAGTGGCAGGCTTGAGAGAGAATTCTGATTGTAGCTTATGGTGATGATACATTTGTTTTAGTTTTTATAAGAAAAGTTTTGGCTTTTTATCCGTGTCTTGTTTTTGGTATGTAAAAGGCTTCCTTGGGTATCCCAACAATGTTTGTGGAGAATAACTCTTCTTTAAATTGTTTTCCTATTGCTTTTGAAAACTTGAGGAAGAATATGTGACGGAGGTGCTTTTATCCTTTGGTAAGTTATTGGAGAAGAGGGGACCAGTTGAATCTCATGCAACCTATATTCATGGATTTGATAGAGTGTGTAAGGTTTCTATTAAGAAATAATTTACTCTCTCCATCCTGACAAAAGGGCCGTGTTTCTATAAACATTTTATTGTCTCACTGAAGAGTCTTGTTTTAATTTTTTTTCCTTTAATACCCTTACTAATTTACTAATATGATAATGTGTTGTCAGTATAAATGGGAAAAAAAATATTAAGAATAACTTATTTTACGTGTCATACTTTAAAATTCATGATAACTTGTACATTCAAAATCAGACTCTTGTATTGAGACAAGGGGGAGTATTGGTTATACTTTGAGATTTTGGGATATTAGTCAAAAGGTTGTTGAAAAGTTTTTAGCTGTTAGTTTGAGCCAAAGATGAGGCTGTGATGGTGGGAGAGATTTCAAACTTTAAAATAGTTTAATGAAAATATGGGGTGGTCCCTGATTAACTAGATATGAACGTGAAGGTAGTGCGCATAATTTTGCCAGTTAAGAATACAATAATGGTGCTTACTATAAGTATTCAAGGTAAAAGTCATTGCAGTTTGGCTCATCTGGAAGTTGGTCAATATGGATTCTGATAAATTTTGGTATGTTCTACTTGGAAAATTTATGTCTTATGTTGTTTGATATGGATGAGTTTATCTGTTTCTTTGAAGTCATAGTAGTATGATGTTAGAGCTCTGATGTGGTTCGATTCTGGAAATTATTAAAATTAGTTTTGAGTGAGCCCAATTGTTAGTGGGAAATTACAGACGATGATTGTTAAGATATAGAATGGAATCCTTACTAAACAGGCTTTTGTTAGCTAAGGATACTTATTAAATTGGACTTAATAATCACGACAGCTGCAAACAAATTTTCTGCAAGCATTCCTTCTTCTGTGAGTTAGTCCTGGTGTTTTAACCTCTGTGCCTTGCATTTATATTCTAATCATTCTGTGAAATAGTTCCAGGTTTTAAGTTTAGGTGCTTATGTTTTGAAGAAAATTGGAGCTACTGTGATCTCTCTCATTAGTAACTACTTGTGAAGTGTCTAATTCTTATCTTTGTATTCTTTGTGGTGGTTGCCAGTTAACATCTTTAAATGTCTCTCACTTTGTGGTAGAAAAAGGAAAAAGATGCAACTCTTTATTGGATTCTTCATGTCTGCTTTGAGAAAATATAAAAAATCTGCACCAACAGGGAAGTGACCATGAGTTTGATTGAGATCTTTTCATATAATATTGCACATTTATTCTATCATGATTGAGATCCAACCCTGTTTAGCTCTTAATTGTAAATTTAGGGGGAAAAAAACAAGAAAGAAAAGGACTGAGTCCTTGCTGTTTGGGTTCTTTTTCCTTTTCTGGAAAAGTTTATTCAGTGGTTAATCTAGGTTTAGGTCCCAAAAACTGTTGAGTAGTTTTGCTTATCTGTCACTTTTTATTAGGTTGAGTAGTTCTGAATGAATTGATAACTATTGTAGATTGATTTTCTCATTTAGCTCCTTGTGCACAACCCTCTTCATAAGCAATGCTAAACTCTTTTGCTTTTTAAATTCTTTTAGCTGTTACAATGGGGCATCCATCATTTCTGAAAGTAAAATATTATTCCGAAATTCTAGTAAATAATGCCAATATTGTTGCTTTCCATCCTAAAGAATGCCTACATTGTGGTTTTCGTTTTTGGTCCTTCGGGGGAAATGTGAATGTTTGTACTATTTATTCCAGATTTTGGTTTCCTCCTTTTTTATGTCTGCTTATAGTATGACCTACTCCCTTTAGTGTGATATAGATAAAATCCATCTCTTGTTCCTTAGTGCAAGGCTAGTTTCTTTATAGGGTTTAATTAGCTGTTGTGAGGTGTAAAAGATGTGATTATGTTGAATCTGAAGGAGAAAATGGTAGCCTGATCCAGATTCATTTATATGTTATGACATGCACTGTCTGCACTACACTGTTAACACTATTGAGTTTTGATGGTAAATTCCAGGGGGATGTGCTATATTTGTTCTTTGAAACAAAGAATTCTATCAGCATGCAAGGAGACATTGCAGTTGCAAAAAGCATTGATAAAGGAGCCACGTGGCAACAATTGGGCATTGCTTTGGATGAAGATTGGCATCTCTCCTATCCTTACGTCTTTGATTATGATGGCAATGTAAGGCCTCCACTTTCTTTGTGTTCTTAAGACCTATGTATTTGTTATAAGCATAATAATCAGCTCTCTGAAATTAGCATGAATTCTGTATCTTGTTTGGTGGAATGAAAGATTGTTTGAGAGGTAGAATTTTGAGAAATATGATATGTACATCTTTTGGGTTCATTTTCTCGTTAAGTTTTTATCTGGATCATTTTAACCTAATGTTTATTAATCTTCCCCTCATTTTTCCTGCTCAGATATATATGATGCCTGAGGGAAGCGCAAAAGGGGATCTTAGGCTTTATAGAGCAGTGAACTTCCCAACAGAGTGGACGCTGGAGAAAATAATACTCAAAAAACCTCTTATTGATTCTTTCATGATTCTTTTTGGTGGGAAGTATTGGATTTTTGGTTCAGATCACAGTGGTATTGGGACCAAAAGGAACGGGCAGCTGGAGATTTGGTATAGCAGTTCTCCCCTTGGACCTTGGAGACCTCACAAAAAGAATCCGATATACAACACAGACAAGAGCATGGGAGCCCGGAATGGGGGTAGGCCATTTGTATATGATGGACATCTTTATCGGGTTGGTCAAGACTGTGGTGAGACATATGGGCGGCGAATTCGTGTCTTCAAAGTCGAAGTTCTCACTAGGGATGAGTACAAAGAAGTTGAAGTCTCTTTGGGCATTCCAGAGCCAACAAAGGGACGAAATGCCTGGAATGGTGCCCGCAGCCATCATCTTGATGTTCAGCAACTGAGTTCTGGAGAGTGGATAGGAGTGCTGGATGGGGACAGAGTACCATCTGGCGATACAAATCGTAGGTTTATTCTTGGCTGTGCTTCAGTTTTAGCTGTTGCTGCACTTGTTATATTGGTGGGTTTACTACTAGGTGCAGTGAAATGCCTAGTTCCCTTAAGTTGGTGTCCCCACAATATGGGGAAGAGAAGTGATATATTGTCTTGGGAGAAACCGAACTTGTTATCTTCCAAATTGAGACTCTTCTGTAGCCGTCTGAACAGAGCAAGCTCATACCTTCGCGCCAAAATAAAAGTCAGTACCTTCACTGGGAAGTTGGTTATAGTTTTGACAATCCTGGCTTCAGTTGTCCTAGTGTGCCTTGGGGTTGGGTACATATATGGAGGCAGTGGTGCGGAGGAGCCTTACCCGTTAAATGATCAGTACTCTCAGTTTACATTAGTAACAATGACCTATGATGCTCGGCTTTGGAACTTGAAAATGTACGTGAAACATTATTCCAGATGTTCATCAGTTCGTGAAATTGTTGTCGTTTGGAACAAAGGCAAACGTCCAGAATTGAGTGAGTTTGACTCGGCGGTTCCAGTGAGGATAAGGGAAGAGGAAAAGAACTCGTTGAACAACCGATTCAATCTGGATCCGAAGATAAAAACTCGAGCTGTTCTTGAACTTGATGATGATATCATGATGACTTGTGATGATGTAGAACGAGGTTTCAAGGTATGGCGTGACCATCCTGAAAGGATTGTGGGGTTTTATCCTAGGCTGGTTGACAGTAAACCCCTCAAGTACAGAGCCGAGAATCATGCTCGCAAACACAACGGCTACAACATGATTTTGACCGGGGCAGCGTTCATGGACAGCAAGGTGGCGTTCGAGAGATACTGGAGCAAGGAAGCAATGGCAGGAAGAGCAATGGTGGACAAGTACTTCAACTGTGAGGATGTCCTGTTGAATTACTTGTACGCAAACTCAAGCTCTTCGGCCACTGTTGAGTATGTAAAGCCGGCATGGGCAATCGACACTTCAAAGTTCTCTAACGTAGCAATTAGCCGGAACACTCAGGCTCATTACCATGTTAGAAGCATCTGCCTGGAGAAGTTTGCCCAAATGTACGGCAGCTTGACAGAACGGAAGTCGAAATTCGGCCAGCGCAAGGATGGTTGGGATGTATAGTAAGAAATGTAGTCTCTAACCAGAGGGGGTTAAAGTTGGTACCAATCTTCTTTGACCTTTGTTTTTTTAGCTGCCCTAGTTTTTTTTTGTTTTGTTTTGTTTTATAGCTTGATATATCATCACCCTGTAAAATTGTTGTGGTTTTGGTTTTGGGGTTGGTAGGGGGTGTATATTGTTGTTATTAGAAGATGTGGCAAGTCAATTAACTGTACATTAGTTTCAATATGTGCATTGTTTTGTTTTGGTGGATTTGTCTTTGTAGAAAGAGATAATTGGAAAAGCAGTTTGAGTCTTGTTTTAGAATCCTATTTTGTAATCTTTGCTGGGAAATGAATGTTATTATGTCTGGCCAGCTTTTTGGTGTCTTTTTTTTTTATTTTTTATATTTAAATTTTTGTAATTTTAATATGGGGCGATCTATCTCCTTACAAATATTTTTCACTCGAGATAGGATGATGTAGTTAGATACATTTAGGTGATATCGTGTTATTTTTTGGAGAAAGTGACATAGATGTAAGAGTTTACGAATCAATATAAATATGAATTGTTGGTTTATGGATGAATGAAGATTAGTAACATGGGAAGTTCATAGATGTGTTCAAGAGGGATAATGGTAATGAAAGTTTAAATGTGTTTTTTTTACCTTTTAATCCCTTTTGCTTTATTGTTATTATTATTTTGATTACTATTGGGAATTGTATTATAGAGGTATTCAAAATTAAGAAAAGTAAAGGAATTGTTTTTCCTTTTGTATTTTTATACACTGTTTTGTTGTTGTCATGTTTCTTTTTATTGTTTTGAAAATATGTTTTTGGAAAATAATTTTATAACGTAAAAAAGTATAGTGAAAATATAAAAATGTATAGATGGATAGTAAAAAGTTGTATTGAAAATAATGAAAAATGTTACTCTCTTTGTTCCATTCTCACTTTGAGTAGGACAGAGAGGATAATATATTAAATTTACAGTAGAAACAAAACAAAAATTAAAATGAAAAGAACAGCTGTTAATTTTTTGGTAGTATTAACGTGACCTTCTTAAGTTTATAAACATCAAAATGCATATTAAGATAAGCTATGTATGAGTGAGAATGATGACTGATATTTATTTATTCATCAAGTTTAAATGTGTAAAATAGTTATAATTTCAAATTCAAATATGAACTCGATTGAACTGAATTCAAATAATTAAATTATACATCTATTTTTTTTATTTAAAAAATTCAAATATATACTCTATCATTTATACATACAATTATTTTGTGTGTGCCCTCCAATCTCAATTTCCTTTATTAAAAAATAATTAAATTAATAAATTAAAAAGCAAAAAAAAAAGAAAAGAAAAGAGGGGGGGGGGGTGGGTGTAGGGGGGAAGGGAGTGAGCAAGCCCCATAACATGTTAATTAAGGCTCTGTTCTTTTGTGGCTTGTGTAAGGGAAGTTTTGTTAGAGAGAAGTTTTTTGTTAGAAATTTTTTAGAGGGGAATTTTTTTTGGGAAATTGTGTAGGTGAGAGATTAAAAAAGTGTAATGATTGTGTTATTTTTTGAATTTATGTGAGTAGTTATTTAGAGGGAATTTTAAAATTTTAATTTTGAATTGTTGAAAAAGTGAAGTTGTTTCTTTGTGTAAAGTTTTGAAAAAAAAAAGTGATGATTCTTGGGAAATTGCCACAAGAGAACAGAGATAGCTAAGATCAGTGTGATACCCTACACCCATCACTCCATTGGATAAGCCATAAAGATATTATAAACCCAAACTAATCCCATGCTGTTATTTAAGGGTTTATGCCTATCTTAAGATGTCATGTTGAAGAAAAAATGAACTAGTTTGAACTCGGAGTTACAACTCGAGTTATAAATGTGTCATCGAATCACTGTTAATGTGTCGGGTTAAAAATTATTGAAAGTTGTCACTTGGAGGTTAACGATTTCAAATCACATATGGACTGACAGGTCCCTATAATGTATTGGATTCGTGTAGTGTTTTTGTGTCATCTCAGATATTGCCCGCTTTCCTCATCAATTGCCTTTTAATATGTTTTGATTTAAAACAGAATGAGATTGTCATACAAGACCTAAACATTCTTCATTTTAGCTCAAAAAATTTAGTTTTTGGTATCAAATTCACATTTATTACCAAGGTCAACATGCAATAAAACTAGTCAAAATTATATTTTTAATTTTATAATATTATTTTTAATATTAAAAAAAGACAACGCATAATTAATAACAGTCCACGTGTATAGTAATGGCTGGTTATAGGGGAATGCATTGTGGGTGACCACATTTTAAATAGTGATGATTTCATTCCTAAATTACATCATGTTCAATGTGCATAAGCGTGACACGTATAAATTCTTTGCGGCAAAATTTAATGTCACATGCATTAATGAAACTAGCGCAAACTATATTCAATTTTATATGGAATTTGATTTCAGTCGCCTAAAGTTATAAATATACGGTTTAATATTTAATGTACTTCTTATATATACATACATATATATATATACTTTTGGTTATAAATTACACGGTCGTCAATACTCTCGATGTTTAAGTTAATATCAAAACGGAGTAATCTTAACAGGGTTTTAGTGCATTGAATGATAACACGCATATTCTACTAAAGTATATATATAGGGGTGAGCAAATGTGATACCCGGCCCGACCCGGAACCGACCCGACCCGTCGGTTTCGGGTCGTGTCGGGTATAGACCAGGCCGGGTCGGGTCGGGTTTTGGGCCTAGTTTTTTTTTTTTTTGGCCCCAATGAAAAAGTTTCAAAATTATATTATTTTTGCTTAAGATGAGATTTGAAGACATGACCTAAGTTCAACAACTATATTTAAGTAAGCTGATTAGTCACTTCTTCTACTTTTTATTTTGTTATATTTCCTTATTATCTTTATTATATTATATGTTTATTTATATATTAATTTCATATATCAATTCTTTATACTACATATATTATAATAATTTTTTTTAAAACAATATACATTATAATACTATACAAACTAATGGTAAAATTTACATTTTGTGTTATTTTTCTCTTTACTGTTTGTACATTTATATTACTATTTTAAAAAAATATTATAATAAAAAAAAATAGAGTTTTAATTTTACTTATTTAAGATATCAATTTTCAATTGATAAGCATAGTATTTAAATTTGAATAATATATAAATTTACGAAATAAAATATTATTTATTTTTTTATATAAAAATTAATTTTGGTTAAATTGTGAAATACATATGTGATGTAATTTAAATCATTAATATATTTGAAAAAGATATTAAATAATTTATAGTTTAATGTTGTATAATATAATAATAAGAAGAAAAAAAACAAAACAAAGAGTTGCTGGAGTGGTTAATTAGCTTTCCTTAAAATTTGTTTACCAACCTTAGGTTATGTGTTCGAATCTTGACTTATGTCAATGAGCATTATAGTTTTACATGTTTTAAGTTTAGAAAACTCAAAATTGGATGGAGAACCGAACCGGACCCACCGGTCCGAGCCGGAATCGGACCCGCAGCTATGAAAAAAAAATAAAAATTGAGAGGGAACCGAATCAGACCCGCTGGTTTGACCCGAAACCGACCCAGAAAAAAACCCAACCCGCAGTTATGGAAAGGAAAAAAAAAAATAAAATTTGAGAGGGAACCGAACCGGACCCGCGGGCTTTTGACCACCCCTAGTATATAATGTTAATATTTTATACATAAGAGTTATCTTCTGCCTGTTGGGGGGATTTGTGGTTTTTGAAACTGCCTCTGAATTTCTTGGGGCCGCACGCACAATCTAGTGACCATCGTAGGCAAGTGTTTTGGGATCCCCTTAATCGTTCATCTCTGGAACACGAGCGACATAACCCTTAATTATCAGACTCAATTGACACTACGAGGTGATGTGAGCCTCGTTTATCGAGGTTGACTGTCATATTCACTGGAGATCCTATTTTGCCATTAGTTGGACTTAAGCCTTTGGGGCTTGAATTGAGTTGGGGTTAATTTGGGCACACCAATAGTCATACTGTCAAATTTATAGTCATTTTTTCATAGTTATTGACGTGATTGTGTAATATGTACTTATCAGCTAGTAATGCAGTATTAATAAATGTGGTATTAATAAAGGGTAAGTTTACCGTTCATTCTGCCAAACCATTCATTTACTTATAATAATGCATTATAGGCTATTATCCGTGAATGAATGGTTCTGTAAACATATTACCGTTTATAAAAAAAACTAGATGGGAATACTGTGCGTTTGCACAGTGAATGTCCTATGATATCATTATGTGATAGTGTAAAAAATTAAAATTATGAATAATAATCAATTTATTATAAATACATATTTAAAAAAAAGAAATATATGTCAAATATAATACAAATACTTGAAACTTTTTCTCAAATAAACAATTGGCCTACTCAAATATATGTCAACTTTTTATATTTCGATGTGTGTTATAAGTAGATACCGACAGAATGAGAATTTTCGTTGTCAAATGAAGTGAATCTGGATACATATTTCGAAGGTTTTGATAGGGAAACCTTGTTTTTTTATTGGAGTAGAATATGAACAAACCTGCAAATTTGAAGAAGAGATATGAGAAAAATGCATTTTAATATTTCTCTAAACAAAAATATATTAAAATGGATTTACATATATTACGAAAAGTTGCACCGTTAATGTGAATTAAACATGCACATAGGATTCTGAAAAAGAAAAAAATTGTCTTTGTTTTTAATGGATTGAAGATATATATAGATTTTAAAGTGTCTATTCATTTTCTTTTATATGAATTACCAAGAGTTTTCAAATAATTAATCATTTACTAATTGTATATTAAATAAAGGAAGTTGATGTGAACAACGTAAATAATCATAATACAATCAATAGCCTTTACAGATATTGAAACTTATAGAACAAAAAAAGTCACAAAATTAAAAAAAAAAAATTAGTGAATGACAATAATAAAGAGTATAAGAAAAAAAAAAATTTAAACAACTAATATTATATTTCACTCACCCTTACATAAACACGAACATGCATTAAATAAAAATTTATTTATTAATAATAATATATTTATTTGTAACAAAATAAACTTATTTATCAATATAAACTTCTACTATTTTAAAAATATGTCTAATCCAAAATTTACATATAGGTAAAATAGATATGTATACACACATACGTATTATATATATCTATATATAAGTGGAATACAAAGAGTCTAATGCTTATATAGTATGAAGGTTAATCTAAGATAAAATATAAAAAAAATAACTTAAGAAGTTAAAAAAGAGAAGGAAAAATGTTATTTAATTAAAAAAAAAGGTTTATGCACTCAATAAATTTAAATGCAAAATTATGGAGAAATTAAATTGTGAGAAGGGCAGCCAAGTGGCAAGTAATATTAAGGAGTAGATGATGTGGCAGCCAAGTTGCAATAAATTACATTAAATAATAGGCTTACGTGGCAGCCAAGTGACAAGTTAAAATGAATCTTATGTTAGTTTCTATTATATAGGGTAGATATTATGAATGCTTAGTTATAAATATCATAATTCATCTCAATTATCCCACAAATATTAAGTTTTAATTTTTATATTTAACATAATATTTTAAATAAAAAATTTAAAAAGTATAGAAAGACAAAAGCTCTCCAAGTAGGATAACAAATTTGCCAGCAAAAAAAAAAAAAAAAAAGGGGCAAAAAAGGGAAAAGGAATAAAATGAAGGCAAAAAAGCTCTGAAAGAGTTTCCATTCCCAACTTCCAAACAACCCTTTAAATTTTGACAGTGAGTTTGTTACCAAAGCAAAGCAATGCATGGTGATGGTGGCATGGCAGCATGTCAGTGACCCATTGAAGGTCTCTCCCCAATCATAGGCTGCAAGCAAAAGCATCACTCTCTCCCCTCCTTTTTAGGCCCCATCCATCCAAATATATTACTTCTTCTTCAATTATCATCAAATTTTATTTGCAGAGTTGATAAATTCAGAGAAAAGGGGAATTTTTTCTCCTTTAATCAAAGCACTCAAAGAGGGAAAAAAAGGAAGATTAGGAGAGGAGTTTATAGGAGCCCAAGAAAGGGAAAAGGAATTGATCTGAAAATGCTAGGGAATGATGCACATCATTCATTCCCATGTGCTCTTCAATCCCCATAATCAATATATTTCGCCATCCCATTTATCCAGTCATCCCATTCTTGCCACCCCCTCTTCTAGCTTAGCTTTTCTAGGGTTTTGAAATACGATAAAGTTTTCGCCTTTTTGCGGATTTACGCAGATTTTTATCATGTTATATTTTGTAGGAATTTCTATGGGGAATCATTTGCTTTTGGGTTCCTTTGACATTTGGGTTGGCTTTTTCAGATAGGTGTCGCTCATAGCCAGCCGCAGAGAGAATATATTTATTTTGGAGAGAATCTGATCTGATGTGTGATGGTTCTGCTTGATTCTTCTGTAATTCAACAGTCTTACTTCTCCTTTCCTTGGGAGCTGTGAAATATCTAGCTCTTGTTCCGGGATTTCTTTTTGTTTTTTTGTTTTTCTTCATTCAGAGAGGGACGAAGGAAAAAAGGGAATATTTTTTTGAAATAAATACATAGGTATAAGAAATTTTCACATGCATTGATGCTTGAGGGGCGGTGGAATTGAGGGGTTTTTATTGAAGGAAATGTTGGCATTGTTGGGAGGGGAAGGAGCTGAAAGTATGGAGCAGGAATTTGATTCAAAACTTAGGATTCAGAACAGTGCACCTAATCCTAGCTCTCAGAGATCTAAAGGCTTTGCATTCAGAGCACCGCAGGAGAATTTCAACATTCAAGATTTTGAATTGGGCAAGATCTATGGTGTTGGTTCTTATTCCAAGGTCCTTTTTTTTTTTTTTTTCTTTCCCTTCCTTTTCCGTCGATTTTTCTTAATTTTGATTTTTGGGTTTCCGCTTTCCCTGATTTAGACTGTTTCATTTCTTACTTCTGCTCTTTCTGTCAAAGTTGGCTGCCATCTCATTTTCTTTTCATTTAGTATGTTATTATTTTTGGTTTTTTGTTATTTGAGTTTGTAGCTGGGATGTGAGTATACATATGGAAATTTCAGATTTTTTTTTCTTTTTTCTTTTTGCTTTTGCTTAGGCATGTCGGGAATAGGAGAAAAAATTTTAACAATGGATTTAGCATCATTCGGATATTTCATTAGTCTCTCTTTTCTTCATGGTTTCATCACATTTAACCCATTTGTGCCATCCATGCTTTGTTCATTTGTTTGAAAACATGAATTGAAGTTTGCGGCTAATTTTTCACTCGGCCAACTTAAGCTTATATGATTATAGAATGTCCTAAATCAGGTTTGAATCCCTAAATGTCAATTTTGTTTTAGTTTGAAGCCATGAACAAAGCAGTGAGCTTTTTTGGCAATATAGGTTTTAGTTGATAAGGAATTTAAGAGGAGGACAATGTAGTGGAAGGTGCTTCCTAGCCCTATATGCACTCAGTGATTTTTTTCATCATTATTTTAGAGGTCTATTTAAGAAAAATCTATTGGGTTCTTTTAGCTTAAGTCTCATCCCGACTGTTTTCAGTTTGTTGTGCCCTTGAAGATCTTTGTCGTAGTTTTTCAGCTAAAAGATTTCAAACCTCACATGATATTCAAGTGTAACATTGGTGATTTAAATACCTTATGAGGTTATATATATCTAATGGCTGATACCCTACAGGTTGTAAGAGCAAGGAAGAAGGACACAGGAAATATATATGCCTTGAAGATTATGGACAAAAAATTCATTACCAAGGAAAATAAAACAGCTTATGTGAAGTTGGAGCGCATTGTTCTTGATCAGTTGGATCATCCTGGAGTGGTGCGGTTGTATTTTACATTTCAGGACACATATTCATTATGTGAGTTAGCAGCTTGCTGCATCCTTCACTCAAATTAGCAGATCTTTGTTCTTCTATTAATTTATAAATTTTGTTGATTTTCTGAAAAGCTTAACACTTCTTTATATTATTGCATTGTGAAGATATGGCCCTTGAGTCCTGTGAAGGTGGAGAACTTTTTGATCAAATCACCAGGGTAAGTGGTCCTCAGAATCTTATATTAATATGCATGGTTTTGTACTTCTGTTAGTGGTTGAAATATTCTCATGCTTTGTGGAAGTGTAATTAAGTAATTCACAATTTAACTTTGCTTTGTGCATTAAACATCCTCTAAGACTGCAAAGCCTTGATTGTACCAGTTCAATGTGTTTATTATTGCTCTTCGTTTTTGGGATGTTGGTTTATATGCTTTATGATTATTGTATAGCAGGGAAACAAGTACTAGTTATTTTTTTAATGCAAGCTTGTTATTTCATTTTGCGTGCCTGATCATCTATTGCACACTTCTGATGTGCATTAATCTTTATTGATGCAGAAAGGTCGCCTGCCTGAAGATGAGACCCGTTACTATGCTGCAGAACTTGTGGTTGCTCTTGAATACATACATGGCATGGGATTGATACATCGGGATATTAAGGTATCTTGCATCACGTGTGTATTTTATTCTGCTGCTAGAGATCCTAATGATTTATTGAATGGCAGCCGGAGAACCTGCTACTTAGTGCTGATGGACATATAAAGATTGCCGATTTTGGAAGTGTTAAGCCTATGCAGGATAGCCGAATTACTGTCCTTCCAAATGCATCATCAGGTTAGCCTTTCTTAGGTTGTCATAGATGTTGGATTATTGAGTCATTATTCTTATGAAGACTGGATAGCACATCTTTTTCTGCTACATTTCTTATGTGATTAATTTGTCACTGAAAGTTCTTTCTTTTTCCCTTGCAGATGATAAGGCTTGTACCTTCGTGGGAACTGCTGCTTATGTCCCTCCAGAAGTTTTAAATTCTTCTCCTGCAACTTTCGGGTAAGGTACCCTCGCATCGAAGACCTTCAGCCTTAATTCATTTCTTACAATGTTGAATGCTGATGTATGCTCCCTTTGTTTCGAATATTGAGTACATCAGAATTCTATGATTACAACAATAACAAACTATGCCTTTATTACACTGTGGGGCCGGTATTATGGATCATATATTGCCATCGTGTAATGTCGAGACAGAATTTTAGGATTATGACAACATTAATTTTCCTTTCCTGCTTGTTACTTTAAGCTGTTCTATCTGTTTCAGCTGCTGAAAATTTATTTTATGGTTCTTTGCTTAACCAGAAATGACCTCTGGGCACTTGGCTGCACAATTCACCAAATGCTTTCGGGTACTTCTCCTTTTAAGGATGCAAGTGAATGGCTCATTTTTCAAAGAATAATTGCTAGGGATATCCGCTTTCCAAACTATTTTTCTGAAGAAGCTAGAGATCTCATAGATCACTTGCTGGTAAGCTGTAGCTATTTGTTATTTCCATAGTTCAAGATGAACACAATTTTCTTTTGTCTTTTTGTCAACATATGATAAGCTTCTTGTGCATTTGTATAATTTATTTTGAAATTTTTTCCACATGTATCAGTGCACATCTTGTTGTTCCCGCTGAACTAATTAATCGTCTTAGGCAAGGCATGAGAGATAAAGGAATTTGTTGAGAACTGTTGGTGAAAAATAGCTCAGCCTAACTGATAGGCTTTAGTTTTTGTGTAGCTTAAAGCGTATAATCAAACTATAGTATTCGTAGAGAAGGAAATGATTTAATTAGTTTTCTGCATGGAGGCACCTATTTGACACTTCCATGAAACTGTACAGGACCTTGACCCGAGCCGGAGACTAGGTGCTGGACCAAATGGCTATGCTGAGCTAAAAAAGCATCCTTTTTTTGAGGGGATTGATTGGAAAAATTTGAGGTCTCAACCCCCTCCTAGTCTCGCCATGGAGTCTAAAGTAAGCCTTCCTGTGAATTTCTGCTAGATGTGCTATTTTATAGCATTAAAGTTTTGCAGAAGATACTAATCTGCCTTATAATGTTTTTATTAATTTTAGGTTCCTCCGAGTGTGCCCGATGCTCAAGAACCTGCATGGAACCCATCACATGTTGGAGACGGTGCAGCAAGGACAAATGATGGAAACGGTGGTGCTACTTCATCTTCTGAACCTGTTAGCATAACTAGACTTGCTTCAATCGACTCCTTTGACTCCAAGTGGTAAGTTCTATAACCAGATGAGTGGCTTATCTCCATTCCAGTCATTTTCAATCATTGTAATCATGCTCTGATCCGGTAACAGGCAACAGTTTTTGGAGCCTGGTGAATCTGTACTGATGATCTCTAACGTCAAGAAACTTCAGAAACTAACAAACAAAAAAGTACAGCTTATTCTCACCAACAAACCGAAGCTAATATACGTAGACCCTGCAAAGTTGATAGTTAAGGGGAACATTATGTGGTCTGATAATCCCAATGAGCTCAGCATTCAAGTCACCAGCCCTGCACACTTCAAAATTATCACGGTAAAATTTCTTGATAATTCTGATATTTGGCCAATCGCTTTCTAAATGTTTGTTTTCAAGAAGTGAGCGATTATTTCGTTTGATGATACAGGCCAAGAAAGTTATGTCCTTTGAGGATTCGAAACAGAGAGCAAATCAATGGAAAAAGGCAGTTGATGCTCTCCAAAACCGGTGAATTCTGTTGATTTTGACAACATATTTTTGTTTTTGGATGTAATGATATTGTAGAGAAAACAACTGGAGATCTGAGAAAACTTGGATACTCCTGCTGAGGTACTGTATCAAAAGAAAAAGTGATTTAAGTTTACAATCTGTCTGTTCTTCATCATTTAGTCGATCCATAGTTTGACAATGTAAGTTTGTCTGTGGAAGATCTAACTGAAAATCTTGTAACGGTGCATCAGTTCCTAGTGGTGCATCATTGAGAGAGTTGTTTTAAGTTATTTCCATTTGTCTTAGGGATTCATTCAGTTTGTAAATGTATCCAAATATTTGTTGACTGTTGTTTACTCAATCCAGAAAGGTTTATTAGAACAGTTGCCTACTGCTTACTGCTGACACAGCTAACTTGGACATTGAAAGGTTTCATTGGATTGTATTTTACTACCTTCGGGACATCAGTACTTCCTAAATTACAAAGTATAACTCGAAATATGGGACAACAAGAGAAATGCTCTTATCTCTACTAGAGGCAATTGGTGTGAGTCCTTTTTACAAATCTGCTACTCCACTGATGATTTATTACTATTAGACTTTTGTCTCCAACCTAATAGCAGTTCTTGGCCTTGTATGAAGGGGGTTTGTTGTTTTTAGTAGCAGGTTTGATTCAATGTACATCCTTTCACCCTTGTAGAAACATCTTTTGTCCTCCTTTTGATAAGAATTCGCTTTTCGTATAATTTTGTTTTGAGTTATATTTTGTAACTAAAAATTAATTGTATCCTTGTGATTACGGTCACTTTCGTTTAAATTTACTGCTGGTCCAGAGAATCAGTTCAAATCTCCAAGAATATCGACATAAATCTATTATATTATTGTATATTGCAACATAAAACCCACGTTGGCTAATAATAACATGAAATTATTTGGATCTTGTTCGTGGTCCGTTGACGAGAAGCTGAACTCAAAAGAGAAATTTATCTGATCTACAAAAATGGCGGTGAAACAATTCAACTTGTTGCTGCTTTTAGTTTTGATCAGCTCGGTTTTGTTCTCTGTTTCAGCCCTTTCGTCGTCGTCGGGAAGGAAGAAAAAATCTTGGGCCGCCGCCACGGTAGACAAAATCAACCGGAAGGGGCCTTATCTTGGGGTAATCGCAGTGTATGCCCCAGAAGAAGATGCCTTCTTTGCTCTTGGTGCCTTCAAGCCTAGCCCAAAACATCCTTATCTGGACTTGTCAGGTTGATGATCGATGATTCATTCAAGAATGTTTTGCTTTTGCATTATCGATCTGTTCGTGAGATTTGAAATCGTACTTTTCTTGTTGAAATGCCCTCAGGCCGGCGATTTCGAATCGGAAGCATTGGCAGAACAAAAGTCATTTATGTCAAATGTGGCGTTGGAATGGTAGGCTTCAATTTGAAATCTGCAGATTGATGTTTTTTCATAGTTGTTTCCAACGGTCAACAATGGCGTCCTGATTCATGATTGATTTATTTCAGGTGAATGCCGCTTCAGCAACGCAACAAATGTTGGATGTGTTTGATACGATTGGAATAGTACACTTTGGCATCGCAGGCAATGCCAATAACTCCATGTCCATTGGAGATGTCATCGTCCTCAAGCAAGTTGCTCAGTCTGGTCTATGGGATTGGTTGGTTAGTATTATTAATTAATTAATTGAGAGGGAAAGTGGTATTTTTGGCTACTTTTGTTTGGATTCATTACACTTTTGGCCACTTTCGTTTATGCCGTTGCAAAAAAGTCATTTTTGTAGGTATATTGTTACACTTTTGATACATTTAACATGTTATTGTCTATTCTTAACTGATAACACTAGTCAATCAACGGTAATGTGTGTTCTTTTCGTAAAATGAATTTTTTTGTATGGGTTTATTGTGAATTCTAAAATTTCATAGTTTTGGGATGAAATTTTAGAATTCAGAATAAGCCCATAAAACTTTTGCATTTTGTGAAAAAAAAACCCCACATTACCGCTTACTGTTCAAGAACATGACACCATACATAAAAATAATTAAACTTTTTTTTTTCCAGCAACGCCTTAAAGAAAAATAGCTAAAAGTGTAACAACTCCAAACAAAAGTGGACAAAAATGCGAGTTCCCCTTTAGCTGAATATTAACCCGTCCCGTTAAAGGAGTCTTAGTTGGTGTTATGTATACCCAATTACTCTTCCAACTAATCAGCAAGTGTGCTCATCTTGTGGCAGAAACCGAACGCAACCACGCCGACCGATGCCGTCGCTGAAATGAACATCGGAAGCTACAATGTGCCTCTTGGAAATGGAGACAATGAATTGGGGCATATTGCTTATGAGCCAGAGTGCTTCTATTCAGAATCCGGACAGCCTAACGTTGCACAATGTACACTCTGGTTTCAGACAAGTCAAGACTGGCTTCAATTAGCTTCTCATCTGGAGGTAACCAATCAGTGTTCAACGATCTTGTTTTGAAATTATGATACATGATTGTACACAGCTAGTGGTACAAGAAGCGCCTTTTGTTGTACTACTATGTCTGACCATTTACTACAACTTGAAGACACAAGCACGACCGTGTTTTTAAGTTATGGTACACGATTGGTACATAGTTAACGGTACAAATGACTTGAAGCGCCTTTTGTTATACTACTATGTGTAGGGGATGGAGCTAGAGCGGTGCATTAACTCGAGCCTTTGCCTTCCAGAAACGCCCAAAGTAACAGTTGGGCTAAACGGTGCAACCTCCAACATTTTTCTTGACAATGCAGCCTACAGAAAATTCATCTACACAACTTTTCAGGTTTCATCGGTTGACATGGAGAGTGCAGCCATAGTCATGGTACGTTAACTATTAAGCGTTTATTCGACTATGTTAGTTACGGTCGCCTGTATTAGTAACCATATATCGTCATCGTGTGCAGACGAGCTTGTCGAACGGATACAACGTGATTGTGATCCGAGGACTGTCTGATCAAGCGGGGGCACAAGATGGAGAGAATACCATTAGGTTGTTTGGAGCTCTTGCAGCAACAAATGTAGCCAAAGCTGTGGTTCGATTTGTGAGCACTTTAGGAAGGCGACATTTGCAGGTGCCTGGTTGTATGTAGCTGCTTGCTTTGTTGGATCTGGGATACAGGGGTTCTCAGCTTGATCTTCTACTCATAATTGGTTGGAAATAAGTAATATAGAGTATATGTTATCATCAAGACTTCAATCATTGTTAAAGCCTTCAGTACCACGATGTCTAAGGGTGTGTTTGATTTATAAAGGAGAACGGTAATAAAAGTAGAAAATGATAATAGAAGCAACTATTATACTAAGGGTGTTGTTTGATATTTAATAAAGAATTGACTATTATTATTTCTTAAAGTGATTGGTTCATAAATAACGTTTTCAGAATCCAATTTATTTTACTGTTATTTACATTAAACTTTTAATATATTATAAACTGCTTATGATTAAAAGTATTATAGTGATCATTTTTATTATTTAAAATCTCTAAGAAATTTTAAAAAATATAGCCGAAAAATAACTTTACAAAAGAATAATCCTCATCTTCCTCTAAAATAGAGGGGAATGGATGATGGGAGTAAAATAAGGTTTGAGAGGGGTTAAGAGAATGGATCTTTCCGACTTTCATTTTCTGTTCTCATTTCTTACTCCTAAACCCCTCATCCAAGCATAAGAAAATATCAGATGGTTAATAAGTATTATATCATTGTTCAACGGCGGAACTTAGTGGTGACTAGCAGGGAACTTAGTGGTAACTATTATATCAATATTTCTTTTCTCTTTTTATATGTATTTATATTTTAGGAATAATTTTTTATATATAAGTATTTGGCCCCTACAAAATAAATTTATTGTTATTGGCCTCTCCAACTAATTTAGTCAAGTTCCATACTGCTATTGTTGACGTGATGGTTATTAATCCACTCAAATTCTGACATATGTCAAATGTTTATCCAAACACACCCTTAATTATTATTCATGTGAAATTGTAAATCATTTTTGTGCATTAAAATTTCCAACGCTTCTCCTCTGTTTGATCGACAATTGGTCTTTCTAAGTTTGAAAAAGGGCAAATGACACCAGTGGCCACCCAACTATTCGCAATGTTCAGTTTTGATCACTCATCTTTCAAGTGTGCGCGTTTGGCCACTCATCTTTCTAAAACGTGCTTGTGAAGCCATTCCGTCAAATTTGACGGAAAATTTGACGGAAAATTTTTGTTGCCATTAGAGCTTCTGCATCCTCGTGAATGCTGTTCAAAGAATGCTGCATCCTCGTGAATGCTGTCAACAAAAATTTGGAGCAGAAGCTTCTGCATCCTTGGGTTGACGGAGAATGCTGTTCAAAGGAATTAGAGCTTCTGCATCCTCCTTGTCAATCATAGCAGCATGGTTCAGTGATTTCAGCCCTTGTTCGGATTTTCAGATTGCTTGGCAATAGCTGCTTGCTGAGCCCGAGCAGCTCTTCCTGCAGCAGATTGCTCAAACTGCTCTTGTCTGCGTACAGACCATTGCAAATTCATCAAAACTTTTCCAGTGAAAATGCATACAGCTAAATACTTCGATTTCACGCAAGACAACCAAAACAAACTCAAACAACCAGACCTCAACTACAGCATTTCACCACAATAGCATCTAACCGGCTTTCTTTGGAACCATTTCACAGCTAAAAATTCAATCTTGACCAATTGCAGCTAAAAATTCAACCAGATTCTACGTTTGCTGATGCTTTGCTGATGGATTCCGTCAAATTTGACGTCAAATTTGACGGAATGGCTTCACAGGCACGTTTTAGAAAGATGAGTGGCCAAACGCGCACACTTGAAAGATGAGTGACCAAAACTGAACATTGCGAATAGTTGGGTGGCCACTGGTGTCATTTGCCCTTGAAAAAATAATACAAATTCCCGAGGCCCTTATTTTACTAAAGAAAAAGTGTAAAAATTTAGAAGAATATTTGTAATTTTCATAAATTTTTGGGGCTAACTGATTATTTGATCAAACTTCAAGGAGATAAATATAATTATTCCACATCACTGGTTATAGCCTCTCAATTATGTTATAAAAACACATGTATCAAATTTAACATATAATGTATAACGTATTGAATTCAACATCTAAGGTACTAAGTTTAATCTTTGATGATACAATTTAATCTTTGATGTATTGGTGCCTACACGAGACTCCATCTATACAGTTTGGTGAATGAAATAATACAAAAGAATAATTGAATTATTTTTGTATTCTGCACCCTACTATCAAAATCAAATGGAAATAGTACTATTATTTTGTCAAGTCCTTCATTTTCCAAAACTATAATTTTTTGTTTTTTACAAACGGTAGTTGCAATCAGGCGGTCAATGCCAATTCAGTCTTTCCCCTCTTTAATGATCACCTAATTGTTTTTTCTGTCGACGAGTGTCTTATCCTGCTTTAGGCGAGTTATATCAAACGTGGCTAGACGAATTCTAATCAATTTCCTTCAAAATAGAAAGGAAAAAAAAAAAAAAACCCAATAGTAGCCTCCAGGTAGTTTCTATATTTTGGTGACGTTTGGGTAATTAATAAAATAAATAGACTAAATTTTCAGAAAATAAAAGGTTTAGCCAAATTAAACTACATTGTGAGACAGCGTAAGCAATAATAATAGCTTAAAAGATTTATTATTGTATATTTTATTGAAAAGAAAAAGCGTGCTTGATTCTAGTTTACCTCTCTCTGTTGAAGAAACACGGGCAGAAACGGAAGCTGCGATTCCGCCCGCCGATGATCCATGGCCCTTTCCCGGCTCCGAAATCCGGTGATCTGTCGAGCTCCGTCTCTTCTCCGAGCTCGTCTTCTCTCCTCCGCCAATCGATCCCTCCCCCGGTATAAACACAAGCACAACCCACTCCACTTTGTTTCTCTTTTTTCGCCGTTAAAAATCTTTACGTTATCGTACGATAACTCAATGCTTTTATGTAGTGAAATGGTTTTGCGTATTTTCTCAGTGTCTGTTAGTAAATTTTTGTAATTGTATTGTTTGATATCGTGATTGTTAATCCGTCGTAGAGTCAAAATCAGCAGCTCATCACATTGGCAAAAATTAAAGCTCTTATGTATGGTCAAAAGATTGTGCGTAATTTTTTCAATGCGCATTTAGTAAATTTGTATGGTTTTCCATGGAAGTTCTCAATTCACGATATTGTCAGAATCAGTAGGTTAGGACATTTGCCAACTTTGAATTGATAACTACAGTTCATGCAATGAATGTTTTGGGATTGTTTAATATTGGTTCCTTAGTTGTTCAGGTTGTGTTTTGGGAAAATTGTGTGGGGATTCTGTTGTCAACTGTTTATTTGGGTTGTTTTGAGCTGTGCAGGGTGCAGTGATAATAAAACTTGCTTTGTTTCCTTTTTGGCTTTGTTTACTTGTGCTGCAGTTCCAGGGTTCTCAATTCCATTGGGGATGTTGAAGGCACACGGAGGTTACCACTGTTATATTTGGTCTTTTCGTTATATTACAATTGCTTTCCATTTTGATTAAAATAATTGCGTATTCTGTTGCTTTTGCAAATAACTCAAGGGGTAGTTTGCATTAGTAGGAGTGATGTTTAGAGTTACCTGTATCTTGTACATGCATATTAATAATCTCTAGAAGTCACCTCATAGCCTACTGAACATGTATAACATCATTTTGCTAAAATCTTTAACATCTTATACTATAGTGGCTGGTTTTGGTTGTCAAATTTTTATTCCGAGGATTCTGACTTAACTCTTCGAAAATTTGTGTCATGCCAACAATGATTTATTGGTCCTAATTATATTAATATTTGTTCCAGTTCTAGCCTATTTTAGTCGTGTCATAAGTTTACTAAACACGGTAATGTTAGTTTGTGAGTTTCAACCTTTTAGTGATTTATCTTTTTGCAATTCACTGACAGTGGAAATTATCAGGGCTAAAACTTTGCCTGCTTGTGGTGGATTAAATAATTATTCTTCGAAGTTTAAGGTTAGTTGTTACCTACCCAAAAAATACAACAATAGTCATATAGGATTTATTAAACCTGTAGTTTCGGCCATCATTCATCTTTTTTTCTCCTGCTCACATCTGCTTTTATAATACCATTTTTTATTTTGCAGTTGCAAAATGGCATACGATATTTCTCATCTGGAGGTACGTATTACGATTTCTGATAAGCTGTACATTATTCCACCGTATCTTGCAGAGCTTTGGACACTGTATGGTTAGGATGAGTTTGGCTCTAAAGTTGTGTTCCTTGCTTTAAAATTTTTATGATGGGCAGAGCCTTTTCTTGAGGGATTGTATGCTGAATTGTTTTGATTATTATTGTCTTGAACCTTACATTGTATGCATTGTATAGGATAATAAGTTATGTCACATTGAATTTATCTTTTTATAGGCTAGACTCCAAGATCATTTAACACCCAGTGAAAATTATGTATGTATATGTATACACGTGTATGTGTATATATTATATGATATGGAGCCTGACTTACTAGTGAGGCGTCTGTCACTAACAGTTAGCTGTTAAAGCTATTTATGCTGAGACTGAATTTCAATGATTAGTGAAGAATTCAATTGACAAATAGGTGTATTCATGGAATGAGTTTGCTATTTGAAATCCAATATTGTGTATTTATTCTGGACATTGATCTCCTTATAGATCCACCTCAACAAATGGTTATTGGAATGCCAGCTCTGTCCCCCACAATGGTAAGATTGCTGCCTAGGAACTAGTTTGGAATTGAAGGAAGTTATTACTGAAAGCTACCTTGAATCAAATTGCAGAGTTATTAACTTTTCAGCTTTTCTGCAGAGTCAAGGTAACATTGTAAAGTGGAGGAAAAGAGAGGGCGACAAGGTCAGTTGCACTAAATAGTTATCCATTGGGTAGTAGATTTCAAGAGTAGTTTTTTTTTTTTTTTTTTATAATAAAAATTTTAATTTTAATTTTTAATTATATATTCTTTTTATGCTGATAGCATTTGTATCTGGTTAGTATTCAGGGGTGATAACTGCAAAACATTTTTTTATGTGACTAATTATGTTAACTGTTTCTGCATGTTCCTTCACATAATTTCTTTTGACTTTATTGAACAGATAGATGTGGGGGACGTGCTATGTGAGATAGAGACAGATAAAGCTACACTTGAATTTGAAAGTCTTGAGGAAGGGTATGCCCAAAATTTCCCTGATGATAAATTTTGTTGGACATCTTCATATGTTAGCATTATCTCTTGCTTGGGTTCTACTTTTTACTACAATTTAGTTTAGAGTATGTTATGTTCTCTGAAGAAACTGTCTCTTTATTAATGGTGCATTGTTTTCATGAGTGTCTTTGGCACGTGTCTAGTTCTTGTTGTGCTTATCTTTTTTAACTTTTTTGAGTGCTTATCTTCACTGTACTTGAATTATTTTTGCCACCTTTTAACTGTTCTTCCTCTTAAAGTCATGATCTCATTTTAAACTGAGAATCTAATCTCAACTAGTTTGGTGCCTGAGTCTCATATTATGCCTAATTAAATGCATATATACAAGCATGCCAAATTTTGAGCCATTATGTTTGTCTGTGTATTTGATTTCATTCTAACAACATTGCCTACTTGAAAATGGCAGGTTTCTGGCTAAGATACTGGTTCCTGAAGGTTCCAAGGACGTGCCTGTAGGACAACCAATATTAATTACGGTAACGTGAGATAGTTCTTAAGAAACTGATTTTATTTCTTGCTTTATACTTTAGAAGAATTGAAAATATTGAATATTTGACCAGTTACATGTACTTTCTTTTACTCTTAGATGAATATGAAGAATGGAGCTATTTTAGAATTCGATATTTTCCCCTTTTAGCTCTTTACATTCTTGTCTAATGTAAACTCATTTCTATGGGAATAATTTCTGTGTGCATTTTAGGGTTTTGTCAAATTTTTAGGCCAATAATCAGAATTTCTACAAATATATCAGCTATTTTTAATTGTTGCTGCTTATATTTTGCCATGTTTTATTTTTCTTTTGTGGCCATGTTAAAATTGCTGACTAAGCTGTTTCATTAGGTTGAGGATGCAGATGACATAAAAAATGTCTCTGTCTCTGCTACTGCAGAAAGTGGATCAGAAGTCATGGATAAAAAATCTCACAAAGATATTAGTCATGAAGAGACAGAAAAGGAATCTAGTTCTGGGAAGCTAAATATTTCTGACCTTCCTACTCATATTATTCTTGAAATGCCAGCTCTCTCCCCAACAATGGTATGGAGAATTCCAGTTTTTTTTTTTTTTTTTTTTTTTTTTTTTTTTGGATATGGTCCATATATTCTCCTCAATTTCCGTCTTCATCCTCTTATCAATTTTATCCCTCCTTCCTTTCATCTTTACCTGTAGACTCAAGGTAACATTGCTAAATGGAGGAAGCAGGAAGGTGATAAGGTCAGATTTGTGTAATATTTTGGATGTACTGCAAAATTAGGATTCCAATTGAAGAGGACAACTGATGAGTTTTTTGCATTATACTTATTGTTGCCTAATTTCTCTTTGTTGTCACCTTATACAGATTGAAGTTGGTGATGTTCTTTGCGAGGTAGAGACAGACAAAGCAACGGTCGAATTTGAAACTCTTGAAGAAGGGTAATACCTTCTTCTGATTGCTATTTCAGAATGCATTTGGTTGAACTTTCCTCTTATACCCACTATTAGCGAGAGCTGTAGAAAGTTACTTCTGTTTTGAAGATAATTTCTGAGAGTTGTATCGTTAATACAATACTGAAAGAGCAGTCTCCCAGTCTGCACCTGAGCACTTTTTTGACATGATAGTTCATTTTTATGTTGCGATCTAGTTAAGATAAAGATGGCATGTGGTGTGAGCTATTCAATAGAATCCCAGTGGTTCTCGAAGAAAGTAATACTGTGCTCCTTAACTAACTGTTCTTTTTGTTCCTTCTCCACAGTTGTTTAAATGAATATTATTAGCAACATTACTGTGAAATTTATTTGTATAGCTTTCGCAATTGATGTATGTTTGAACCATTATTTCTCAAGTGAACGAAGCTTTCAGTGATAATTTTGTTTGAATCTTTTCAGGTTCCTGGCCAAAATACTGGCTCCAGATGGTTCCAAAGATGTTCCTGTTGGACAAGCTATTGCTGTGACAGTAAGTTAATGCATAAAAATCATATAAATTTTGTTTGGGCTTGTGCCTTTTTAAAACTTTTCTAGACGGCTAAAAAAGTCTATTGAGAAGTAACAGTACAATAATAGATATTTGAAAGGAGGAACAAGACCTATCTTTCTTCTACTGACATATGTAACAGCTGAAGTTGTTTTCTTTAGTGGTTTCTATAGGCCATGCATCTTGAGAATTGATGTTGGTTTGTTGTGTAAGGTTGAGGATCCAAATGATATTGAGTCTGTGAAAACATCTATTGGTGGTAAAATGATGCTCAAGGAGGGTAACGCAGTCCAGCCTGATACAACAACTGAAACAAAAACCCAGATAACAAGTTTTAGTAGAATTAGTCCATCTGCAAAGTTACTGATTCTGGAGCATGGTCTTGATGCGTCGTCCATAACGCCATCTGGTCCTCGTGGTACCATTTTAAAGGGAGATGTTTTAGCTGCTATAAAATCTGGGAAAGGATCTCCAAAGATATCGTCTTCTAAAGAGGAAAAATCCCCACCTCCCCTGGTCCAATCTCAAACTACTTCGTTGCCTTCATCGGGTTTAAGATCTGATCTACAACAGGCAGATGCTTATGAAGATTTTCCTAATAGTCAAATTCGCAAGGTATCTTCAATTGTTTACGTTACATTAACTGAAATCGTATAGGATTAGAGGTCATTTTGATGATAAATCTCCTCATTCTGATATAGTTGCAGATTATAGATAAGTGATTCTTTTTATGTTTTTGCTTGCATATAAAGGGTGTTCTTGCATGCTTGTGCATTTAAAGTTAATTAAGGTTGAAAGTTTGTTATTTGAATTAGTAACAACAATCCTCGAGGCCTTAAAATAAGAGTATGAATGAAATACTGCCATCATGATATATGTATCCGAAGCAGTCGTGCATGTCTGAATCCAGGCCCTTTTTATTTGTACGTTCTCTGTTCATTTCCTAGAATTCATGTATGTCCAGATCTGATTTCCTATTTCAATATACTATTTTTGGTAATTTTCCTTTATATGATTCAACACTGACTTCCCAAGTTGTTTTACAGGTGATAGCCACAAGGTTGTTGGAATCAAAACAGTCTACTCCTCATTTATATCTATCTTCAGGTTGTCATAACTTTTCTGTTAATAATACTCACTGTTTCAGTTAGCTAACAAATTCATGATCTTAATTGTGTCCTTTTCTAATATTTAATAGATGTCATACTGGATCCTCTTCTCTCCTTCAGAAAGGAGCTCAAGGGTATGAGCTTGATTGTTATTATTCTTTTTTCACTCATATTCTATATTCTTTGTGGTATCTTATTTGTTGATGTTTGTTTGACAGAAAAGTTTGATCTTAAAGTTTCGGTGAATGATATTGTCATCAAAGTTGTCTCAATGGCTCTGAGAAACATTCCAGAAGCAAATGGTGATTTACACTGCTTTGTCTTTTGTTTCATTTCTTATCCCTTTTATAGCTTGATAGTTTGCAAAATTCAATTATGGTATCTAACTTTAAGAATCAAGTTCAATATTTTTCATTTCCCATGCCACTTGTTTCAGCCATTGAAATTTCTGAATTTTGAGTGCATTCTTCATTATTATTTGCCTGTCATGTTTAAGTTTTCCATCATCTTGGTGCTAATAGCCTGGATCTTTTTCACATATGTTAAGATGAATTTGGGGAAATTATTAAGGAAGACTGGGAGAGTGCTTAACCACCAAATTCATTCATATTGGGCATAGTAAATTTCAATATTTACTAAATACTATTTCCATTATCTTGTCAATGTGATGTTTTTCTTTGTGCTGATATAAATAGTGCTGTATCAGCATCTAGCTTTGTCATGATTTATCCAAATAAGTTATTGAGAGACGAGATATGAGTTATTTGGTACCAAGCTATGTCCTGTTAATGTGTTCCCATATTCTTACTTGAGCATCTTGGTCTCTAATGCACATAATCCATGCTTCTTAGAAGAGTTGTGATATACTTTCTACAAGTGACCTCTTTAAGAATATTGGATCACAACTACAATTGCTTACCCGGTGTTTTGGGAGCTTCTTGAGTGTTTATCGATGATATAATCCTAGCTTATGTTTCAAGCTTTCTTCTTTTTTCATCATGGGATTCTAACCTTGAATGGTATTCAATGTGCAAATATGTGCAGCCTACTGGGATGATAAAAAGGGCGAAATAGTGTTGTGTGATACGGTTGACATATCAATTGCAGTTGCTACTGAAAAGGTATTAAATGGAGTCTCATTTTTTAGATTATAACCCTCTATGGATCTCTAATTGATTATATGTGAATTACAGGGCTTGATGACTCCCATTGTTAGAAATGCAGATCAAAAATCCATATCATCTATTTCCTCTGAGGTAATTTTGGACGGAATTTTTTTCGTTTTGGTGTCTTCATCAGGCATCTCAAGCATAATAATCGAAACTGTACACGTGTTCTGGCTGAAAAATGTGCTTTATTTTGTATGTCTAGCACTTACAGAACAAAACAGTTATTTTAAGAATCATGTTTTCAATAAAACTGACCTCTTCCCTTAAGTTTTCTTATCATTTAATAAATACCCAAATAGACTGTTTTAAATCAGTGCAAAGTTTGATTTCTTCAACTTGACTATGTATTCTGTTACAATTTGCTACCCGTTATTTGTGTTATAGAAATTCTTATGATCAACATTGGCTGCATTGGTATGTTTTGTCCTCCTGTAGTAGTTTCAGATTTTCAGTACTTCACTAATATTTTTATTGACGACTTGATGGATAAGATGCTTGTGGATCTTTGGTGCTGTTATATGTGTGTTTGTCTGCTACAGATTTATATTCATCTAAATCTTCTTTGCTATATGTTAGATCAAGGAACTTGCTGAAAAGGCAAGGGCTGGGAGACTGAAGCCAAATGAATTTCAGGGTGGCACTTTCAGGTAATGGGCTTTAGCATTTTGGTTTGTCTTTCAGCTTAAAAAATTTCAATCTGGGGATCAAAAATTTTCTTTTGCAGCATTTCAAACTTGGGAATGTTTCCGGTGGACCATTTCTGTGCAATTATAAATCCCCCTCAGGTGCTCTCTCTCACACACACAAATATTCCGTACTGATTTTGTATTAGTCTGACTACCACCTTTTAAAATCCTTTTTATGGAAATAAAGTCCTTATTGTTTTTTATTAAGAATCTTGCTCAAAACATATTTTACATGTATGTCTACTAGGCGGGGATTCTTGCTGTAGGTAGAGGCAATCAAGTAGTTGAGGCAGTTGTTGGTCCAGATGGTAAGAAAGATACTGAGAGTGTCTTCTGTTATCTGCGTGTTTTGTTCAATGCCATTGCGAACATCATTTTGAACTTGGTTTCTATCTCTTTAGGAACTGAGAAGCCTGGTGTTGTCACAAAGATGAATTTGACTCTATCAGCTGATCATCGTGTTTTTGATGGAAAAGTTTCAGGTATGTTGGCCTCGTATCGTATGAATCAATATAAAGCTTCTAATTGTTATCTCCTTTTTCCAGCACTCTTCGTCTGTCTGTGTCTTGAAAATGAGTAGAAGAAGAAATGACCATATGAATATTAGAGGTCTTTTCGCGTTGATATGCTTTTAGATTGCTCTGATCCTTAATCTTTCGTAATGCAAATGGTGGACCTATTTTCCCAGGTGCATTTGTTGCTGCTCTGCGTTCAAACTTTGCAGACATCCGAAGGCTTCTTTTATGAGTTATCAGGATAGAATGTACTTTTAGAATAATCTTCTCGTGGGGGAAGGATTCTTTGGAGCCAAATGACCAAATCTGGTTAGCGTACCACTGTTGTGCTATTTTTGAGCCTGAGGTGAAATTTTTTGCAGGAGGATATTAATTCCTTTGGAGTGTTTTAGTTCTTTAGTCGGGACGAATCATAACAAAAGGGGGACAATTTTGTTCACTTCTCTAATTTCCGTTCTTTATAACAAATAGAAATAATGTACAAGAAAAAGGAATTTTCTGGTGGAATTTATACCCACTTTATTAGCCAAGTGCAGAAACGAAGGGCTCAATTGCCCGTCTTGTATTTGAAACTTTGTTTACCAATTCAAGCTTTTACGTTAAATGAAGCTGAAATTCGGAATATGCGTATTTGTGTTGGTTTGAATGGTTTCGCTCTGTTTTATCTTCCGAGAAATCTATACGTGTTAATAAGTCTATCTAGCTTTTTACACACATATCAAGAATGGTTTCAAAATGATCTCAAACCCCTTAATTAATATCTCATAAGGTGAGATAGCAGTGTAACTAACATAAGCAATAAAATACTTGTTTAGTAGAGGCAAATCTGGAAAGCATATGTAAAAAATAGCTAGAATGTCTTATATATTGAAGCGAAGCGGATGGAGTAAATTTCAATGCAAACCGAAATCTCGTGCTCTTTTGGGCATAATAACTAAATTCATTTGCACAATCTCAATCTCATAAAAACCAAAAGCTATATTGCCATCCTTGCTTCCTCCATAAAAGATTGATAGGAACATATAATATGACTTCATTGGTTGTTGTTCAACAATAATAAGCAGAAAGTCAACATATATGTCTTCATTCAGATCTTCAATGAATTTGTCTAGGTATGTATTCCTGCTACGCAATCCCAAGAGTAACAGACCAAAAAAATGTAGTCTCATTCATTACTTACATGTTTAACAGCCAAAGCTTCGTACCATTGAGGACCAAATCCAGCTGCTCTTCTTGCTGCCTCATTAAAAGGAGGTTTCAAGGGGCCTCTGAAGTACGCCCGGACTACTCCATGAAATTTCTCGACCACTTCTTCATCGCCGTGGTCGTCCGAACCAGCTACCCCTTCTACTTCTTGAATTCTAGACCTCCAGCAAAGATACCTGAACCATTTGACCCCGGCAGCACAATGTGTGATCTCTTCAGGGTAAACCACCTTCTCAAGTAGATCAGCAGTCTGGTCATCTCCCCCATTGCGAAAACGCGATATTGTTGTTGGCATTACATCAAGGCCACGAGCCTACAGAATTTTATACCACAAGCCATCAACCTTAATTTAACAGTGTAAAATGACTTTTTGTAAGTTTCATCCAGAGTTCTTCACTGTGTGTAGCATCACTCACCTCATGAACGCAATGTTCAATGGCTAATCGGGCTAACAGATCCTTGGAAGTAGCCATAGCAGAGTCCCAAAGACCGTCATGGGCGGGCAATGCTCCATAGAAGGATCCTAGTTGTTCAAGCCGCTTAGCGAGGAGACTGAAATGCCGGCCTTCATCTTGAGCCACCTTCACAAAATCAGTGAAGAAATCTCTAGGCATGCACTCTTGCTTACCGAAACGAGCAATTATATCCTACAACAATCATGAAAAATTAAGCATATGACAGCTTGAAAAACATCCCAAATGGTAAAAATTTCCAGGAATGCATGCATCAACAAACAAACTATGCACTAAACTACAACATTAGCTGGAGGAAATCTAATTCTCCAAAAGTAATGTAAAATTGAGAAAGAAGGTGGAAAAAAAAAAAAAAAAAAAAAAGAAACAATGTACCCAGGACAAGTCAATAGCCCAACTCTCAGTATGAACAAGACTGTGAACAATGGCTTGTCTACTCTGCAAGCTTCCAGCTTTGCCCAGCTTGGGCATCATACCAGGCGGCACTAGCTTCACCTACAGCAAATTCACATCCATCCCATGCCTATAGGGTCAGAATCAAATCTAATTTAAAGTTTCTTTTAAAAAAAAAAGAATTAATAGGACAGAATTGTAACTTATGAATTGTGTCGGAGAAAGTTGATTACAGTACTCAAACAACAATGGAAAAAACTGCAAAAAATTCACTAAAGTAATGAATAAAACTGAGGGAATTATTTCTTGGGTTGCACAGAGCAATTTCGGATGAATCTAAGGCGTGAAACACTGTCTTTAGAAAATTATTGCCCCCACTATCTTTGCTAAACCGGGTTAATGGCAAAATTCCCCTAGGATACAATAGATTTGAACATATATCAAACTAGCAAGTTCTTTGGATATATACACAAGATTGAGAGTTGCTTATGTGTTTTTCATGTTGTTAATAATCAGGCAAACACCTCTATTTATAGAGTTTGAATGTCACTTCCGTTGGTAAAGATTGAGAATCAGTTTGAACAAATCCGTTTGTGAAGAGTCGCAACTCTTCATTCAAACTAAAACTGAAAAGCAGTTTCAGAAACCGGTTCTCAAACTACCAATGTTTCGCGCAGTGTTAGATATTGAACACACTTTACTTCAGCAAAACAACCTATACTCAACATCCCCCCACTTAGTTTGCATTGCTGAATCAACACTTTACATGAAATCAAACATCAATGAAAGTAACTTTCGTCTTAAACTTTTACTTAGTGTAAACAATTCACAAGTTTTCAATCAAGACATTGGTGGCTCATTTGATCAAACCAATGTTCGATAGAAATAGAAATTTTGGTACACAATTGAACGATCGTTTGCAACTTTCAATTACACAAAATTTTCAGCAATATTAAGACCAAGTGCTCATCCTAGTTTCATGATCACGTACTAAGGATCACCAAAACCTTAGGTAAAAGCGGCACCACTTCTTATGATCATACATGTGAAAGTTATTTCAAGTTTAATTGAATACCAATTATAACACAATGAAACAATTTCATTAAGAGTTTGAATACTCATCCTCTCACTTAAGAGTTACAATTTGTGCATTCTTAACTTGGAATGGTATACACAAAATCAGGATGCATACAATCACCAAACAACTTGTTTTTACCCTTTAAACATCTCAATCTCAGAGTGTATTAGAAGGAAGTTAGGTTACCATTGTTGGTGATTATTTTTAAGCATTATTTCTCATTTGTTAAGTTGTCAAGTTCTTCTAAATCATTTTTCAGATTTAGTCAATGAATTCATAACTTTGCGCAACAATGACAATACCATACTTAAAGCATTTTTCATACATTTACAAAATGTGGAAACTTTATAATTAAAACTTGTAAACATTTGTACAAATTTTGAGTTTATAGACATAGAACACAAACTTCAAAATTCTAGCAAATCATTTCTTACATAAACTAACAAACATCTGGTGTAAACTAATCAAATCTTTAAACAAGTAGTTACACACATTATAAATTAATAGTGAAACATAACACTTAATTTATAATAAATATAACAAGCAATTATCTTGATGAAATTTGAACGTAATACATATTACGAACACATTATCACTAGAACAATCTAAATGTACTTTATTTTGACAATAAAAGAACACTTTAAACACCATATAATAGTCCAATTATATTGAGCACCACAAACAGAATTTTTTTCATGCTACAATGTCTTCTTCAATCTCAACAAGATTAGCACTTGGAAGATTATCTCTCTTTTGTCTCTTGTTGGATCTACATTCTGACTTGTAGTGTCCCTTCTTCCCACACTTGTAGCAAGTTCTATGTTTCTTCTTGTCTTCATAATTAGTACTTTATGAACTTCTTTTCTTGTTCTTCCCTTCAACCAAATTCAAGCTAAAACTTCCTTCAACATCTAACTTATGAAGGAATTTAGCACCTTCTTCAATTCTCAAATGTATCAAAACACTTGTCATAGTTAATTTTTTAGAAAAGTGGATCAACTTTTTTTGATAGTCATTTCACGAAGTAGGCAACTTGGCTATTATAACCCCTACTTATAACGTTTCTGAAATCTTAACACCATAATTATCTAATATTGAAATTAACACTTGAAAATTTTGAATTTGGTCATAAGACAACAATTTCCATCAAATTTGAAATCAAAAAGTTTCTTAAGAAGAAACTTATCTGTTCCTTGCTTTTGTGTAGCATATTCACTTTCCAACTTGTTCCAGATTTCTCTTGGACTCTTGGTAGTAGTGAAGAAATTGTAGAGATTGCCTGACATGTTGTTGAGCATGTGACCTCTACAAGAATTTCATCTTCTCACGAGCCTTCTTTATTTATTCAGAATCATCATCTTTAGGAGGGCGAATTATTACAACATCAGGCTTCAACAAATATGCAACTTTCAAGAATGTGAGGAAGAACATCATCTTGTCCTTCCATCGCATATAGTTGGCCTCCATTCCGTTAAGCCTATCTAACTTGATGGAATCATAGACTCATCGGCATTCATATGGATTTCTTGAGTGGTCTCCATGAAAGGATATTATAATTCTCTAAGATTGTTGGAGAAAGTTGATTACAATACCCAAACAACAATGGAAAATAATGCAGAAAATTCACTTAAGAAATGAATAAAATTGGGGGAATTATTTATGCATAGAGCAATTTCGGATGAATCTATGGCGTGAAACACTGTCTTTAGAGAATTATTTCCCCCACTATCTTTCCTAAGCCAAGTTAACGGCAAGATTCTTCTTTGGATACATGCACAAGATTGAGAGTTGCTTGTGTGTTTTTCGTGTTGTTAATAGTCAGGCAAATAACTCTATTTATAGAGTTCGAATGCCACTATCCCTTGGCAGAGGTTGAGAATCAGTTTGAACAAATCTGTTGGTGAAGAGAAGAGTCGCAGCTCTTCCTTCAAACTAAAACTGAAAAACAGTTTCATAAAGAAACCGTTTCTCAACTTTTCACGTAGTGTTCGATATCGAACAGACTTTACTTCAGCAAAACAAACTATACTCAACAAATTATTGATCTAAAATCCCACTAACATTCACAAAATTCAGAATTAAATATTTCAACTCCAAGCTCCAATGCACATAAAAACATACATGTTGAAACAAATTGATTATGGAAGGTACCAACATTGGTAAGCCTGGCAGGGCGGTCAGGGACGCTGAAGTCTGGGTCTTCGGATGGGAGGTAAGGCTGAGGGATGAGTCCCTGGAGCCATTGATGAGCAACTACGTCGCCCAACCGGGCCTTCTCAAATGGGTCAGCCGTGTTGAGAATTCGGAGCGCCGCTTCCACCAGAGTCTCTGAGTCGGAGCTTCCCATCTTTGATCTCTTCTCTTCGCTTTCGTCTGCGGTTCCTCGCAGCAGAATTTACGGATGGGTTTCCCATTTTTGCTTGTGGACGCTGGAAATTGAGGATCCGCCGCAATCGATATTGTGCGGCTGAAGGCGTGGTTTGGTGAGCGACACGTGGCTCCTTTTTATTTTTGGGGTCCAAATTACATTTAGGCATTGCTCATTTTGAAAGCTTTTCAAAAATTGAAAAAATTGACGTAATAAGATTTATAATTCTTAAAAACAGCGTTAAACTTTTAAAATTCTTTTAGAGGGCATAAATTTATATTAATATGTGAAATAAATATCCAAAGACCTATTTACCCTTTTTAAAATAAAAAACATTATTGCATTATCTTAATTAAAAAATTATCTTAATCTCTATATGTGAACAAGACGATAATCGCGAATTTTATTGATAAATTGTAACAGTTTGATAACTTGGGTCCATATCTAAGAAACTTAATTCGAAAAAGGAAAATAATTGTTAATTCTGAAAGAGTGGAACAACTTCGTTGGGTTGGCTTCCATCAATTTAGTGGCTGCTTTGAAGTCATTCATTGAGGCCATAACAATTAACTAACTGTGAAAATTGAATCCCTCATCCTTTCTGGCAGTAGAGATTAAGATAATGATGTAATTAAGATAATGAAATAAATATTTTTATTTTAAAAAGGGTAGATAGGTCTTTAGATATTTATGTAATACATTAATATAAATTTATGACTTTTAAAGGAATTTTAAAAGTTTAGCGCTTTTTTGAAGAATTGTGAATCTTATTAAAGCCCTTAATAGGAATTTTTCCTTAAAAATATGTTTTCAAAATTTGTTTAGAAAATGATTTTTAAATAAGAAAGTGTATTGTAAATATAAAAAATGGAATTGAATAATAATAAAAGTTTATTCGAAATAATGAGATATTAAATGTAAACATTTTAAAAACATGCAAAAGAACACCTTTTGATAAAATTTCAAATACATTTTGAGTTTTTGACACTTACAATTTCTCTTGATTAGTCCAAAAAAAATTTAATATAACTAATAGGTTCACAAATATCTCATTATTTTTTTTCAAGTTTGGATCCTCGGTTATATTTTCTTTTTACACTCCATGTTGCACGTCTTAATAACTCATTGTAGAAATTATTTTTTTAATTATTTTTTATCCAATAATATTCATTTTCATTATAAGGACTCACCTTTTTTTTGGTGTGGGATAACCTTTTTTTCCCCTCGTAAAAAAGGTAGTTTTAACTTTGTAAGTATGATCAAATTTTTAAAAAAAAACAAAAAAGTAATTACCAAAAATACATACATACATACATTTGTGACTATACAAAAATTCGAGAAGGTAAATGTAGTTTACCACTTTTTCCCTACTTCTAATGTTCTACCTACTAATAGTTTATTCTTTCATTTAAATATTCAATATTACAATGACTTTAATTCTAAAATTTTATTACGAGTTTATAAAATATATAATGTGATATAAGTAAATATGTATAATTTTAATTACATTTTAAATAAATATAATTTCATTTTTTTGAGGCAAAAAGAGAGGATTTTTAATTAAGCGGGTGTGTCATAATACCGTGCATAATATAGACGAAAGCTTGCTCCCATAATTCGTAGTCCCCATTTTGGGATTTCCCTAAAACTGTTAAATTGTGGGCAATCTAATTAATCATCGAACCCATGTAAGCGATCATAGGGATAGGGCAACCATGAGGCGACAAGCATTCTCGTAAAAAGCCCAGACATCCAAGCAATCTTGATCGTCGTTGTTGATGTTGTGAATGGCGACCTACGCATCCCCTACCATCCCTAAGGGGACAACATGGCGATGTAGGGCATGGCCTAGGGTAATGTTACATATGCCAAATATATTTTGTAATGTATCATATGTCAAATATATTTGTACTAAATCAAATATTCTGAGTCAAAATGTTTAACTTCACACGTGAGTATTTAGTAATTACGTAAAAATTATTGGTTACGTATAATTACATTTTGCTCGCCTGTGTTATCATCAATTTTGCAATTCACGGCATTTATCAATTTAAACAAATAATATTTGATGAATAATTTACCTCCATAAAACTTTACTAACATGAGCAAATAAGTTTTCAAAACAAAAAAAAAAAAAAGAGCAAATAGAAGGGTAAATAATATTTTCTCAAAATAGAGGGAGACAAACTATACTACTGAGATAATTCAGGGGGCAAATGTAATTAAGGCTAAAATTTACTAACAAACCAAAACCCTCCCTCTCACTCCACGCTTTTGAGGTGAGTGTTTATAAAGCGGAAAAATGAAAAAGGCGAGAATTGACTTCAAAAAATCCAAGTCACTGCCGGTCGTCTTCCCCTCCGGCGTCCCCCCTCTCCTTCCATTTCGCGTTCCTCCGGCACCGTTGAGTTCCAAGACTTGATTCCCGACTAAGTTCAACACCCTGACTGAGTGATGCTACCGAGTTCGCACCCGAATTACAGGCCTTTCCCCGAGTCGCCTCATCACCGACTCATCGACCTTGTTAAAACTGCTCTCATCAACATCTTCGTCTGCCCTTACGCCACGGTTCGTGTTGTTGAAGGAGGGAGAAGCGTCCTTTCCTTTCTGCTATAGAATTGCAAATGACTTATTTTGTGTTTGTTTTTTGGTAGGTATGCGACTTGTACTGTGGGAAAGTAGCGGATGAAGACAAGTGGGACGATGCTCAAATTGGGCACTACATTGGCATTGGTAATTTCAGCTCCTTTTTGTTTGTTGAATTATGTGAAGATTAATTGGTTGGGATTATGAACCAGTGATTGATGGTGGTAGCACAATCTACAATGTATATGTGATGCAGATGCCGCGACATCGGGCGTGAGTGAAGTAAGAGAAGCATGGGAGAGTCAACGCAAGTCCTACACTTCTAAGTTCTTTGAGCTTGACCCTTGCATTGTGAGAAACTCTAGAAAAAATTATTCCAGTTCACTATTTTGATTGATTTTATGGCGATGATGATGTGAGTTTTTTATTATTTATTATTTTAATATATACACATTTTTAATAATATGCAGGACGATATTAGCTTGCATTTACAAGGCGAGGATAATCAAGCTGACATTGTTTGCTGCATGCATCATTTGCAGGTTTTGAGATACTGTTGTTTTCTTAATGAATGCCATCCCTTAAGAAAAGTCCTATTCAACGTTAAGTTTTTACATGGTCGGAATTGAAAGAGTTTTATCTTTTGCAGCTTTGCTTCGAGACAGAGGATAAAGCAAAGAGACTGCTACAGAATGTGTCATCTTTACTGAAACCAGGAGGATACTTTTTCGGTATTACTGCTGATTCATCTACCATATGGTACACACAGAATCTTTAATTTCTGTTAGGTCTTTATCTGAGAGTTGTGGATTTGTTCAGATATTTGCTTTTTGTTAGTAACTTTTAGATTTCTCAAGGATTCATGGTTGTATAGTTTGAACATTTTGCACAGAACTTTTTCTTCATGTCATCCTTTAAGTAAGAAATCATATGCGTCGAAGGATTGGTTTTAATGTGAAACAGTTGAATGTCGTGTCTCGTCTTGAGTGTTAACAGCTGGATCTGTTTGGCTTCATATTGAATTTTTAAAGATATGTAGTTTAGATAAATGTCTTTGCAGGGCAAAGTATCAGAAAAATGTTGAAGCCTACCACAACAAAAGTACTGGAATGAAGCCCAACATTGTTCCTAATTGTATCAGATCAGAGAGCTATATGATTACTTTCGAAGTAGAGGAAGAGAAGTATGAAACCAATCAAGCTACTTTTCTGTTTACTGTTCATACTGTTGGAAATTCATGACTTGTTTGATTGAATATTGTTGCTATGTCCATTGATTTCAAGGTTTCCATTCTTTGGAAAGAAGTACCAGTTGAAGTTTGCAAATGACATTTCTGCTGAATCCCATTGCTTGGTTCATTTTCCCAGTTTGATCAGGTCAGTGTCAAATTTTTTTTAATAGCAATCATATGCAAACGCTCTCCAACCTTTTTTCTTTCTTTCCCCTCACTTTCTATTTTGAAGAGAAAGGGTAAAAAGTTGATAAGAAGAGGTGAGGTGGCATATTATGTTTTTACAAGGTGATCACCTGGGTCAGCCAACAGAGTGAGAAAATGTCTCCTGAAGTGCTTTTAATATAGAACCTACATAGATATGGAACTTTGGGCATCTCACTGTGTTGCACCCAGGTGATCATCCCACGTCCTGTATTGACCCTTCTTTTATTGACTGGATCACTTCTTCATGAATATCCTTCTTTTGGCTAGCACAAGTTATGACTGAGTTCTTTTAATAATTGTATTCTGCAGGTTGGCTCGAGAGGCTGGTCTTGAGTATGTGGAGATACAGAATTTGACAGATTTTTATGATGATAACCGGTATGAATCTTCTCATTCATTTTTCCTTCTTGTCCATTTTAATTCTTTTTGGTTTGATCTTTTGGGAAAATATTTTTATTTGAAGTCAACTATTTGCTTACACTAATTTCCAAATGCTTGCATATAGTTTGTCCACCAATTACGAGTTGTGATTTTTTTGCTTTACTCATCTTCAATTTCAGAAAATTTGTTTTCCTTGATGAGTGAATGTTCAATACTCTGTACATGTGCTTGTACTCCTTGTTCTACATGTACCCGTCTCTTGCATCCACTAAGTCATGCATGTGTCTATGAGACGGCTTGCTGAGGAACATTTTTCAGTTTAAGAGACTTAGAAATGATTACTTTGCAAAGACTGCCACACTTCATTTTCGTTTGTTGTTTGCTTTATAGGATTCCAGTGTTGGTAGAGGAATTGAACATCTGAAATGCATTGTTGCATATTGGTGCCTGATGTTGAGGCATCAATTCTTGTCACGAATTTTTCTCTTGGGTTGGTTATATATAGATCTCTAACTTATTTCTGTTTACTTTATTTGGAACCGAAGCACACAATTATTGAGCATCCTTCAAGATTCTAGTTATAACCTTGTTGATCCCCGGGGCAGGCTTCTTCCAAGATCATATGATGTTTTAGGTGATTTTTTCTATTGGTTTTGTGTTTTTCCATGTCAAGATTCACCAGAGTATCGTTTCTTTTATTTCATGATTTATTTTCTTTTGGGGTCGAATACTAGTCTCATTGTTCTTGTATCTTTCTCCTGCAGGGCTATTCACTACCTTTGTGTTTCAAAAGCCAGATCCTGATTCTGGCCCTCCACTTTTGTCCCCTTTATTGCAAGATGGTAGTCATGTACAAGATGAGGTAAGTGCTTTTTCAGGATAAAATTATAAATACCATATATGTATAATTAGTCATATAATGGTGCTTATATAGATTCCTTTTATACGTCTTTAATTGGAAAAATAAGAAAATCCCGCTGAATTGATTCATTCTTTTGACTGACGAGTAATTGATGGAATTACAAATGGGTTTGGTGTTATTACTTGTCTTTGTAGGAGAAGTTATCAAACATTTATAACAATAGGTACTGAATGCTATGATGATGCTGTATACGAACAAAGATGGAGAGCTGATTTGGCCTCTTCTTTTTCATGAACTGACATCTCTCTTTGTTTGCCTTTCTACTGTAGGGAGATTGGCATGGAAATGAGTGGAGAGATGATGAGCAGCCGACTGTCCAGATCGAGAACTCTCAAGGACTAGGCAAGATAACCGAGCAGAAAGGAATTTTAGGACCTGGTCCAGCAGAGTTGCGTTTTGCTGAAGCCATTTGACCAATTAGGATTGTGAAAAGTGCTAATTGTACAGATGTTAACACAAGTAGAAGTGTAGAACTCTGGTGCATTTTCAGAGCCAGCTTAACAGAATATATGATGACGACGCCGAAGAGAAGCTGTTAAATAGATTACATTTTCTGGAACCATTTTGTCGTACGAATATGTAAACATATGATAGAAATAGAATGAATGGTTCAATGTACACTTGTTATGGTCTGAAACGATGTACAAAGTTCATGCCAGGACGGTCGTTCAGGCACACTTGTTTAGAAAACAACCATTGCTGATGAATATGACTTGTTAGTTGCATTTTGGTATTCAATTGAAAGCTTATGCTTCGGGTTTATTCATATTTCTCTGTATCGTTCTAATTTTATCGGGACGGTTTTTATTCATATTAGTTGTACAAATAATATGCTGCCCAAGAACCAAAATGTAAAAAAGAAACAGTCACGCCCAGTGGGACTCGAACCCACAATCGCCTGATTAGAAGTCAGACGCCTTATCCATTAGGCCATGGGCGCTTGTTGGTGTTGTTGGGAGCTAATATTTTATTTAAGAAGTTACAGAAAGCTCATGTGATGTATTTCTTAAGCATTCCATAAATAAACCATGACAAAATCGTCCTACAAAAAGATTTATTTCTTAAGCATCGAACAAAGCCTAAGTACATCGACCAAACAAAAATTTACTTGCTAATCAATAATGCACGATTTGATTAGATATCCTTACCTTACCTTGTTGTGTTAATTACGAGTCATGATGATGGATATTAGAATCGGAAGGTGAATATCAGAATCGTTTAACACCATTTTTACATTGAGTGCCCAAGGCTCATGTATAACGTTCAGAGTTAGAATGTTATTTGTTACCCTGCATAGGGTGTTCATAAATTGGCCAATTCAAATAAGCCAGCCAATCCAAATCATGTAAGGTAAATGGATTGGCTTATTTGGTTTTCGGATCGAGTGAATGACTTCATCCGAATTCTTTAACGGTTAAATGGTTTGGAATTGGATTGAATCTCAATCCAAATAAGGGACCCGAATAAGCCAAATAAGAGTTAATATAATATAATATATATTAAATTTATTTCATAGTTATTTAATTTAGTTTTTACGTTTTAACTTTTTCTTTTATAAATAAAATATATATTTTTTAATTCTTAAGGACTTTCTGACAAAAGCCTTTACCTTTTACTATTTTCCTTCCTTGATCAGCACCGCACACATAGAAGTGACAGAACACTGAGAATAATCTTCCTTTCCTTTTTCTTTTTTCCACGGGCAACGCCGTCAACTGCTTCTCCCCACATTAATATTTTGTATTTGACAATTTTATTATTATAAGATTCAGATTATGGGATGAATATGTTTTTCTAAGTATTTTTAGAAGGTTCTTTTCTTCTTATTTGGCTTATTTGGGCCCCAAACCGAATAAGTCATGGTTTAAATGGTTTGGTTTTTACTTTAAACGGTTTGGTGTTTAAGTGTTGATTTTTTTTTTTTTGAAAAATCCGAATTAGCCAATCCAAATAAGCCATTCACCCGAACGAAACCCGAATGAACACCCCTAGCCCCGCAACTTGTTCGGATAAATCAAAGTATGAGACTAACAAAACAAATAAATGACTAAGAACATAGTGCAAAATAACAACACTTAATAAATACCTTTTTAGATAATTATTTAGACAAAATTTCTCAGTAGCACTCATAATGTTCCCAAACAAGGAAAATAAATCTTGTATTCATTTCTTCATAAATTATAGGCTTAATTACTATTTACTCCCGTATTATTGGCTTTTGACTATTTGCTCCCTATGTTTTTAAAACTAATTGGTTGCCTCATGTGTTTCTAAAACTAACTGTTTGCCCCCCATCTTAAGTAAAAAATTTCAGACGAATATACCCCAAGTATTAACTGCATAATACTTAAGAAAGAAAAAAAAAAAAAAAACGAGTGAAGGTTTCTCCGATACACAATCGCCACTGCACTTTTCCTGCTCCAAACTATTGCCGCTGTCGTTTTTCCAGAGTCGAGCCACGAACTCCATTATCGACTACGCTACAATTTTCCAGCTCCAAACGCGTTTTTCACAAAGAACCCGCTGTCATTGCCGTTTCTCCGGAGTTGAGCGTTTTTCTCAGGGAAAAAATTATCGCCGACCATTTTTCTCAATGCTTGGGGGTATATTCGTCTGAAATTTGTTACTTAAACTTGAGAGTTTGATGTCAGCATTCCAGAGGAATATTTTTGTCTTTTCATGAATTTTTATAATTTGCCTGGTCAAAGAGGAGCGCAAATAGTTAGTTTTAGAAATGCTGGGAGGGGGGGGGGGGGGGGGGGCGGTGTGGGGGAGGAGGGTGAACCAGTCAGTTTTAAAAACACGGGAAGGGGGGGGGGGGTGACAAATAGTCAGTCAAAGGCCAATAATACGGAGGGCAAATAGTGATTAAGCCTTAAATTATATCCTCAAGAATCATAATCACAGATGACTTTGATTTTCTGCTAACCAAACAATCCCTTCAAGTGGTAGCCTTTACTTTTACACAATCTAATAGCAAAATTTCAGGTGTATTTTCTAACAGCACACATACAAAGTCCACAGCCTCCAAGCTCCTCAGCATCTGCTCTATGGGAATCCATACCAGGAGACTACAGAAGGAGGCTGGCGCAGCCGTGGCATTCCCGATTTAATCCTCGAGCTCAATGATCTTAACAACAGACGCGTCCCCCACTTTCTGGCAAACAACAACTCGGTCGTGTGAACTTACAATACCAGCAGCCTTGCCATGATCCAGTGCCACCTTCAACACTGACTCATTTGTTGCACTTGTAGACTCAGCCTGCAAGCCAGCCAGGAATGTATTGCTTTATTATATAAGGTTCAAATGGCTGATGAAAATCATCATCTCAACAAAGAACATTACACTTCATAGGGATAAACAAGCCAAATTCAACTAAAAAGGGCAAAGTATGCAAATCTGATCTTATGAACATATGAAAGATAAAATAGCTTACAGGATGCCGAGGATCGGCAAGCATGGGAAAGAGGCCTCTGACTATAAGAGACTGCCTTGCCTGCAAGTAGCATTATCATAAACACATCATACACAATTATATTCAATAACTACAGGACTGATGACTAAATCAATCAAAAGCAAAGCATTATTTTCCAAGAAACTGTAGATTCATATGACACATCATATGCAGTTTACCGAAGATTTTGGAGATTGATAGTTGGATTAGCAGAAAAAAACTAACACTAGAATTCTGCAGGAAATTAGAAACTTCATGCAGCTCACATACCTCAAAAGCACCAGTAAATGTCCAGCGTAGCTGATTTGTCTTAAGGCGAGGAATAACAACAGATAAAACAGGCATTGTTGGCCTATATTTTGCTATTAATCTGCATAATGTTGACAGTAAGAAAAAGAGGTGAAACAATTGTCAAACAGAAAAGATTGCTTCATGAGTAAGTGAGAGAGAGAGACCTTGCAGCTCTACCAGATGAAGTAAAGCAGATAATAACTGATGCTTTAACTTTAATGGCAGCACGAACCTGCATTAAACCGATTACATATCTCAAACTTGCATTTGTTCAATAATTTCATCACCACCATCTATTATGCTAAGTGAACCATTCAAGAGGATAGTATATTTCACAAATAACATGAAGAAAGTACCGCCGAGGAGGCAATAGATTCCAAGTGAGTCATTGGTTCTCCAATATACTTTACAGTTTTCTTGAAATAGAGATCTTGATTGTAAACCTTCTCAGCCTGAAACAAACATAAAGGGATTCATTTGAATATTTGATTGAAAGAAGCTGTCCATATTATAACAATGATTGCATAAGCACACATCCAACTGAGCCTTTGATATCTTGAAAGGTGACATCTAAGAAAGATAAGTGTTTTTCCATGTATAAGCACATGACACGTTTCATCTTTCAACACCAAGAAGTCAGGGATACAAATATGGTTGGTAATTTAAATCCAAACTTCTAATCTAAGTTGTAGTCTTGACTTAACACAATGTTGAGATATAATCCATACAGCCTAGCCCAAATAGTGGTAAAAAGGGTTAGTTGTTGTTGTTGTTCTAACCTAGGTTGTCCCTCTTGCAACAAGAAAAGTAAAATAGTGCCGTAGGCACTGGACAAGCTACAGGACTGCTGACATGGCTCCAAACTTCCTCTCATAGCTCCCATGGTATGCACAAAGGGCAGTAACCGCCACACATGCAAGGTCTGGAGAATGTTGGGCCATTAAGGCCTAACAATCTATGCAACCTTATCTTGTATTTCTAAAACAAGCTGCTTTTGCTTTTCACGTCTCAAACTCTTGACCTCATGATTGGTAAAATTGAGGACAACTGACCAGAATTTTCCTATTGATATGGTTTCATGTATTCCCCGGATGTGCACTTGGGAGCTTCTATGCACCTGGCCGCTCTTTTATTGGTTTCATTTCATAGATTGAATGCAATGCAAAATTAATATGTCCCTTGTCCTGAAAAAGACTCTAAAATGGTTCGACATCATAGGAGGAAATTAAGCAGTTCATCCAAGAAAGTCACATGATCTTGGAGAAGGCTTGAAGCTTCTCAAATGCAATTTAAGGAGACTACAACATTATATACTATTAAGTATTGCAGAAAAAGTATGCACCAGTAATTGAAAAGCTTTCAATGCACAGGCCAAGCAAATGTCATCCATATAACTTTGGGGCTGGTAATGCAGTAGGCAGGGTTTGCAGAATGCAGAATATAAAAGTCAGCTAGTTTTGAACCACCATTAAATTGTGATGAAAATAGAAGCCCTACCTCAGCACAAATTTTACCAACAATGGAAATTGTCTCAACAGGGTAAAATCCACGTAAGGTTTCCGCACCAAGAAGAATTGCATCACTACCTACATTATACATAAATGGCTATAGCAGTTAAAAAACAAAGATGTAACCATATTAGTAATAAATAACCATTCATAAAAACAAAGGTAAGTATCACAAACTGGACAAACGAAAACAGGATCAAACACTTCTGATGGGAACAACAGAGCAGGAGCAAGGAAAGCAGTAAATAGAAGGCCTTGAAAAATGTGGAATTTACCATCCAATACAGCATTGGCTACATCAGTTGCCTCAGCACGAGTGGGTCTCAAGTTGTCAGTCATGCTATCTACAACACGCGTGACCACAGCGGGCTTCCCAGCCATGTTACACTTGTATACAGCAGCTTTTTGAAATAAGAACACCTGGATATTTGCAAATACTTAAAACAGAATTTACCGACAATCTCTGTTATAGATGACAAGACTATCCCTTTTCCAGCAATTGCTTGCTTTTATGGTATCAACATAAAATTGTGGAAGTTCTGCTTTTCCGATAAGTTTACACAGGATTTCTTCAAAATTTGTATTTCAATCATCAAAAGAATAGATGCAAATTACAAAGTACCTTCTCAGGGGGGAGATCAATTCCCAGGTGTCCACGGCAGAGGATGATGCCATCAGCTTCCTGTAGGATCTCATCAAAGTGAGTCAATCCCTGTACAACAATCATATAAACAATGTTAACTTCAGAATTAACACAACAAACAAACTCTAAATAGGAAAATCCAATGTTACTGAGGAGACTTCTGACCTCCACATCTTCAATCTTCGCAAAAATTTGGGTCTGACTAAGGTCACCCAATTTAGAAAGAAACTCACGAGCCTGTGTAAAACAACAGACAACAAGAAACCTACATTATCAATAGATCACTTGAAGAAAATGGATGTAACATATCTGTCGCAGGTGAAAAGGAAACAAAGAAACGAAAATGAACAGAATGTTATCCTTACTTGTCGAACATCTTCTGCATGCCTTGTGAATGACAGTGCAAGGAAATCTATGTTGTTTCTGACACCCCAGGTACTTATAACCTAAAATTAAACACAAAAATCATGTAAGTGACTGGAAAAGTCAAAACCTTTTACTAAACACAATCGGGGCCTTAAAAGAGAAATTTCAAGATTAAGGCAAGCAATATGTCAAGGCTTGAAAACATCCGAAAATTTACATGGGCTCTTTTACTCATCATCCATCAGCAGAAGTTTTCAATACTTCTACAGGAATAAAATAGATTAAACATTAATCATGGCCAACACTAAAAAAAGAGAGATGCAATCAGATACCTCCTTATCTTTTTCAGTTAGGGTGGGCAATTGAATGCGAGTTTGAGAGACATGTAAATTGAACAAGGAACCAGCCAATGTTGCCGAGTTCTTGATCAGACAAACAACATCTTCCCCTTTCACTTCAGTTACCTGTATTATCAAGAAACTGTTACAAGAGACAAATCAACAAATGCAACTGATATTGAAAAATCCAAACCTTTTGTCAAATCAACAAATGCAAGGCATATATCCAGTAGAACAGGATTACCTCAAGCCAGACAGAAGTTGTCTCACTTCCAGTGAATAAGTATTGACCAACGAAAATAGTATCTCCAGCTTTGGCAACCTGGGACAAATATTAAGCAAAGGTATTGGACAATATAACAATATGATTGGTGAAGTATATGAAAGACGCCCCAACTTCAAGAATACCAAAATAAATGAGGTTTCAGAGTTTTTCAAACAGATTAAGAAATTCGTTTACATGACCAGAAAACCCCAACCTATTGTAATTTACTACCTATATCAATAACAAAAAAAAAAAAAAAAAAAATTTGTTGGTAAAACTTCATTTATTTTGCAAATAATTACTCCATCTAAAAAGTCATTTATTTTGAATCAGGGCAGAGTATAATAAAATCTCATTTAACATATCATCATCCACTAAATCTCAGCATATCTAAGTATACAGAATAAGTACCTTTGATAAGCCAGAGAAACTAATAGGAAGCAAATCCGAAGTAGGCTCTTTGTCTTGGTCAGGGGTAAGTGTTACCAAGGAACCAGCTTGGAGCAAGATAGGTTGCTCTGGACTTTTAACAACTTGTAATTCTGGACCCACAGTATCAAGCATAAGCTGCAAACACTCATTTCCAACAAATTAGAGATATGTATTAATTCCATTTACACATGCTTAAAAGCTTTCAAAGCTCACCGCACAGAGCTTCTTTGAACTCTTAATGGCCGTCTTTAAGTTCTCCAATGTCTCTTGGTGATATTCAGTAGTACCCCATGAAAAATCAAACCTAGCCACTGTAGTGTGAAAAAAAGATTTGATCTTCTTGGAATAAAGGGCATGGAATGCAAGCAATGAAACTGACATTACTGACAATTTAAAGAAGAAAACCTTCAGTACTACTTACCAGACATTCCAGCCTTGAGACAGCCGGTAATAACCTCCACCGAACGTGATTTGGGACCCAGAGTCCCAACAATCTTAGTCATTGCTGGGAAAAATGACTGCAAATCAAGTTTGAAATGGGATTTAAGAAGCCTCCAACATGGGATCAACAAGTTCCATGAACAAAATTGGCACAAACACTAACTTGCAGAGAATTACAGAAATCAAAAGCAACCAAAAAAGATAAAACAAGCACATACAGGCTTTGATGGCTCAAGAATGGAAGCCATCCGTACGGGCTCTTCCAGAAGTAAGTGATTTGAATGCATATTTTCTTTCTTTGAGATAGAGGGCTACAACTGAAATTTTACTGAGCTGAGGAGAATTCTTGAAACTTGACAGAGGAGAAACAGAGAGGGTGTCACTGCGTGTAATGGTACAACAATAATGCTCAAGTTAGCATGGAAAGAAATGCATCGGCAGTACAGAATTTAATTGCTCGAAAAAATTAGTTCAATTGCGGTGCATTTGCTTAATAATTATAATGGGATTCCAAGAATCCAGATTTTTAATAAACAATACTAATACCAAGTCAAAAGTATTTCCACAAGGACTCGAATGAAACTGTGGGCGTCAATATAAAATAAAAAAAAATCCAATCGTTCTCGTTTACTTTTTTATAGAAATAAGCAAAGAAGCTTCAGAGATGCGACTATTTCAACCTTTTCACAATTCACAGTGAAAGAACAGTTTGAAAGACAATGGTGTCGGTGACGAGGAGGAGAAAAGAAACAATGGAAGTCGCCATTTTTCTTCCTTGGGTTCAGTTTTGTAAGGGGACTGAGACCTTGCAAATGGTTTTTAGTTGTCGGATTAGGATTATCACAGTAGATCGAATGAAGCGTTCCGGTGGGTCAAACCCGTTGGTTAGTAAAATGAAACCATCAACAAAGGAGTAAAGTACAAGCTACACATAAATTATGTTTCCGGTCATTTCTTTATGTAATACGTACGTACAATTATAACCTGTGTAATGGATTTGTATTTGTATAAATACTACTACATTATGATAACACAGCACCAAACTTCACAAATTTTGAGCAGTAAGTGCTGAGTGAAAATCGAGTCGTGTTTTGAATTGACGTGTTTCTATAAATGTGTGAGTTCCAACTCCATGTACATCACAGCCAGCGAAACATGCGTTCGTAACCACCGGCTGTTTTCATTTAATTTGGTGGGACAGGACCTTTAGGTATCAAGATATAAGAATGGAGGGACAAAATGTACAAGTGTCGTATTGTGAGTTGTTTAAAAGTGGTTTCCCCTATCCCATTTTCCAGGCTTTAGGTTTGTATTATTTGGGGGACCTTGTCCTTCAACTTTAAGGCTCAAATGGTATGAAGTGACCCAATCACCATGGTCCATAGCTGTAAGAGCAGTTCATATTAACACTCAAAAGTGGAAACCAAGTAATCGCTTCACCTGCAAAGCAACTAATAATCATAGACTTCTTAGTAGTAGTTTGTGTTTGGCATGACTACGCTATATGAACACGAGAAATTATTTAATACAACGTAGGATGATACAGTCGAAGATATTTAGTAGAGATGTCTGATATCAAGAATTCCCAACATCGTGTATGGACTCAGTATGCACCACTTAGTTGGGAGCTATAGCCCAAGCCCATATGTGTGTAAGCTCAAGTACATTAAATACGTTCTTTGTCTCAAACTATTAGTTCATCTTTTGAAGTAGTGTACTGATAGATTTAGCAACGGAATCTATATCACATAATCGGTCCAGTTGTAGTAGGAAATCTATATCTACTTTGAAGTAGTTCAACATTTTGTGTATTAAAATAAGAATAATTATACACACGAAAAGTTATAATGAAACTCAAAATGGATATTATTGAAAATTATGATATAGTGATGCCCATTTTAAAATTTTAGAAAATTTTATTACCATTTGAAAGAAAAACAAATTTAAAAAAGTCTAACAAATTATGAGTGTATTAAAAGTAGAATTTAATAAAAATTATGGGCACTAATTTTGAAAATTACAATAGAAAAATACAATTAGCAGGCACCAAATAGGTCTTTTTTTAAAAAGTAAATGCACCCTTTTTTTTTTTGGAAAAATAAAAAAAGTAAAGATACCTAAATCTAAACTTGGCAAAAAGTAGGGGTGCTCATCTGACTCGCGGATCGGGTCGGATTAGCCTGATCCGATCCGATCCGATCCAAAATTTTCGGATCGGATCGGATCGGATCAATTAGTTCGGATCACTATGGGTTTCGGATCAGATCCGAAACCTAAAATAAAATTTAAAAAAAAAAAAACTTAAGTTCCAAACCGAATCCCTAATCTTCGCGCAAGGTTTCTCACTTCTTACTCTGCCGATTTCGCCTCCTAGCTGTGCCGGCTCCGTCCACCCCTCACTTCGCCGGCTCCGTCCACCCCCCCACTTCTCCGGCTCAATCCGTGGTCTCTGCCTTTTCTGGCTCTCTTCAATTGGGTTGTTTAAGTCGGAGCTGCTGGGAAATTTATGGGCAGCCATAGTTACGGTTCATCCAAACGGTCAGCAGCCAACCAGAGCCATTGTTTCTACCTGAATCCCAATTGGGATTTCTTGAGACTTGAGGTTCATTGCAATTCCAGCCGCCGTTTGATTTGTTACCGAAGATTCACTTCCACTCTTATCAGTTTGTCTTCTGTTAATAGTGCTACCACTACTGGTAAGGATACCAACTCTACTCACACTTTAGAGTACTACTTTTGGAGAAGAGGAGATCAATTGTGGGGAGAATTGCTGGAGCAGAAACCAAAAAAATGTTCATATTTGAATCCAGTTTCAATATAAATGTTAGGAGATTTCAATGTATTTACTGTTTGTTGAGAGGAAAAAAATGGTGACCCAATTGAGGGATTGAATTTGATGTCTTTTGCAATAGGAACTGAAATGCAGAATTCTTTCTGTGAGAAGACTCTGCAGCAAAAAGAAAGAAAGAAAGAAAAAAGGGATCAGTTCGGATCGAGTTCGAACCGATCCGAACCGACCCGAAAGTTTGGATCACTGATCCGAAACCGATCCGAATTATTCGGGTCGGATCGGTTCGGGTCGGATCGGGTCGGTTTTCCTGTTTTGAACAGCCCTAGGCAAAAGTATAGACACCAGAGTTAACATTCTCTCTAAAAGTAAATCTAGTTTACTCTAGAATAATAAAAGTAATTGACTTCCTGAAAAATTATATAATAAAAGTAGATTACAAGTAATTTATTTTTTAACAACAGATACGAAGTAACTCTACAAAATTTAAAAAAAAGAAGAAGAAGAAGAGTTAAATTGTAACGTATAGAATATAACTTGCTACAAACTATAAGTACCAATAATTGATAACAATATTATATTTCTAATATAGTTCAAGCGGTAATACAATTTGTAGGTAGATCATGGGTTTTTTGTGAATTTATAAGTAAAGATAAGTGGTGGTGTGGGGTACTAAGTTGTACTCCATCCGCTATATTAGAAGAGTCAACTTTAAAAAATATTTTTTCTTTCAATGAAAAATACGTTTTCAAATTTTTTACTCCCCATGTCCTTACTAATATAATCATTTGTGTCCCACAATTAACTATTATTTAATAAGTAATGATATAATTAGAATAAATGGTGTCAGATTAGATATTTTAATTGTCATACCTTAACATTCATAATGAGTTGTACATTAGTAAAAAATGAATCCTTCTAATGGAATGAAAGGAGTATTAAATTTCTATTAATCTTTTGGGAAAATTACCTTTACCCCATGATTTTTGAGTATAATCACATAATTAGCACTGCTATTCATTTTGTAGTTTTTACGTTCTATAGGGTTCAGTTTGAAGTTGCAACAATTCAAGAGAGTTGTAAATGTAATTATTCAAAACAACGTGGTTGGTTTCATAATTAGGGAAAATCACATTTTTAATCTCTTTTCTATATCATCATTACACTTTTGGTCCGTCTTTTATGTCACTTGCAGTATTTCTTCTATGTCTCATTGCACTTGTAGTCCATATTCTTTCATGTGTTGGTACTTGTCCCTATGACTGACATAACTGATTTTGTACGTCATTTTGGGGGTGTTTGAGCAAATTTTAATATTGAATTTTGATTTCAGATGACCTACAAAACCGACTACTACCGATCACATGGATTAAAAGTGCCAACACATGAAAGAAAAGAGAACACAAATGAAACGAAATATAGAAGAGGGACCAAAAGTGTAGTGATAATACAGAAGGAGGACCAAAGTTCCATTTTCCTTCATAATTATACCCAAAGTTCAAGGGTGTAAATGTAATTTGCCCTAGATTTTTTGGTTTGGTTTTTAAAAATATTTTATTATATTTCAAAATTTTCATTTACCTCCCCAAAGTTTGGTGAAATTACAAATCAAGTTCTAAAAATTATAAATAACCCATTCAAAAGTTTTTTTTAAAGTAAAAGAAGGTTCCCGTAGTTTGTGTGGTTTTTTATTTTTTTATTTTTAAATGAACCAAATTTTATAGTGGTTAAATTCTGATCGTTTATAAAATAATCGAATTTAAAATTTCATATTTGTTTATTTATTAAATAAATAAATTGAATTTGAACTTTCACTAAACCGATTACAAATTTTTTTATGAAAGTTTTCATTTATTGTCAACCATAACTAATAGCAACCAATTTGTAAATATGACTAAATCAGACGAAAATATTGGTAATTTTGAAAATCACATAAACTAATTTGTAATTTGATCAAACTTAATAATAATAATAAATAATATTGGCACAGAAGCAGAAGCGGCGTTTTCCACAATAAAATCATATTTTAGTGAGTATCATCGTTACACCCTTTTGCATTTATAGTATCCTTTCTCGTACCTTCCGAAACCCAACAAAATCAAACCTAGTCTCTCTCGCACACCTTCGTCTGAGGCTACCAGATAGCAACAATGGCGGGTACCTCCGGGACTGATACTAACCCTGTCTTGGCTCTATTCTCCAACTTTCTCAAACTCTTCAATTTGCCTTTGCCGCCCCCTTTTGCTCCGCCTGCTAACAAAACCCAGCAGCTGCTTCTTGAGGAGGAGAAGGACTCCTCCTCCTCCACTCTTTCTGACTCCGCCAAGGCGAACCCAGTTGCCGACCAAGTTGCTGTCGAGAATAAGAAACACTCAATCGTGCGATACCCTCACCCGGCCACCCAGGAAGAGTCGTTCCCTTCTTTGAAAATTGAAGGCGACGAGGCTCAAGAACGGGATTCTAACCCCGCTACTCTTTGGCAGGTTTGGTTTTTTCTGCCCTAATATCCTGGAGTTCTGTTTGGTTTCTTCTGATTTTTTAACGTTTAATCGTAGTGCTTTTTGTCTATACTGAGTCCAAGGAATTTCAGAGTTATGAGAACTGTTTTAGTTGAAGATTGAGAAGCTGTTTACTTCTCTGTTAAATCGGGGCATATTCTTTATTAATCTATATAATAGTATTATTAGCCCTGCGTATGCACGCACTAGAAAAGCTTTTTTTAGTATTTATGGAAAGCATCTCATTCTATAGTTGCTGTTATATCTGTTCACTTTTTGACATGGTTTTTTCTACCTGTGTAGTACTAAATGTAACATTTTGGAATAAAATAAAGAATCAAAACGCTATCCAGTGGTGTTTTTCTCCCATTACAATTAGTGATACCGCTTACTTCGATCACTGTAACCACCCACCAGCTACTAGTAAACTCCTTAGCCGTATGAGGATATTCCGAAAAGGGCCCAGGGGAGTGGGTGGTTCGTCTGGGAGAGGAAGGTACCTGTGAGGGTGGCGAAGAAAGGACGCGGAGATTAGTGGGCTCGATGTGGTGAGCTGTGGAGGGGAGGTGAGAGCTATGGGGTTTACCTGATGGAGAGGATGAGGCAATGAGGGGGAGAAAATAAATGTTTCATTGATTTTGGTCCCTAGGAATCAAAGTTTGGAATTAACCGAAAGCTTCCGAATTAGTCTTGGAGGTTTCATTCCCTGTACCTTGATCCTTTCTTTCCGAGCAAGAAGGTTGATCCCCCTACCTCTTACCATAGGCTACCTTATTTTACACTTTGCATTTTAATTAAATAATGTCTTTTTTAAATTTTCTGCGGCTACAGTAGAATAAGGCAGCTTGTGTGATTATGTCATTGATTGTGAACATCATGCTAAACTTAATGTGATGTAAAAAGGCTCCAAAAATGAAATGAAAGTGAACCCTTTGTATAAAGGAAAGGATTCGAAACTTTTGAAAGAAGTTCTATAAAAAGCAATGAACTGCAAAATGGAAATGTTTCGAAGAAATGAAGCACATTAACTAGCTCAGAAGTAAGATTTGGCAGGCTATTTGTTGGAAATAAGTATAGTCTTTGAATATACCTTAAGCAGGCACACTGTTGCAATGATACTCCTAGAATATATCTTTTTTCTTGCATGTTTTTTGCAATGTCAATCTTGCAATCACCTTGGTCACCCTCATTTCGATGAAACTGGCTTATTTTGTTACCATCTACTCGAAGGTAAATAAAAACAGATGAATATAAGATGGCTGTCTCTTCGCTTCGATCACATTTAGATTGATTGAAAGTCAGTCGTGAGTTCTATCAGTTTGACATTGAGAAAAAGTATAGCGGTGCAAGGACATGGCATAAAGAAACCAAAAATCTGGCCTCATCGTGGGAGTTCTATTCGGGCACTGAAGCTGGCAAATGTTGAATTTGGCCTCAATATTGGAAACTCTTTTCTGTGAAGAAATAGGATTAGATTGTTTCATTTTCAATTAGTTTGTTGAATTCCTAGGCTGTGAGTTCAGGAGAAGGATCAACTTGGTAATTGCAAGTAATATGTTCTAGGAGGAAACAAAAACATAATAAAGAAGATGCTGTAACATGTATGTGACTTTATCTGAAACAGGAAAAGATTTATAATCATTTGTACTTTCTTTCCCTTTTTGATTCATTAACCTCATGTATCTGAATAGGTGTACGCTCTCGGCGGGTTCTTGGTTCTGAGTTGGGCTTGGAGAAGATGGAATGAAAGGAGGGGAAACAAGAAATCACCAGAAGAAGATCCTCCAGCTCCTGAATAGGTAGCTCTATTATGTAGAAAGTGAAAAGAAACATATACTATGGGAATCCTTTGTGCTTGTTTTGCTAGAAGATTGTTGACTTGTTGAGTTTGCTCTGTAAAGAAGTAAAAGAAGGCTTTAATGGATTAAGATTCTCTTTTAAAAGCTTTCACCATTGTCATTCTCTGCCGCTCTCTTATTTCATTTCATCAAAGAGTTACGTTTTTAATACTAATACTGAAAATAGTATTAGAAACAAGACTGATCGATGGCTGGAATAGAACGAAAAGATGAGTTGCATTTGATTTGGTGGAGAACAAAGAAAGCATTACATGCCAAACGTTGAGGGAATGGCATCCTATTTTCTTGAGCAGCTGGAGTGCGTGTCATACTGTTAACAAGTAGGAATAGAATAAAAGATATGTTTGAGATATGTTTGCGTATAGAAAGTGGACTTTTCTAATAGAACGGGTTACATGCCCATACAACCAACAGTTCGATAACAGAAATGAACAGTCCTTGATTAGAGAAACAACAGTACAAACCAAAGGAAGCGAAGAACTTAATACATTTGAAATTTCTCCAGCTTTCCGAGTTGGATAGCGGCTTCAACTCCTCTGAGGTCTACAGCTATTTGGAAGCCCTCTCAAACTACTTGGTTGATTCCATAACCAGCCACCGCCCTGCCTGAGGCGATCACCTATCCCACGATTGTGGGACAGGTGCCTGGCCCTCACAAATAATGGGACAGATAGATCTGCCCCGGCCTTGGATCATCAAGTTTTTACGTACTTCTGTCCTACATTCCTGGATCATCAGGTTCCTACGTACTTTTATCTTACATTCCGTAGTCTTTGAACTTCCATACGAAAAACATTGTGTTCCATACGAAAAACACGAATTGTTTGAGGCTTGCATGCATAGAAAGTGTGAGCAACGAACGCTTGGAGTAAAAAAAAGGAGGCCTGAAACTCATGATCCCTCCAAGAACAGCAACAACTTGCCTTTGAGGGAGGAAGGTAAAAGCCTACATAATCATGGCATCTTAAGAGCCATTTTATAGCAGATTTTCAGCCTTGAAACACTGCGCACAAACTGCACAAACACACTCTTTCAGCTTCAAGAATTTTGAGTTTATATGGCACAGAAGAATCATCATCCTCACGTACTGATTTTCCCTTTCCCTGTTCAGGGTCATATCAATTGTATGCTCAAGCTTGCTGAGCTTCTCTGTTGCAGAGGCCTCCATGTCACTTTCCTCAATTCGCATCATATCCATGAACGCCTCCTTTGCTGCAGAGACATTCATCGCCATTTCAACCAATACCCCACTTTCCATTTCGAAACGATTTCAGATGGGCTGCCCGCGGATCATCCCAGGACGGGCGATCGGGTCGTGGAGCTCTTTCACTCCATAAACGCCATAACCAAACCTCAATTCAGGGGCACACTGATTGGTCTCCGTAATCCCAATGGCAGACCTCCATTGACGTGCATAATCGCAGATGGAATCATGTCTTTTACGGTTGATGTCGCCAGAGAATTCAAGATTCCGACAGTGTTGTTCAGGACCGTGAGTGCTACTTGTTTCTGGGCGTTTCTGTCCGTTCCCAAACTCCTTGACGCCGGCGAGCTTCCACTAAACGGTAAATCTGGCTCTGTTTCTCCATTATTTCCCCAAATACAGCAACTAATTAAACATTGCAGGTGAAAGTAACATGGACAGATTACTATCCAGCGTGCCTGGATTGGAAAGCTTTCGCCTGCGCGATCTTCCGAGTTTCTGCCGCACGACGAATCTGGCCGACTCTGCTTTCCAAGTCGTCATTTCTGAAACCCTGCAGAATCTCAAAGCCGATGGACTTTTACTCAACACGTTTGAAGAAATCGAAGGTCCGGCACTTTCGTACATAAGAGCCCACATGCCAAATCTCTACACCGTCGGACCGCTCCACGCCCACCTGAAAGCCAGAGCAGTTTCCAGCCTCTGGGAAGAGGACAGAAGCTGTATGGAGTGGCTTGATCGGAAGCCGCTCAATTCCGTAATCTACGTCAGCTTCGGAAGCATGACGGTGCTAACAAAAACCCAGCTATTCGAGTTCTGGCACGGCCTAATCAACAGCGGGAAGGCCTTCCTGTGGGTCATAAGGCCGAAATCCGTGAACGCAGACGGCGATATTCCGGCGGAGCTTCTGGAGGGCACGAGGAAAAGAGGGTACATGGTGGGATGGGCGCCGCAGCAAGAAGTCCTCGCGCATCCGGCCGTCGGCGGATTCTTGACGCACAGCGGCTGGAATTCCACGCTGGAGAGCTTATACGAAGGGGTTCCGATGATCTGCTGGCCGTTCTACGCGGATCAGCAGGTGAACAGTAGGCTGGTCGGGGAGGTTTGGAAGGTCGGATTGGACATGAAGGACACGTGCGATCGAGGCATGGTGGAGAAGATGATCAGAGATTTGATGGAAGTGAGGAGAGACGAGTTCATCAAATCTGCGAAAGAGAAAGCGAAATGGGCTAAGAAATCTGTGGAACAAGCGGGCTCATCTTACTGCAATTTGGAGCGGCTGATTGAGGACATAAAGCTTATGAGCATCAACAATTGATCTATCAGTTCATCGGAATTTGATCGTCTGAGATTATTTTAATTTCTGTAGGTTATGGATTAATTCTTTTACTACCACCATTCTTCGCACTTTCTGATAAATTATTTGATGCATCCAGTTATATAAATTGACACTATACAATATGTATTAAATTTAATGACAAACGGATAGAAACATAAGAGATCACGTTTACCTATTTTAATTTTAATTGGTCTGCTGAAGTGGATGCAAAAGTTGTATGAAATTTGTATTTGGTCATTTACCCTAAATTATCATCATTATTATTATTATTTTGTAGGTATTCCACTCCCAATTGTTCATGAATTGGTTAGCACAAAGCCCATATAGAGATCTACTTGTCCTTTCTTTGTGTGTGATATGGAATACCAAGAGAAGCAGCAAAGGGAGCACACTACATATTGCCAGCTTTTCTATTGGGTTCAAGTTCTCAAGGACAAAGTTCTCAATATATTATAGATATATTGAGTTTTTGTTTAAGGATATTAATTTATTACGATAAATTTGTTAGCTTTTCTAATATAAAAGTACTTAAGGAAGAAGTCTAATTAGCGCACTTGTTTGCAGCTAAAATCTTATCCATTATATAAAACACTTATTATTTAATGAAGATATATGTCTTTTGGAATCATATTTCTATTTTGGTTTTTGAATTGAATCAAATTAGAATTCTGGAAGTTTCTACAAAATATTTTCAAGAAAATCAAAATGATTTGTATAAACTTATTCTTCTTGGTATCCTTGATTAGTTTATGACCATTATAATTTTTGGATTTGACAACAATCATGATGAACCAGAATGTTCTTTTCTATAATTTATAGAATTGTAGTTGTTTCATTGGTATTCATCACAAACAGTTTCCTCCTTATAGTTTTTCATTATAGACAGTTTTCCCCTTAGTTGAAAACTTGCATTGGTTTTCGTCACAAACAGTTTCTTCCCTATAGTTTTTAATTATAAATAGTTTCTTCTCTATAGTTTTTCATTAAAAACAGTTTTCTCCCTTGTGGTTGAAAACTTGACAGTTCTCTCTTTGTAGTTTAGGACTAAAATCTGAGACTAACTTAAAATGTCCAAATTAACGATTATTTAAAAGCATTGTATTTAATGTACATTTGAAGTGTCCGATTGACTCATTTTATACCAAATCAATATAACACACTGTCAATTTTGAAACTGTCCATGGTGCAAAACCATAGAAAGTAAATTGAATTTCACCCTAATATATATTTCTAAAACATCAGAAATGAACTACAATTTCATAGAATAAAATGTAAGTAAACCAAAATGGAACAGTTTCATAGTCCAACATCACTTATTAAGATATGCATTTAAATATCTTGACATATTGTCAAGAATATGGTTTTATTTTATTAAACTGCAGGTATAACAATACATTATTTATTAAGGCAGTAATGCTTGAATCACTAACCTAGAAATTAATGATATCATAATATCAAATCTGTACACAAACACAAGCTTTAAATGCCTGCCTAACTTACTTGGTGTGTACAATATACAAATACAACTGAAGAGAATGCAAAAATGAAAAAGTCAGGAACCAACCTCAACGACCCACTTTTAGCAATGCCACTGAGGAGGTGCTTGCTTCTTCTTCTTCTTCAATATCTGCATCTTCACAAGAACTAAGATGAACAAGAGTCCCAATCTGTACTTCCGGATCTGTACAATGCAGTCCTCCATACTCGGACCGTCTCGTCTCTTCTACCGACTTTATTTGCTATTTCCGGTGGTTTGTCTCCTCGGAGGCTTCGAACAAAACTTTTGATTTTGTCTCTAACCAAACTACACTACATTTCCTTCTTTACAAGAGATCCTCAACAATGTTGCCGCTACCATGTTTCTACTACAAAGACCAAAACCTAGGTTTCAAATCCACCCTGCTGTTTACTTTGGCTGGAAATAACCGTCGTATATAGACAGCCGATCAAATGCCTCGAAGTTCGCTTTTAATCCAACAAACTGACTTCCAAATTGGGCGCAACCTGCGTCAGGCCATCTGCATGCTCCCTCCCTGGTGCGTAATGGGCATAAAGACTCACAGAGATGGTTAACCGGATGATCGGAAACATCGGAACCTTCTGGTTTCTCATTATGGTGTTCACTATGAGCTGATTCCTCCTCTGAAGCTATGTATAAAGATTTTTGAGGGATTTCAGTTGGAGTACGTTCAATGCCAACAGTACAGTCACCATCTCCAGAGAAGACTACTTTACAACCAAGTGATTGTAGTGCACGCTTTATAGCTGCGCTTTCCCTGGTGGAACGGTTGGCTAGATCCTTAGCCGAGCTACTGATTAGCTTCTCATTGTGCAACTCTGCATCCAATGACTCCATAATAGCACTGGTCTCTCGAACTCTTTTTTCTGCGTCTTCTTTTTCCTGTCCATATTCCCAAACATTACAACTTCTAATAAGAAACTACATTTCTCATTGAGAACATATCTTACTCTTCCAAAGCCAACAATAATTTAGTCGAAGGATTTACTCCTTAAAAGCCTATTTGCCAAAAATAGAATCAGATACATTCTGTCAAGATATTCAGATGCACATCTCTCTGAAAAAAGAAATCCAAGCATATCCTACTGTTTGCTTTATGTGAATCTTTTAGCTAGGAAAGAGTTCTGTAGCTAAAAATTGCAACATAGAGCTACCAATCTTGAATTTCCTTTGTCACATAAAATTTTTACATTTATGGCCACGTCTACTATGCACCCGAAAATAAGAAGACTCACTTTCACGGCATCAAAACATCTTTTAAGGAGCAGGTAAAGCAAGCAAGCAAACAAGATTGGTGAGAATATAAGTCATTACCTTCTGTAATTCAGTAAACTTTTTAACCATATTCCTACATAATGCTTCGAGTTCTCCGGCCAGTGATTCCTTAGGACAAGCCCATCTAAGGTGGAACTGCGGCCAGACTGTAGGTGCTAAAGCTGCAGCTGGTGGCAGCAGTGGGCCATCATGTTTAGAGGGTTCATAAAAAGGATTGTAATGCACATGAGAACCTCCACTTGAAGCTCTCAGATCAGCCAAATACACCCATAAGCAGCCACATGAATCAGAAATACCAGCTTGCTCTCTTTCTTTTTCACTGGATTAGCCCAAATGAACAATAGATAGAATGACATCTTTGAGAGTAATTCATTTGAACAGGGAAAAGAAAGAACATAAACACAAGAGAAATGACCCATAACTTGTCCCAATCCCCAACGAACAATGATAATACTATCACATCACAGATTGACATTGTGATTTGCATAAAAAAAAATCAGATGACCTAAAGCTCACATACAACAGCAGAACTGACAGAAGGTGTTCTGAAAGAAAAACATGTAATGCATTTAGTAGTAGAAATCCAGAACCATCACTCAGGATTCACTATTAGCGAAATTAATGCATCACAACAAAGCAACATTACAGTGACCCACTGGTAGCATGATTTCATGAACAATGCAAGAACAACTAAGCACCGCCAAATGCCCAATAGGTATCATTTTTCATGGATCAGTTTCTAAGTAAGCTGCAATGATCCCAAAATACTAAAACTGACATTACTGATACAGATTTTGGAACTGCTGGTTGACATTCTGAGATTTGAGGGAAATTAGAGACTCCCTTTTCTGGCAATACTGGACAAACTATGGATTAGCAATTTAGAGAGTGGGGAACTTTTCAGCTAGATGCTAACAGTGAGTGAACTCAACCACATATGGATAATTTTCAGTAATGATTTTATTAAATAAAACGGGTTGACTATCTTCCTTTCATGTTGTCATTGCAAAAAGGTCCTCGTCTCATCAATCAACTGAATATATGTATTTAACTGACTCAAAAGATGAGCCATACCTGTTGCATAAGAAGTTGCCAAATCTACAGGAAAGCATCCCATCCAGTAAATCAACCAGGAAAGTCTGCAAATCCAAAATGGAAATGATTATACACTACACTTAAAAAGTTAATGTAAAAGATCAGTATTACCCGTGATGAAAAGATAAGTTCATACCGAGGTGAACTCAAAGGCAAGTGGATAAAGCCTTAACAACTGTGAAACACAATCAACCCACTGCAGAACAAAATGAAATGAAAAACATCACAAGGGATAATTAAAACCATTAGAAAGCATGATACCTCGGTAACAAACTTGTATCTCAAATTTCTTGACCAGACAAGAATAGGGAAAAAAGGGCAGTTACTACAAGCAAGACATTGGTAAGGATTTCTTCCCTATTGTGACATTCATCTAGTAAAAAAGGTTATATTATATATATAACAATAAAATATAAATATGAAAATAAAACTAAATATCTTTTCAAAGCTCAATTTTTGGACCCCTTCAATGCAATGTCTAGAATGTTATTTTACACCTATTATTCAAAAAACCAACAAATAACATTTTACGTACAGATTACCAGAACTAAAATGAACTAGGACCAAACAAATATCTATCTCAGGGAAAATAATACTGAAAATGATTTATTTTTAAGCTCTATTTATCTACTTAAAAGATATGCACAAAAATGCGCTTTTCAAGAGATTACCAAAAAGATTAACAAACATGGAGAAAAGACCAGAAACAATGTTTTGCATAAGCTTATGGCCATTCACAACACACATACCTGCAGAAAGATCGGTGAATAATTATTTTGAGAATGAGAATTAGATGGAGCTTGAGATGTGAATGAGTTTGATGCTTGCCGCGAGGGTGATGAAAAACTCCCTGTTGAAGACTGCCTAGTCAACTCAAAGGGCATGCCAGCACTTACAGATGGCATTCCAGCACGATCTGCAAAGGGATGACCAAATGCAAGCCAATCTTTCTCCACAAGTGCCTGAATCAGAAAGCAGGCAAATAAATCAAACCAAGAAAACAATCTCATCCGCACCATATCATCCAAAGTTTGATGACTAGCAGATTTTACTTCACCACAAAATTTAACTACCAAAAATAATGAACATTATGAAAACAACCTGGCATGCATAAAAAAGCCACGATTTAACTGAAATAGAGAACGAGAATAAGTTATCCCACTCAAGACCACACTTCTCCATAGTAAGAGGTTGCTTCAATTCAACAAAATATGAATAGGCCAAGGACTCAAAACAGAACCATTGCTCTTAAAGTACATATTATTACCCAAGGAAAATGCAGAGCCTTCCATTTCAGAGCAATGTAAAAAACTGAACTTTTAAAAACATTATACGAATGCAGAACTTGAGATCAATAGGTGGTAAGTGAAACTGATCCAGCAGATCAAGCTAGTACCTGAAATCCTTTGATTGTCCTGTAATATGGATCAAGCAACAGACAGGCAAGTGCCACCAACTGAGTGGTTCTATCCCAACCATCACTGCAACATAAAATTATATTGTTACGCAAATTATAAATGGTAAAGATGGTACTGAAACCTATGCGAGAGAAGATAATGATAATTAAATATTAAATAACTTATTAAGAGTGAGGGCAGAAACATGGGCCAAAAAGCCACAAGTGAAGCCATCTAAAATGATAAGCAATTTCCATTAAGAGTCAATCATATAACTCACTGCCTCAAGGTGAGATGAAGAATGAAATCCAACCCTCAAAACAATCTTTGCCTATGTGCTCCAATGTCAATAAGTATTTGAGGAAGTTTTGGAAGTTCAGCTGTCAGACCTAGACATGCTTTATCAGGTATTCACTGATTTCCAACAGTACAATTTCAAAACTGAGGACATAAAGAGCACCTATTAAACTAGGTGTCCAAACTATCTAGGGAATTCACATTAAAAAAAAAAAAAATGCGATGGGTAACTATTCCAAATTACCAACAACTGTTTCCCCCAGAGTTTCGTGCCATGCATACATAACTAACCATAACATCAGCAACACAAAGACTACATTTAGCTCATGGGTGGGAGTATGCGACATATATGATTTCATCCTATATAACTAAGCTACTGCATAAAGGGATAGTTCGAAAGCAGATACGAAATCGCCGAAGAAAAAACTCAAGGCAAACCTACTTCTCTGGTCCAATAATTTCTTTTGCCTTTTACTCAAGGTCAGGTCACATTGAGAAAGTACAGGTACACAATCTAAGGAACTTTTCCCTGCTAGAAAAGTATCTATAATGACAGCTAGTTATGTTCAATTTCCATATTAGTTATCATAAACAGCATAATTAGACCCTTAACACTTCGTGTCCAGAACACCAAGTCAATTGAACACAGGTGAATTGTTAAAGAAATTTGGTAAAGGGAAGCCAAGATTACACCATCTAGCATTTCCGTCCAGTTTAAGAACAATAAAACAGGGTAGAAAATCTAATAAGGAGAAGCCCAGATACTAAAGGAATAACAAGCAGAAACATACATCTTAAGGCACATTAATTACTGGATGATAATCTGAAAAGAAAGAGAACAATATTCAGGGAGAAGACTGCTCAAGAATCTCCTAATTGAAAGAGAGAGATTAAAGACAACCAACCATCACATTAACTTAATAATCAGAAGCCTCCTCACCTGCAATGAACAAGAACTGATGCTGATTCCAAAGCCACGCGTGCAGCAATCCAAGCAGAACCAGCCAAGAGACTCTGGACATGTATTAACCAACCACTGTCCCCAAGAGTTGAAACAGAGGCTGACATGCTGCTAAGATTACCACCTCCCCAAGTCCATCCCCCATGTCTCTGTGCATAGGAAAGAGATAGATAAGCTAAGAGGAGAACCAGTAAAACGTGAAGAATAAGCTTAAAATTTTGTTTTGTAGCTTGTTATGGAAACTTAAGACAGAAGGTCAAGGTCTCCTGACAAAAAAGCAGCAGAACAAATTGTTGATCAAATACATGCAGTGAGCCATCCAGAAGAGAAAGAATGACAAATAAAGCAACAGGAATGAAATGAGACAAAGGAATTTAGTAAGACTGACAGTGTCGGAAGCAACCATAGCACACTAAATGAAGGGAATTTTTTAACAAGATAATGTATATTGTACTGCAGTCAAAGCTCTATTCTTTAAGGGCTCAAGTTTGTGGTCATGACCGATTACATGGCTATGTGCAATTCCTTCAATAAGAGGGAAAGGTGCCAGTATTTTCAAATAGCATCCAACACAGTCCACATCTAACAGGAAAAAGAAAATCAAGTTTGTCCAATAATCATAATGACCAAAAGAGTATAAACTAACCAATCAAATCAAACGCAAAAAATCTTAACACTAGAGAATTTTACACCTTATATTTTTCCTCGAAAGTGGCATCATACAAAAATCACTTAATTAAAGCCCAAATAACATCTAAAGATCATTAACATATAACTGAAGAATTTAATACAATACCAAGAATGATGACATTCCGTCTGAGGAAGTAGCACCATGCATATCTAGGTAGTCTCTAAGCCGAACAAGGCTCTCCCGCATTGCATGTATATTATCTATCCCGAAGAAGACAATCTGATGAACAAGGGCAATGGAGAAACATGAATATTCATGATATGAAACTACAGAAGACCCATTACTAGTTTGACAAATGATGTATCGCTCAAACCTTAAACAGACCTCAGACTGAAAATAATTAGAAGATGACTCTGATCCACCTCCCATTGCTCCATTGGCTAGAGCATTTTTCCTGGGCCTTGCATCAGCAATATACAGCTTTCTACAGGGGAAAAAAAGAAATAGGGATTTCAACAACTTCAAAATTGCTGATGTAAGAAATGAAATTTCAGGTACCCTCTCAGTTACAGTTTCCTGACACTAACTCTGTACCAGTTAACTGCCACTCAGTCCATACCCAGTTTAATCATGAAGAGGAAGTGGTAAAAGCAAAGAAAATAAATAAAACCGTTCAAGAAATGGAACCATTTTAACAAATATGCACACACATTATATATTTACATTTATGAATCAGAAAAGGCGCAGACACAAAAATAAATCGATAAAAAATTACCTCCGCTGCTTCTTTGCTCCAAAAAGTTGAGTGCAAATGGCAGCTGCAAGCCTCTCATCAGTATTGCTGGAAGATAAAATAAATATTACTTCCTCAAGAAAGAGATGTATAATGTAAGTACTGTAACAGCAACAGTCCGCATTCAGATTCTTATTTGTTAAGATAAAATCTAAATCACCAATTATAGATAACAATGCTCCATTGAGTTCAGTTTTAAAAAATATATAACAGAAAAATCACCTCCTCATATTCATCATAATGCCAACTAAAGGTTGGGACGATCTTGCAAGCACAGCACCAGTTCCTACATTATCAGTGAATGAACAGTAAATAATGGTATCTAGACTAACAACTAACACATTGTATAACTGAGAATACTAATGGGTGACTAATGCAATTTTACTTGTCAAACTCTTCCTACCTCGGTCACACCAAGAAATAGCAGGTAACCTACATCTTGCACGGAAGCTACAAGCCTGCAACAGTTCTTCATCACTATTCATCCAGAGTTCAGCAAACTATTAGGTGCACATCATCATAAGAGGCTAATAGTTAACTGAACACTGAAAGAGAGGGAAAAAAAAAAAAACTGTGATAACAGTACTACTCACCTAATAGACCTGGGAACAAGCAAAGCAAATGGATAGGTAGGGCACATTGAATAACTCGAATTCACACTGCTTATTCTCCACAATTCATTAGAAAATGTGTATGAACCATCTTCAATCATTCTGGTTGAAGCATGAGATGACCTCAGCCCAAGAAGGCGGAAGTACTCATCCAATAACCGCACTTTAGGGTCAGTGTTTATGAATCTAGAAGGGCCACAAGCAAAACAGTAAAGATCCCAAATTCTTAATGGCCTTGTACACCTCAGTAAAGCATCATAAACAGCCCTCCTCTGCATAATGTATCAAAATCCGTTTAATGTCAAGTATTAGTTAACCTAAAATCATCTAATATGTTTTGAAAGAAATACACCATTCTGTTCAAGAAGTGTATCAATTAGATTACTAAAGAACATACTGTTCAGCATATACAGTTTAGAAGTAACATCAGTGACCGAAGTTGGAATTGATTTGGTATCAAAATACTGTTGCTTTCACATCATAGAAAATTAAGAAGAAACTCATCATCCAAAGCACTATCATTTCGGGGCCACATAAACCCAGTCATGAAATCACCATTCACCATTACCCTTATTCAATTATGTTTTTTTCTCAATCGTAACTTAGCAGAAAAACGAAAGGGGGCCTTGGCACAGTGGTAAAAAACTGCTGTCATGTGACCTGAGGTCACAGGTTCAAGCAGCAAAAACAATATCTTACAGAAACATAAAGTAAGGTTGCATACATCAGGCTATAATGGCTCAGCCCTTCCTCGGACCTCACACATGTGAGAGCTTCTATGCTCTGGCTGCCCTTTTTTTTCACTTAGCAGAAAAACACTAACATACTGAACATTGCAAGTAGTGAATTAAAACTTAGTCCATATAATGTAAAATAATAATAATCATTTTACCAAGGACTATTAAATAAGCTGGTTGAACTGGAATATATACAACATTATTGAAGTTATTACACAATGCAAAGCACCAATCATTGCATAAGTCAAAATACTTAGGCATACAGAGGTTGGAAAATAAAATGGATCTTTCATTTTGAGATGACTGACCTGCCTTGTTCGTGGTCGGAAACCAAACACAATTGTTCTCATGTCCTTGCCTGCCAAACCCAGTTAAGGCTAATAAGTAAATCCAATTTTCCCACAGGCCCTTGAGGAAAATACTGTGTGTGTGTGTGTGTGTGTGTGAGGGTGGATACAGCTAGCAACATAAGTTAAAAAAAATGAAACATAAAATGTGACTTAACACCAGTACTACTTTTGAAGATGGCAGCACCACATCAATAACCCCATAATACACCCACCAACCAAATGATGTTTACCAAGTCATTAGGCGGGTATTCTTTTGTTTTATTAACTTCGGAGAGGGTGCTTTTAAGCTGGTTAGAGAAATGCACTAGAGACCTTTAGATGCCTCGGTGTGGCGTTTAGAAAACAAAGAATCATTAGCTCAAATTTAAAGAGAGGAAGAGGAAGACCTAAAAAGAATTGGAATAAAACAATTAAAAAAGAGGTGTATTTTAAAAAATAAACAAGAACATGTGTTTTGATAGAACAAGATGGTGATATATGATCCATAGTTGTTGGAAATGATTAGGACAATGCTATCCAGGAAACATATCCTCCACTCCAACTACCTATTGTTCCAGTCCGATGCTAGAATTTTTAGTGCCACAATACCACGGCTGACGAGTTCCAAAGACAGTTAAATGTAGGGCCCACGAACCAGAGCCGTTCCATCCAATCCAAGGAATTAATATTCATAGCAAAGGGATCAATCTATCAGTCACAAAAGGTCATGAACTCGTCTAAAACTACCAAATGTTCCATATCATTCATCATAAGACCGAATTTCACACACAAACCCATCAGACCAAACTCATCCACCCCCACCCTCAAAAGAAAAATGTAAAAGGCTGTGGCCCCAAAACGAATGATAAGAAGGATAAAACAAAATACTCTAGCAGAGCATTTCTAATCAGAGAGCATACCAGTGACCTGAAGCAATCGCCGAGAAGGACTTCTTTCTGAGTGGCGAGGGACAGATGGAAGCTTTATTACCTATGCCTCAAGAAGAAAAATAAATCAGACATAGTTACTCTCAGGTCTACATATAAGAATTTAGGTAAATAGAAATGAAACAAGAAGAAATTTATTTAACAAGTAAACGAATAAACAATTGGAGACAACTAAAATTTTGAAGGAACAAAAATTCAACCCCCCAGAAAATAAACTCAGTCACCACAATATAAACAGCAACAACAACAACTAAACCTCAGTCACCACAATATAATATGCGTAATATTTACTATCAGAATGATGGTCAGCATTAACCCAAAAAAAGAAAAAAGGTAGAAGTCTAAAAAAGAATAATAAACTCTGTTTAAAGTTACAAGTTGAAAACTATTTCATTAATTAGTTCTACAAGAGAACCTGGATGTTACATAATGAGGAAAAGTAAATGGTACGTCAAGATCACCAAAAAGAGAACTTACAATCTTACAGAATTTCTCGATTGTTCCAAAGGGTATAGTGCCAAGCGCTATGATGCTCCTCGAACCATCACTCTAGGTCAAAAGCAACAGAATGCCACATAAGCATATAAAGTTGACTACCCATAAAACTAAGAGATCTTAAAGAACTTATCCATGAACTTGCAAATAATAAAAGAGAGACTCATAATTCAGTATAAGTGATCTACTATAATAAACACGGCAATAAACCCAAAGATCCTCCATGTATAAACTTTTCTAAGCTTCTATCTTGAACACCCAAGAGTATACAAATGCCTTTACTTTATCATACATCAAGCACCTTTTCAGGCACTCAATAACATAAGCAATATCACTGTGCAAAATGGATTATCACTGGGCATAGGAGTGAATTCAACAGTGACAAAACTTCGTCTTAGCATTACAACGGTGCTCAATGCTTGGTTCACTTATCATCAATTTCCTAATAAGATACCCACGTCAACATTAGAGAAATCACTTTAAGCTGGCAAACAAATCTAAGAAACCTTCAAATTAGAGACACCACAGAAACAAAATGGACTTGGTCAGTAGTCAAGTGATAAACCAAATAGTCTGTTAGCCCCTCAAAGTTTAACCATTCCTTGAAAATCATCAAAGATGAAAAATAGAAGAAAGTAACTACTTAAACCATCACATAAATACACATTCTCACAAAATTTCAGCATAAAATATCAAATGTTGCCAGCATTGGCTAGAATAACGTCACGAGGACTCAATCATCATCTTTTACAACATGGATATCATAAAGAACACACTTATGGCCTATACGTGAATGAAATAAGACTCAGATCACCCAGCAAATTCTCCCAGAAATGAAACACAAAAACTGATACCAAACAATATGTTACTTACCAGGAACAGAAGACGGAAATTAGTAACGAACAAGGTTCCTGCCTCGTCAATGTTAACAAGAACAACGCCATATCCCTGTAAGCAGGCTCTTAAATATCAGCAAGCTTCAAGATGTGTTAATGCTAGCTAGTTAGATGGAAAAGTTTCATGAACAGCGCCAAATACTGGACAATCAAAACTGATTCTATTTCACAGAAGACACGAAAGGCAACAAATATAGTCCTGGTAAGACCAATTCCACACAAAGACAATAAAAGTTAAGCAATGAAGTTGGACCCTTTTTTATTGGGTTGCTCACACACTCAGAGAGGGGTGTGGGCTCTATAGTGAGCTTGATGGATTATATCTCATACATGGTTTGGATTTTTATTCTTTACTACACTTTCAAAGAGTTTAAATAATTTCTAGTGTGAGAACACGTGTTTCCTAATTCATCAGGGCACCATACTTAACACTAACTCATTGTGACATAGATACCAAAGTGAAAATGAGGTGGTGAACATGCATGTAAATGCATTTCGTTCCAGAATGGGGATGACACCAATTTGTCAACCTTGTATTTGATCAATCTCATATGAAACATATCATAGCGCAGTATTACTTAATTTAATCAGTCAGCCATTATAAGATGGTGAAAAGTAGTTTATACAGTGCCAAGGTCCTAGTGGATAGAAACCACCCCCTTGGGAAAAATTACCAAATGGTCGCCTAATGTATATAAAAGAACGGGATTATGAGGATTTATTAAAAAATAAATAAAAATAATAAAAGGAAAACAACTCAAATAGCCACATGTTGGTACTAACTTTTTTTGGGGTCAGATTAAGAACACTTCCCAAAATGTTCTAAGTTACACGGAATACCATATGGCCTGGGTATGTAGGAACGAGTGTTTATCTAAGGGGGCTGGATGCTAAACATTTGACTTGCAAATAAATCATTTTCTGCTAGCCATAGACCTGCAGTATGATTACTGTAAAAGAACTCTGCATATATTCTCATTCGTTACCACAAGCACCAGGGTACGTATCCACAGATGACCAAAATATGAGCTAACATCCTAACATTTCAGAATCCCTTGTTATCAAGAAAGTACTAGTCTCATTACCGTTTCCCGCCAACTATAATTATGTTGCTTGAACAGAAAAGAGAGAAAAAAAGAACAATTCGTGGATATAAAACTGGTGCAAAATGAGAAGAATATTAGAAACGAAAAAAAAAATTCACAGGCATTGCACATACATCCGCAACAACATGCTCGGCTTCAAGCAAAAAACCTTGCAATCCTTGGGAAAGCGACGTGGAAACACTCTGCGAGAGTTGCAAGGAAACGAAAATCAATTAATCAAGCCACGGAAATTACCAAAACCCTAGCGTCGAAATTAAGGAAGGATCAAGAAAAATTACGTCAATCTTAGTCCATTCGAGGGCTTCCCAGCTACCCGCGGCTTCAAGCTTCTCGGATTCAGTTAGCCGGGCGTCCGGGTCCCGGAGCGTGGTGGATCGTCCGGACCGAGGTCTAGGTATCTCCATCGGAGCGGCTCCGTCGTGAAATTGGAGGCGGCGACTCGGCGGAAAGTCTCGTATTATAAATTAGGAATGAAATTTCAGTTAAAGACGTGGCAATGCGGGCCGTGCGGAACTGTGCATCGAATTGTGATTATTTTTTCCTGGAAATCTATAATTGGCTTTGTACGGTTGCGGAATAATATATATTTTTATTTTTTATTTTTGGAATAGTTTGTTAAGGGAAATCGTTTGTTGGTGGATTTGGTAAGACGTAAGGGAGAGGACACGTGAGCTACAAGCGGGGTCCACTAACATGGACAGTTGGATAATATTGATTACTAGGCTGGGTTAGGCGGTTTACCTCCTTTAAAGTTTATCCAAATTACCGAACAGATTCTGAAATTTGTAAAACCTACAAAATACTTTGTGTGATATGATGAGAATATAATAATTACACCCATCAAAATACGACCGAAGCAAGAAATGTTAACAAAACAAATGGTTAGACCGATTTACGGATACGGAATTACTGCAAATGAGATTTAGTTATTCACTCGCGATTTATGGTATACGTAAGTTAAATGATTTCCAATTCATTTCCTCCCCTTTGTCATCTAGTATTTAATGGATAGAATAAAACCTTTTAATAATTAGATTACAATTAATTATATAATTAAGGATAAGATTACAGTTTCGTTAAATAAATAATTCAATAATTAAATTTAACTTATACAATTGCATTAATAATATATCAAAAATCAAATGACTGAAGGGTTCCTCGACGAGAATGTAGCTTTCCCGATCCTCCCATATCTCTTATAGCCGCCCTCTCTTCCCTCCCTTCTCTCTCAAACGCTAAAGTTCATCATCGTCTTCCCTATCCTCCTCTATGGGAGAGTCTGAGCGAAGCTGTTTTGGACTCGTTCTTGTTAACTTTTATTTAGTTATACTTCAATGGGGAGTTTTTCCTTCAAATACTTATTTTATCATTTATTTAGTTATACTTCAATTGGGAGTTTTTCCTTCAAATACTTATTTTATCATTTATTTAGTTATACTTCAATTGGGAGTTTTTCCTTCAAATACTTATTTTATCATTGTTGATGGTGTTTTATTCCATGGCTATAGTGATTTTCTCTGTGGCTATAGTCTTTTTATCGTTGACGATGATGATTTGGCTATGGTGTTTCGGCTGAATATTCGATTTCGAAACTTTCATCAGTAATAATTAGTGGCAAATCCGTAACTGTCCATACACGATTTTTATTTAAACTAAGAAATATTCTTTACAACTAATCACAAAATATTCAATTTGATTTTTTTTAGATCTGAACCACAACAACAGTGTATTTAATCGCAATTACGCTACCAAACTCGAACATCATTAATGAAATTTTTATTTAAAAAAAAAAAGAAAAAAGAAGGTTGCTTTTCCATGTAATAGAACCCTTGTAATAATTAGATTGCAATTAGGATGGCTTTAGAAAAAAAAAAAAACACTAACAAACTCATCAGTCATCATCATAATTATTATTATTTGAAGCAAGCAACTAAAACTAAAAACAAAAATTTATAAAAAAATAATAATAAAACTAAAAACAATAGGGTTTACCAAATGTATTAAATTGGCAGAAAACAGACATAAGCATAGAAGGATAAACCAAACAAAATTCATTGATTTCATAAACATTTCAATTTATACTAACGGAATTGTTATTCGCAATAACCGTTTTACTATTCGCAGTAACATTCCCCTGTGAAAAGTTTGAATTACCCCTTAGGTTTTTAGAAAAATAGTGTCAACTAAAAATTGTCAGCATAAACATTTCAATTTATACGAACGGAATTGTTATTCGCAATAACCGTTTTACTATTCACAGTAACATTCTCCTGTGAAAAGTCTGAATTACCCCGGCGGTATTTTGACCTATTTTGCATCAAAATATTGCCCCGCGGTATTTTGGAAGAAAATACCTCCCAAAGTGGGCGGTATTTTCAACATTACTATTTGCAGTAACCAAATCACTATTTTTTATTTTTTTAGCTAAAGGGCAAAATAAACTATTCACAGTAAAATATTACTGCAAATAATAATTTGGTTACTGGAAATAGTATGCCCTTATACGCAAAACACAGTGTGTAACATAATAATAGTGTCAACTAAAAATTTATGGAAAGCCTGTGTTTGACTTCAGCTGCGCACCTTTTTCACGTCTCATTTTGAGCAATCAAATTACCAAAGAACCTTTTATCTGGTGATTAACGAGCCAGGAATTGTTAAAAGATGAACTGCATCAACTTTTTGATCTGCAGAAACAATAAGTAAAGATTTTGCACATCATTGCAACTATAGAACAAACAAGGATGCAAGTCTTAGTCAGAAACCAAAAAAAAAAAAAATAGAAGTCTGTAGAGAACGACTTCCTGGAATGCCAGAAGCCATGAAGAAAGAGTATACGGAGACGAAACAGGAACTAAATCTCTTGGGTTTACTTGGTTTGATGATGAAGCAGCTGCACAAGGATCATATATACTCCAGTGAAGCATCTTCTTCCCAACTGCTTTTACTTCAAACCCAGAACAAAACTCCTTTCAGTATAAGGAATTCAAAAAGCTATACAGATCATTAAACGTATACATATGAGTGACAAGTACCTCTCTTGCAGCCATCCCCAAAGCAAAACTTCGGCAAAGCAAGTTGTATGAAGAAAACGATTTCCCGGTTTTTACTTGAGAAGAAATAACAAATTATAGGCTTCAAGAAAAAGAGGTGAAAAATGTCAACGAGATGAGTCAGGGCAAATGAAATATCTGAAAGATAAAACAACAGCCTCACATTTTCATTTTGCAATCACTCAATATTCTGTATAACTTATACCAGCTTGAAGAACATGAGGCGATTCATGTCACTAATTAGAGTTTCAAGAAGGCTGGTGAATGGCAAGTGAACAGCACCTTCTTGGAGAGAATAAGTAAAACAAATTTACACATACTGGGAAATCTAGAAATTTACCTTGCTACCCTGTATTTGTGCATTTACAGAATCATAAACCCATTGAGGCTGCACAAAAAAACAAGTCCAGAGGAAAAGCTTTCCAGGAAATCGATTTTTTCAGAAAACAAAAAAATAACAAGTCTGAAGAAAAAGCTTTCCAAGAAATCATTTTCTTTAGAAAAAAAAAAAAAAAAAACACAAGTCTGAAGAAAAAGCTTTCAAGGAAATCGTTTTCTTCAGGAAAAAAAAAAAAAAAAAAGTCTGAAGAAAACGCGTTCCAGGAAATCGTTTTCTTCAGAAACCAAAAAAAAAAAAAGCTTTCCAGGAAATCTTTTTCTTTAAAAACTAAAAAAAAAAACAGGTCTGATGAAAAAGCTTTCCAGGAAATCGATTTCTTTAGAAACAAATAGAAAAAAAGTCTGAAGAAAAAGCTTTCCAGGAAATCGTTTTCTTTAGAAACTAAAAAAAAAAAAAAAAGTCCGAAGAAAAAGCTTTCCCAGAAAAAAAAAAAAAAAACCTGAAGAAAAAGCTTCCCGGGAAATCGTTTTCTTCAGCAACTATTAAAAAAATTTTTTTAAAAAAACCTAAAGGAAAAGCTTCCCGGGAAATCGTTTTCTTCAGCAACTATTAAAAAAAAAATTTTAAAAAAACCTAAAGGAAAAGCTTCCCGGGAAATCGTTTTCTTCAGCAACTATTAAAAATTTTTTTTTTTAAAAACCTGAAGGAAAAGCTTTCCCGGAAATCATTTTCTTCAGAAAAAAAAAAAAAAAAGGATTAGCCGGGAATGGGAGTGGCAAAAAAAATCACTAACCAAAAAACCACCCAATCCCATTGGATTTTAATCCAATAGAACCCACCTAAAAAAATAATGGGTTGGGTGGGCTTACGCTAAATATGTAATGGGCGGGTTTAGGGTAACCCATTAGGTACCCTAAAACACGCCCATCATGAGTACCAAAAATACCTATCCAAAATTACTCTTAAAAGTATAAACAAAAACCCAACAATTCCCATTTTATATTTTTTTCTTCAAACTTATTTTTTCCTTTTCTTTATTTTTCGTATCCTACAATTACTTTGCGTTTTTTCTCATTTATTCTTTTATAATATTTTTAAATTACCCACTTATAAATACTAATTCAAAATTCGTTCGGGTTCCAAGTCGAGTTCAGGCTTGGGTTTCGGGATAGGTTTGGGTTCGAGCAGGACCGGTTTAGTTTGGGCCAATTTCGGGCCCATGGTTCAGGCCCAATTTTGGGCCAATTTTTGGCCGGGTCCAGTTTCGGACCTCGGGTCGGGTCGGGGCATGCACGGGTTTATATAAATATAAAAAAATTAAAAATTGTGTTTGGACAAAAAAAACTACATACAATTGAATATAAAACTATACAATATATAATATTTCAAATTTTAGAATAGATTCAAAAATTAAAATTCGTTTAAAAAAAAAAAAGAATTAAAATGAAATTAAAAAATTTTGAAAAAAATTTATTAATAAACCATTAAATAAGCCTTACATTTTTGTATAATGGGTGTTATAGGTACCCATAGCTACCCATTACTCATTTGAACTAAGACCATTAAGTACCCATTAACTTAATATCCATTAACTTAATACCCGTCTGTTTGACACCCTTAGCCGAGAATCATTTTCTTCATAAAACAAAAAACAAAAATTCTAAGGAAACTATTTCCAGGAAGTCGTTTTCTTCAGAAACCAAGCAAAAAAATAAGTCTGAAGAAAACGATTTTCTGGGAATCGTTTCTTAATAAAACCAAAAAAACAAGTCTGAAGAAAATTATTTCAGGGAAGTAATTTTCTTCAGAAACCAAAAAAAAAAGTCTGAAGAAAAAGATTTATGGGGAATCGTTTTCTTCATAAAACCAAAAAAAAAAAAAAGAAGGTCTCAAGAAACTATTTCCGAGAAGTCGTTTTCTTCAAAAAAAAAAAAAACAAGTCTGAGACTTCCAGCCTGTACAAACAGATACGATTGATGCCACTCAAAGTTCCACCTCCAGTGCATCCAATGATACAGTCCTCGCCAATCACAGTCTGGTACAGAGAACACTTTCTATGCTACTTGGTGTCACCATTTTTAGCAGCAACCTCCAGAGACTTCCGGTGCTTGATGGATCCATTTGGAGAATTTTCCTAATCATCATCCTACGATGTGGCTTATGATCATATCATGCCATACCTACACTACACAAAGTATTCTGAAATTTATCATTATCCCAATCCGAGATACAACAACTACGAAGCATTTGTCCCACAAAAAAATTTATCATATTCTATTGATAGTAATAGAATCATCTACTTTCAATTTTATTACTCTTTTTACTCTTACTAATATAATTATGTATAATCAACAATTAATTCATACTTAAAAAGCAAATATATAAATAGAACAAATGATGTCAAATTAGTTATGAGGAATATAATAAAGGGTGAAACTACAGTCCCATTAAAAAAATCATCGAGTCATTAAATTTGACCTACGCAATTACATTAATAATGGATGCAAAATCAAATACATTAATTGAATAGTTTTTCAAATTTTTCCATATAATAATTAGATTACAATTAAGATACTTTAGAGGGAAAAAAAAAAAAAAAAAAAGACTACCAAACTCCTCAGTCGGCGTCATCATCAATAATTTTTGAAGCAAGCAACTAAATGTATTAAACGCACTAAAAACAATTAGTTTACCAATTTGTGCCGATTGCCAAATGTATTAAATTGGCGAAGAAACCAAACAAAATTGACTTTAATTGATACGAAGGCAAAATGATGACTTTAATAGGGCAAGGAAAGCCTGGTCTGACTTCAGCTGCGGCCTTTTCCTTTTTCGAGTCTTCTCAATTCTCAGTCTCAGCGACCAAATTACCAAGAACTTTTTCTTTTCTACGTGCCACCAATTGTTCAGACTTCCTTGCCATCTGATCTGGGGTGTTAAAAAAATGCTGCTGAGAAGATGATCTTCAACCAGTTCCAAAATCAAACAAAGAAATAAAAGATTTTGCACATCATTTTATCTATCTAGCAACTATCGACCGATGCAGCAAGAACAAGGATGCAAGCAACGAGGACTAGAGAAGATGTTTGATAGACCAGAATTTTGAGCAATGATTTCCATAATGCTAACATTTTTGTGTCATACTTCTATGTGAAGGACTTGACTGACAGTTTATATTCGACATTCCGTGAGAAATGAGCTGCAAAATTTACAAGTCAACTCAGTTTCACCGATGAGAGCATACCTTCAGGATTTCTTCAAAACCATATCTTCATCTCTGGTCAATTAAATCACTGAGGGACATCCTACAGACTGAATCCCGCAAAAGGTTTTGCAAGATTGGGGTGGACAGATCACTTGTGCCGTCACTGAAAACCACTGTCTGGGGACTTCCAGATATAGATTGCCTAATGAGCTTCATAATGTCCAAAATACCATTGTCCGCATAAGTTTCCAAACTATCGATAACCTGTACAAGTTATTAAAAGTACAGATCAGAACACAAGAAAAAAGGTTCTAAAGAGGAAGTTAACAAAAAACTTTGCGAGAAGCTTTTCAGTGTAAGAGACCATAATTTAACTGAAGAAGAGTACAATAAATTAGATATCTTTTTCATCACATAGATTACAATTACAAAAGGAGACATGAAACCTTTTCATAGAATTCAACAGACAAAAATTTAACCAATCTAGGTCTTGCATTCACCAATAGAGCAATCTTAATACTTAGAGCAAATACAACATATTCAAGAGAGGTACACTCGTAAGAGGTTACAAATTTAAATATCCGGCCAGTACTCAACATGTTTACCATTAGAACAAGCAGCAGATATCTCTAGCTATCCCTACTTAGTTATTGCAGAAAATGCATCTTCACATAAAAGCTCTACATTCTGACCATATTTTACACCCAACATTATGCGTTTATAGCATGTTGATCTACAACTTCAACATGAACTGCATTTTATTGTAAATAGGCCCCAGTTCTAAAAACCAAAGGAAACAGATTCAGCTTAACTGTACACCATTGTATCTACAATTTCATATTTCTCTTTCCTATAATAAATTTCAAAGCATAAGTTCGCATACATACATGCAGACTAAAAGCATAAAACACAAGAAAAGAGAATTAAGATATTGAGATCATCTAGAGATGGAGGTTGTTTATAATTACCAATAAGGACACCCCACTGATGTTGATCTCATTCAAGGAAACGAGCTCTAGAAGTCTCTCTGGTGTGGATAACAGAAACTCTGGCTCACAACTTTTTAACCTATCCAAAGAACAACGCAATCATGTAAGATGAAGGAATACAAACCCAAAAACTTTCACCAAATATAGACGAAGCCAATCCTGACACTGAATAAAATTATACTAAGTTTATAATTTAGAAAGGAACATGTCTCGCATATATTGTGCATCCATATTCCATACAGTTAAGCAGTGTGCAAACCTCTTATTTGTCTCAATATTGCACACACAAAACCATATCATAAGCACTATAAATTTCATAGCAGAAATACACAAAAGAGGGGAGAACAAAATCTAGCATATGAAAACCAACAAACTTCAATTCCCAGCTCCGCACATAGTCACTCTTCTTCAGCCTATCACATAAACCAGTACTAATTTCTTCTGACAGTCACAAAATGATATTAAAAGCTTTACAGAAGCTAGGACTGAGCAAGCACTAGTTACAAACACAAGTATATAGAGACCAAAACAAGTTTATGATTTGGCATGTAATACTAATCATGACACTTCTACTACAACTTTGAATTTGTCTAGAGAATACTTCCACAAGAAATGCGTCTAGATTTACTAGAATGGATGAATTGATCAATGCAAACATCAAATTAGCACACAGAAACAGGAGCGAGAAGGATATTTCAAAACTAACCCACGAATTTGATGATCTATTGAAGCACCAGGGTGCAAACTCACTGAATGTATTCCAAGTTCTTTTAAAGGCTTGCAAACTCGGCGTACCTGAACTCCATACATAAGAAACATGATCACATTCAAAAACCAAGAGATACCTATATGATAAAATTATCTTCTAAAGGGTAGATAAAACCATTTATGTTAATAGTATAATACTATAGAAAATAGAAAGCCTGCCAAATCAAGTGAATAAGTGGCGTCAAGTCCTAAACATAACATTTTATACCAACTCAAATTTAAAAAGGAAGAGGACTACAAAAAGAGTTGGAAAGGAACTCCTAGAAAAGACATGATATGTTCAAACCTAAATTAGAACATGTATTTTGACAAACATAATAGTAACATAAGATTCCAGTAGGAGTCACAAACCCCACAATTGTGGGATAAGGCCTTAGTTGTTGTTGTATCTAGCTCTCACTCTCTAATAACATCAAATATTTGATTGCTTAACCACAGCTAGTATTTATTGCCATGGGCAAAGCAGATAGGAAGGCTAGAGAAAGCCAACGCCAATTAACAAAATTAGGTGAAACACATGAAAGGCAACAAGAGTTGAAAAAAACTAACATAGAATAGTAGAAGACCCACATGGCCCTTTCTGCCCTTTCAAGATGATGAAATACCATATATCAGACACCAGAAGTCTCAAATCCAGAAGTCTCAAATTCAGGAGCCCCCTAAAGATCAACCTAAAGTTCTTAAAATCTTCATAACAAGCTCTGAATTAATCAGCTTAATTCTTTCCCAGTAACTAACGAAAATATCTCCCAAAAGTCCTGGCCTCTAGAGAGACCTACTTGTGAGAGCAAGTAAACCTCCATCTATGTAAAACTTATAAGTCGCCATTAATGTTTGTGTGAAATAAAAGCATGATGAAGTGTCAAGGAACCTAAACCGCAATTCAAGCCCAACTAATTGCATCAGGAAGGTAACATGCAGAAATTATAAGCAACGCTAAAATTTTAGAGAAACAAATTCTACAGACCTTAGCAGCCTTTTCTTGAGATGGCACTATGAATAAAAGAAATGGACTGCCAAAAGACATTCCTTCTTTCTCCTTTCTAGTGATAGTATCACCAGCACAAGATGCAACCCAAGCAATTTGCTCCAATGTAGAATCTTTACCACTGGTCTCTATAATGTCTTTTCCACTTGAATAAAACTTCCAAAACTCAACTCCCCATTTATGAACAAAGAACGGCCGGTCTTCTCTACTAAATGCAGTTTCATGCTGAAGAGCAATCTGAATGGAATTCAGGCAGAGAATTAAAAATTTTGATGGGCAATCTTGGAAAGCTTTGCCTTTGTGCCTTTCTTCAGCATTGCTATCCCCACCTCTCCTCAGCACTGGGTCCTTAGCTTTCCCAATCTTGGTCAAACCTTTTGTACCCACAGAATTGATAACTGGTAAGATTGGATTTCCCCCGCACTTCTCAAGCTTGGGAAACTTTTGTTCAAGAACATCTCCACTAGGTTGTTTTTTGTCTTGTTTCTTGCCAACAGACTTCTTATCTAAAAGCAGTTTCTTTTTCTTTATAGGATCAACTTTACCCTGTTTGTCATTGAAGGGATCCTCAAGAGTAGGAATGCTATAGCACATACCCTGTAAACGTCCATATTAACCACATTGATTATTCTGGGGGTTTAAAGCAATACATTCAGCGATGAAAAAAGAGAATCTACATTGATCCCAAAAAGATGCAGACTTGAACAACTAAAAGCACAGAAAAAGTAGCTGATTCCAGACATATTTTTATATACAATTGGAGCATAATCCTTCACATGGTGCAACAAACTAGCTAAATTTCCATTACATGTATCCAAGAAATAAGTACGCTCTATCTTAACATCAATTTCCTTCAAAGTAGCCAATTATTAAGCACCCAAAAGAAAAATCAAATTCAAAAACCGTCAAAAAAAAACCCCATTTATTCCTTCAAAATGTTTTCTTTCAGCTATTTCTAACAATTTCTCGACAGTATATTCACGAAAAAAAAAAATTTATTGCTGTTCAAAGGATGAAAAAGATACTCACAAACTTTCATACCTGACACATGCGGCGTTTGCCGGATAGTCGACGCTTTTTAGCAGCAATAATGAAAGCGATGCGAGTTGAGACCTTGCTATCTTGCTTCTTTCTGCTCTTTTTGTTTTTTCTTCTCGCTATGGAGTCGTCGCTTTTTCCCATTGCAATTCTGCTCTTTCTGATTCAGTTCGATTATGACGATTGACGACGTAGGAGGAGGGGAAGAAGAAGGCGGTTTTTGTTCAGTTTCGTATTAACTGTTTATGGTGCAAGCCATTGACTAGGTTTGATATTTGAGACGACAAACGCGGGTTTTTCGTCATTTCAAGCGGGTGTAAGTTTTTGCTTTGGTGGATGGTTGAGCTCCTTTTCATGGGCTTCTGAGTTGGGCCCTTAAAGAGTTTCTATACGGGCTCTAGGTTTCATTTTTCATTTTTGTATTTTTTTAACAATGTATTTTCTATTTTTACAATTATCATTCTTAATAAAATTTTTTAATTTTTAAAGATATCTTTTTGATACAATTTTAGCACGTATTTAAAGAGGAATGATAAACTCAACAACAAATCATAACAATTTTTTAATAGCAACTCATGTAGCATGTACTTATTGGCCAATCATGTGATATTAATAAAAATACAACCAATAAATGTATGACAGATGAGTTATTATCAAAAAATTATTATGATTTGTTGCTAAGTCTATCATTGTGCATCATTCTGAATCCTGAATCTTTACTGTTTGTCTGTAGTAGTATGCTGATGCTCTGGAGCAATGACCATTGACTTAGACTGTTGTGGCTCCAAAATATCAACCACCTTATGATAAATCATGAATCTCAAAAGAATTGTCCACAAAAATTGCATCCCAAATTTCTCACGTAACTCCCAGAGAGAAATTAAAGATGGGCGATGCAGCCGCAGTAACACCTTCGGTCGATGCAGAAAAGGGCGCAAACGCCACCGCCCTCAAAACGCTGGATGCCGGCGCCCTTTTCGTACTGAAATCCCGAGGTTAATTACAGTCTGGCTCGTTATTTACTTTCAGTATTAGAAAATTGACTCTTTATATGTATCTGATTGTTGTGTTCTGCGTAGGGTCATGGTGGCACTGTGGATTCCATCTGACAACGGCGATAGTTGCGCCGGCGCTTCTGAGCTTGCCGTTCGCTTTCTCCTTGCTGGGGTGGCCGGCCGGAATTCTGTGCCTTTCGGCGGCCGGGATCGTCACGTTCTACTCGTATAACCTGCTGTCCCTCGTATTGGAGCACCATGCTGCCATCGGAAAGCGCCAGCTCCGTTTCAGGGACATGGCTCAGGATATTTTAGGTCCGGCATGCACTTCACTCACTTCTATTCTTTACTTTAATTATCCGACAAAATATTCAATTCCACTTTTGACTGTTCAAACATTAATCATTTGTGATCAATTATCTTTGGGTTGAAGGAAAATGATGTTCAAATTATCAGTTTGACCCGTAAACTTCACCTTGATATTGAGGTTTTGTTTAACGCGATCAAATTGAGAAATTTTCAATAATTTTTTTTAAAAATTAACTTTTTAACGTGTCAATTTTGGTTTGTAATGTTCGAGCTGGTGAAGGTTGGAAAACTTTTATATGGGTGTAGGACCTGCATGGGGCCGGTATTTTGTGGGCCCGCTTCAACTGGGAATATGCTATGGGATAGTGATTGCTAGTACACTTCTCGGCGGGCAAAACCTCAAGGTCAGAAAACTAAGGTTATTTTTGTCCTTTCTGTTTGGATAAATTACCCAAGTACGAGGAATTATCTAACGTAACTGTATGATTGTGCAGTTAAATACATTAGATGAGATTTGATGTCATTTTAAGGGATAGTAATCCTAATACATATGTAGGAGTTCGAAAAATTAAAATTATTAATTTATTGCACTACCTTTATAAATGCAGTCGATGCGTTAAATCGTTTTTTTTAAAATGCAGTTGATGCGTTAATCATTTTTTGGTGTTGTGTTTGGCAGTATATTTATTTGGTGACAACACCAAATGGGACAATGCAACTGTACCAATTTATAGTGATATTTGGAGGGCTGACACTTGTGATGGCACAAATGCCATCCTTCCATTCCCTCAGGCATATCAACCTGGTCTCCTTAATCCTCTGCCTTGCTTATTGTGCTTGCACTACTGCTGCTGCCATATACATAGGTTAATACTCGATTTCTCTATCTCAAATAAAGGATTTAGTTATGAATTATACGTTATTAAATCGTTGTTGCAGGATATTCAAAAAACGCTCCTGATCAAAAGAACTACGCCATCACTGAATCCGGTCTAAATCGGGTCTTTGGTTTCTTCAATGCCTTTTCGATTATAGCTACAACATATGGCAACGGAATTATCCCCGAAATCCAGGTCCATTCTATTGCATTTCAATCCATTTTTTGAATTGTAATACTTAAAACAATAATAAAAACACGACTCTTGTTGCAGGCCACGATAGCCTCACCACTCAAAGGGAAAATGTTCAAAGGTCTTTTGGTATGCTATGCAGTCGTAATTTCAACATTTTTCAGCGTAGCCATTTCTGGATACTGGGCGTTCGGCAACCAATCTCAACAATCCGTCCTTTCAAATTTCTTGGTGGATAATCGGCCATTAGTCCCCAAATGGTTTCTCTTAATTACCAACATCTTCACTTTAATCCAAGTATCAGCTGTCGTTTTGGTACGCATTTTCGCGTCCCATACAAAAAATTCATGTTTTTGATACTAAAAACATTACTAGCTAAAAACAGACTCTTTTAGTTAAACGGAAAAGGTATTAAATGATGGCAGGTTTACATGCAACCTACAAATGTGGTGATAGAGCGGGCGTTTGCGGATCCCAAGAAGAGTGAGTTTTCAGCCCGGAACGTTCTCCCCCGGCTGATATTCCGATCGCTGTCTGTGATCGTGGCGACGACGCTGGCGGCCATGTTGCCTTTCTTCGGAGACATCATGGCACTGTTCGGGGCATTCGGGTGCATCCCTCTGGATTTCATCTTGCCGATGATTTTCTACAACGTGACCTTCAAGCCTTCCAAGAAGGGCCTGATTTATTGGGGAAACGCCGCTGTCGCGGTGGCTTCCACGGTGTTGGCGATGGTGGGGGCTGTGGCGTCGGTGAGGCAGATGATTCTGGATGCCAAGACTTACCGTTTGTTCGCTAATCTGTAAAAAAATATATATATATATATATATATGCTGATCGACACAAAGCCATGCATGCATGTTTCTATTTATGCGAGTCTGGCAAGATATGCTGCGTCCGGCTAGGGCCAGCAGTACTATTTTTAGAAAGTGTTGCATACTGCACACGTAGGAAATAGAAATATCATTGGTTTGGTTTGTATGAATCTATTTTGGGCAAAAACTTGTATTGAAACTATAAATATTTGTATTAAAAATTAAGTGTAGAAAACGCACAAACTTGTATCTGACATTGCGTGTCTACAAGAAGTTCTTGAAAGCACGAGATTTTTTTCTTTAGAAACACGGGACACTTTTTTCTTCTAAAAAGATAATATTGAGATTAGTCTCAAAAATATCGTTTTTATGTTATGATGTAGTGAGTTTTAATTTGCTGTTAATGTATTGATTGTTTCTTAAAAAAAGAAAAAAATATATTATCACATATAATTTCTAATGTATCGCATATTTATTTTAAGGGTAGAAGTAATGTATATATGTAAAATAAAAAGTATGGACGATAAGCATAAAAGTAGTAAATGTTTAAATAATATTGCCTCTAAAAGTAAAAAGTAGGGTATATTTTTATTTAAAAAAACGTATCGATTATAAAGATAGAACTAGTCCGTTTGTTTATATTATATGCGGTTACTAAAATAAATAATGTGTAGGGGAACGATTAATCTATCTCTAAGGTCATGTTCTTTTTCATTTTATTTCAGGAAAATCATAATTTTTTTCTTCAAAATTATAAATAAAGAAACAATCTCATTTTTTACTCAATTCAAAATTTAAATTTAAAATTGCACCTAAATCTTTACTCACATAAACTAAAAAAATAACATAATCCTTATACTTTTTCTTCTCTGTTTTACACAAATCCCAAAAACAAATTCCCTTCAAAAAATAATTTCTTCCCTATACCAAACATTTTCTAATTGAGTCACTTAAAAAACAGAATTTGTATAAGTGTTACACTTTACTTATTAATAATAAGTTATATATTTTAAAAACTCACGAAAATCCTACCTCCCCCTTCTTCTTCGTGCAGAAAAAAAAAACCCTCACAATCTCCATGCCTGTGTTGCAGCCATGGGTGTCTCAGCCTAACACGGTAGTTCTTCGGCAGTCCAAACACCATTGCTATCGAAAGAGGACGGCGCCGTTCAAGGCAACATGGATTACAAAAGCCGGTCGGCCAAGCGATCCAAGCCCGGCGAATGGTTATCATCTGCTTCTCTTTTCATAGGTATCAAATGTTAAAGTAAGTTTTTCATTTCTTAAAAGAATCAAGAGTTTTAATGTTGGGATTGCTATTTTTGTTGAAAAAGGCTTGAAGAATCCAGAGTACTTTGCCTATTTTCGAGTAGCTTTCTTGATGGGTCCACTGGGGAAATTCACGGTGGCGGCCGCAGGTGGATAGAGTCATTTTTCGCGACTCATTTTTTTTCGCAGGTGAAAGAGTGACATGGATGATTGTGGGTTTTGGTTTGATACATGTATATGATAGAGTACACGTTGGATTTAAACACGTCATTTGAGATGATTAGTCACTAAAATTAGTCACTAAGAGTATCATTACTCATTTTAAAAAGTAAACTCCACATTTAGTCTCTTACATATAGCCTAATAGTCTTTTTGGTCCCTTATATTTCAAAATGATCTTTTTGCTCCCTTATTTTTATTTTTTAAACTATTCGGTCCCCTACATTTAAGAACGACATTTTTTGTCCTTTACATTTATTTCTTGAACTATTTGGTCCCTTGGCGATGAAAAACGTTAATATCACTCGCACTTCCGCTTACACGACCTTTTTCAGCGAAGGGTAAACTTGTTCTAACATCATTTAGCATCCCAATGATTTTCTTCATTAAGTTGATTTTCTTCATTTAGAGTCGCGTGAGAGGAAGTGCGAGTAATATTAACGTTTTTCGTTAAGTTAAGCAACCAATAGACCAAATAGTTCGAATCATAAAAATAATGGACCAAAAAGATCATTCTAAAATATAGCGGACCAAATAGTTCAAGAAATAAAAATAATGAACCAAAAAGATCATTTTGAAATGTAAGGGACAAAAAAAAGTATTAAAACTTTTGTAAGGGACCAAATATGAAATTTACTCATATTTTAAAAGAATCTTATATATATTTTTTAATTATAAGTTATTTTCACCGAATGTATCATCACTTAGGCTCTGTTTTTTTTCCATTCAGTTTCAGGAAAAGTACTACTTTTTTCTCAAAAAATATTACACAAGAAAACAACATTATTTTTATTAAATTCACAATTCAAAATTTAAAGGGCCTGTTTGGTATCGTGATTCAAGTCGTGTTTTGAAACCACTTAAAGTTTGTTGGGAATGATGAAAAACTATTATAAAATCAAAAGTGGTTTCAAAACACGTTTTGAAAACGTGATACCAAACAGGCCCAAAATTTCCTCTAAATATTCACTCACATAAATTCAAAAAAACATAATTATTACACTTTTTCTTCTCTTTTTTACACAAATCCTCAAAAGAAATTTTCTCCAAAATAAATTTCTTACGTAATCAAAAAATTTCCTATCTAAGTGAGACTAAGAGAACAGAGCTTCATTAAAGCATTTGCACGTGGCGTATTTCTTCGAGAAGCTCGAAGCTCCATGGTCCATGGTAAAATATAATTGAAACTGCTGCATCGTTGTGCGTCATTCTGAATCCGGAATCTTTACTGTTTGTCTGTAGTAGTATGCTGATGCTCTGGAGCAATGACCATTGACTTAGGCTGTTGTGGCTCCAAAATATCAATATAAAAAGCACCACCTTATGATAAATCATGAATCTCAAAAGAATTGTCCACAAAAATTGCATCCCAAATTTCTCACCAAACTCCCAGAGAGAAATTAAAGATGGGCGATGCAGCGGCAGTAACACCTTCTGTTGATGCAGAAAATGGCGCAAACGCCACCAAAACGCTGGATGCCGGCGCCCTTTTTGTCCTGAAATCCCGAGGTTAATTACAGTCTGGTTCGTTAATTATTTTCAATATTAGACAGTTGACGCCTTTAATGTATTTAATTTGTTGTATTGAAGGGTCGTGGTGGCACTGTGGATATCATCTGACGACGGCCATAGTTGCGCCGGCGCTTCTGAGCTTGCCGTTCGCTTTCTCCTTGCTGGGGTGGCCGGCCGGAGTTTTGTGCCTTTCGGCGGCCGGGATAGTCACGTTCTACTCGTATAACCTGCTGTCCCTCGTCTTGGAGCACCATGCCGCCATCGGAAAGCGCCAGCTCCGTTTCAGGGACATGGCTCATGATATTTTAGGTCCGGCATGCACTTCACTCACTTCTCTCCTCTTTACTTTAATTATCCGACTAAATATTCAATTCCACTCTTGACTGTTCAAACATTAATCATTTGTGATCAATCATCTTTGGGTTGAAGAAAATTGGTGTTCAAATGACCAGTTTAACCCGTAAACTTCACCTTAACCTTGCTATTGAGGTTTTGTTTATGTGGTAAAATTGAAAAAAAATTTAATCTTTTTTTTTTAAATTGACTTTTTGAGATTGGGACGAGAAATATTTTTTAATTGTTTTCATGAAACAACAAATTAGACAAAGCCGATATTTTGATAAGGCAAAAGTCCAAGATATGCCTTAGGTAATGGTCAAAAATGACGACGTCAAAGAACAGTTAATTCTACGTTGTCACTCACAATCATCAATAGTTTAGTTCATTTCGACTTCGTTCTCTTATGCAACGACGTCGTCGTGTTGTCAATTTTGGTTTCTAAATGTTTGAGCTGGGGACAGTCGGGATTAACTAAACTTTTATCTGAGTGTAGGACCCGCATGGGGCCGGTATTTTGTGGGCCCGCTTCAACTGGGAATATGCTATGGGGCAGTGATTGCTTGTACACTTCTCGGCGGGCAAAACCTCAAGGTCAGAAAAGTAACGTATGGTATTATATTAGCTAATTAACCTTATTTTTGTTTTTTTTGTTTGGATAAATTTACCAAAGAACGACAAATTATTCAATATACCAATATAAATAATGATGTAGTTAGATATATTAGAAGAAGTGTGATGTTATTTTAAGAGATAGGACTCGAAAAATTAAAATTATTGATTTGTTGTACTACTTTATTTGATGCGGCTGATGCATCTAATAATCATCGATTTTGTGTGTGTTTTGTTTGACAGTATATTTATTTGGTGACAACACCAAATGGGACAATGCAACTGTACCAATTTATAGTGATATTTGGAGGGCTAACACTTGTGATGGCACAAATGCCATCCTTCCACTCCCTCAGGCATATCAACCTGGTCTCCTTAATCCTCTGCCTTGCTTATTGTGCTTGCACTACTGCCGCCGCCATATACATAGGTATTGTCTCATGCATAGGAAGAATTAAGTTTCGGAATTATACGTCATAACTTATGAATAGTTATACCGTTGCAGGATATTCAAAAAATGCTCCGGATCAAAAGGATTACACCATCACCGAATCCGGTGTGAATCGGGTCTTTGGTTTCTTCAATGCCTTCTCGATTATAGCTACAACATATGGCAATGGAATTATCCCTGAGATCCAGGTCCAAACTATTGCGTTTTTCATATAATATTAAAAATACGACTATTTTACTGCTTAACTACGTGATGTGTTGCTGCAGGCCACGATAGCCCCACCAGTAAAAGGGAAAATGTTCAAAGGACTTTTGGTTTCTTACGCAGTAGTAATTTCCACTTTTTTCAGCGTTGCCATTTCTGGATACTGGGCGTTCGGCAACCAATCTCAACAATCAGTCCTTTCAAATTTCTTGGTGGATAATAGGCCATTAGTCCCCAAATGGTTTCTCTTAATCACCAACATCTTCACTTTAATCCAAGTATCAGCTGTCGTTTTGGTACGCATTTCTCCTTCCTATATAAAAAGTCATGTTTCTGATACTAAAAACGGTATTAAAAATAGACTCTTGTACTTAAACGAAAGAAGTACTTCCTCCGGCCCCCTTAAACAGTCCACTTTCAAAAAATTATTGTCTCACTTAAAAGAGTTTACTTTGAATTTGGTTATGTTACGTGCTCTTACTAATATAATAATATATAATCCATAATTAATTAACCGTTATTTAAAAGTAAGATGTAAGTGAAAAATATAACAACAAATTACTTATTTTAGGTGTTGTAACTCATCAATCGTAATAAGAATATATCATGGCAGGTTTACATGCAACCTACAAATGTGGTGATAGAGCGGGCGTTTGCGGATCCCAAGAAGGGCGAGTTTTCGTCCCGGAACGTTCTACCCCGGCTGATATTCCGATCGCTGTCGGTGATCGTGGCAACGACGTTGGCGGCGATGTTGCCTTTCTTCGGAGACATCATGGCACTGTTTGGGGCATTCGGGTGCATCCCTCTGGATTTCATCTTGCCGATGGTTTTCTACAACGTGACCTTCACGCCTTCCAAGAAGGGCCTGACTTATTGGGGGAACGCCGCCATCGCGGTGGCCTCCACGGTGTTGGCGGTGGTGGGGGCGGTGGCGTCGGTGAGGCAGTTGATTCTGGATGCCAAGACTTACCGTTTGTTCGCTAACCTGTAAATATATATATATATATGCTGATCGACACAAAGCCATGCATGCATGTTTGTGTATACGGCAAATGGCAAGATATGTTGCGAATATAATGTTCGGCCAGGCCAGGGTGGTCAGCAGTACTATTTTAGAAAGTGTTGCATAATCTCATTGGTTTTTTCGTTTGAATCTATTTTGGGCAAAAATTGTGTTGAAACTAGAAAAACTTGCACCAATATACATAGCAAAAACTTGTATCTGACATGTTGTAATCTCCGACGCTGCGTGTCTACGATTGTTTCTATTATAAACAACTATTATAAACAAAGTATCACGTGTAGTTTCTAATATACCGCATATTGATTCTATGAGAAGTAAAGCATGCAAAATAAAAAGTATAATAAATGAGAAGGATAGAAGTAGTACATGTTTAAAAAGGTATCACTTCTCATAGAATCAATATGCGGTATATTAGAAACTACAGGTGATACTTTGTTTATAATAGTTGTTTATAATAGAAACATAAATAATAAACATTTATTTAAAGGGTAGAATTAGCTCATTTGTTTACATTGCATACTCTCAGGGGCATATTTCAGGGGGGTGAGGTGGTCCCCGAATCCCTCCAACCTCCTCATACAATCTTATTAGTACGTTGTGTATATTTATTTATTATTAATGTATTTAACTATCAAGAAAAAGTTTATGAGTAATGATACACAAATCAACTAATCTCTTTAACTTTCTCATAGCAAGTGAGGTGTCATACATTCATTTGCTATAACCCGCCTCCACCCATTAACCTATCGGAGGCGAGTGAAGGCGACAGCCGCCTCCAAATACATTGCCGAGAGCTTTGGAGGCGGGTATTTGTGCACCCGCCTCCAAAGGGGCGCCTCGGTTAATCAATTCTGTACTAGTGACACAACTTAACTAATTTTCTCAACTTTTTCATAACAAGTGAGGTATCATGCATTCATTTGCTATACTTTTATAAAATAATTATTAATACTATATTATTAAAATGTAGTTTCCCGCCGCCGCGATGGCCACCAGCACCTAAAAATGAGATCCTCAGGCCTTGGAGACAGTCACATCTGAATAGATTAAAAAGGAAGTGATCAAGTCGACTGGCTGACATGCATTATAACTTTGGGTATATTGTAAGTCACTTCTCTTTTCTTTTCTACCAATTTGTTTGTTGTGCTTAATTTCCATATGAGCTACGGATTTTCAGGGCTTGTTGCAAGATAAAATAGCATTGGATAATTAGTCACAACGTATTTAAACAAAAATCATAATTAAAGAATTTTAAGATATATTAGTATATTTCTACACAAGGAAATGAAAGATCGTCAGACCGCTCAACACGCGATAGTTAAACTCATCAACCAATATGTATTTCCTTGAAATAATTGTTGGTTTAACATAAATATAATATTTCAACAGTTTAGCTTAATAAACTCAACGACATCTACAATGGTACGTGTATTTGTCAATGTACAACTTATTATAAATGTCAACGTACAATACTTAAAATAGTTATTTTAACATCATTTATTCTATTTATTTGTAAGGCCAAAACTCGACTTTGTTCGTGTGTATACTTCCAATACGATACCATTGTGAAGAGAGTGAAGATTTTCAAATGAAAAGTTGGCGCAGACAAAGTAACAGTGAAGCAAAATGAAAAATCAAAACATTCCTTCCTGCTCCAACCAGAGCCGGAACCTTAGCCCTTTCTCATCCTTGTTGTCTTCGCGAAGCAACATTCATTCTGAAATTAAACTACACTTTCTTTAAACATTTTTTAATTCCCACATGCTGCAAATGTTATAGTACATTATTTAGTGCATATGGCTCGATCCACTGCATTAATCAGAGCATAATAATAAGTTCAAGAAATGGAAAGCAATTCATCAGCCACTTTTATTATGAATCCTCCTGGGGTTTTTTTCTATGGCAACCCTTCTGTTGAGTTGCTCTGGCAGCATGTGAAGGTGCCATTTCTGGTGCCGTTCCTGAAAATAATGGTGTTTTTGTGCTTGGCAATGTCCCTCATGTTGTTCGTGGACCGAGTTTATATGGGCATTGTCATTTTTCTGGTCAAGATTTTCAGATGGAAACCTGAGAAGAAGTACAAATGGGAGGCTATTAAGGATGATTTGGAGATTGGAAATTCAGTTTATCCAATGGTGTTAGTGCAGATTCCAATGCACAATGAAAAGGAGGTAATGCTGATTCTTTTTACTCTTTACGAGTCCCATTTAAAGAGTTTTGTTTCCAGTTAATGTATTTTGACTCTTTTAACGGAACAGATGCAGTATATCATATCCTAATTCTGTGCTTCTGTATTTATGTGTGCTCTGAGTTTAGGTGTATCAGCTTTCCATTGGAGCTGCTTGTGGAATATCATGGCCGGCTGATCGTGTCATAATTCAGGTTCTTGATGATTCAACAGACCCTGCAATCAAGGTTGATGATAAAAAAAATTCCTAGTTTTAATTTCATTTGCAGAAAGTGCCATTCTATTTTTCCATCAGTTTTTCACTTTTCAGCCACACGTTTTTATATTTCCAATACACGTTTCACCTTTGAAAATCATTACAGAAACTAAGTTTTGAAAACTCTCCAAACCGAACATTGCCTTATATTGCGATGTACGTGTTTTCAATTCAAGGTCTTGATTCAGCAAGAGTGCAGAAGATGGGCAAGCAAAGGCATTAACATCAAATATGAGAGCAGGGAGAACCGTGTTGGTCACAAAGCAGGTTCTCTTAGAGAAGGAATGAAGCACAGCTATGTGAAGCTGTGTGACTATGTCGCCATCTTTGATGCAGATTTTCAACCTGACCATAATTTCTTGCGCCGAACCGTTCCTTTTCTTGTTCACAACCCGGAAATCGCCCTCGTGCAAACTCGTTGGAATTTTGGTACTTCCTGTCCCATTAAAAGAGTCTAATGGTATAACCAATTTTGAGTCGAAACATGATTCTTTATAACGTGTTGAGTTTGTGACTTCTGCTGCAGTCAATTCTGATGAATGCTTGATGACAAGAATGCAAGAGATGTCCCTGAATTACCATTTCATTGTGGAGCAAGAAGTGGGATCTTCCACTTACTCATTTTTTGGTTTCAATGGTGGGAATTTGAGGAGATGTTTTGAGTCCTAATTATCTTTGAACTTAATCCACCTGCCTCATTATCTTCTTGAATTTCAGGAACTGCCGGCGTATGGCGGATTTCAGCCCTCAATGAAGCCGGAGGATGGAAGGACAGGACAACAGTGGAGGATATGGATTTGGCGATCCGAGCAAGCCTGAAAGGCTGGAAATTTGTGTATGTTGGTGATGTGAAGGTACACTTGCAGAATTCAGCATAGCATTAGGCCAAGAATAGGCAATTTCATGCTTGCTTTTGAATATTTTCTATCTTCCAAATCAGGTGAAGAATGAACTTCCGAGTACTTTAAAAGCCTACCGAAACCAGCAACACCGATGGTCCTGCGGTCCTGCCAATCTTTTCAGAAAGATGGCGATGGAAATTGTTCGATGCGAGGTGATGTTGATGAACTGTAAGTGTTTTCATGTTCATTCTCTGAAACCTCAGTAACATTTGAATGCCTTGTTTGTTCATTGCAGAAAGTCTCTCCCTGGAAGAAGTTCTATCTTATATACAGTTTCTTCCTGGTACGGAAACTAGTCGCGCATGTGGTCACATTCATCTTCTACTGCGTTGTTCTGCCGGCAACTATCATCATCCCGGAAGTACAAGTTCCGGTCTGGGGAGCTATCTACATTCCTTCTGTGATCACTTTTCTGAATGCAGTTGGGACTCCCAGGTTTTTCTTTCTGTTCCTGCAACAAAAACCTTATTTTCTGCTGCAAATATTGGCTTAATCTTGCTGAATTTACGTTTGCAGATCACTCCACTTAGTAGTCTTCTGGGTACTATTCGAAAATGTGATGTCTTTGCATCGAACCAAGGCCACACTGATCGGCCTGCTAGAGGCGGGGAGAGTAAATGAGTGGATTGTAACAGAGAAATTGGGGGATGGCCTCAATGTGAAGTCTGGTTCTAAAGCCTCCAAGAAACTTCGTTTCAGATTTGGAGGAGACAGGTATTACTATCCAAGGCTAAGATAAAACATCGTCAGGCTTCCTTTCATGAATCTTGCTAAGCTTTCGTGTTCAAATACATGCAGAATTCATCTTCTGGAGTTACTCGTGGGGATCTATCTGTTCTTTTGTGGGTGCTGCGATGTTAGTTTCGGAAAGAACCATCTCTATGTATACCTGTTCCTTCAGTCCATGGCTTTCTTCATAGCAGCATTTGGATATGTGGGTACTTTTGTTCCTAGGAAACCCAACTAGTAGAACTCCTGCAACCTAAAATAGACTCTTCTTTCGGATTCTCCAAGGGACAACTTCTCTTATTGTACTATATTTCTATTAGCATTTCTTAACAATGTCAAAACTACCACGTTTGATATCTAGCATAGGCAAAATTAGCATTTCATAACTAATCAATAGACAAAGGGAGTATCTTGAGTATTTGTTGTTGCTTGTGGATTTATTGTACTATATTTCTGTAGAATTTGTTAACAATGTCAAAACTACAACCTTTGATATCTAGGCAAAACTAGCATTTCATGACTAATCAACAAACAAAGGAGTATCTTCAATATTTGCTGCTCACTGTTAACCAAAAAAAAAGAGGCAAGCCATGTCCTAGAAGAGTCGACAATAGAATCTACAAAACTGTCACCGGAAACCAGCCTAGCGCTGGAACAATATCAGCAAATTGACTCAACTTCTCCCATCTATTAGCGTGAAGGAAAGGAAAAAAAAAAAGAAAAAAGAAAGCTCAAAAGAATAACCGCATAACTTGCGGAAAGATTTCCATTTTATTCTTTGTCAAAGTTGATTGGGATCAGTATTTATTGTATGTTTAATGCCAATCTTCTATGCTTCCACCTTCTGATAACCTTCAGGGACAACATCCAGTATGTCGTAGTGTCCATACCCATGAAACAGAACATTAATGGGGTCATCTTCTCCATCTTTCCTATACTCTTCACCATAGTTTGCAATATTTTTCAAACTACCTGAGCTTCTATCAACCATGAACACAGAAATAGGTGTCCTGCAGAAAAATAAAATAATTTTTTTTAAGAATCCTCAAGGTTTGTCTTGTTTTGAGTGCATAAGCTCAACCTAACAGAATGTAACTACTCAATTATATTCTCTTCAGTTTCTTCAATTTTTAATACAATTAGACAACTACCACAAACATAAACTTTTCAACTTTTCATAGATTAATAAAAATGGGGAAAGTACCAACTGCAATGATTAGGAATATTTGCAAAAGGGAAAACAAAAGGATGAATTGAGCCAGATGAGCAAAACTGAATGAAAATCAACCCATGATGCAGTAAAAGACACTCACTTGATAACATGAGAAGCCATTAGTAGCTCTGGTTCTCCACCCCATACATAAGGTTTCTCAATCCTTTCGACATAGGTATCAAAGTCACCCTCAATGAACCTATAAGAATGGCAATAGACAATATCATCTAACACAAGTCATTAAACAAAAATAACATTCAGAAAGCTCAAAAAAACCAAGCAAAGTCACCCTCAATGAACTATAAGAATGGCAATAGACAATATCATCTCAATAATTCAACTAACACAAGTCAGTAAACGAAAATAACATTCAAAAAGCCAAGCAAAATCACCCGCAATGAATCTATAACAATGGAAATAGACAATATCAACAATTCAACTAACACAAGTCACTGAACAAAAACAACATTCAAAAAGCCAAGCAAAATCACCCTAAATGAACCTATAACAATGGCAATATACAGTATCATCTAAAAAATTCAACTAATACAAGTCACTAAACAAAAACAGCAGTCAAAAAGTCAAGCAAAATCACCCTCAATGAACATATAACAATGGCAATAGACATATCATCTCAAAAATTCAACTAACATAAGTCACTACACAAAAATAACACTCAAAAAGTCAAGCAAAACCAACCTCAATGAACCTATATAACAATGGCATTAGACAATATCATCTCAACAACTCAACTAACACAAGCCACTATACAAAAATAACATTCAAAAAGACAAGCAAAATCACCCTCAATGAACATATAACAATGACAATAGACAATATCATCTCAATAATTCAACTACACAAGTCACTAAACAAAAATAACATTCAAAAAGCTCAAAAAACCAAGCAAAATCACCCTCGAACTTATAAGAATGGCAATAGACAATATCATCTCAATAATTCAACTAACACAAGTCACTAAAAGCTATCTACAGAAAACTGACCATTCGGCTTCTTTTCGCCTCTTTAACAGCTCCTCCACAACCTGTCCACCAAAAAGAAAACAGTCAATCATTGAGACAAATACATTCATTCAATCAAAGATAAAACAAATGAAACATACAAGAGCTCTTAATTCATCAGCTAGTTCCCTTTGACGGTTCTCATCCGGAACATCTTCCCCTTTCCTCAAGCAAGCCACGTGTGCTATCGCTCTGAATAAACACCTCCCATCAGCTGGTACACCTGCTCAATCCCATCATTCAATTTCATTTTTTTTAATTGAAATTTAATGTAAGAATGAGTTCCAATTTCCAGTTCATTCAATAAAAGTAGTAGCGCCAACAAACTAACTTACCTGTAACTTTGAAGGTATCTGAGTTTTCATCATCTGCATCCGTAATCGTCAAACTGTTTTCAGCTCGAAAGTCCTCCGATTCTTGCTCCACTGGACCAGCCTCGGACGATGACATAACTTCACATGAATCCAAAATTGGCGGAGCAGCCAAGCAAGCGCAGACACCAAAGAGTAGCCAAGCCGAGTCGGGATTATGAAGCCAGCGCGCCGGCCTAGCATCCCAAGCGACATTCCAGGACCCTTCACCCTTATTCATCAATTCATCATGGTGGAACAATACAGTCCTCTTCGGCCGGAAGGGATTCACATCTCCGACGCCGGCGGGCAGGATGGCGTGCCAGACGGAAGCCGCCCCACCCTGAGCAGCCAAGCCGTATCCTCCGAGACGGCAACTACTGGAGTGATATCTCCGGTAATGATCGCCGCCGTTATTGCCGCCGTTGTTGGTGTAGGTGACGACCACAGATCTCAATACGGGGCTAACGAATAGCCGGTTCTGGATATGGGCCGCTGCCGCCGAGCCGTGTGTGTGAGATAAGGAAAGTGCGATGTGGAGCCAAGGCTTCGGGCGGGCACAGAGTACACCGAGCATCACCGTATAGAAAGACACAGTCTTCTTTATCTTTTTCTTTATTCTTCCACAATAACAAAAAAAAAAAAAAAAAGATTAAACCTACGCCGCCATTGTTGTTGGGATTCACATATGGAACTGCATCAGGTGAAAATTGAGAATTGAATTTGCCATCGTGAAGAGGAAGAAGGTGTTTGTTGAAATGGCTGAAGGAGATTTGATGATGATGACGACTACGATGAGTGGTGATGTGGGTTTTTGGGTGACGGCGAATTAGAGTAGAGGGAGAAAACTAATACAACTAGTAAAGTAGTAAAAGGTGCATGTTGGGGCCCCATTTCCACACCAAAAAAAAAAAACATAAAAACAATAAATAAATAAATATGGGATTGGAGCTAAGAAAAATATTTATGAATAATGATATATATATCAATTCATTTATATATTATTATTGATCAATAAATATATATTATATTATTTATTATTAAAAAATTGTGATATTTAATTGAAATGTATATCATTATTTAAAAATTATTATATATACTCGTTGTATAAAATTATTTTTATTTAAGGATAAAAGTATAAATTATTTTAAAAAGTAATAAAAAAAAATAAGAGGTCATATTATCCTATTATAATTCTAATTGATTTGTTGCATTAAAAATGTGAATTTAGCGATTGTATTGTATAGAATAATTTTTTGTGGCAAGGGGTAGAAGGACTCGAGAGAGCTGATGATAGCTGAGGAGGTAGTCTAGAGTTTTCGGTCTTTTAAGGCTAGTGGTCATGGATGGAGTTGCATGTCGTGTGTACATATACGTCAAAATGACCGGCGTGTCCTTGCGTTATTTTTCCTTCTTTTTTTTTTTATTATTTTCCCGACCAAAATATCTATGTATTTAATGTATGATAAATTAGGAAGAATTTTAGTACTAAAAGTTTGGAGTATTTCCAACTTTAGTACTAAAAATTTACCCAGTTTCAAACTTGTGTTTTATATTTGTACTTTGTTACATTTTTAGTATCAATACCTGCTATAGCAAGTTTTACTTAGTCAAACCAAAGTCAAAAGTAATTTGAGGATATTTTACAATTCTATAATTTTGATGATATAGTTTCCAAAACATTTTCTAGGTTTTCTTTTGCTTTAGTCGAAAGAAAACTTGTACATTGACTGAGGAGAAAAATTACCGAAAAAATTTTGGAAATAATATTAGAAAAATAATCTTTTCAACCCCACAAAAGTGTAGAATTTGTAAAATACCTTCAAATTACCTTTGATTTCTGTTTGACTACGTAAAAGTGGTATAGCAGGTATTGATACTAAAAATGCAACAAAGTATAAACATAAAGCACAAGTTTGAAATTGAGTAAACTTTTAGAACCAAACTTGTAAACAACCCAAATTTTTAGTAAAAATGTTATTTTCCCTGATAATTTATTCCAAAATGTTCATATATGAATAATGAATTGCATGGAGTCATTGACCTCTTACAATTTATTCTTTGTACTCTATGTCAATGATATAGAATGATAAGGAAATCAACTTTATTGTGATTTTAAAATAGGAAAAATTGATGAAGTATCCTTTTGGTTAAATCAATACTTCAATTCTAATGAATTTTCATATCACTTTATACCTTAAATTGATGACAACAACTTGTATTTTATGATAAGACGATGCGTGTATCGAGTTTAACCTCGTGTTCTTCATGGTGTTTTAAAAACAATTTTGTAAATAAGTTTTTGGAAAAAGAGTTTTATAATGTAAAAATTATATTGGAATGTAAAAATGTATAACTGAATAGTAAAAAATTATTTTGAAAATGATGAAAAATGATTATAATATATTAAATTTACTGTTGAAACCGAAACCAAAACCAAAACCAAAATCAAAACCAAAACGAAAAAGAGCAAACCCCTAATGTATCGCGATTATAGTCTGAAAATATATGTATCGAGTTTAGTCTTTGATGTATCCAGTTTTAAATTTAGCCTCTGAAATTTTGAATATAGTTGATGATGTATAATGATTGTAAATTTAGATATTTATGATCGCATATCACATCTAACATTCAATGTATTACATACTGAGCTGTTTATGTATCATTTAAAATAACAAATATTGTCTTTTTTGTTACACTAAAGGAGTCAAGTTTGAATTTCGTGTTTTTCATACCCTTATTAATATAATTACGTGTGATTTATAATTAATTAATTTTTAAAAAGTAAGAATATTAATGAAAAAAAATAGTAACAAATTTAATATTTTAGAAAATATGTGCCACCTATCAAAAGTTATACATTTTCCAAAAACTTAGAATATATACATTAGTAGTAGTTGGTGGATGCGATGGAGTGAATGGCATCTGATAAAAGTAGAAGAGAATATGCTTTGAGGGGGGGGTAAATTGGTCATGTTGTGATATAATGAAGTAAGGATGAGTCTGTATTCGGTAATCGATATAAAATAATAACAAAATGAAGGTGGGCTTCAGCCGCACGTGCATGTCGTTAAAATTTGTGAGTCACGTGTTCAGAGGACGCCTAGAATATTTAGACCTTAGACTTCCAATGCGGGGTTCTAAACCACAGCTTAACCGTATATACCGTAGCTTGATTTCTTGCATATTTTGGGTTCAAAACCCATTCGGAGATTAAAAAATTGTACTAGGGATGGAGTTCAGTGAGCCCGCATAGAACCTATGTTCCTTTTAAGCACACCATTTTTGTACTACAAACTAGTCATTTATGCCATGAGTAATGGTAATGGTAACTGCAATTTCGCAATTTAATCAGAGTTTAACAATATTTCATACATATTGAATTCACAAATATTCGTTCGTATTCTCTTAGAGGAGAGTGCCAATGTACAGTGAATGATGCGGCATTATATTATAATTACATTTTATAATTTTAATTTGAACGTTTAATAAAAAGATTTATCATGTGAAATCTTGAATGCCACGTTAGTTACTCTACACAGTTTCACTTTTTTCCCACCAAAATCAAAGACTAGGGGAGAGTTAGGAAAACATTTTAGCTTGAACTTTTCTAAGGAGAAGCCCGAGTCTCTTTTAACATCAGATCCCCTTGTGCCTCCTTTTTCAGGAGATTCATAAAGTGGCCAGCCAAAATCTATCAAAGAAGCCGACTTTCTTCCGTTCCTTCATGCATCTTCTTCAAAGAGCTAAGCTCATTTCGCATATCTGCTTTAGTATAATTACACTTGAAAGTTTCAATTTAAATGTTCAATAAATTTTTGTAATGTAGAATTATGAATGTCACGCCAGTCATTCTACAATTTCACTTTGTTTACTAAGTTTCGTTTGATAATCATGAATCAACACTTAAATTAATGATTAAGAGCTTATTTAATTAAGTGTGTTTGATAACTCTTAGTCATAAGTCTTAATGAATTAAGTAATTCCGGAGTTAAGTACTTAATGATTAAGTGTGTTGGATAACAAAAACTCAAATAATTTAATTAATTAAGGGATCCGAAAAAAAAGTATAATTCCGCCCAAAAAAATAAGTGATGAGCGAATCACTTATCACTGAATCTGAATTTTAAAAATATATTTTCAATTTTCTCATTTCTTTGTATGATTATTTTATTTTATATTTTTTATATTTTTAAAATTTTAGCAATTAAAAAAATAAAAATTAATTAATTTTATAACTATGCACACATTAATATATATATATATTATCATAAATTTTATAACTTGATTAATAATATAAGTAAATTCAATATTCAAAATACAATAAATTTTAATATTTTTAATAACTAATAAATTCATACTTCAATTTTCATATTCCAGACTTCAATGTTCAGATTCAGACTTCAGTCATAATTTCAGATTTTAAATTTTAAATTTGATCAAACAGAGTAACTTAATGAATTCAAATTTCAGACTTCAGACATAAGTTTTATCAAACGAAGCCTAAGTATAATTACACTTGATAGTTTTATTTTAAATGTCTAATAGATTTTTGTTATGTACAATAGTGAATGTCACTTGAGTCACTCTATATCATAATTCTTCTTCGAATTTGATTATAATATGATTGTATTTTTTAATTGACTAATTAAATTAATTGTTTTTCCTTACAATTGAGATACGATTTTGATTGTAGAAATGTCAAAGACATTTTCACATGCATGATTTGAATTCTTTAAAGTTTTGTTTATTTTGTTACTATTTTAGATAAAATTATTATTTAAAAAATTTATAAAGTTGCTCTTCTCCACTTCTTTATCTCTTAAATTTTAAAGTTAATCCTCTTAGGATACGAACGAAGGAAACAAAATTTGCAAAATTGAAATTTCACGTAAAATCCTTCGATACGAATGGAATGGAGTATATGTTATTTTAAGAATATAACATGCACAAGGTATAATGATGTTCAATAATTCTTCAGATACGGCCGATCGAAAATAACAATGAGATAGGAGAATCGTTAAAAGTTGTAAAGATTTTACTGTCACCAAATTACTTTATGAAATAATATAATTAAGAATTTAATTGATATTTATTTGTGAAATTATTTCATTATCTACATTTATTAAGAGTCTCACTTTGAGAGAAAGAGAAGAAAAAAAAAGAACTACTGACAATGAGAGAAACTGAATGACGAAGTGTAAGAAATTATTATTTCCTAGATGTGCGAGAATGAGAATGAGAATGAGCGGAATGATCATTTGATTTGTAGACTAAAATTTTTATACATGTTTGGTACGTACATAAATTTAATACTTTAAACCATTATATTATCTAAAACGTAATTTTAAAATTTCTCTGATAAAAAATTTATATTCATTTTCAAATATGAGATTCTCCACATTTCCGTTCTCATTCTCGAGCGTCAACCGCACCCTTATAATATATTTTGAACCGAATATAATATGGCTTTATTACCTAACTTATTATTATTCTACATATAGGACTCATCATTCATATCTGATCGAAGAATAAACCGAACGAATTAGACAGCAGAACCGCACCGAATAATTAAATACTTAATGATTTTTCAATGTTTGGTACGTATTTATTTATTTATATATAATTCAGCTGTGTCTGGTGGAGATATTCTTGTTTCATTTCCAGCTGAGTTACAAAAAGCATTGATTTTTATTTTTACTTTTTTAATTTGACAAGGACAAAGTGGGGACTTAAAATACAAGAAAATTAATTATGCAATGAAACATGAACAGCTACACAGTCAAATAACGGAAGTTGGTTGTCATTTGTGATTTTACGATGCAAATACTTTATTCGAGGTGTCTAGTCGTCCAACGGTATGCTTATCTATCGGACGTATAATGTTTAATTTCTGTAGTAATATTTGTGTGTTACGAAAACATGTGTGTGATACAGATACAGTGGCAGAGCCACGCTATGTGCTGGTGGGACAATCTCAAATTTGTTTTTTTTACTATACAATATTTGAAAATATTTATATTTTGTCCCGCAAAAAATAAAAATAATAGGGAAAATACTTATAACAAATAATTTTGTCCCTCCAGACCTTCGGGACCTAGCTCCGCCACTGGTATGATATATATTATATTTAATTTAGCTTATGATGAGTCAAATTTAGTTGTTGATGTACTACGATTATGAGTTTAGCTATTAAAATATCGCGTATCTTTAATGTATTACTTATAACATCTGACATATCGCGTGTTTAAAAACGTATTGTCTACATATATAAGAAAATAAAAAGGCATTGCATGAAAAATAAAAGTTTCGCATGTGCCTGTAGTGGGGATTTTTTTTACTAGTATCATATTATTGATCAATTAATATATATCACGTGAATTGTTATAAAAAAAAAAAAAAAAAGGATAAAATTGTTGAAATGAGTATCATTAATGGGCCGAACCGAAAAAGCGTGCACCAAGTAATAGAATCAAAAAAGAAATCGATGACAAAACGAAACGCTAACTCTACGTGTAAGAGTCCTACACGCATATCTAACCTTTCAGTTTGGAACACTTGACTGTCGTTACGTGGAAAATTTTGGACTACAAACAAAATCCTCCACTTTTTTCTTCTTTTTCTGATAATGAATCCTCCCCTTTGAGGATGTAGATAACACTTTAAAATATTATTCGTACTCTTATTGTTTTATTTAAAAAAGTAAAAATCAGCCAATAAAAGGTCTTGTTTCTATATTTCAAGCACTTTTTAAGCTTGTACTTCTATGATTATGTGAAGGTAAAACTAATCAATATTGAGAAAATAAATGAGTTAATAATTTAATTGGTCTTAAATTATGTTTTTTTATGTCGTATTTTTATCCTTGAACTTCAAATTATTTCTCTTTAGTTTTTAAACTTGTGTTCTTTTTATATTTCAACCAAAACCAACTCAACCGCAACAGACACTTGACCTATTTGATTATGTAAAAATTAAATTGTTCATCCATTACCGAACTTTTATTGGCGGCACACTTACTTTTTACAAACCAAAAGTGATCATTATTTATGTCGTATCTTGATAGAAGTGTATATCAGTCCAAATCTCTCTTAGTTTCAGTTCGTTCTAATAAATGAGTCATATTTTCAATAACGTGTTATTGAGAGGCGAGGAATATTAAAATGGATTTAATTGATTAAATACTTTACTAAATTCATTGTTACCAAATAGAACCATAATTTGACTGTTTACCATATGTGTTTATTTCAGTTTGATAGTATGTAAGTTTTTTAAATGGATTTTTTTCAGCTAAAAAGGGCCTATTTGATAACCCAACTTAATACTTAAAAATTATTTGATTAAGAGATATTTGCTTTTAATGTGTGATAACGGAAATTCAAACATTTTAATCGTTTAAGCACTGCTTATTCCTTTACAAAAAATTAAGCAAAAAAAGTCAATTTATTGCTTATCTCTTAATGGTCCACGTAATAATTATTTAAATACTTTATATTTTATTTTCAAAACTATTCATTTTATTTTATTCATATTGATTTAACTATAATTATTATTATTTTTTTCTTCATTAGCATACCACGTATTTTAAACTTTTTTATTACAATATTGTCAAATATAATGTATTTTATTTATTATTTTTATATTTTGGTTTTAAATTTTTATTTAATAAATTATCTCATTTACATGTTTTATAAATTTCTTTCATATGATATACTCCCTCCGTCCCACTCAAAGAGTCCACTTTCAAAAAAAATTTTTTGTCCCATTTAAAGAGTCCGCTTTAAATACCCTTACTAATATAACAATGTGTGGTTCACAATTAATCCTTACTTCTAAAGTAAGGATATAAGTGAAAAATATGGTGGTAAATTACTTATTTTAGGTGTTGTACCTCACAACCCATAATAAGTTGTACACATTTCAAAGTGGACTCTTTGAATGTGACGGATAGAGTATATGTTTTATAATGCTTATATAATTTTATTAATTATATATGAATTTTATTGTAAAAAATTTAATTTCTTTTAGACTACACTAATGGATTCTTTTTAATGTGCTTTATCTTATTTTATTTCCTTATGTTTTTCATTAATCATAACTAATGTTTAATTATATATTTGATATTTTGCATATATAAATATCAAAATTCAACGCAAGGGACATTTCAAAGTGGACTCTTTGAATGTGACGGATAGAGTATATGTTTTATAATGCTTATATAATTTTATTAATTATATATGAATTATATTGTAAAAAATTTAATTTCTTTTAGACTACACTAATGGATTCTTTTTAATGTGCTTTATCTTATTTTATTTCCTTATGTTTTTCATTAATCATAACTAATGTTTAATTATATATTTGATATTTTGCATATATAAATATCAAAATTCAACGCAAGGGTAAAACTATATATTTTCAATATTTCAGCATTAAGATTAGTATATTTATCAAACAAGATCGAGTGATTAAGCATTATGATTCAGATATTCGGAAAATATTTTTCAATATTAAGATGTTAAGTGATTAATCAATTCAGCATTATAATTTCAGTATTAAGAATTGGGATATAAACATTAATTTTTATCAAATGGCCCATAAGTCCATAAAACCAGGCTTAGCAAAATCTATCTCCAAAGGGCCATATGGAGAATTTATACTTCTCCTATTTTTGTTGGATACTCACATGAGCCCAAATGTAGTTATATAAGAATATTATGTGAGCCCAATATAAAAAATCATTATTTATTTACCTATAGTCAACAACATTTAAAAGTCTGACTGGACGACAAATACCTCCGGTCAACATTATTGGTGTTAATTTCCACAATAAAATGTTCATTTCAAATGTATGCATTTCTGTTCCAAAAGTATTAGTGTTACTTCGTCTGTCTAATTAAATGAGTTAGGTTTGTATAATATTGCTTTCAAATTATTAATTTTATGTTGAAAAGTACCGGTGTTACTTTTTATAATATATATATTTCATTTCAAAAGTATAAATTCAATAATACTATTGTTAGTTTTACGATAAGTGTTACTTTATATAATAGAGTTTGCATTTTTTTTTAATAAGTTTAATTCTTAAATTATCAGTTTCACATTCAACAGTGTGGGTATTATATTTTACGGTAAACTATTGAATTGAAAAGTATAAGGTTAGTTCTCAAATGATGGGTTATTTTCAACAATAGAACTCTTCATTTTTTAAATGTAAGTTTAATTTTTGAAAAAAACAAAAAAGAAAAGCCAAAAAATAAGGGATGAACACGTGGCGCATCATTGAGTCAGGTACACACTGTACATAAATAGTATTTCTTTTATTTTTCTTGTATTGATTAAGTTGTACTGTTGTACTAGTTGCATGGACCGCATGGTCCATTGGAAGATTACAAGTTTAACGTGAATGGCTCCACGTTAAGGAATACATGATGCATATGGTGTGTGATTATAGACAAACGAGGTTACTTGATTGTGACGGGTCCTAAATTGTTGGGATATTGATCAAATTTTGAGGTTGAATGTTACATACTACTTTTCGGTTTAGAGGAATATCAGAGATGGAGTTTGTCGAAAGTGAAAATTAAGTTATATTCTTTAACTATTGTTAATATGGTTCAACGCATTTTTTCAAGGTCCCTTGGAGACTAACTGACTGTTTTAGGAAAATTCGGAACTCTCATGATTCAGTATAGTTCAACATTAGACATATTTTTCGGGAAGCAAACTTCGTAGCAAATGTTCTAACTCGTGAGGGCAGTTTGCGAAAACTCTCTTAGATCTTCACTCTATTAGAGCTATTCGGGAATTATCAATGGATTAGTGCATTTACTAAGAATTTTATTCCTTATCTTAGTTATCATTTGCATCCTCTTGCATTTTTTTATTTACTTTTAATTTTAATTAAGAATTCACGTGATCCCCACTCATTTAATCAGCCGTTCTCTAGGAAAAGGAAAACGTAGTAAGGAATCGCCAACAAGTACAGTACAAATTTGTATCGAGAATCCTATTGAGAAAATATCAAGACATTTATGTTATTTCTATTTTATTAATTTGATAAATACATTATAAAAAACTTCAATATAAAATCAAAACAAAAACGTAAGCAAAACTCAGCATAACAATAAAAGTGTTAACAAGTGTATGGCGTAGATCTGTTAGTGTAAATCATACTAAGAGAATATCCAAACATTTATTTGTTTTTATTTTTAATTTTATAAATATATTTATTTTTATTAATTTTCGATTAAAAAAAAAAAAAGAAGTTATGTAAACAAAACCGATAAGGTTAAATAAGTGCTGGAAACATCTGTAATGTGAATAAGAGAATATCTAGACATTTATTTTATTTCTAATTTTAATTTTATAAATATATGTGTTTTCAAGATTGCAATGTAAAAGTCAAAATGAAACGTAAACAATACCGTCACGGGTTAATTAAGTACCGAATACATCTGTAACTCGAATCCCACCAAGAAAATATACAGACATTTATTTTAATTTTATTTTTGATTTTATAAATACATACATTTTCAAAATTTGAATGTAAAAGTCAAAATAAAAATGTTAAAGGTTAATCAAGTACCGAATACAACTGTACAATGAATCCTACCAAAAAAAATAATCTAGACATTTATTTTATTTCTTATTTTGATTTCATAAAAACATACAATTTCAAATTTTCAATGTAAAAGTCAGAAGAAAAAAAATGTAAACAATTACGTTAAAGGTAAATCAAGTACTGAGTATATCTGTAACGTGAATCCTACCTCGAAAATATCTCGACATTTATTTTATTTCTAATTTTATTTTATAAATACATACATTTTCAAAATTTTAATGTAAAAGTCAAAATTAAAACGTAAACAATCCCGTTAAAGGTTAATCAAGCACCGAATACAATTGTACAATGAATCCTACCAAAAAATAATCTAGACATTTATTTTATTTGTAATTTTGATTTCATAAAAACATACAATTTCAAAATTTCAACGTAAAAGTGAAAATAAAAATGTAAACAAAATTGTCACAGTTTAATTAAGTACCAAGTACAACTGTAACGTGAATCCTACTTAGAAAATATCTCGACATTTATTTTATTTCTAATTTTGATTCTATAAATACATATAATTTCAAATTCTCAATGTAAAAGTCAAAATAAAAATGTAAACAATCCCGTTAAAGATTAATCAAGCACCGAGTACATCTGTAACGTGTATCCTACCAAGAAAATTATCTAGACATTAATTTCATTTCTAATTCCGATTTTATAAATATATACATTTTTAAAATTTTCAAAATGTAAAGATAAAGAAAAAGTAAGCAAAACAGTAAATGGTTAAGCTCGTCAGCACTTTGTTGGGAACCAACGCAAACAAAAAAATTGTTTCGTAATCGTACGACTTTAGCAGTATTTTATTCTGTAGACCGTCAAAGTTATCACGTTTTTAGTACGGTGAGTAAACGTTTTTTAACTCCTCTGGACAAACATAATTAATACTTATCAGCTACCCAGCCATATAGATTTGATTTTGCAAATCCAGCTCGAATTCCTGAAAACAGAGCTGATTTTGTGAATTCAGCTAAAACTGAAAACAGGGGGCCATCCGCCATCCGCCACCCTCCATCCGCCGTCCGCCGCCCCCCATTCTTCATTCGTAGCTGTCGCCGTCGACGTCAGTAGTATTAGTATTCACTGTTGAGTTCAGTTATATATACACACATTCAACTGTGTTTTAACTTTTAAACGTTAAAAGTTCAGTCAGCAGTTAGTTTTATTTCCCACCATTTTTTTCTCTCTCTTTCTCTTTCTTTCTATCTCTCTCGTTAGCGTTTTTTTTCTTCTTTCTTGGCTTCAATCTTAACGAAAGGCGGACGGAGGGACTGACTCAGCTTTTTTCCGGCATTGACTGACTGGCTGCACTCAATCATAGTGGACTCGACGGCGGCGGGACATCGCCGGTGGAGATCGGTGAGCTAAACTGGCACCTTATATGATATGAATGTATCTCCTGAATTTCCTCTTCTATTGCATTTTGCCTCAAATCTTCGCAGTGGTGTGATTTGTTTTTATGGTAGGGTGATTAGATAATCTACTTAAAAGAGGCGAATTGCATTTACGAATTGATCACCTGAGATATTCTCTGTGCTGATTACATGCTGGGTTTTATTTCCCCTTTGTTGCATTTCATTAAAAACCCCACTTGAATTTGGAATTAAATCACCCAATTTCCATGATCTCTGATTTTCTTGATTCTCATTGCCTTTTGTGGCTTGTTTTGGGTTTGATTTCCCGTCAATTTTAGTTATTTTTTCCCCTGTTTTGCAAGTGAGTAAAGAGGAAACTGCGAAATGGGGCATACCTAATTATCTTTTTCTTAATTTTTTTCCTTCAATTTTTGACTCACAAAATATAATTCTGCAATTGAAATTGAATTTGCTGTCGTTTTGGCTAGTGTGTGTGTAACTTTCCCCTCATTAAAAAAAGGAACTTTTTCCATGCACAGTTAAGTTTTAAATGTTTAGCATGTGTTTCTCATGTATTTTGAGATTGTTTAGGAATGAAAACGTGATTAGCTTACTTGGCAGGCGGGGTTCAGCAGACAGTGAATCACTTGACTGGATAGGGATTGTGAAAAGAAGTCAGAAAAATCAAGTGATTTTACTGCAAATGTTTCACCTTCTTGACTGTCAAAAGTGAAAGCTTGATGGATAGAATTCATACATTTGGTTACAAATAGGGAGACGTTTCAAAAAAATTCGCGGTTATCCCAAGATGAATTTGGGGATGGGTTTTCTGATGTCCCAGGAGGAGGGATTCAATCACCCTGGGGATCCTAGGATTCCTGCAACTCCAGAGAAGCCTGTAACAAGAGACATTGGAGTCGTTCCAAATGTGGATTCTTGGATTCCCTTAACTCCAGACAAGCCTGTAATGACAAATGATGGGGCCATTCTCAGTGGGGATTCTTGGATTCCTGTGGATACAGAAAAGGCAATGATGCGAATGTCAACTCCTGTTGCTAATGAAATGCAAAGGAGCCAAGTGAATTGCCATGAACTTCTTGGATTGCAGGGTGGCTTTTCATCGGAAAAGCCAGATATGCAAACAGTTTATTCTACATATGATGAAGTGCTAGGAGAGCAGACAGGGAAGGACACCTGGACAAATTTGCTTGGACTTTACAGTGAAGTTTTACAGGGGACACCAACAAATGAAGCAGTTCATGAACACAACCCAGCTGCATTGTCTGTTCATGGCGAGCATAACAAACAGGATGGTGCTACTGTCCGGGTCGATGGATGCGACGATCAAAGTTCTGATTGGTGTATGCAAAATTTGATGAAAGATGTCAATGGAGCAGAAAGCAGGAATACTCAAGCTGCAGAAAAGCTTTCTTTGCCCAGTTCATATCACGCTACTGGAAGTGAGTGTGTGAAGTATCAATATGCCAATTCAATGCCCTTGCAACAAAATCAAGCCTTGAGTGCCAGCCCGGAGATCATCACTTCCAGCCCACAAAACGTGCCAAGTGGTTAGTAACCTGAACTTTTTGCAGTTTGCTAATAACTGTTACTGAACCAAGTATGTACTTGATCAAAAAATTTATGATCTGGTAATGGCCTCAACTGCTACCATGTTATCTGTAAATCTATGATTATGTGAATCTTAGAAAATAAAATCTCATAAGTGACTTTTTGCTTAATTTTTTCTCCTTGTTGCTTGATTGACACCCTTGCTCTAAACAAATTAGGAATGGTCTTCCAAAAAAACAGAAAATCAATAAATTGCAGAATTATTATGACAGTTAGTGTTAAGATTGCACTAAGTTCAAAATAAATATATTCTTTTATTTCTTCTTTCCTATTTGTTTCTAATATCGTCAGGTTCTTGCAAAAAGCTTTTATTTGATTGACAGAAACACATAAAATGCACCATATAAGTATGCACTCGTTTAATTATTTGGAGTGGAGATCTGCAGTTTTTAGCTTATGATGATTTAGACTGAGATATAATTCTAATTGCTGGACCTGAATGATGTATACCAACAGATGGAATTCCTATTCAATACAAGCATGTCTACAACCTAAACTCACCTCCCAGGGCAGAATATACTGTTGTCTCATGTGCAGCCAGTTGCTTTGAGTTTGCACCAGTAACTCCAGACCAGGGAAAACAATTGCAAAACCAGCAACTTTCTGATGTACAAAATTTCTCCTCAGAGGAAAGTTCAAGGCAAGAAAAAGATAAGCTGGAGCTCAGATCCACAAGTAGCCAAGGTGAGAACCCCTCGGATGAACTTTTGGACAATGCTGCAGTAAAACAACCTGCTTCAAATTCAACCTCACTCAAGGAATATGATGTTTCTGAAGACAGAGGTCATACAGGTATTGACCTGAACAAAACACCCCAACAAAGAACCCCTAGAAGGAAAAAGCACAGGCCAAAGGTTGTAGTCGAAGGAAAGCCCAAAAAGACCCCTAAACCTACTCCCTCAAAAACAAAAACCTCAGATGAAAATCCATCAGCGAAAAGGAAATATGTGCGCAGAAAAGGACTTGAAACTCCAAGTTCCTGGCCAGGTAATGAGACATTTGGGGGTGAGAATTCTACTCCAAATTCCGCTGCAAAATCTTGTCGTAGGCCAGGTAATGAGACCTTTGGGGGTGAGAATTCTGCTCCAAATTCTGCTGCAAAGTCCTGTCGTAGGCCAGGTAATGAGACCTTTGGGGGTGAGAATTCTGCACCAATTTCTGCTGCAAAATCATGTCGTAGATCGCTGAGCTTTGACTTAGAGGGTAAAACTGATGACAAAAGTGAGAACAAGACGGTTACTGACCAACAACCGATGAAACTTAAGAGTAAGCCTTTTGATTTGAACTTGAAATGTCAAGATAATATCTGGTCCAAGGAACTCAACAGCATACCAGAATTTTCAGCAGGAACGGAAGGGCAACAGACTGCATACAATGCAGAAGTACAGAAAGGCAAAAGCATATGCAATCTCATTGGTGACAACAATCAAAAGCTTTCTGCGGAGTCTTTGCCACCTCTCCATACGGTATCAACAACCACAGTCATGGACCATACTCTCGATGTCATTGCCTGGAGCCTGCAAACTGCCATTTCAGGCCAAAACATTGACCAATTTGGGTTCACTCAAGGCCATCAACCATTGAATGGAGAAGGGATGGGCAAGATGCCCCTTCAAGCTAATTCTAGTTCATCTAGCTTTGATGTTGCTCAGCCACAGTTGTTGCAGCGCTCAAATACAATTTTGAAGGATATTGCAGAAGGAAAGGAGAAAAGAGGGTCCAAAAGAGATCACTGGCATACTTCTCAGACAATGAATCCCCAATCAGCTGACTTGATTCTTTCTAACATCTTTCATCATGAGATATCTACAGTTGAGCAGAATAATGATAGTGGCAAATCTGGAATAGCAACTTTGGGTAGTGACAAGAGGAGAAAATTTGATGGTGCGTGTTGTGGAGTTGTATCCAGTATGCCTTCTTATGTTGCATCTGTTCAAGATGTTTCAAGATCCTTGGAATTTAATGGCAGAAAAAGCAGCCACGAGAGCAGCTCTTCATCATGTACATATGGTGGGTTGCCAAATTCTAATCTTGGAATGCAGAGCACAGTCAGGGCGCATAACAGTGGTGGCAACAGGATCCTCGTTGACCAGGGCATCAATACTGCAGCTGTTGGAAATGGTTTTGAAGATCAAAGATCTTCAGCAGAAATGCAATATCTTAGACTTTTGATGGATCTACACCACAATGCAGAAGCCCACAACCTCAATATCACAATGGGAACAACAGATTGTATAGTGTCTCCAAGTCAAAGAGTTCCTTCAATAACTCAAGGAACTGAGACCAAAAATCCTATTGATTTGTCATTGAAGAGGCAGACCCTCAAACCAGCATCATCCATCCAAGTAAGTCAGGAAAAGCTGCATCTCAATGAGACCAAGAAACAGTTAGCCTGTCGGAATCCTCAAAAGCAAAAGGTATTTGTATTTTTAAGACGTAAATTTATGTAAAAAATTTCTCAGTGGTTAAATTCTGAACAATTATTATTTTCTGGAATCTGACGCAGGACCAAAGGGTAGACAGAATTATGCTGTTACAATTGACGAAATCATAGAGAGACTGGAAGGTCTGGAAATCAGTAAAAGTGGCAGAGAATTAGTTGCAAAAGAACAAAATGCCATTGTTCCATTCATAGGAGATGGAAAACTTGTTCCTTATGAAGGATTTGATCTAATCAAAAGACACAAGCCAAGACCTAAGGTTGACCTTGACTCAGAAACCAATAGAGTCTGGAATCTCCTGATGGGAAAGGCAGGACCTGAAGACACAGAAACAATGGACAATGAAAAGGAAAAATGGTGGGAAGAAGAAAGGAAAGTGGTTCGTGGACGAGTAGACTCATTCATTGCACGAATGCATCTCGTTCAAGGTTTGATAGCCTCTATGTTTTTCCTCTGAAATTATTCAATCCATCTCAAAGTGATGAAAAAGTTTAGCCATATTTGTTTTCCATGTGCTCTGTTTAATGGTTCTAGCCAGCACAGTAGTTGTCAGTAGAATTTGTTAGTAAACAGCTACGAGTTGATGTTAGAGATGCCTATGTTTAATACTCGAAAGATGAAATTCATTTCGACTATAAACCATGCAACTGCGAGCTGGTTTACTTTACACACTTCCATTGGTGATAAAACACAAGTTCCTAATTTTTACAGGAGATCGGCGGTTCTCGCCATGGAAAGGATCAGTTGTTGATTCGGTTATTGGAGTATTTCTCACACAGAATGTTTCAGACCATCTCTCAAGGTAAAGTAACATTTTAATAAGATCTGGGAGCTTAATTATAGAACTAGAGAGAATGAACATGAATAGCTGTTTTTTCTTTACTTTTGCAGCTCGGCTTACATGTCTTTGGCATCTAAATTCCCTGTCCAATTGAGGAAATCCAAACCAACTTGCAGCGAATATGGTTCAATTTCATGGATTGAAGAGCCAGATGTTCAAATAGTAGATCCCGATGGCACCATCACATATCATGGGAGAAAGATAAGACAGCCAGTTAATAAACAAAACTCGATGACATTGAGCGAGTTATCTGGGAGAAGGTCAGAGCTTCTCAATTGGGGAACTGTTGTTCATTACTCAAATGAAAATAACAGTAGCACAGATGAAGAAGTGGTTTCTTCACAAAATTCTTCTGAATCTTGTCCTCAATCGACTAAGTATGTGAGATCCAGTTCAGACTCAGAAGTTGAAGATCACATTATGATGTACAGCTCCAAGAACTGTATTTTAGAAAGTACACCGGAAATTCAAAGGTCTGTTTTACTTCAGCAATATCAATGTCAGGTAATGACAGGTACGTTGCTTGATAAGAGCCCCATGTCCGGGTACCAGCAACCAGGAAATCCAGCTAGCATGAGCATATTCCCTACGATAGACAGTGGCTGTAATGAGCATGCTTACCCTGCCAATTCAGATGTTTTATGCCTGCAAGGATCACTTTTCCCTTCGAGGGGTTCCTGCTTGAACAAGACATCAGATATTGAAGTGAATGGATCTTACTACTCTGGAATCTCAGATCATAGAAGCATGTCTTCATTTTTCTCAGCTTATATGGAAACCAACAAGATTGACAGTGCAGCCCATACAAGTAAAGAGAAGGGAGGAATAGAGGGAAATGCAACGTGTTCAAGTACCCAGGAAACGGAGATACTAATTAATCATGCAATAAGAATGGACCCAACTCAAAGTTCCAATCAGCAACACAGAGAAAAATTACAACCAGGGTATCACTTTTTAGGTAGTCAAGACTCTGTTACCAGTAACCAAGTACAAGTATCGAAGAGTTTTCAACACGAAGGAAAGTCAGCAATAGAGCCCAGTAGACTTGATGAAGCAGATGCTAAAGGGAAAACTGGTAAAAGTTAAAAAATCTACTGATTTTCTGTATATAATTGATTACCTTTTGGTATTTATCAAAACATGATTCTCTTAATGGATTAAATGAGAGATTAGATGTTGCAGGCCATGTCTGTTTTTCAAGTGAACAATTGAGCAATGCAGGGACCGATACTCCAAATGCAAAGAGGAAACGTAACGTAGATAAGGCAAAAGCATTCGATTGGGATAGCTTGAGAAGGAAGGTGCTGGGAAAGAGTGGAAAAAAAGAAAGATGCCCAGACAACGTGGACTCATTGGATTATGAAGCTCTGAGGCATGCTGATGTAAAGACAATTTCTAATACTATCCTGGAAAGAGGAATGAATAATATGTTGGCTGAGAGAATAAAGGTGAACAAAATCATAAGTATTATTTATGTACAATGATCAGAAATATTAAACCGGACTCACCCATAATAGACAGCAAAGATGATAGTGTATGCTATATGCTGCAGGATTTCCTCAATCGACTGGTTAGAGACCATGGAAGCGTTGACCTGGAATGGTTACGGGAGGTACCAGCAGACCAAGTGAAGTAAGTCTTTGAAACTTATTTGACCATACTCTATGCTATAACTTCAGCACTTGAGATTTATTCATCTGCACATTTTTGATTTCCTGCTTCCTTAACTGTTGTGCACTACAGGGATTATCTATTAAGTATTCGAGGACTGGGACTAAAAAGCGTAGAGTGCGTACGACTATTGACGCTTCATCAAATAGCTTTCCCTGTAAGGACTTATTTGTCAACTACAAGTTATTCCTATCTCTGATTTATTAGGGGAAAAATAGCACTCAAGTCATGGTTTCTTAGGTTGATACAAATGTTGGGAGGATTGCTGTGCGTCTAGGATGGGTCCCTCTCCGACCGCTTCCTGAGTCACTGCAACTGCATCTACTTGAGCTGTAAGTGATGCTTGCCAATCAATAATGAAATAATTCCTTAAATAGGATACCAATTGCTTTTGATATGCAGGTATCCTGTACTAGAGTCGATTCAGAAGTATCTTTGGCCTAGACTCTGTAAGCTGGATCAGAGAACTTTGTAATTCCCTTGAACTTCTCATGGATCATTTGACTTTGAAAGTATTTGGTACCACTCAAAAGAATGAAATACACCTGTGACTTCCTGTCCTGGAGATTCACTTGATTAACATGTTTTTCACATTGACCTGCAGGTATGAATTGCATTATCAGTTGATTACATTTGGAAAGGTATGTCATTGGAGTTATTTCCAACTTTATCACAAACTAAGCTTTGAAAATGGAATCATCACTAGTTCTCAACTCTGTAACAGGTGTTTTGCACGAAGAGAAAACCCAACTGCAACGCGTGTCCAATGAGAGCTGAATGCAGGCACTTTGCAAGTGCATTTGCAAGGTCACTCATCAATTATCTCCATTAATCATCACCTACTCATATCAATATTTAGTACTGTAGCATTTTGAGTCACAACATAAGAATGAAGAGAAATGATAAATTCAAGTCTTCATTAGAGGCTGTATCATAAGATTATTTTACTGATCCTCTCTAGTCCTCTGGTACGCACTTACATGCTTCTCTCATACAGTGCTAGGCTTGCCCTCCCGGGGCCTGAAGAAAAGAGCATAGTCAATTCAACTCCGTCTATGGCTGCAAACGAAATTCCTCCCATCACAGTGGAGCCTGTTCCATTGCCTCCTGTTTGGGCTATTATGGGCAGTGAAGCAGATTATAGTGGGAGCAAGTGTGAACCAATCATAGAGGAACCATCCACACCAGAGCCGTCACCAGAATTGCCAGAAAGTGATATCGAAGACCTTTTCTATGAAGACCCTGATGAAATCCCTACAATCAATCTCAGCCTGGAAGAATTATGGACAAATGTAGAGAGTGTCATACGAGAACAGAATATGGAGATTCAAGAAGGTGACCTATCCCGGGCATTAGTTGCTTTGGATACATCTACAGCTTCAATTCCTGTTCCAAAATTGAAAAATGTGAGCCGATTGCGAACAGAGCACCAAGTGTAAGTACCTATACCTTTTTTCCCCCCTAAAATTAACTAAAGCTTGGGGAAAAAAATCATGAGGTCTATCATTTATTTGTCTAGAAAAAAGTTTCTCTTTGGGTGTTACATCTCTAGTGCTGATAGTTATCCTACACCGTTAATCATGAACTAAGCACTTTAAGATTTTATGCACAACACTTTTATTGGTTGGTACTATATATCAATGTTTGACTGCTGCAATTTACTGCAGTTACGAACTTCCAGATTCACATCCACTACTAAATGGGGTTAGTGACTTTTTCTTTTGTTTTTTACAAGCAATCGTCTACTATATTGGATTTCTGTTGATTTGCCTCTCTCTCTCTCTCTCTCTCTCTCTCCCCTTAAATTTCAGATGGAAAGGCGAGAACCTGATGATCCAAGTCCATACCTTCTAGCAATATGGGGTCCAGGTATGATACACCTTGATACTAATGTAAATTTGAGCTAGTCTTAGTGGTCTGGATGAAAATCAATTAAGGCACCATAAATTATCACAAGGAAGATAGATGCTTAGACAAAGCTTAATATCTCACTGTGAAAAATGCTAGAGGTAAAAGAAAAAGTACCTAAGCCGGAACTCAGAGGTCGATCAGACCAAATTGTTTTTGAAATTAAAACTTTCAATGATCCTTTCAGAAATTAATTTATATTGAAACTTTTTTGATCTGTGGTACTGCTTAATTAGGTGAAACGGGAGAGTCAACTCAACTTCCTGAAGGATGTTCTTCGTATCCTCATGCAAATGAGAATAACTCACAGACAGTGAGAGGCACCCTTCTGGTGAGCAACAAAATTCTTAGTTTAGCAGAAAAATAAACTACCATAAGATGAGGAATTATTATCAGCAGATTTTCTGACTATAGATTGGACATCTTACAGATACCCTGTAGGACAGCTATGAGGGGGAGCTTCCCACTGAATGGGACTTACTTCCAAGTTAACGAGGTAATTTAATGTTGCTATTCAATCTCTTTTCTAGAGTTTTAAATCACTGCTTTGGCATTGACATTTGCATAGATGAGTGAAATCCTTGAAACATTTTGATCATCTTTCATATGCACAGACAATATTAGGACTAATACATTGTTCTTGACTGAAGTTATATTTGACATGTTTTACTACTTTTCAGATGTTTGCTGATCATCAATCTAGTCATAACCCCATCGATGTTCCAAGAGACTGGCTATGGAAACTTTCAAGACGCACTGTTTACTTCGGGACATCCGTCACTAGCATATTTAGAGGTATGTCAAGATACTGTACACTGAAAATGCATTACTCTTTTAACCAATGCCAAGTACAAAAATGAAAAGCACCCGGAAAAAAAGAAAAATACTGACAGAATAATTTGTGTTTCCCAGGCTTGTCACAGGAAGGGATTCAATACTGCTTCTGGAGAGGTAAGATTGCTTTGTGTTCTAAAAATAGATGTAGTTAAAGCTTTAGCTCTTTCTGAGGATAACCTTGTTATAACTCTATTAGTAATAGGTGTAGTTACACTCTTTCTCTAATCTATGGAAGTATTAATAGTTTTACTCGAGTCCGAATAGAATAGCTTTCCCAATGGCACATTCCCTTTTCTTTTATCAATAAATAATTGCCATAATTATCTTGAATCGGTGAAGACACAGAGCTCCCTTACCCCATTTTTCACTGATACCATTCTTCCATCATTCCTGCAGGATTTGTGTGTGTCAGGGGATTCGACAGGAAACAACGAGCGCCTCGACCTCTCCACATGAGATTGCATGAATCTGCGAGTAAGATGGCGAAGAATAACAAGAACAATAACAGTAAAAAACCAAAGAAAGGCAGTGCTGAAGCAAGCAATAGGAAAACTAACCAAAACTGTCCATACACAGCAGCAAAGAAACAAGAAAATACCGGTAAGTAGGATAACATTCAGACCAGCCATTGCTTTGTAGGTAAAGTAGTTTCTTCCTTTATATTGGACACAGAGTTTCAAATGTAACTCAGGCAGCAGAGATGTTCTTCAGACTTGGATAGATCCCTTCAGACAAGGGTTTTTTTTTTTTTTTGCCCTTTTTTTAAGGTTCAGACAAGGGTTTTTCCCCTTCTTTTTTAAGGTTCAGACAAGGGTTGTAGATGTAGACAATGATTTGATTTTGCATCCATTTTAATAAAAAAATTAAAAATAAAAGAGCCATTTCCGTTTTATCTGCCTATGAATACACAACTGCATCAAGTTTCGATTGAACCACCGAAAAAATAATCTAAGGTTGTGGAATAAGCAGCTTTTATAGAACAGAGGGTGCTTACTGAAAGAAATCCAGATGGCACAAGTTCGATTTCGTACATTTCGACTGACCGTTGCCCATGGGCGCTGTCTCGAAATCTGTTACGTGTATGAACTCGTTTCACATAAGTTTTGTGAAATTTTCCGGTCGATAACAACAGCAATGTATTTGATTGTTTTTCTGGCGTACTTGTTTTGTAGATTGACATTGGTTGCTTCCATGCTTAAACCTGCAATGCAATATTATTAGTACTACTTTGGGATATTTTTGGAATCTTATATTTTCTTAATTGGTGTGAACATAATAATCCAAGTTGAGATAAAGTTAAGAAAAGGGAATTGGAATGGACTTAGTGAGCTACTGTGACCACAATCGATCCAAGTTGTTGAGTTGGCATTCATAATTATCGGCACTTGCATTTATTTTATTTTTTTAAAGAATAGAATGAAACTAAATTTTGTCTGTTGAAATAATTGATTCTTTTGGTGTTACTTTTAATTTATTTTTAAAATTTTAAGTCGCTATAACGAGAGGAAAAAAAAAATGTAACCGGATTAGTTTAACACCTTTCGATTGAATGGTATTCAAAGTGGAATTAATTTACAAATGAATAATGATCGAACACGATCGTTCACGAAGAATTTTAGAATCGGTTCGATAACAAATGAATATGAACAATATAATCCTGTACAACATAAAAATAATTAAATCTTCATGTATAAATAGATTAATAACAGTTGTTATTGCCAAGCAATAAATAACATTTAGGACATCTTTTTATGTTTGAGTGAACGGCCCAAAAGGTCATTATATTTTGAACTTAGTTCATCATTATGTCACTATATATATTTTTTTCGCCCAAAAGGTTATCATACTTTCAAAAATGCGTAAAAAATGTCATTCAAACTAACTGGACTGTTAAGTTAAACGGAAAGAACAACTTGTGCATCTCATATACAATTTTTTGAGGGCAATTATGTCTCTTTTTGCTTAATAATAATTGCACCACTTCCCTTAACTCTCTCTTTCCCATCCAAAGACAAGGTTCCAACTACCATGCCTCCCATACAATAACCAACGACTTCCTTCACCCCCATCCGACTTTTCCCCCCCCACCCCCCCCCCCCCCCCCCCCCCCCTCTAGTTCCCAGAAGCTTTACCAACAACCAATTTTATTATTATTTTTGGGAAAAACAATTGGAACACATCTGCTATATAAACAATGAGCAACATTGAATTATCCATAAAGTTACAAACGAAAATATCTGCCAAAACCTCAAAGAACCCAATTTAACGAACAAAAAAATACAAACCCACCAAGAACAGTTGAATTAGAAACTAACAAATAGTTTCTTCCAAACCCATTTACCCTCCATTCATCCTAAAAACAAAAATCAAAGTTCTAGGTTTTATCCAATTCAAGAAACAATTCAAATAATAAATTCAGAAGAAAAAAGATGAAAGAGAAGCTGAAAAAAAAAAAGAAGCAAAAATATAGTCCTGGTTTTGTAAGAAAAGCCGTCATTAATACACATGGGTGGCGGTTTGGTTTAGGTAGATAAGCCATGAAGAGGAAGAAGTTGCAGAATGAAGATGATGCTGATATTTCAAAAAAAAAAGAAAAAGAAAAAAAAAGATGATATTGTTAGGGGTGAGTGGTAGAAAATTGGCTGTTTTTTTTTTTGTTTGGCGTTTCATGTGCTTCAGGCTATAAGTGTGACATGCTTTCCGTTAGATTTAACTGTTCAGTTATTTTAAGTACATTTTTGACGCATTTTTGAAATTATGATGACCTTTTGGACGAAAAAAAAATATAATGACATAATGGTAAACTAAGGCAAAGTATAGTGATTTTTTGGACCGTTCACTCTTTTCTTTTTATTCCTAAAATACCCTACTTTATACTAATCCGGTAATCTCTTATCATCATTGTAGAGAAAAAAGATGTGTTTCCCTTTGTTTTTTTTAAGAAATATTGGCGGAACATCCGTAGGTTACATCAGACAGTGAGAAATGAAAAACACGATGGATTTAGAGGACAAGAAAGAAGAAGAAACGAGAGTAAGTGGAGGAAAAAAAAAAACAAAAGAGAAAAAAAGGACAAAATTAAAAGGTAAAACTATAAAATATGGCTCTAGATGCTATTTATTGCTATGTCAATATCGTTTACCATAGATTAATATATGCGTTTGAATTGAATTTTATATAGTCATCTAAGTTTATACAATACGTTTCAAAGAAAAAGAAAAAAAAAGTTTATACAATATATGAAATTAATTAAAAATTACAGTTTTAAGTTATTTAATGACGAAGTCGAATGTACGTTACTGTTTACTAACAATATTGTTTCGAATCGATTAATAAATAAAAAAACACAAATAATATAATAATTAATCGAGTAAAATTAGATTTGAAAATTGACATGTAAACCTGCCAACTCAAACTCGACACAAGTAATTTACATTACAACACTAACACACAACATAAATATGAAATCTTAATAGGTTACATGAGTCGACACATATAATTAAACATATAAGATTAAGTTTGAGAGGTGTTAGCACGATAACCCACCAATCTGAACTCGATAACCTAGACACTACACGAATTGCCATCACGCCTATGCGACTTTGATTGTGGGCCATTGGAAAAAAAAAAGAAAGAAAAGTACAAAGCCCGTTAATCTGTGAAGTCGGTTGCGCTTGTTTTAAAAATACGTGGAGCCCAAATGATAGCATGGGCTCGGCCCTATTAGACAAGCTAACAAATTTCGGTCGACAATATCTACTACCGTTACATTCTAATTGTAAACCCTTCTGCAGCTAAAGCCCTGAAATCTTCCGCCGCGTTATTTTGGGCATCTGCTACCTCCGTCCGCCTGCTCTCCACCGCATCCGCTTCATCTAATAGCTAAGGTTGTTGCATACTGGATACGATAAATTTAAATACTTCATAGCTATCGATGCTGTTGTTGTATCAATTTACATCTTTAGTATTTTCTGCTTGTTTATGTTGGATTTCGGATTCGAATTGGATAGTAAGACGCAAATTCTAATAGAATGCTCAAGAATATGGTTCTCGTAGGCCCGCAATCATCGTGGCTTATTGGTTGTGTGATATTTACAGTGAGATGGGGGCTAAGTCGGCAAAAAAGAAAGCTATGGTGAAGAAATTGAAGAAGGGTTCAGCTCAATTAGTTGCTGCTTCGGTCTCCAATGACGAAGCTCCTGATTTCTTGGTATATTCCTAATTTTCTTATTTGTTTATTTATTTATTCATGTAAACGAGTACTCACATAAAATTTTATTTCTTTTATTTATATTTGTTTCTATTTATTTATTTTTCTGATGAAACAATAATAATAAGCTTGTGTATTGATGATTGCATGTGATCAAATAGCCATTGGAAGGAGGTCCCGGGAAGAAGGTTATACAAAATGAAGTGACTGATAGTAAAGCTTCAGTGTTATACATTGGTAGAATCCCGCATGGGTTCTATGAGAATGAGATGGAAGGTATGTTTTGGATGTTCGCTTCCTCTGAAAGCATGTTTTTTTTGCACATTGAAGCAATTTCTGATTAATAAAATGGGGAAGGGGATCAATTTAAGAGGGTTCCTCGTGATGATTGAATGCACTGCAGGTTTCTTTAAGCAATTTGGTGCAATCAAGAGACTTAGAGTCGCTCGCAATAAAAAGGTCAGTTATCTGGTTTCGTAGTGCTTGAGAATTTTTCCTGAGTTAGCGCAACTTGTGCTTGCTCAATTAACTCGAGTTGCGAAAGCTGGTAATCTAATTGGTACCCAACATGTATTCGTGTAGCCAATGTGCCAACTTATTATTTAAATGGTGCCAACTTATTATTTTAATGGGCTAAACAGGGGAATCTTGTATGTTTGGTAATGGTATTAGTTCTATTAGCTTTGATGTTATATTATATGGAGAGAAAGCAATGAAATTCGAGCAAAAGCATATCTAAAATAAGAAATTATTTAACATTCATTCTCCAAAAGGAGGCCAAAAAAAAAAAAAAAAAAAAAAAAAAAAGAACAACTGTTACCTTAGCTTTTGCAGCATATGGTATGAACAGGCAATTAAAGGGTTCTCTATTTGTTGCCTGCTTTTAGGTTACCTGCAACATTTGGATCTATTAGGGTTTTTAGTCATCCAATTTTTTGTGCGATGACATCTGAATGTAGTCAGAGCTGAAAAAACAGTTCTTGGTGTGTTGTCATCATTTTTTAGATGACAATTTATCATGTTGTCTAGTATTTGATCATATACCAAATGTATGCATTAATAAATCACCCTTCAAATCATGTTTGGTTTCAGGACTAGTTGGCTCTAGACTAGGTTCTGAGGATAAAATTTATTTTGAGTACTATTTTACGATGTCCATTCTGTGGCTTTGTTTTAAAGTGTTGTACTGATTGTAGCTTGTTTGGTTCTGCTCGACAGACAGGAAAATCCAAGCATTTTGGGTTCATAGAATTTGAGTCTCCAGAGGTAGAACTTTTTAACATAACTGGTCCATTGGTAATTGGAAAAATCAAGGCCTCTCTTCTAATATATGTTTTTTCTCCTTTTTTTTTCTTCTCAATATGGAAGCAGGTTGCAAAAGTTGTGGCTGATTGCATGCATAATTATCTTTTGTTTGAGCACTTGTTACAAGTCCATCTCATCCCTTCAGAGCGTGTCCATCCCAGGCTGTAAGAACCCTACTTTCTGGTTTACTTTTTCATCTCTTACCTATACTCAGAAATATTGATTATGCATTTTGTTACATCTGTTTGAATTTGGCCTCTGTGGGTGCTGGATTGGGATAATCACTTAGCTAGACCAGGGTTCAAAATTTGATTTTCAAGGTTTTCTCAAAATATAGGTGGAAAGGCGTCAACCGTTGGTACAAGCCCTTGGATTGGGTCAGAGTTGAGAGGAAGCATCATGACAAGGTAAATTATGGAGGACTTTTGCAGTTAGCAGAAATCTGCTTGTGTTCTTGATAAATTGGCTAAATGAGATGGAAAATTCTTCTTAGTTTTGTTCCAGCATCATTGGCATTATACCTCATAGACATAATGACTTTTGCTCAGGAAAGAACTTTGGCAGAGCATAGGAAATTGGTTGAAGGTATAGTGAAACGGGATCAGAAGAGGCGGAAGAGGATTGAAGCAGCTGGAATTGAATATGAATTCCCAGAAATGGTAAGAGTAGCTTTATATATTTCACGATCTAATGATGATTTTATTCAATGTTTTAACCACTGGTGGAATTTATGGTTAAAATAAAATTAGGGTTAAATCTAATTAAAAGCATGATTGGGTAAAGTTATCATTGGATGTGCTGCAAATAATGTTGTAGCTTAGAATCTGTTATTCCATCCTGGTTCCAAAAAGATACCTTTTATGTTAGACATTTCTCACTTTCGTGTTTTGGTTTGTTTTTGTGTTCATTACAGGTGGGTATCAACCAGCCTGCTCCAAAGAAGAAGAAGTTTGATGAAGACTAGGGTATTCTGAAGATCTAGTGCCTGTAGGAACTATAGTTCATTCTGTCACGGGCTTTTGGACATGACCATGTACACCTGAGCCATTTGAGGTTTATCGGGCATGCATAAGCACAATAGGTAGAGCCGTAGAGGGAACTGATGGGTCGAGGATGATATGTTTGTGAATGTGGTTTTTGTTTTGGAGTTTGAACTCGACCGCATGATGAGTCTCTGTGTAAAACAGTAAAGTTTGCTAATTGCAAGTTTGTCTTTCATGTATAAGACGTCTTTGGTTACTGCGTTTGTGTGCGCGATTTTGGTAAATTGTTCATTCTTCTTGTTACTAAAATTTGCAAAAGGTGCGTGGGTGTGTTTTTTCCCTTCGCATTTGTTAGTGTTCAAGAGAGAGGGATAAGAAGGGAGACAGCAAGTTTTCAAATGTTCACATCATCCAAAATATGAGGGCCCTAATGGGAATTTTCCCTTAACCGTTTTACGAAATTGTTATACGCAGTAATCGTTTTACTATTTGCAGTAACATTCTCCTGTGAAAATACAAAAATGTCTCTGGTCTAAAATAAAAAAGAAAAATAATAAAACCGGGTACTGTTCAACGTGCGTGAACAGTACGGTTCACGCACATTGAACAGTAACCGGTTAGAAAAAAACTGAAGAAATACCGCCTTTGTCCCCGTAACCATTTTACTAAACGCAGTAACATTCCCTTGTAAAAAGTCCGAATTACCCGAGTACGATCCATATTACACTATAAGGAAACATTATGGGCCTGTTCTTTACCCGGTTCTGACCGGGTTTGGCCATTTTTTGGGTCTCAACCCAAAAATCGAACCCAACCCCATGTTCTTTAAGTGAAAATGAAACCCAGTTTTCAGCACCAATTCCCACTGCCGCCGCCGCACTCCTCATCCCGCTGCCGCCACTGGCCTCCTCTTCTTCTTCTTGGTTCCCAGCTTCTTCTTCTTCTTCTCCTTCTCGCATCTTCTTCTTCTTCTTCTTCTTCTTCAGCTTCTTCTTCTTCTTCTTCTTCTTCTTCTTCTTATTGCATCTTCTTCTCTTCTACTTCTTTTACCTCTCCTCCTCTTCTTCCCGCTGCCCTCTTCTTCTTCTTCGCACTTCTTACCTCCTCCTCCTCCTCTTCTTCTTCTTCTTCTTCTTCGTCTTCTTCCGCCCTTCCTCCTCTTCTTCCCCCGGACGGTCTTCTTCTTCTTCGCGCCGCCGACCCTTCCTCCTCCTCTTCTTCTTCTTCTTCTTCTTCCTCCTCCTCTTCTTCCTCTTCTTCTTCTTCGCACTTCTTCCTCTTCCTCCTCCACAATCACTCACAAACCCAATTGTGAGTGGATTTTAAATTTGAATCCCCAAATCCCAAATTTGGGGAAATATGAAATTCAAGCTCAACTTCTTTTGATTGAAACAGAAAAAAGAAGAAGAAGAAGAAGAATTTGATTTTGGGGATTTAGGTTTTGGGCGGCCGGCGGTGGCGTGGCGGACCGGGTGGTGGTGGAATTTGTGTTCTGGTTGAGGGTTGAGAACGACGTTTCTTTGTTTTGGGTCTCAACCCATTTGGTCTCTACTTAAAAACTCAAACTCGATTCTCAGAACTTGTAAATAACAGGCCATATATTTATTTTTTTACTTTAAATTAGTTTGCATAAATTCTCTATATACCCCTTCATTATAATTTTTGGGAAAAAAACCCATTGGGGGGGGGGGGGGGGGGGGGATTTTTTTCCCGGATCTGCGATTATCCGAACGTTTTTTTTCTGTTTCTGCAACATTCCCCGGACTATTTTCCGGGAAAATACCGCCGACCGCCGGCGATATTTTCCGGTGAAAATACCGCCAGTCGCCGAAAAATATCACCCGCGGTATTTCCGGCGAAAATACCGCTTCGCCAAAAATACCGCCGGCGAGTGGCGGTATTTTTGCCGAAAATATCGCCGGCGATATTTTCCGGCGAAAATACTGCAGGTCGCAGGCGGTATTTCTTCAATTTTTTTAACCGGGTACTGTTCACGCACGGGTGAACAGTACCCGATTTTTTTTGGCCAAGGGCATTTTTGTATTTTCATAGAAAAATGTTATTGCGAATAGTAAAACGATTACTGCGTTTAGTATGCCTCAAGAAATATATTGTAATTCGTCCAACGACAACTGTTATTGCCTCTCATTAGAAACTGCCATTGCCTGGTCTCTATTAGGGTGCCAGGGTGGGTTCCATCCTATCACTCAGGGCCCAAGGCCTTTAAGTGTCTTGGGCATGGCGATGCAAATTTGGTTGTTGCAAATTGCAATTTGCAGCCTTGGAAAGAGAAGTTGGTTGTGCTGATGTTTACTCATTTTTAGTTTTATTGTTTATTTATTTACTTTTACAGGGGAATCTGAGAGCTGACTTCCAAGTTTCCAACCTCTGGCGCCGACTTTGTTGAGTGAACATGGATATGTCGTTGTCTGGCGTCAACTATTTCTGCTGCGGGGACCACCAAATTGGCAAATATTATTCAGCCTTCCTGGTAATTACTTGGCCTGTTGTCCGAGATGATTAAAGCTAGCTCAGATTAAGCATTTCCAAACACAAGAAACCATGTTTCTTGCCAAAGTTTTAGTGGTTTCTGTTTTTTCTTGCACCTTATTGCTTGGTCATCTTCATCTCCAGGCTTTTGCTACTGGTGATCACTCTGCAACCTTTTTGGGTAATGTTGCTATCAACTGTGGTTCTGCTGGGAAATCCACCGCGTTTGATGGCCGTGAATGGATTGGAGATGCAGGCTCGGAGCTCATGTCTTCACTGCAACCGAAAGGCAAGTCAAAGAGCTCAACTGCTGTTGATAAATCATTCTCCGCGGATCCTATTCCTTACAAGACTTCAAGAATCTCCGCCACTCCGTTCCACTACAAATTTCGGGTCAGCCCAGGTCAGAAATTCATTCGTCTTCATTTTCACCGTGCTCCTTATCATGGTTTTCTGAAGATTTGTTCACTGTCAAAGCTGGTCCTTTCACCCTCCTGCATAACTTTAGTGCTTCTCTTGCTGCTGACGCTTTGGGAGTGAATTTTTTTGTTAAGGAATTTTGTTTGAACATAGAAGAAAACGACCACTTAAGCATATCATTCTCCCCCACCGAAACTGGTACATCTAGGAAAGTTTTTGCTTTTGTGAACGGAATTGAGGTCATTTCCATGCCAACTGGTCTTTATTACACCACAGACGTTGATTTGGGTGCCCGTATTGTTGGCCTACACAATCGGTTCACTGTCATTGATAATAGTACTGCACTTGAATTGATTGAGAGGTTGAACACTGGAGCTAGCTCTATATTGTCAGTGGAAGATTTTGGATTGTTTAGGAGATGGAATGGAGATTCTAATTACTTGACGGAGACCACCAGAGTTTACAAAGTGAGTCAGCCTGCACATAGGATTCTATATACAACCGTACCAGCTTATCTTGCACCACCAAAACTTTACCAGACATCTTGGAAAGTGGACCCAAATGCTAGAGTTCAAGGGTTGTATTCTTTCAGGTGGAAAATTCCGGTAGATGTAGGGTTTGGATACTTAGTGAGGCTACATTTCTGCGATTTTGATCCAGGAATGTTAGATGCAGGGAAAAAGGAGTTTAGTGTCCTCATGAATGATCAGATAGCTGAGACTAATATAGATGTGATCGGTTGGGGTGATGGGAGTGGGGTTCCAGTATACAGTGATTACATGGTGATGATGAAAGGAGACAAAGGTGGTAAGCGCGATCTATTGATCGCGATACATTCCAAGAATGAATTTTCTGTTGAACTCCTCAATGGATTGGAGATCTTCAAGCTGAGCAACCCTGATAACAGTCTTGCAACTCCAAACATGGTGTTTCAAAGAAGAATGTCATCGTCTTGGAAGCAGAAAATCCATGAACTGTTTACTTCAAGCCTAAGAAATGTCATTACGAATGGTGCTATAATCCTTCTTGTTTTGGTGAATGTGATTGTATATAGAAAGAGGCAGAGTTGGGAAGCAAGTATCCATAAGGAAGAAAATCCACCATTGCTGTCTATTTATCCATATTTTTATTGCTTTTCACTCTCTGAAATTGTATCAGCCACCCAAAACTTCAGCGATGCAGCTCTTATAGGGAGAGGTGGGTTCGGAAAGGTTTACAAAGGGTTCATCACTAGCATTTCGCAGGTTGCTGCCATTAAAAGATTGAATGCAAACTCCAAGCAAGGAGCTCGCGAATTCTGGACTGAAGTTGAAACACTTTCCAAGTTTCGCCACATTCATCTGGTCTCTTTGATAGGCTACTGCAATGAGAGCTCGGAGATGATCCTTGTATACGAGTACATGCCCTGTGGTACGCTTGCTGATAATATCTACAGACTTGCCAGAGACGGGAAGGACTCTGCTATTCTCAGTTGGGAGCAAAGGCTCAGAATCTGCATTGGCGCTGCTCGTGGCCTAGAGTACCTTCACACGGGAACTGAACTCGGTGTAATACACAGAGATGTGAAAGATACAAACATCTTGTTGGACGAGAATTTTGTTGCCAAGATTTCAGATTTCGGGCTGTCCAAATTGGAGAAGTTCAGCGAATCAAAGAGCTACATTAGCACAAAAGTGAAGGGCACATATGGTTATTTGGATCCAGAATATCACATGACTCGAAAGCTGACTAGAATGGTTGATGTGTATGCTTTTGGAGTAGTACTGTTAGTTGTTGTAAGTGGAAAACCTGCGGTAGATGTTAGAATCCTAGAGGAACCGCAGAGTCTTCTGTCACGCTTCTGGGAATGCATTACAGAAAGGGACTTCATGGCGATTGTTGATCCTAACCTGCGAGGGAGCATTTTGCCAAGCAGTCTCAAAGAATTTGTGAAATCTGTCGAAAACTGTTTGCATCATCAGCCCAAGAAACGACCTACGATGGCTCAGGTGGCAGCAAGTCTTGAGCTTGCTCTGGAGAAGCAGGAAAGGACATCGGTTTCTGTAACCGATGAAGATGTTGGGGAGATTAGCCAACCTTCCGAGGATGGAAGCATCGAGTCAATGCAATTCAGCCAGAGCCCTGCACCACCACCGATGCTCGAGGAGAGTGTTCCGTCCTCGCCAAAGGAAGGAATCAACAAGAAACCAGTTCAGAGTCCTCCAATACCAGCTAAAGCCAAAAAAACGCAGTTAAGAGAGGACTCCTCATCAGTGAGAAAACCAATTTGGACCTGGCCATGGAAAACAGTGTGGAATAAAGATAAGGAGACGAAGAAAGCAGAATTGGCTTCATCAAACGCCTCCACAGACGAACATTTGCCTCTCTTAGATCCTTTCTTCTCAATGCATGATATCCAAGCAGCTGCAAACAATTTTAGTGCTGGCTTTCAAAAAGTAGACGATACAGGCAGGACAGCATGCGTAGGATATATGGAGAAACTGCGAAAACCAGTTATTATTTATCAAAGCTATTACAGCGAGGATTGGGAAGTTCACATGAAGATTGAAGAGTTGTCAAAACTGAGGCACGTGAATTTACAATCCTTGCTTGGGTACTGTCCCAATGAAGTACGGAATCGGGAATTCATTGTTTATGAGCACATTGGCTTTGAATCCTTAGATAGTCATCTCTACAGTAGAACCAGAAATGCTCCCCTCTCATGGACGCGCAGGCTTAAGATATGCATTGGTGTAGCAGAGGGGCTCATTTACCTTCAAGAATGCACTGGGAAATCAAAAAACTACTACGACCTGAGATTGGCAAACATTCTGTTGGATGAGAATTTCACTCCGAAGATTTCTCATTTGGGTGACCTTTCGGATTTCTACTCTGGTTTCAAGGTTACTGGAGATTCAGATTTGAGGTCATTTGGTTTGGTGTTGATAGAAGTTCTGTTTGCGAGACGAACAAGCCTTGAAGACTGTGGGGCGTATCTGCATTCGTTGCAAAATAGCATCAAAAGAAGGACGTTCCATTTGACCATAGACTCCAATTTGAAGGGAGAAATTGCATCCAAATGTTTAGCTCATTATCTTGAGGCCGTATTTGACTGCATTTTTGGCAGCAAATTGCTGGCTGGTGTTGCCTTGAAACTTAAGCTTGCACTGGAGTTACAGGAGAATGCAGAAGCAACGAAGCAGGAAGATGTGGAGGCCAAAAAAGGGAGGGACAGCGATTTCAGTTTGGAGGAAATTTATAGAGAGATATATCCTATCTCCAACATCGATGTCTCCACGTTGTCATGACAAATTGAGTGTATATGTATGACAGTTAGTTTTGAATCATCGTAAATGACAATATGGGCATGTTGTTCATGTTACGTTTGAAAAATAATTTTCAATACAAATTTTTAATATACAGCTACATATTTTTATATTTTCAATATACTTTTTACGTTATAAAATTATTTTTTCAAAATCAAGTTTCAAATATTATTTCAAACACAACATAAAGAACATACCTTTTATGTGTTAGCCCTTTGTTTGAAATATGTTTTGAATCAATACTCCAACATGAAATAGTTTAATTTAAAAATGTACTAAAATTTCGATGGTAACTTACGGAAAATATGGTACTATTTATCCAATGGCCCTTGTAATAGGATTAGATATTTGCGACCAAAGGCAACTCACGCATGTGATTTTTGAGAAAGATTCATAATATTTGGTTGAATCAATAACCGGAAAATGTAGCCTCCAATGGAGTCTTGACTATCTAGTTCACCTCATTCAGCAAAAGCTTCTCCTCACATTTCTTATTCAACATAATTACCGTGAAGACAACTCTCCGGCAAATTTTTTAACTCACATTGCATCGTCTCATCATCATAATCTTTCATTAACACTGGACACCTTTCCGCATGGCCTCACAAAAGTTGTGAAATCAGACTTGACACAAACCCTTTACATTTGGTTTTGATTTATCAAGATTTATTTCTTCACATATTGTATTTCCTTTACTCGTTGGTCTTATCTCTGTACCTCCCTAGCTACTTAATTAGCTGTTAATAAAGAAAATAAAAATCCTATTTTAACCGTAGTTAACAATAGTGAGTAAAGCCATTTATTCCTTGTCCAAGTTTCATGGTTGGTGCCATTTGATCTGAGCTCCGGGAACTGAAGGAAAGATTAACGAGAAAGAAGAAGGTCAGTGATGTTCTTTCTCTATTTGATCGTCTCTGCTTGGATTGAAATTTGAAAGTGTCTATGGATTCCACAGCCTTTGAAACCATAGTCCCCGGCCGCTACAGCACCTTCACATTTCCCAACCTCCTCCCTCGCCCTTTCCCCCACCTTCTCCATACCCCGCTCCTCCGAATCGCCGTCCTCGACTCCCCCTCCGCCACCACCGCCACCGCGAGGACAGCCGAAATCGCCGCCATGTTAGTCCCGCTAAATCGCCAACACGACTGGACCTTCTCCACTCAAGCAGGTCATCTCCAACTCCTCCACAACTTCCCCCAGCTTTCCCGCCTCATTTTAATCTCCAATTACGATACTACCCCAGGTTTTCCCCGCCCCACCGCTTATAAAACTCCGCTGGTTACGGATGGTGAAGACAACACGGCCCATATTGAAGTGAATTTGATACCGCTACTGTTTGCTTTGACTCCTAAATCGGATTTCGATCGGAACAATAAGTTTCCAGAAATACCCTTCTTGAGCTACGAAGACGAGGTTATCAGTAGCTTAATCTTGGAAATTTGCGATGGCCCTTACGTAGGCGAAATGTTGGTAGAAATCGTTGAGTTGGATTTGGGGGCTAGCGGGGGAAGGGAGTTTAGGAGGAGGTTGAGGTTTAAGAGAATGCCTAATTTAATTCAAACCCAGGTCAGGGTTCATCCTGTGGTTGCACTAGCTGTAGGTGATGAATTAGAGGGGGTGGAGTTCAGGGTGGATAATAGTGTATTGGTTCAACCTTATTTGGGTCCAATGGTGGCAGGTTTGTCACTGATTAGTTCGTGTTTGGATGAGAAAATTCGTATGGGGTTTAGGCCTAAAGCTCTTTGCTTGGGGGTTGGAGGAGGGGCTTTGGTTGAATTTTTTAGTTCGGAATTGGGATTTGAGGTTGTAGGTGTGGAAGAGGATGAGGTTGTCTTGGGTATAGCCAAAAAGTATTTTGGATTGAAAGAGAGTGAATTGGTCCAATTATGCATTGGAGATGGTGTTGAGTTTATTCAAAAGCTTGCATATGAAGAGAAATATCACGATGGTGAACTTCTGAACTGCTGCAATATTAGAAGTTCTGATTGTTTGGATCATCAAGATGGTAATTTTGATGTGATTATGGTGGATCTTGATTCAAGTGATGCTAGTCTGGGCAGCAGTGCACCTCCTTTGGAGTTTGTTAGAAACTCTGTTCTTTTGGCTGCTAAAAAGGTTCTAGGCAAGCAGGGAGTGGCTGTTATTAATGTGATTCCTGCAAGCAAGTTATTCTATGAGATGGTAATTAGTGAGTTACAGGAAGTTTTTGAGGTTGTATATGAAATTGATGTTGGAAACGGGGAGAATCTGGTTCTTGTTGTCTCTCCCTCAGAAATTCGAACAGCTTATGGTGATTGTGATAATTCTTTTCTCCAAAAGTTGAAGTCTGTCATTCAAGTGTATCATATGAATTCCTTGAGGAGAATTTCAGGGACTTCTTTACCTAAAAAGTAGTTGATACCAGACTTCCATGGTATGCAAACTGAAGAAGTAACTCCCTTCCTGGAAAACATAATTCCTAGTATTTTAATATTAGTGTAATCATTGACATGTTATGCCTATTTTTGTGCAATTGATTGATTCAAACAGATCATTATCAACTGTATGTGGTGCCATTTATGTGTTTGTGTACTTTGCGACATTTATTAATTCAACTTGGCCTATATGACTGCATAAGCGACTTTTTGTTTTGAGTAACATTTCAACTTGTAAGAGATTGCCATATTTTTATGTTGGTTGACCTTTGGTTCTTATTTACCAGGTACTTCTGTCAAGCTATTGGCAGAAGAGACAAACTTGGTCTTCAGAAAACCTTGTTGAGCTGAGAACAAGTCACATCTCTGAAAAATGAGCAAGGTGGAGTTCTTTTTGGATTTTCCGTCACCATTAATCAGTGATATTCTGTCGAGATTACCATCCAAGAGTGTTGTTCAATGTCGATGTGTATGTAAGTCATGGCTCAAGCTACTCTCAGAAAAGGAGTTTGCTATTTTGCACCTGTCAAGATCTCCTACCTGCCTTATCATAAACAAGCTCGATGTTGGTTCCTCGGATAGAAGTTGCTTCGATCTGGTTGAACTTGAAGATAAATCTGATCACCATGATCTTTATGTAGCGGGAATGAAGCTCATCCCCCACGTGACTTTGGTAAGGATGGTTTGACCATGGTTGGTTCCATCAATGGCTTGGTTTGCTTAAAGGAATTTAAGCATCCCATTGACGCTGTTCATATTTGGAATCCAACCACGCGAGAGTCCATCACTCTTCCAAATCCTGAAGGTGTAAGAGATTACCCACATGTAACAAGATACGGTTTTGGATTAAGCTCGATAGGTGGCCATTACAAAGTGGTTAGGATTTTCCAGGAGTTAGAGAAGCATTCACGGCAAATATTGAAGTCTATTTGCCAGGTTTATGCAGTTGGAGAAGGGTCATGGAGAACAACTGGGCATTGTCCCTATCTATACAGTTGCTGTCCACATGGTATCTTTCTGAACAGTAATCTTCATTGGCTGATCCGTGATCTTAACGGGTGTGAATCCATATCTTGTTTTGATCTTGAGAAAGAGTCATTTGGTTCACTCCCTGCTCCTCCTGAGTTAAGCAAGGATTTCAATCTAGCAAGCTTGGGACTTTTCGGATGCTGTCTAAGCGTGTGTGACAACACTTCAGACTGGGAAATCGACATTTGGGTGATGAAAGAATATGGAATGGAGAAGACATGGATGAAAGAATATGTTATAGACAAGTGGCCTGCAGATCTTCATGGTCCATCTTATGAAGTAGTTCGTGTTCTTAAAGTCTTTGAAGATGGTGAGATCTTGCTCTTGTGGAGGGATGACATTTTACTTTCTTACGATTCTAAAAGGGAAACCTTGCATCAATCTGCAGTTCACAAACTCATCAAGTCATTTGATGATGATGATGATAATAAGATGAATAAAAAAGGCTCTCTTGATAAAAGATATCCTCGCATTGAAGCATTGGAATTTGTCTCAAGCTTCCTTTCCCTTAAGGATTGAAGTTAGAAATTATCTTTCGTTTGTTTGAATTTTTGCATGATCTGAAGTCATTTCACTTTCAGTTTCAGCCCATTTCTGGGTTATCTTTCTTGATGTAATCTGTGTTTGTTGACTGGAATTCAATATCATTCATACCTTCTTTTTTTCACATAAAGAAAGCTGCCTTACTGATAGAAATTAAGGGGGTGCTTGGTTGGGGGTTTTGGGGGAGGGGAATGGCAATGGAAATGAAATGGGGTGTTTGGTTTTGGGGTTTCATTCCCCGGGACCCACCCCCATATCCAATTTTCTTTCCTTCCTCCATTCCCCTCCATTTTGAGGGGAATGGGAATCATTCCCTCATGAAATCATTTTTTGTGTGTATTTTTTATTTTTTTTAAATTTTAAGTGCTAAAATTCATCATTATAATATATTTTAACACAAATAGTTTATAATATATCAAAATTTAAATGTAAAAAAAAATAAAAATAAATTTTAATCCTAAAAGTTTATTTGTGAACCAAACACCATCTATCATTCCCTCTACTATCATTCCCTCTACTATCATTCCCCACTATTATCATTCCCATTCCCATTCTCATTCCCCTCTACGAACCAAGCGGCCCCTAAGCAGTGATTTCTTGATTTCCATTCCAAATTGATTACAAAGATCAATTGAATGAAGGTACAAACGGTGCAGGCATGAAGCCAACGAAATAGAAAAAAAGTGAACTAAAGGAGAGTAATGAGGATGAAGACGAGAAGAGCTGCCACAAAGGAATACTTCAGCGCCGCCAGAAGAATGGCTATGGATATCACAAAGAGCTGCCACAACACCTGAACGCTGGCCCATGCCAGCACCCCAGTCAATCCGACGGCCACAACGTTATCCGGGTCCGGATCCAACAACAGATCAACCCACTTGAGATTCAATCTCGGACGTCCATTCCCGTTCCCATTTCCACCGCCACCGTTGCCGGCGCCATCGCTGTTATTCTTCGACCCATTCTCCTCGATTCCTCCCGCATCTTTGGTTAATGGGTCGCCGTTACCATCCCTTCCATTACTCTTACCGTTGGATGCGGAGGCCGATAAAGACAATCTCCGCCGTGGGTATCGGTATGCGAGATAAGAGTGATGGAATTTAAGGGGATTCAAGAATTGAACAGTAGAACATGACGGTGGGACGGCGGGGGACGGCGGCGTTAGTGACAGAGTTGTCGACGGGGCACTGAGAGGGGGGAGCTTCATAACTGAATAATAGACTTAAAATGAAGGAAAATGTTATTTACGGGAACTAGTTTACTGTTTGCATGTACAATTTTATAATTTTTGAGTTGAAAATACTGAAATACCCTTTTGAAATTGGTAAGTGTTTTTTTACCATTTTTTGCTTTGCCTTCTCCGCGCTTCGGTCGCCCAGGCATTTTCAGAGGAATCCGCTCAGGTCAAGCAGGATTCCTAGAAAATGGCGTCACAGGACGCCAAGAAAAACATAAAATCTTGCCCGTGCCAAGCGAGATTTTCAGAAAATTCTAGACAAACTTGAATTTTAAAAAATGCTTGGCGGCATTTTTGAAAAATCTTGCCCAGGACAATTGAGATTTTCAGAAAATCTTGGTGTTCCGTGGCGGGTTTTTTCAAAAGTACTGCCACGAGGTAGCAAGATTTTCTTGAAAATCTGGCCTGGCCTAGCGATATTTTCTGAAAATTCTAGACAAACTTGAATTTTAAAAAATGCTTGGCGGCATTTTTGAAAAATCTTGCCCAGGACAATTGAGATTTTCAGAAAATCTTGGTGTTCCGTGGCGGGTTTTTTCAAAAGTACTGCCACGAGGTAGCAAGATTTTCTTGAAAATCTGGCCTGGCCTAGCGATATTTTCTGAAAATTCTAGACAAACTTGAATTTTAAAAAATGACACCAGCTTCTGGCGGTATCTTTGAAAAATCTAGCTGCCTAATTTGGGCGGCATTTTTTAAAAATCTTGCCTAGGACAATTGAGATTTTCAGAAAATCTTGGTGTCCTGTGGAGGGTTTTTTCAAAAATGCCGCCATAAAGCAGAAAGATTTTCTAGAAAATATCTCCCAGAGTAGGCGAGAGTTTCTGGAAAATCTCACCTACGCCGACGATATTGTGTAACAGTCAGTAATATTTTTTTAAAAAATAAAAACTTTAAGCAAAAAAAAAACGTGTAAATTATTACTTACGGTGAAATATATGTATCGTTCTTATGGCTATCGTCCATAATGCGTAGTTTTTCTCCAAAATATAGATAAGAATATTTTTTTCTTTTCAATATTAAAAATTTTAAAAAGTGTCATATGAATATTAAAACGGTCATGCCAAAATGAAATCAACAAGTCAATTTTACTACTTATATTGTCTTCTTGCCTGTTCAACTTTTCTTCAGTTCATATATATTATACACACTTCTCAATTCCTTGAATATTCAGACCTGAGTGGCCTTTGTTGGAGACTAGTAAGAGTCAATAATCTCCATTTTTTTCCAACAAGAATGCAATTCTGCAATGATATCTTTGACGAATTCATTCCACCATTTACAGAAGAACCAAGAAGAAAGAAAGAAAGAACAGCAGCAAGCTTCCCTGAATGAGCCATGTCCTGCATCAAAGCAGTTTTGGTAGGAATTATGTTCACATGGGCCTTGCACTGTCATCATCATTTCATTACTTCTGGGAACGGTGGTAAAACTCCGGCAGCCCCAGATTACTTCGGTGATGTTGCCATCAACTGTGGCTCTTTTGGCGACTCAGCTGCACTCGATGGCCGCGAATGGGTCGGAGAAGGAGCCTCATCCTCAGTTTTCATGTCTGGCAAATCGAGAAGCTCAGAAGCTGCGTACAGTTCATTTCATGGCGCCGATTCCATTCCTTATAAGACTTCGAGAATCTCAGCAACTGAGTTTAGTTACACATTTCCGGTGAACCCAGGTCAGAAATTTATCCGCCTACATTTTTACCCTGCTTCTTACCGTGGTTTTGAGAAGTCAATAGATTATTTCAGTGTCAAAGCTGGTCCTTTCACCCTCCTGAGGGATTATAGCGCTACACTTGCTGCTGATAATTTGGGTGTGAAGTATATAGTTAAGGAATTTTGTTTGAATGTTGAAGAAAACCAACAATTGAAAATAACATTTTCCCCTTTCCAGAATAGAAAGGCAAAGAAGAAAGTATATGTTTTTGTGAATGGTATTGAGATCATTTCCATGCCATCTGGTCTTTATTACACTTCTGAAAACGAGTTAGGAGCCAGAATTGTTGGTCTAAGCAATAGGTTCTTCATCATTGATAATAGCACTGCACTTGAATTGATACATAGGTTTAACATTGGAGGAAGCTCCATCCCACCAGTGGAAGATTTTGGCATGTTTCGCCGGTGGGAAGAGGATGCTAAGTACTTGATTGAACCCAGAGCTCTCCGAGTGAATGATCCGGCGCTTATGATTAAATATACAAACATGGAAGCATTTGTTGTACCACCTAAAATTTACCAGACATCCTGGAAATTGGGAAGAAACAGAGGAGCAAACCAGATGTTTAATTTTGCATGGAAAATACCAGTAGAGTTAGGGTTTGGATATTTAGTCAGGCTTCATTTCTGTGAGCTCGACTACAAAATGGCAGAAAGGGAGCCTAGAGAGTTTAGTGTCCTTATCGATAATCAAATTACGGTGACTAAGGCTGATGTGATCAGATGGAATGGTGATATTGGGATCCCAGTATACAGGGACTATGTAGTGATGATGAAAGGGAACAGAGAAGGCAGCAAATCTTCTATCTTGATTGGTCTGCAATCAGTTGATGACTTAATTCTTGGACTAGTTAATGGATTAGAGATCTTCAAGCTGAGCAACCTTGAAAACAGTCTAGCAGCTTCAAAAGTTGGATTTCCAAGCAGAGTATCAACCTTTTGGAACCCGAGGATCGAAAATATGTTCTTAGTATTTGGCCAGAGCAATGTTATTGGGACTGCCATGACTGCTATTGTTATTTTAGTTTCTGTAGTAACCTATAACTTGAGGAAAATTCTGGAAGAGAATCTCCATGAAGAAAAATATGCAGAGTCAGTCCGAGTTGAATCATCTTGCCGCTGCTTCTCGCTTGCTGAGATCATGATAGCTACCGAAAACTTTAACGATGCATTTGTCATTGGAAGAGGCGGATTCGGTAAGGTGTACAAAGGGTTCATTCCTGGAGTTGCAGGGGTTGTTGCGATTAAACGACTGAATTTCAACTCTAAGCAAGGAGCTTATGAGTTTTGGGCGGAAGTTGACACACTTTCCAGGCTCCGGCACGTTCATCTTGTCTCTTTAATTGGATATTGCAATGAGTTCCAGGAGATGATTCTTGTGTATGAGTACATGTCCTCTGGAACACTTGCTGATAATCTCTACAAATTTGCTGGAGATAAGAAAGATTTTGCTCCTCTTAGTTGGGAGCAGAGGCTCAGAATCTGCATTGGTGCTGCTCATGGACTGGAGTACCTCCACACTGGCAGTGAATGAGGAGTCATTCACCGTGACGTGAAGGATACAAACATCCTGTTGGATGAGAATTTTGTAGCAAAGATTTCAGATTTCGGGCTATCTAAGCTCGAAAGTAAGAACCATTCTAGAAGCTACACGATCACACAAGTTAAAGGCACATTTGGTTATTTGGATCCTGACTATTTCAGAACAAACAAATTGACAAGCAAAAGTGATGTGTTTGCTTTTGGTGTTGTGATGTTGGTGGTTTTGTCAGGAAGACCTGCTGTGGACACTAGAATTCCAGGAGAGCCCGAAAGTCTTCGATTACGCTTCTAAAATTGTATGGCAGAAGGGGATGTTAGTAAAATTCTTGATCCCGATTTACATGGGCAGATTTCATCCAATAGACTTAGAGAATTTGTGAAAGTTGTTGAAAACTGCTTGCACCATCTCCCCAGGAGACGGCCTACAATGGCTCAAGTGGTGGAAAGTCTGGAGCAGGCGTTGGAGCAACACAGGAGCCCTGTGAGTTCTGCATCGCAGCTCGCCACGGTAGTTCGCCATCCTCATGTTCAGTTGATTCACCATGAAACCCTGACAGTCAGGAAGAATCTCTTATCTGCACCAAAGGAAGGACTCACGAGTGAAAATACTCGGAATCTTGCTTCAATGGCTGAGGTAAAAGACCGCCAGTCTAGAGGGAAGGACTATGTTCAACTCCAAAAACCATTTTTGGTTCGGTCCTGGAAAGCAGTTTTTAACATAGGTAAGCTAATGTGGAGAATTTTTTTTGGTAAAACTGTTTTTGAATCCTGGTGAATTGCTTGCTATGGGCCTGTTCTTTTCGTTTTGGTTAGTAACTTGTTGAGGAAATGATTAACTATGCCTTGCGAATTTCTTACTTCACCTTCACTTGCATGCATTTCTTATTTATTTTCAAACATCAGGAAACAAGAGAAAAGCTGAACAATCACTCTATAAAGACCTGCCATTGTATGGTTATGAGACACTGGCTGATGCAACGCATAATTTTGATCGGGGGAAGAAAATAAGATTTTTTTCTTTTGCTTCAATTTACAAGGTGCTGCAAATTACTGAAGAACTGCATGGATCATGGATCGGATCATGATTGATCATATACTAATTTCAATCATTCATAAATGGTGTAACTGCAGGGAATTCTGTCAAATGGTCAGGAAATAGTAGTGAAAAGGCGTTCGAGCTCCTGCCATCAAGAGAATATGGAGTATTGGAATGAAGTTGTTGTCATCTCTAAACTGCAACACCATAATCTTGTTAGACCCCTTGGTTGGTGTGTCGAAAGGAGAGAAAAAATGCTAATTTTTGAGTACTTACCATGTGGAACAACCCTGGATGCTCTTTTATTTGGTTAGTTAATGAACGATTCTTGATTGTTCCATTCATCTTTCTCAATATTTCTGATGTTCAGGGGAAAAAAAGGCTGACATTTTATGTTCATGAAATCTTCAGATCCAAAAGAGAGACCTTTACTGAATTGGAAGAGACGCAAGATCATCATTGAAGGGATTGCAAGAGGCCTCCTTTATCTTCATCGAGATTCAAGAAATAAGATCATTCACAGAGATCTAAGGTCCAGTAACATCCTCTTAGATAGAGAGCTGAATCCAAAAATATCAGGTTTCCATGGAGCAAGAATTTACAGAAGCAACCAAGACCGAACAAACAGGGCTGCAGCAGGGACACCGTAAGCTTTGTTCCTCCTCTTTCATGATTGAATCAAGTGTTCTGTGGAGGCTAACTTCACTTCTTTATCCCTGGAATTTTTTGATGCAGCCCGGAAATGGCTCTAGAATATTTGATGGACGAATTAGTTTCAGAGAAGTCAGATGTCTACAGCTACGGAGCGCTGTTATTAGAGATCATAAGTGGAAAGAGATGCAGCAATGGTGGTATTGACACTGACTATCTTGGCCTGGTTGGATGGGTAAGATTCTTTAACACGAGCTCGTTTGGTTGACAAGGAATCTGACCTTAGAAAGTACTAATCTTTTCCCTGATGTTTGCTTTCGTCTTGGAACTCTTTACGATCTCTGCAATTTAAATTTTCAGGGCCGGAAACTATGGAGCGAAAATGAAACAATAAAGTTGGTAGATCCGGCGATATTACGGCCAGGCAATGAGAGGGAAATCTTGAGATTTGTCAATGTTGGTTTATTGTGTGTTCAAGAATCTGCAGTAGATGTGCTGGACATCTCTACACTCGTTTCAATGCTTAAGAATGACACTGTGGAGCTTCCTCGGCCTAAATTACAAGACGAGGCAAGCTCCCAACAATATGGAGATTCTGCTAACGTTGTTAGTTCGACATTCAACGATTCTTGAAGGAAGATATGCAGCAATGTACGATGATATTTATTCTTAACTGTGTATCATACTTATTTCTTCTGTAGAAAGCTGTTGTAAGTGGTGAAAAAATACGACTATTCTACGTCCAATATTCCAAAAATTTCAAAACAATAAATAAACGGGCATTTCGAATTCCAGTTACATGAATGACCTGAGCAATTAGAACTTGATTATTCAAAAAATTTCAGGAAATGTCGCTTTGTTAATCTGCAATTCTGCATCCGATACAGAGGGTCTTTCTTTGAATTTTATCATTTGTTAGCATTTTCTTCTCTATTTTATTTCATAAATCTTGGTTGACTTGGCATTTTAGAATTTTTAGTCTTTTCAGGTCCACTGGAAAACGATAGACAACGACGGCGTTGATCAGGTCTTCATTCTTCAGTGTGTATGTGTGTGTGTGTGTTTTTTATTTTTTTTTTCCATTTTAAGATTTAATTTCAGGTGAACTGCGAATGTTTAATCAGCCAAAGAGATGTTACGACTCCTGCCAATTTCGATAGGAATTCTGTTTATGGTGATAGCTTCTGCGAACGGTGATGTTGCTATTAACTGTGGCTCCGGCGGCAAATTGGCGGCGCTTGACGGCCGCGAATGGATGGGAGAATCAGACTCAGAATACATATCTGGCAAAGGAAGAAGCTCCATTGCTGATCAGACTTCACTTCACGGTGTTGATCCTGTTCCGGATAGAACTTCAAGAATTTCCGCCACTGAGTTCAGCTATACATTTCGACTCAACCCAGGTCAGAAATTCATCCGCCTGCACTTTTACCCTGCTTCTTACCGCGGTTTCTGGAAGTATGTTGATTATTTTGACGTCAAAGCTGGTCCTTTTACCCTTCTTAGGAATTACAGCGCTTCACTTAATGCTGAGACTTTGGGTGTGAAGTGCATTGTTAAGGAATTTTGTTTGAACGTAGAAGAAAACCAACATTTGAACATAGTATTTTCCCCTTCTCAGAATAGCTTGTTAAAGAACAAAGTATATGCTTTTGTGAATGGTATTGAAATCATTTCCATGCCAACTGGTCTTTATTACAGTTCTGAAGGCGAGTTAGGAGCCCGTATAGCTGGTCTAAGCAATAGGTTGGTCTAAGCAATAGGTTCTTCATAACTGATAATAGCAATGCACTTGAATTGGTACATAGGTTTAACATTGGAGGGAGCTCCATCCCTCCAATGGAAGATTTTGGCATGTTTCGCGAGTGGGACAAAGATATCAATTACTTGCAAGAATCCAGAACTCATCAGGTCAGTCATCTGGCGCTCAAGATTAAGTATACAAGCATGCCGGCGTTTTTTACACCACCAAAACTTTACCAGACATCCTGGAAATCTGGTAGAAGCGGACAAGTGAACTAGATGTATAACTTTGCATGGAAAGTACCTGTAGATTTAGGATTTGGATACTTAGTTAGACTTCATTTCTGCGAGCTAGACTACTTGATGGCAGAAAAAGAGGCAAGAGAGTTTAATGTTCTTATGAATAATCAGGTTGCAGACAGTAAGGCAGATGTGATGAGATGGAGTGGTGATATTGGGATCCCAGTGTACAGGGACTATGTAGTGATAATGGAAAGGGGCAGAGAAGGCGGCAAATCTGAGCTCTTGATTGGCCTACATTCAGCTGATGAGTCAGTTTTTGGACTCCTTAATGGGCTAGAGATCTTCAAGTTGAACAACCTTGAAAACAATTTAGCAGCTCCAAATTCTGTATTTCCAAAAAGAATGTCAACCTCTTGGAATCTGAAAAATGGAAAATCTGTCTCTGGCCTTTTGCCGCAGCAATGTTGTTGGGACTTGTATGACAATCCTCCTGGCTTTACTTTGTGTAGTTACATATAAAGTAAGGACAACATTGGAAGAGAACTTTCAAGATGGAAAAGATGCACAGCCAGCTTCAGTGGAACAGGCTTACCGTTGCTTCTCACTTGTTGAGATCAAGTTAGCAACTCAAAATTTTAGTGATGCGTTATTAATCGGAAGGGGTGGATTTGGTAAAGTTTATAAAGGGTTCATTCGTGGTGTTGCTGAGGCTGTTGCTATAAAAAGGTTAAATTCCTACTCTCGGCAAGGAGCTCGAGAGTTTTGGACGGAAATTGAAACACTTTCCAAGCTCCGGCACATTCATCTTGTGTCCTTGACAGGGTATTGTTATGAGTCCGAGGAGATGATTCTTGTCTATGAATACATGCCAGGCGGTACTCTTGCTGACAATCTCTACAAATTTTCCAGAATGGGAAAAGATTGTGATCATTTAGATGGGAGCAAAGGCTTAGAATCTGCATTCGCGCTGCTCGTGGATTAGAATACCTCCACACTCGCAGTGAATATGGAGTCATACACCGTGACGCTAAGGATACAAACATCCTATTGGATGAGAATTTTGTAGCTAAGATCTCTGATTTTGGGCTTTCTAAGCTTGAAAAGATAACACATTCTAGGAGCTATGTTAGCACAAAAGTCAAAGGCACACCTGGTTATTTGGATCCAAACTATTTCATGACACACAGATTGACAAGAAAAAGCGATGTGTATTCTTTCGGTGTTGTAATGTTGGTAATTTTGTCAGGGAAACCAGCAGTGGACCATCGAATTCCAGGAGAACCACAGAGTCTTCTATCATGCTTTCAAGAATGTATGGCAGAAGCAGATTTTAGTAGGATAATTGATCCCTGCTTACAGGGGGAAATTTCGACAAACAGAAAAAGAAAATTTGTCAAAATTGTTGAGAACTGTTTGCAGCAGACACCCAAGAAACGACCTACAATGACTCAGGTGGTTGCAAAGCTGGAACCGGCATTGGGGGCCGTATGGCTTTTTCACCAGCGGATGACACGGCTGTTGGCCAATCTTGTGGGCAGGGCAATATTCAGTCATTTCACTTGCAGGTTGAAGCCCCTTTTGAGGAGAGTGCCATATCTCCACCTAAGGAAGAAAGCACCCGCAGTTTAACACCGACTAGAGGAAAATACTTGCAATCCAGAGGACTGGACTTTGCTCAAGCTCGAAAGGCATTGTGGATTTGGCCATGGAAACAAATCCGCAACAGAGGACCAACCAATACCATAGTTATGGTATTCCAAATCCCTGGCCTTGCTACTCATTGTTGCCAGAGAAAGGAATTTGAAAGTCCTTGATGTCCAAGAGCACACAACTTAGTCTTTTTCTTATTTTTTCATCTTGATTATGCGTCTATTTAGCTATTTTGGGTGGTTCTATTTATGAGTCTTCTTGTCTCACTTATTGTGTTGGGCATAATCATGAAATGTCCGTATGCTACTTAAACTAGTAAATGCATGTTCAGGAATCATAGAATACTCACGATTGCCGTGTTTGTAAAACTGTACTGAAAATGGTTAACCAAGCCTTCAATTTGCTAAATTTGTCAAAGAAGATATTTATTGCTTACTACACTTCACCTGCATGCTATTTGCTCATACATTAGGGAACAAGCAAAAAGCTGAAGAATCATTTCCTGAAGAAATGCAATTGTATCCTTATGAGACACTGGCTAGTGCAACACGTAATTTTCATCCAAGGAACAGACTTGATTACCATTGTGTTGGTGAAGTTTACAAGGTATTGCAAATTACTCAAGAACCGGCAAGGATTATGGATCAGAAGTTAATATTAATTTTGTAGGAATGATGTTACTGCAGGGAGTGCTGTTGAACGGGCAGGAAGTTGTAGTGAGATGGCTTTCAAACTCTTCCTCTTTAGGGAGCATGGAGTTCAGGGATGAAGTTGCGGTCATGTCTAAACTGCAGCACCGATATGTTGTCAGATTTCTTGGCTGCTGTGTTGAACGATCACTACAAACGCTAGTTTATGAGTACACACCAAATGGGGGCCTGGATGCCTATCTATCTGGTTAGTCAGTCATTGTTCTTGCCATTCTCATGTTCATGATTCTTAAATGTGACTCTTAATTTCAGATTCGATCAAGAGAGATTTACTTGACTGGAATAGGCGAAAGATCACCGTTGAAGGGATTGCCAGAGGCCTCCGTTACCTTCACTGGGGTTCAAATTCCAAAGTTATTCACGGGGATTTGAGGCCAAGCAACATTCTCTTAGATGAAGAGATGAAACCAAAAATATGTGGGTACGACTTTGCAAGACTACGGAGACACCGGCCAGACATAATAACAACCTATATTTCAAGTAGACAGTAAGTTGCAGCTAACTTTATTCCCATCATGAAGTTTCAATTCAAATTCTGTTCATTCCTAAATCAATTTGACCTGTTTATCACTAAACCATGTGATGTAGTGCCTATATGGCCTCAGAATATATTTTCTAAGGGGATTACTTTGGGAAAAGTCAGATGTCTACAGCTATGGGGTGCTTTTACTTGAGATTATTAGTGGAAAGAGTGTAAGCTTTAACAATGAGCACACCAATTATCTTAACATGTTGGAATTGGTAAGATTGTTCATATGAAGCCAAAAGTCCAGTTGCAGTTTTGTTGAAATCTTACATTTTTTGGTAATTTCACTCTGCTCTCTAAATTTCAAAAATTTGAGGCTCGGACACTGTGGAATGAAAATGAAATGATTAAATTGGTAGATCCTACAATATTATGTCCAGACAGTGAAAGGGAGATTTTGAGATACATCTATGTCGGTTTATTGTGCGTGCAACATTCAGCAACTCATCGGCCTGATGTGTTGAAGATCACCGCCCAATTCCTCCAGAACCTTCCCATAAACTCTTAATGCAGTCCAGCACCTCTTTTGAATGCAAATTGTTGTAGTATTTTGACAAAACTTAGGAGTCCTATAGATAGGACCTGGATCACTTGTAAACAAACATAAGGTCAGTTGGCTTCCATTCTCCTTATTCTCCTTTGTATGATGTTCATGTTTGATCTCTTGTGTTGTCCAAGCCTTGTTTCTATTTATTTAGTTGTTGGTGTCATGTTTCGTAAGTTCCTCTGCCTAAACTGCAAGCTTATTCTGCAAGATTGGGTTTAGCAGTCAATGATCTCAGTTGTTCAATAACTTTTGAAGGAAGACAGAAATGTATCATGATATTGTTAATGTCTGTAGAAAGCTGCAAACAGATGGCATTCTTACAAATGCACTCTTTAGAATGATGAATGCTAGACCTAAGAAGATACTTGTTTATTGTTCTCATATTGCTGTTTTGTTTACCTCTGCTCTTAATTTCAATACTCTGTATGACACTGACATCAACCAAATATCTAATGGAAGTTGAACGAGAAGAATTTTGAACCAGGACGGAACTGGTTCACAAATCGGGAGTAACCCAAAATCATCCTTCCAAGGTTTCGGTTTCGATTTCGATTTTACTTTCATGGAATTGAAACCGGCAGCTTTTAAAGCAGAACCATGGTCATTTCTAGTTTGAAGAGATGTTTCAATTTTCTAGGTTTTAACTAATTTTTAAACCATTTTTGGATGAAAACATTTAAAACTTAAAATGCAACTTAATGGCTGAAGTGAAATATTCTGAAGATAAGTGGCAAAATAGAATGCAAGTTATGCAACATCAATTTAGTGGCCATTTGATCATTTATCCGAAAGAAAACAAACAGATCGAGCAAAACTCCTGCGAGTCTTCTTCCTCAATGAAAGAATTGGGGGATTTCTGTTCAAAATACCGCGCCGCCGGAAGTCTCTGAAGCTTCGTCGGAACCACTCTCACAAAGGGGAAAATTGGGGAGGGTCTTCTTTTTTTGCTTTCCTTCAGGAAATAATGTTGACTACAGATGCCCTTGTTGAGTGAATTGAGTAAACTCCAAATTTAGTCTCTTACATATTATATTTTAATTTTTTTTAATTTCTAACATCTGGAAACGATTTTTTTTTTCTCTAATTTTTACAAATTGAATTTGTTGGTCCCTTGCAGTTGGACTTGACAGAATCCGTTATAAAGGCACACTTTATCCTCACTTGATTATTAAATGGGGCATGATATTTGCAATAACCGTTTTAATATTTGCAGTAAAATTTTTTTGTGAAAAGTTTAAAATACTCCTAACACTTAAAAAAAAAGAAGATATTTTTGTTTTCTTGTGAAAAGTTTAAAATATTCCTAACACTTAAAAAAAAAGAAGATATTTTTGTTTTCTTGTGAAAAGTCTAAAATACTCCTAACACTTAAAAAAAAAAAAAGAAGATATTTTTGTACAAAAATATCGCCGGCGCCCGGTGGTATTTCACCCCCCCTTCAGTTTGATATTTGCAGTAACCACCAGGCGAATCTTCGCCAATCCGGTAAAAAATTCACATTTTTAACAAAAATACTAACAAATTCGGACATAATACAACTAAAATAATCAAACAAACTATCTAAAACAATACCGCAAAACATTTTAACTTTAGCCACTAACCTTTTCCGATTCGAGTTGTCTCGATTTTTATCTGATTTTCTAATTCTACCCGGCTCTGCTTTGCAGGAATTATTAAACGGAACAGAACCCGTGAATTGCTTTTTCAAATTTTTTTTTTTTGCAGCCCGATAGTTGGTTTTTTTTTGTGTGCCCAGGGGCATTTTTATCTTTTTACAAGAGAATGTTACTGCAAATATCGAAACGGTTACTGCGAATATCAATTCCGTATTAAATAGAGGGGCAATTATGTCCATAAACTACCTATCCCTCTCTTTTTCTCTTCATCTCTGCCCCTCCCCCTTTCTTTTTCTCCCCCATTCTTTTGCAATTATTCGCCACTTCTTCTTCCTCCTGATACCCGCCATCATCCTCACTGTAATCACTCTTATTCACACTCAGAGTTCTTTTCCACCAGGCCACTTCAGCTCTTTCTTTTGTAACTTCCATTCCACAGCGACACCTTTACCTTACAAAAAATGCACATCTCCTACTCCAGCTAAAAAGAGGGATTAGATCTTCATCTGCTTCAGTATTAAGCCTAACAAAAAGAATTAATGATGTACTTCAAGACAGTTTTGGTTGTTTTTCTTCTCTCGTGCGTTGGGCTCTTTCGTAGACATTTTATTGTTTCAGTTGCCAATGGGAATACTCAAGCAGTCGCCCAATATTATACAGGTGACGTTGCTATTAATTGTGGCTCAACTGGAAACTCTACTGCACAGGATGGCCGTGAATGGATTGGAGAATCGGCCTCAAAATTCATCTCTGGCCGATCAACAAGTTCAATTGTGGTGGAAAAATCATTCCTTGGCGTTGACCCTGTTCCCTACAGGACTTCAAGAATCTCTGCCTCACCATTCCACTTCACATTTCAGGTCAACCCAGGTCAGAAATTCATCCGCTTTCATTTTTATCCTGCTTCATATCGTGGCTTTCAAAACTCTCTGGATCTCTTCAGTGTTAAAGCTGGTCCTTTCACCCTCCTCAACGACTTTAGTCCTGCACACACTTCAGGGTGTTTGGGAGTAAAATATCTTGTTAAGGAATTTTGTCTAAATGTGGAGGAACATGGCAATTGAACTTAACATTTTCTCCTTCTAAGAGTGGGAAGTCCGAAGAACCAAAGCTTATGCTTTTGTAAATGGAATCGAAATCATTTCGATGCCAACTGGGCTTTATTACACGCCTGATGGTGATTCAGGTGCCCCTATTGTCGGTCAGAACTATCGATTCTATAGTATCGACAATAGGACAGCACTTGAAATGGTACAGAGGTTGAACACTGGAGGGAATTTTATCTCTTCCGTGGAAGATTTTGGCATGTTTCGCCGATGGACTGCAGATGCTGGCTTCTTTCTAGAATCAGGAGTCTCTCTAACAAATTATATGGACCCTAAACTTGCTTACACAAACATGCAGCTACTCATTGCTCCACCAAAAATTTACCAGACGTCCTGGAAAACAGCAAGAATTATAGGAGGGCATCAGCTGTACAGCCTTACATGGAAAATACCAGTAAACTTTGGCTTTTCTTATTTGGTCAGGCTTCATTTCTGTGATCTTGATGCAGCCATGCCAGAAAGTGAGCAAAAGGAGTTCAGTATCCTCATAAACGATCAGATTGCAGAGTCTCAAGTTGATGTTAACAGTTGGAGCGGTGGACTGGATACCCAGTATACAAGGACTATCTGGTGATGATGAGAGGAGAAAAAGAAGGAAGTGAGTGTCATCTATCCATTGTGGTAAGATCTGTTAATGGATTAGCTCTTGGCCTTCTTAAAGGAATAGAAATCTTCAAGTTAAGCAACCTTGAAAACTCTCTTGTAACCCCGAAGATCCAAAGACTTTTCTCCGGTTTTAGCAAAAGCAATGTTATGGGGACTGTTATGACAATCATCATTCTTATTGTTAATACAACAGTATCTCCTAAGGAAAATTTGGGAGGAGAATGTCCACAATGAGAAAGATGCACACTTAGCCTCAATTGAACCATCTTGCCGGTGCTTCTCACTAGCTGATATCTTGTTGGCAACCCAAGACTTCAGCGATGCATATGTCATTGGAAGGGGTGGATTTGGTAAAGTGTATAAAGGGTTCATTCTAGCTTTCCTGATGTTGTTGCTATTAAACGATTGAGTCCCTTCTCCAGGCAAGGAGCTCGCGAGTTTGGGCTGAGATTGAAACACTAACCAAACTCCGGCACGTTCATCTTGTCTCCTTGATAGGCTATTGTAATGAGAGCCAAGAGATGATTCTTGTATACGAATACATTTCAGGTGGCACACTTGCTGACAATTTGTACAAATTTGCCCGAAAGGGGAAGGCTTGTGCTCTTCTTAGTTGGGAGCTGAGGCTTAGAATCTGCATTGGTGCTGCTCGTGGACTGGAATATCTCCACACTGGTGGTGGGACTGGAATTATACACCGTGATGTGAAGCCCACAAACATTCTGTTGGACGAAAACTTCATTCCTAAAATTTCAGATTTCGGGCTCTCCAAGCTAGAAAAGCTTACACAATCAAAGAGCTATGTCAGCACAAAAATTAACGGCACAATTGGTTATTTGGATCCAAATTACTGTACAACTCACAGGTTGACAAGAAAAAGTGATGTGTATTCCTTTGGCATCGTTATGTTGGTTGTTTTGTCAGGTAGACCTGCTCTGGACACTACTAATCCGGGAGAACCTGAGAGTCTTCTTGCATGCTTCCAAGAATGTCTTTCAAAAGGGGAATTTGATCCAATAGTTGATCCTTGTCTTTCTCAGAAAATATGTCCAGAAAGTTTAAGAGAATTTTTGAAATCTGTTGAAAGTTGCTTACAACAGCACCCCAAAAACCGACCTACAATGGCTCAACTAGTGGGATGTCTAGAGCAGGTATTGCAGCTGCAGGAGAGACCTATTGCTTCAGCATCAAGTAATGCGGCTGTAGCTGTCCAGCATTTTGAATTAGAAACTATTGAATCTGGTGAAATGTGTCAGGGTCCAGTAGCCGCAACACCTAAGGAAGAAAACTCAAGAACAAAAGCCTTGTCAACAGGAATTGAGCACAATCGAGTCCGGAAACGATTGTGGGTTTGGCCTTGGAAATTATTTCAGAGCAGAAGTAAGTCTAATATGGTATTATCTTTTAGTTTTGGAGACCTAGTCTCATTGGTTGTAAAACCAAATAATCCAATTCGAGGAGCTAGCTATACAAAAGTTCATTGACAACATAATTCGACTACTCACTATATCTGATTACTTATGATGGAATTCTTGCTTGCTCAATGCATAATCCTCCTCCAGTTGCCCTATATCTTTTTTATGTCATACTTCTTAGATCCTGATTAGGAATAACCATTTTTATCTGTGTATAATGATTAAGGGTGGCAAGTGGGTGAGCTGGGTCACTCCATGGATTGGGTCAATTGTGAAGTGATATTTTATGAGTCATAGGTCATTCTATTTATAGAGGATTAGATTAAGTTTGGTAAAAACTGGACCCGTGGGTTATTTCATAACTTTTTGGGAAAAAGACTTGGTGGCTCTGCTGCCACCATTCAGTTGCTGGCCGGTGGCTGACGGCAGCAAATCAGTTGGGTTGGAATTTCAGGTTATGGGTCAAAATTGCCATCCTTATTAAACACTGATGTGGCGAAACTCATTTGTAATGGTTTCTTACCTTGATTAACTTTATTTCAGCTGAGGAGGATCCAGAAGTTAATCTTGAACAACTTAAGCGATTTTCTCTGCGTGAGCTGCAAGTTGCAACCGATAATTTCAGCTACAAAAACATTCTTGGTAGGGATGGTTTTGGGAGGGTTTACAAAGGGCGTTTAGCAGATGGAACCTGGTGGCAGTTAAAAGGCTTATAGAGGAGCGTACTCAAGGAGGCGAGTTTGAAACAGAAGTAAAGATGATCAGTATGAGAGTTCATCGTAATCTTCTTCGACTACGTGGGTTTTGCATGACACCAAGGGAACGGTTGCTTGTTTATCCTTACATGGCTAATGGAAGTGTGGCATCATGCTTGAGAGGTAATGGCTTTGAGATTTAGCATGGTTCATTTGCTATGTTAAGTTAATGTATGTTTTATTTACTTTAGACTCACTGGGATCAATTATCAGAGTAAAGATAAAACCATAGCTCTTTTTAGCTTGAAAAAGAAATGAGATCTCAAAACTTTGAAATGTGAAAGATATACTTGGTGGATATGGTGTTTTCTCTCTGTCACTGGAAACTTCATCGAACCAACTATCCTTTCGTTTGTATGAGCTCTACTCCACTAGGGTGCTTGTGGGGGTTGAACTTTCTTCTGAAACTTGAAATCTGAAAATGGATTTAATGATGCCTATTGAACAATTCTTGTAGAGCGACCTGAATCACAGCAACCTCTTGATTGGCCGAAACGTAAGCTTATTGCATTGGGTTCTGCTCGAGGCCTTGCTTATCTCCACGACCATTATCCCAAGATTATCCACCGGGATGTAAAAGCTGCAAATATATTGTTAGATGAGGAGTTCGAAGCAGTTGTAGGAGATTTTGGGTTGGCAAAACTCATGGACTACAACGACACTCATGTTACAACTGCGGTACGGTGTACAATCGTCGCTATAGCCCCTGAGTACCATTCAACATGCAAATTATCAGATAAAACTGATGTTTATGCGTACGGGGTCATGCTTCTTGAGCTTATCACTGGGCAGAGAGCTTTTGATCTTGCTTGCCTTGCCAGTGACGATGATGTCATGTCACACGATTGGGTGAGCATATATTGATCCCTGCTGTTCAAATAGAACTCATTTATATAATTAAGTACCATCCTAGGTTTCATGAACTGTTTCTAGTGTGAATTTATTGACGAATGTTACGAGTCCCTGTCATTCTTGAAACCAGGTTAAAGGACTTCTGAGGGAGAAGAAGCTGGAAACTTTAGTGGACGGAGACCTCGGGGGTAACTATGTCGACGCTGAGGTGGAGCAACTGTTTGCGGTAGCTCTTCTGTGCACGCAGAGTTCACCAACACAGCGTCCCAAAATGTCAGAAGTTGTGAGAATGCTGGAAGGTGATGGTTTGGCTGAGAGATGGGAGGAGTACTGGCAAAAGGAGGAGATGTTCCGACAGGAGTTCAACACCGATTCGTTCAATGCCGACTCCACATCGAATCTCCAACCCGATGAACTATCTGGCCCTAGATAATAAATATTACGAGGTTACATGAAACCTGGTGGAACTGGATATTGGATAGGGAGCCTTTGTTAAGCGAATAAATAGCCTTCTTTCTTTTTTTTTTAACACTAAATAGCCTTTTCTTGTTTACATGAAAACTCATCTTAGATTGTTGTTGCAGCTTTGTAATTGTATTGGTAAGTGGTATACGTTCCATTCCATTAGAAGAGTTTACTTATCTTGTGACTCGTAAATAGTTGTATTACTTGAAAAATTCAAGTGGAATGGAGGGCGTAATACCCGTGTCTATATATGGATTATGGAAGTTGGGGAAGCCCTTAAAAATTGTTCATTTTGTAAAAAAAAAACAGTGATATTATCGTTGAAAACATGTAATAATAGGTTAAATTGGTTAAAAATGTAACACTGCATACAAAAATGTCTCTTTTGTAACTACCTAAACAAAAGCAATCAAAATCAAAAGTGATAAAAAAGTGTGATTGGATTTTTACTTTGAAAATAATTTAATATCATTGACATTTTTGGTTATCCAATTAATTTTTTTTTAACAAATCACTTACCAAACTATTAAAAGTGATTGGTATTTAGTTTGGATAATTTGGTAAATTTCAACAATTAGTTTCCTTCAAAAATTAGTTGGGTTACTAAAGATTACAGATTAAAATAATGAATTTGATTACATGCAATTAATAATTATAAACAAAATACTAAGTAAATTTTTTTATAATAAATATTACTCATATTATGCATCAAGTAATAGTTTAAAACGCAAAAGAAGTAAGGAACCCACATATATATATTTGCAAAATCTATCTTTCCGAAAGAATAATGAGTAATCTTCATTTGCTATAGGTGCTAGCTATACTCACAATGGCGTTACATTAACAATTAAACTTATAAATATAATATATTAGCAGATACACTCAATACATCATAAGTTAAACTCGATATACAATACATTAGACGCCAAACTTAATATGCGTGTTGTCGGACAGTCAATCATTGTGGTTTCCTTATACTCACGGTGAAATAATAAAAAGAGTCCCCAAATGAACTATTGAAGAACTCACCGTTGTTTAAAAACATTTCCAATCCAGAATGACATTTTATCTATAAGTATTAGTTAGTGGATAAGACTATAGTTCATTCACGAGACCATTCCTTCAAAGAATAATGGTTTATGCAATTGCATGGGTAATATCATAGGCCATTATCCACTGAAAGAATGGTCTCAAGAAGGGACTATAATATTTTTCTTAATTTTAATAATTATCAATAACATGTTTTATTTATTTATTTATGGTATTTAGATGTGAAATATTAAAATTAATCTCCACATACATTTTTGGTATTTCACAGCCAAACAATAGTATACATGAGAGAAGAATGCTAGAATTACATTGCAAAAATAAAATAGGAATCTAAAGCTTTCAAGGCAATTTATATGGAAACTAAGGTAGGCACCCACATTGAAAAAAATAAACCAGGTTTGAGCCCACTGAAATTAAAAGAGGAATTACAGTATGATCACCTTAGAGTTTTATCCCAGCTCCCTGTAACCAAAAGGTTCATTTCGGGGATCCAAGCAATGTCCTTGACAGGGGCGTCATGCATGGCCACTTGCACTGGTGGACCACCTTATAACAAAGGCCACATCTTAGCTTGCTTGTCACAACCTCCAGAAAAGACAGTTGTTCCATCATCCTTCCATGTTGAGCATAGAACCTGCCAACAATATTAATATTCAAAAGTCAAGAGATAAAACCACACATAATTATGAGTAGAGAAACATATTAACAAGGTTTGATGTGTTACCGGTTGGTCATGCTCCATTGCTGCCTTTGGCACAGTGGAGATGCTGGTTCCAGATCGCACCATCTCCCAACATCGTACCTACGATGACCAGTTTTTCCAATCTTCAGCACGAAAAATAAAGTACAAGAGAAGCAAAAGGCAATGTGTTCGCTTCCTTGATGTAATCTGTGTTTGTTGACTGGAATTCAATATCATTCAAACCTTCTTTTTTGCACATAAAGAAAGCTGCTTTGCTGATAGAAATTAAGCAGTGATTTCTTGATTTCCATTCCAAATTGATTACAAGATCAATTGAATGAGGGTACAAATGGTGCAGGCATGAAGCCAACAAATAGAAAGAAAGTGAACTAAAGCAGAGTAATGAGGATGAAGACGAGAAGAGCTGCCACAAAGGAATACTTCAGCCCCGCCAAAAGAATGGCTATGGATATCACAAAGAGCTGCCACGGCACCTGAACACTGGTCCATGCCACAACCTTATCCGGGTCCGGATCCAACAACAGATCAACCCACTTGAGATTCAATCTCGGACGTCCATTCCCGTTCCCATTTCCACCGCCACCATTGCCGGCCCCATCACCATTATTCTTCGACCCATTCTCCTGGATTCTGTTGTGCAAGGGGAAATGATTTATCAATTACAGAATTAACAGTCATAAAACCCAGTTCAATCTCATCTTTCCCAACAGCTCATAAAATAGGCAATCATAGAAATACTAAATAACACAGCACAATAAGCATGAAAATAAACAAGAATGAGACAGTGAGATTTTTAACGTGGAAATCCAAAGAGGGAAAAACCACGGGAGCTAATCCAGTCAAATCTGCACTATAATCAATAATGGGCACACAAGAGTCTTCACCAAATAGGTGGATACACAACAATCATTAAGAATACATCTTCTAATTTTAACTTCAAAGCCAAAGTAAAATTAGAAGGATCTCACAAAAATAGAGAAAATGAGAAACTACTCCAATGAATTTGAAGGGCTAGATAAGAGGAATCTCGAGCTATAATTTCATCAAGATTAGACTTCAAATGACTTCCAATCTTGGCTTGAAGAACACAATCTTCACTCACAAGAACCTTAGAATTTTCTCTCCTTCTCTCCCTCTATTTCTCTCTTCCCGATTTGCTTCTCTCGGCTGCCACTCACTGCACACACACGGTGCACACCCACATTGAATCACTTGATTCAATTCTTTGGTCAAATGGAGTAAGTGAGTCAAATGTGAAATGGGCCAATGCCATTAATCTTTAATTGAGCTAAATGAAGTCATGGGCTTCATGGGTTATTGGACTCATCCAAATGTGGTGAATTAACCCAAGCCCAACAATTTCCTCCTTCACCTCAATTGGGGCACAATCATACCCGCTTCCTGTTTATAGAACAAGAGTTTCTCATTGCCTTAGTCAACATATCTGCACCATTCTCATCAGTATCAGTATGAACTTTCTCAAGAAACAAAGTCTTGGATTCTAACACATCTCTAATCCAATGATATCTCACATCAATGAAATGCTTCTGTGGTTGCGATGTACTCTGCCTCTGTCGTAGACAAGACTGCATTTCTGCAGCTTACTTTGCAAAGAAACTGCTCCCCCTGCAAAAGTCATCAAATATCCAGAAGTAGACTTCCTACCATCAAGGTCACTTGCCATATCAGCATCTGTGTATCCATCCAAAGTGGGTTTTTCATTGCCGAAGCATAAACACAGTCTAGAAGTACCTCTAAGATATCTGAGAATCCATTTAACAACATTCCAATGCTCTTTACCTGGCTTTGACTGAAACCTACTGACAACTCCAACTACATGGGCTATATCTGGTCTGGTACAAACCATAGACATCAAAATGCCAACTGCTGAAGCGTAAGGGATTTTTCATCTCTTCTTGATCATCTTTACTTGTAGGACACTGTTTGACACTTAATTGAAATGACCTGCTAACAAATGATAAAATTCAAAGAAAGACCATCTGTATCGGATGCAGAATTGCACATTAACAAGTTGGGTTAGATCTAAATTGATGCAGAATTGCAGATTAACAAGTTGGGTTAGATCACCCAACTTGTTAATCTGCAATTCTGCATCCGATACAGAGGGTCTTTCTTTGAATTTTATCATTTGTTAGCATTTTCTTTCTCTATTTTATTATAAATCTTGGTTGACTTGGCATTTTAGAATTTTTAGTCTTTTCAGGTCCACTGGAAAACGATAGACAACGACGGCGTTGATCAGGTCTTCATTCTTCAGTGTGTATGTGTGTGTGTGTTTTTTTTTTTTCATTTTAAGATTTAATTTCAGGTCAACTGCGAATGATTAACCAGCCAAAGGAAGAGATGTGGCGAATCAGGCCAATTTGGATAGGAATTCTGTTTATGTGGTGATAGCTTCTTCTGTGAATGGTGATGTTGCTATTAACTGTGGCTCCGGCGGCAACTCGACGGCTCTTGACGGCCGCGAATGGATCGGAGAATCAGACTCAGAATACATGTCTGGCAAAGCAAGAAGCTCCATTGCTGATCAAACTTCACTTCACGGTGTTGATCCTGTTCCGTATAAAACTTCAAGAATTTCCGCCACTGAGTTCCGCTATACATTTCGGCTCAACCCAGGTCAGAAATTCATCCGCCTGCACTTTTACCCTGCTTCCTATCGCGGTTTCTTGAAGTATGTAGTAGATATTTGATGTCAAAGCTGGTCCTTTTACCCTTCTTAGGAATTACAGCGCTTCACTTAATGCTGAGAATGTTGGGTGTGAAGTGCATTGTTAAGGAATTTTGTTTGAACGTAGAAAAAAAACAACATTTGAACATAGTATTTTCCCCCTTCTCAGAATAGCTTGCTAAAGAACAAAGTATATGCTTTTGTGAATCGTATCGAAATCATTTCCATGCCAACTGGTCTTATTACAGTTCTGAAGGCGAGTTAGGAGCCCGTATGGTTGGTCTAAGCAATAGGTTCTTCATAATTGATAATAGCACTGCACTTCAATTGGTACATAGGTTTAACATTGGAGGGAGCTCCATCCCTCCAATGGAAGATTTCGGCATGTTTCGCGAGTGGGACAAAGATATCAACTACTTGCAAGAACCCAGAGCTCATCAGGTCAGTCATCTGGTGCTCAAGATTAAGTATACAATCATGCCGGCATTTTATACACCACCAAAACTTTACCAGACATCCTGGAAATCAGCTAGAAGCGGACTAGTGAACCAGATGTATAAATTTGCATGGAAAGTACCGGTAGATTTAGGATTTGGATACTTAGTTAGACTTCATTTCTGTGAGCTAGACTACTTGATGGCAGAAAAAGAGGCAAGAGTTCAATATTCTTATGAGTAATCAGATTGCAGAGACTAAGGCAGATGTGATGAGATGGAGTGGTGATATTGGGATCCCAGTATACAGGGACCATGTAGTGATAATGGAAAGTGATAGAGAAGGCAGCAAGTCTGAGCTCTTGATTGGCCTACAATCAGTTGATTTTGGACTCCTTAATGGGCTGGAGATCTTCAAGTTGAGCAACATTGAAAACAATTTAGCAGCTCCAAAATCTGCATTTCCAAAAAGATTGTCAACCTCTTGGAATCGGAAAATGGAAAATCTGTCTCTGGCCTTCGGCCAAAGCAATGTTGTTGGGACTGCCATGAGAATCCTCCTGACTTTACTTTGTGTAGTTACATATAAAGTAAGGACAACATGGGAAGAGAACTTCCAAGATGTAAAAGATGCACAGCCAGCTTCAGTTGAACAAGCTTACCGTTGCTTCTCCCTTGCTGAGATCAAGTTAGCAACTCAAGACTTTTGTGACACGCTAGTGATCGGAAGGGGTGGATCTGGTAAAGTTTATAAAGGGTTCATTCGTGGTGTTACTGAGATTGTTGCTATAAAAAGATTAAATTCCTACTCTCGGCAAGGAGTTGGAGAGCTTTGGACAGAAATTGAAACACTTTCCAAGCTCCGGCACATTCATTTTTGTCCTTGACAAGGTAGTATGTAATGAGTCCGAGGAGATGATTCTTGTCTATGAATACATGCCTGGCGGTACTCTTGCTGACAATCTCTACAAATTTCCAGAAAAGAAGAAGAGATTGTGATCCTCTTAGTTGGGAGCAAAGGCTTAGAATCTGCATTGGCGTGCTCGTGGATTGGAGTACCTTCACACTGGTGGCGAATATGGAGTCATACACCGTGATGTGAAGGATACAAATATTTTGCTGGATGAGATTTTTGTCGCTAAGATCTCTGATTTTGGGCTTTCTAAGCTTGAAAAGACAACCCACTCAAGAGCTACGTTAGCACAAAAGTTAAAGGCACACCTGGTTATTGGAACGGACCATTTACAACGCATAGATTGACAAGAAAAAGTGATGTGTATTCATTCGGTGTTGTGATGCTGGTGGTTTTGTCAGGGAAACCTGCAGTGGACTATATAATTCCGAGGAGAACCAGAGAGTCTAAAATCATGCTTTCGAGAATGTATGGAAGAAGGTGATTTTAGTAGGATAATTGATCCTGCTTACAGGGGGAAATTTCCGTCAAACAGAATAAGAAAATTTGTGAAAATTGTTGAAAACTGTTTGCAGCAGACACCCAAGAGACGACCTACAATGACTCAGGTGGCTGCAGATCTAGAACGGGCATTGGAGCAGAATGGATGTCCAATGGGTTTATCATCAGTGGATACTTCTGGCGAATCTTGTGAGGAGAGCGATATTCAGTCATTTCACTTGCAGCTTGAAGCCCCACTTGAGGAGGAGAGTGCCATATCTCCACCTAAGGAAGAAATCACAAGCAAACCAACAGAATGTCTTGACTCACCGCTGAGAAGAAAAGACAAGCAGTCGAGAGGACAGGACTTCGCTTCAGTTCAAAAGACATTATGGATTTGGCCATGGAAAGCAGTCTGGAAAAGAGGTAAACCAACAAATAGAATAGCTTTGGTATTCCGAATCCCAGTTCTTGCTACTCTTTTTAATGAACATTCGGCCATCAGTGGTGGTGTATATAATATAGACTACTGTGATAATCCTGGTTTCCATTTAGTATTCACTTCACAAATTGCTTTTCACTGCCCCTAGATTATCCTATGTCATATCTTTTATACTAAATGTAATTTGAAGTACTCAATGACCAAGAAAATAGAATTTTGTTTTCCTCTTATTTCTTCATATTGAGTAGGTGTCTTTTTAGTTATTTTGGGAGGTTCTATATATCAGTGTTCTAATCTAACTTCTTGTTGGACCATTATCAGGAAATGAATGCTACTAAACTAGTTAATGAATGTTCAGGAATCCTGGAATCTTCACAATTACTGCATTAGCCTTCAATTTGCTAACTGCGTCAAAGAAGATATTTATTGTTTACCACACTTCACCTGCATGTTTATTTGCTCATACATTAGGAAACAACCAAAAAGCTGAAGAATCATTACCGGAAGATGTGCAAGTGTTTGCTTATGACGCACTGGCTAAAGCAACTTGTGATTTTCATCCAAATAACAGGCTTGGTTATCATATTCTTAGTGAAGTTTACAAGGTATTGCAAATTACTCAAGCACTGGCATGAACTATGAATCAGAAGCTAATACTAATCTTCTATCAATGATGTAACTGCAGGGAGTGCTGTCGAATGGGCAGGGAGTTGTAGTGAGATGCTTTTCAAACTCTTCCAATCTTGGGAGCAAGGAGTTCAGGAATGAAGTTGTGTTCATGTCTGAAATGAAGCACCCTAATATTGTCAGACTTCTTGGCTGCTGCTTTGAACGATTACCAAGAATGCTAGTTTATGAGTACATCCCAAATGGAAGCCTGGATGCTTGTTTATTTGGTTAGCTAGTGATTTGTTTGCGGCATTCGCATGTTCATGAAGCTTAATGAAATATCAAAGAGAAATAGTTGGACTAAACCATAACATTGTGTGTAACTGACTTTTCAGATTCGACCAAGAGAGATTTACTTGATTGGAATAGACGAAAGATCATCATTGAAGGGATGGCTAAAGGGCTTTTCTACCTTCACCAGTGTTTGAATCTCAGAATTATTCACGGAGATTTGAGGCCACAAAACATTCTCTTAGATAAAGATCTGAAACCAAAAATATTTGGCTTTCACCATGCAAGTATACACGAGTCCCGCCCCAGAACAACCTATTTCAAGGGCACAGTAAGTAGTACTCCCTCTGTCCCACTAAAGAAGTTATGTTTTTAAATACTGAGCTCTGTGTTAGAAATATGATTCTTTTAGTGGGATAGAGTGAGTTGTTAACTTTGCTCCCATCATGAAGATTCATATTCTCTTCTTTTGTAAATTAATTTGACCTGTTTATCACTAAACCATGTGATGCAGTGACTATATGGCCCCAGAATATTTCGTAGAGAGATTACTTTCGGAAAAGTCAGATGTCTACAGCTACGGGGTGCTATTACTAGAGATTCTAAGTGGAAAAAGTGTCAGATTTGATAACCTGCTGAGATGGGTAAGATTCTTCATATGAATTTTCCCTGGGCTAAAAGTCCAGTAGCTGCAGTTCTGTTGAAATCTTACACATTTTGGTGACTTCATTCTGCTCTCCACCTTCTAAATTTTCAGGCCTGTAAACAGTGGAATGAAAATGAAATGATTAAATTGGTAGATCCTGCAATATTATGTCCAGACACTGAAGGGGAAATTTTGAGATATGTCCATGTTGGTTTATTGTGTGTGCAACCTACAGCAACTCATCGGCCAAACGCATCTGCACTTCTTGTAATGCTTAAGAATGAGAGCTATGCAGCTTCCTCTTCCTACATTACCAGTTTATTCTGAAAGTTTGGGTTCAGCAGAGAGTAAAAATCTTATTCTACCTGGATATTCAGACTCGGTCAATGATCTCAGTTGTTCAACAACTTTTGAAGAAAGATAGAAACGTATCGGGATATATTTACATTTATATCGCAGCGTTGTTAGCCTTCACCAGTTAATGTCGGTAGAAAGCTGCGAATACATGGCTTTCTTACAAATGATGGACCATATGAACAGTAGACCTTAAAAGATGCCATTTTCTTACTTGTTTATTGTTCTCTTATTATCATATTGCTATTTTGAAGTGTTGTTAGGTACATTGCATGATGACATTAGAGGATATTAGGCGATATAGTAGCGCTTTCTCAGTAATTTTCATCAGAAAAGTAGATAGATCTCTTATGTGTGAAGGTGAAACCCATTTGATTGCTACAAGCATTTCTTAGGGAGCCAAATAATGCAACCATTAACTAGTATTAATGAGAATGAATTTTTATTTATTTATTTTATAATAAAAAATATACTTGTATTTCACATTTCAAATAATTGAAGAGGCTGTAAAGTTGTTAACTTTGGCATTTCATATTCTATGAACTTCTCAGGTCCTTTTTTTTGTTTGTTTTGAAGGCATGTATATGATCACATCAAAAGCCATATTCTTCCTTTTCTCTTTTCTTTTCTTTATTATTATTATTATTTTTTGTAACAAAGATTTCCTCTTAAAAATTTTAGATGAACTATTAGTTAATTCATTTTATTATTATTATTAATATTCTTGGTAATGTTCACTAAACTAGGTAAATTGGTAATATTTTCAAACCTTCAGAGTATTTGTAATTTTCCCAAACTTAGGGGAGATAGATGTAATTTACCCAAAATAGAAAGGATTTTGGGGGATTTTTAAGGGCCTTATCAAAACTTTCTGATCATCTTTATGCAGTCGAGTCAGTCGACCATGGCATTGCCCAGTTTTTTCCTTCCTAGAAACCGCAAGTCGACAAGGACCCCACCATATCACATCAAAGAGAAACCAAGGAAAGAAGCGCTACAGACGACAGAGAAGGAAACCCAAAACAGAATTGATATTTGAAGGACACTCTTTATTAAACGTAGGACATTTTTTTAAAAATTTTAGACATAAATTTACATTTTTGCCCCTCCATTCTCTTCTACCTTATTCAATCAATTTTACTGCAATTCTATTTCTCCTCCATCTCGCTATTCCGGTTTCCACCTCCATCGCTCTTCTTCGGGTCGTCGGTCTAGCTCAACAAATCGATGAGTCGGAATTTTTTTCTTTTTTTTTGTAGAGGAAATGAAAATTTGAATGTGTTGGGTGTTGCAAATTCTTATGGGTACTGTGTTTAGGAATATATTAGTGTTTATGACGCGTTTTCCGACTGCGTAGTGATTAATATTTAATTAGTTCACGTTAGCACCCCGTGTCATTACGATTCCAGCTCATGATTGTTACATTGTAGCCCATGGAATGTTCCTTTCCATGTCGGTATGCCACGCAGTGCACTGCACCCTAAACCCTATAAATCCTTTAACATAAACCCTAGAACATGATCACTAAACCATTAAACCATCACCCTAAACCATTAAATCTACAGAATTGTTATTTGCAGTGACAATTTTACTATTTGCAGTAATATTTTTATGTGAAAAGTCTATAATGCCTCTTAAGTTTTTTAAAAAAATAAAAGAAATCCTTTTCAATCTAATTATGGCTGATAGTTACGAGGACAATTCATATTACACGGTAAATAAATAATCTATACATTTTTTGTACGTAAAATTGGTTTTTTAACCAAAAAAAAAATAATCTATACATTTTTCATGTTGGATTGGATTTCTTCCAAAATAGAAAATACCGCTCAAAGTGGGCGGTATTTTAGATCAAATACCACCCGTTTGGTATTTTGGATCAAAATACCAAACAAAGTGGGCTGGATTTTGGTGGTATTTTGATATCAAATTACTACCCACTTTGGGCGGTATTTTGACCTATTTTGATCCAAAATACCGCCCACTTTAGGTGGTATTTTGGTAATGTTACTGTAAATAGAGGGCGGGATTTTGGAATATATTTTTGTCAATGACGAGATTTCTGGCAAAATATTTTTGTCAATCTCGGGCTAGACAAGGTTTTTTCCTGTTAACAAACAAACTTAACGTAAAAAAATGTATAGATTGTTTACTTACCGTGTAATATGAAAAATATAAAAAAGAATTTTTTTTTAGTTAAAGGGCAAAATAGACTTTTCACATAAAAATGTTACTGCAAATAGTAAAATTGTCACTGCAAATAGTATGCCCCTAAATCTATCGCAGGCCATAATACAGTAAACGTGGTTACAAATTGCAAATTTTTTGTGCAAATTGTGTGACCCCGATCGGAACAGTTGTATTGATTTATTCATATTCTTAATCTTTGCCTAATTATCGATCGAACTGCTAAATCCTTTTCCACCATATAGGTATATTCAGTGGTCGTTTGCCGGAAAAACGATTTTCCAACGAACGACCGGGAAAATCGTTTCCCTAAAAAAAAGTCGTCATGTGGCGATTTTCCTAGGCGATTCTTAATGGAAAAATCGCCTTTTCTGGGCGATTTTCCTAGAGTTAAAAAAATGGGGTAAATTTTTTTTATAAAGTTAGAAACTATCAAGGATATATTTGTCTTTTCGCCACTTAAAATTTTAAAAAGTGTCATGTGATTAGTAAAACAGGTCCTGCAATTAACATGCCCCAATTTCAAACACCCACGTTTTCTTTTTGAGAAACAACACCCCGCGTATGAAAAAAGGAAAAATGGCAATTTTGTTGGATTCAAACAGTCTCTTTCAAAATGATGGGGGGAGGGGGAAAATAGGAAGAAAGATCGAAGCTTTATCGTGATTTCTTTATTCTTTAGCGGCCCCCCATGAAATAATTTTTCCCTACTTTTACCATGCCAAATTGCTCGTTCTCGTTTCTGCGATTTATCTAAATGGGTAAAGATTTATACAGGCAGCTGAATAATATGAAAATCATAAAAAAAAAGTCACAACTTTATTTTTATTTCAATCGTTGACCTCCCTTTTAACTGCTTAAAAACCAAAACTGCAACAACATGCACACGTAAATAGGGTTGGCAATCTCTGATATAACACAAACCCGACACGATATAAGTGGGTTAGAGTTGAGATTTAGCGGGTTAAATGGGTCGACCTAAATAACACGAATAATTAAACGGATAAGGTTAGTGTTGAGAAAGTCGACACGTAAACCCACCAACCCGAACACGAAATGTTCACAGGTTAAATGGGTTGACACGAATAATATGAATAATAATTAAGCATGTAAGGTTAGGGTTGAGGGGTGTCGACAAGGGAACCCGCCAACCCGAACCCAGACACGACACGAATTGCCACCCTTACACGTAAAGGACTATTTTGCAACAATAAAACGTAAGGGATAAAAATAAAAAAGTACAATATATCCAAATAAAAGGGACCAAAATTGGTATGAATAAAAAAAGGGGCATGTTAATTGCAGGACCTGTTTTACTAAACACCGGACACTTTTTAAAATTTTAAGTGGCGAAAAGACAAATATACCCTTAATAATTTCTAACTTCATAAAAAAAATTTACCCCCCTCCTTGTTAACTCTGGGAAAATCGCCTAGAAAAGGCAATTTTTTCCAGGAAAATCGCTTCCTCGAAGCAATTTTCCAGGAGAAAATCGCCTTCCTGTGGCGATTTTTTTAGGGAAAATCGCCACAGGACGGCGATTTTTTTAGGGAAAATCACTTCCCCGAAGCGATTTTCCCGGTCGTTCGTCGGAAAATCATTTTTCCGCCGAACAACCACTGAATTTACCCTAAAATTATCACTATGCAGCCGGAAAACGTATTATAAACACTAATACACTCCTGAAAACAGGACCCATAAGAATTTGCAACACCCAACACATTCAAATTTTCTTTTCCTCTACAAAAGGTAGAAGAGAATGGAGGAGCAAAAATGTAAATTCACGTCTAAAATTTTTTAAAAGTGTCCTACGTTTAGTAAACGGTGTCCTTCAAGTAACAATTCCGTAAAAATAAAATCTAATGAATCGTGATTATTCATCATAGTATAAAAGTCAAACGGCCATCTTTTCATTCATACCAATATTTATCTGATAAAACTCAATAGATGATTGAGTATTATGTTATTAATAATTATTAGAAAGTATTATTCTCAATGAAGAAAAAATGATGTCTGAAACTACAATTTATTTGTAAGTTTGAGAATTACTACACCTTCTTAAGTAATACTTTCTAATCATATGGGGTTGTGATAAATAATAAAGGGCATGATATTTGCAGCGACGGAATCGATATTTGCAGCGACATTTTTGCGTGAAAAGACCGAAATGCCCTTGGGGTAAAAAAAAATTTTAAAAAAATTAAATTTTCTAATGTGCTGGAAAAATTTTTTAAAAAAAAAATGTCGCTGCAAAACCATCGCCGGGCGACGGCGATGGTTTTGTAGAAAACCATCGCCGTCGCCCGGAGATGGTTTTCTACAAAACCATCGCCGTCGCCCGGAGATGGTTTTATACAAAACCATCGCCGGCGACCGGCGATGGTCCCCCCCCCCCCCCCCCCCCCCCCCACCCACCCTTAAAGATGAGATTTTTGATATTTGCAGCGACCACCGGGCGGATCTTCCCCATTCCGGTAAAAAAATTCACAATTTTGACAAAATTACTAATAAATTCGGACATAATACAAGTAAAATAATTAATAAAACTACATAAAAGAAGGAAAAAAAAAAACCAAAGAAAAAAACCACGCCAGCGACACTTTTGCAAAAGTGTTGCCGGCGACCGGCGACACTTTGGTTTTTTTCTTTGGTTTTTTTTTTCCCCCTTCTTTTATGTAGTTTTATTAATTATTTTACTTGTATTATGTCTGAATTTATTAGTAGTTTTGTCAAAATTGTGAAATTTTTTACCGGAATGGGGAAGATCCGCCCGATGGTCGCTGCAAATATCAAAAATCTCATCTTTAAGGGGAGGGGGGGGACCATCGCCGGTCGCCGGCGAAGGTTTTGTGTAAAACCATCGCCGGGCGACGGCGATGGTTTTGTAGAAAACCATCTCCGGGCGATGATTTTCTACAAAACCATCGCCGGAGACCGGCGATGTTTTTATACAAAGATAAACCATCGCCGGTCGCCGGCGATGGTTTTTACACAAAACCATCGTCGGCGACCGGCGATGGTTTTGCAGCGACCATTTTTTTTTTTTTTAAAATTTTTCCAGCACATTGGAAAATTTAATTTTTTTAATATTTTTTTTACCCCAAGGGCATTTCGGTCTTTTCACGCAAAAATGTCGATGCAAATATCGATTCCGTCGCTGCAAATATCAATTCCGTAAAAATAATACTTGTCAAGTGTTATAGCTCTAGCTACCTTCCAGTTCCAGACATAATAAGGTCCGAGTCGGACATCTCCATTTCGCTCAAAGATACCGCTCCGGGTTTCCTACACCAACAATCTATTCTACTCCCTATGCCACCAATAAAATCCTGCCACATGTCCGACTCTAACTCAAATCTAACTCCACTCTGACTCCTAAACATCCGATAACAAATATGTATGGTAGTTAGCGTTAAGCACGAAGGAACTACCGATTACAAAAAAATAAGTAAACAATATGCATTTAAATCCTAGAAAGATCAGTAAGTTGTTTGCATAAGCAAAACATCGACTCATCTCTTCTCCCCCAAGCCCAAATTCCTTATTTTCCAGATGCCAGCTCCGGGCACAGTTTCCTCATCTGCAGAAGCAGAGCCGCTTTTGTAAGTGTATAAGAGGCTGTTTTTGCATTTTTCTATTGCTTCTTGATTGATTTTTTCGGTGGATCAAAGCTTTATAAATGCAATTTCGTCAAAGATTATGCACTGCTGTTTTTTGGATGTTAATTACCTACAAATTAAGAGAAAGGGATGAAACAGAATTAAGTTGTATTTGACTTCCATTGCAGATAGTTCCTCCCCATAATGCTGAAGCTTATCAGTGTCCTGGAAAAGTTCTTGACAATTCTCTTCGTCATTCTCTTGGTAAAGTTGTTAATGTATCTCCAGTTCAGAGTGGCTACGAAATATATGTCTGGCTAAATATGAAGAATTTTTTTTTTTTTTTTTTTGCGAGAAGAAATTGACTGTGATACTTTAAAGTGGCTGACAGAAGAGGTATGCCCAACCTGCCGGATTAATCCCTGCTTATTTGGTGGAGGCATAACAAAAAGAGAATACTACCAGTCATGAAAATCATAGCAAGCTTAAAAGATTGTTGCCTACTACTACTATTTGAGCCCCTTTTGCCCAAAAAAATTAAGTCAAGAATAGTTTTAAAGACGATGGCCTGTGGGGTTCACCACTTTCTGTTCAGAGTCTGTGATGTGTGCTACTTACAGAATGTATGGGTAGTCAAATTAGAAGTTTTGAGAAAGATCCGAGTTATGCTTTCAATGCTTTGGAACTAGAATTTTCCTTAAAATTGGTCAAAGGTTCAAGAATTTATGATCTCTTTCATCTGCAGAAATTAAGATGGCAAATACGGTGTCTTACATCCTTTGCATAAGAGACGAAATCTTCAGTATAATTAAGTGATGTTCAGTTAGTTAGAGACCCGTGAGTTTGGAGTTTGAGTTTCAGACTGACTGCATTAAAATGAATACATGCATGGTTAATTTCTTCTATCAAATTCATCATCTCTTGATGTCCCTCTGTTTTTCGTAGTTTCTCTTGGAGTTAGAAGTAATATGAAAACACCTGTGGTAACGGAGAGAGATAAAAAGAATGCAAAAACTGAAAGCGAATTGAACTTACACCCAACAGAGCAGCCCTACTTTGATCATATTTCTCATTCAGTTTCTTATATCCCTGACATGCCCATTTTTGGTGCTCAGAGATTTCAACATGATGACTCATTAAATAAAAAAGCTTTAGCATGGCCACAACTACAAGAAACTAGTAATGTCCTGATCATTTCTTAATTAATCGGTCTTCCTTGCCAATCGTCTTTTCCTGCGTCCCTCATCCACACCTCGCTTCACTGTGTCAGCGGCTCTGCTTCTGCAGATGAGGAAACTGTGCATCTGGAAAATAAGGAATTTGGGCTTGGGGGGAGAAGAGATGAGTCGATGTTTTGCTTATGCAAACAACTTACTGATCTTTCTAGGATTTAAATGCATATTGTTTACTTATTTTTTTGTAATCGGTAGTTCCTTTGTGCTTAACGCTAACTACCATACATAGTTTGTTATCGGATGTTTAGGAGTTAGAGTGGAGTTAGATTTGAGTTAGAGTCGGACATGTGGCAGGATTTTATTGGTGGCATAGGGAGTAGAATAGATTGTCGGTGTAGGAAACCCGGAGCGGAAAGCGCAGAAAGACTGAGATGGCAAATTCAAAACAGGATTCTTTATATGTGACAACGGAGAGAATACTTAATATGTGCCTGTCTACTTTCTTTCCAGATAGGGAACCACTGTCATGGTCGACAAGGGTGCAAATTGCACTGGATTCAGCCAGAGCTCTTGAGTACATTCATGAGCATACAGTGCCTGGCTACATCCATAGCAATATTAAACCATCAAAGATTTTGATTGACACAAGTTTCCATGCAAAGGTTCTAGTATTCAATGCAAGTATAAGTGTGATTTTATAGATGTTGAACCCTCCTTAAAAGTTCTTAATTTCTTCAAATTAGTAATTCATATATGTTCTAACTTTGCAGGTTGCAGTTTCTGGTTTAACAAAATTGACTGACGTTTCAGATTCATTTGTTACCACATGTGTTGTGAGCACATTCGGCTACCTAGCACCAGAGTAAGCTTTTACTATATCTATCTTCAGTGATTTGTGCTGACAAATGTGGGCGTCATACTATATTTATATACTCCATCCGTCTCATTAAAAGAATTCAATGGTACAATCACTTGCGAGTCACAAAGTATAATTCAAAACAAGAATTTTGATATGTGATGGAGGGAGTAGGAGTATGAATCATCAAATGCATATCAGTTTACGCTACTATACTTGTCTGCAGGCATATGGCTACAGGAAAAGTTTCCCTTAAATTTGATGTTTATGCTTTCGGTACGGTGCTGTACGAATTAATTTCAGCAAAGAAAGCTGTACAATTGGAAAAGACGCTACTGGCCAACATAAATTGCTCGTTGAAACGGTAAGTCTTATCTTGATTCATAAACAGTTGTATTGTTTAACTCTTTTATTGAGATAGATAGAATAGTTGATAAAGGAAAAACATTACAGTTTCATTACAGAATTATAACATATGGTGCATTACTTCTTGTGAATGAATAGTTTCGTAAAGGAACATCGATACTCATGCATTCATCCATCGTAATTGACATCTTCCGACAGTTTGAACAAGTTGTTGGTGTACCTGATCGAAAAGATGATCCCCGAAAACTGGTGGACTCCGGACTGGGAGATGCTTACCCATTTGAGTTGGTGCTTAAGGTAATAATAATATTTGTGACATTTCTGGTAAATTTTTATAATGATTATTAGCTTCTTAAGAGGAATAAAAATTAAAATAAAAAATAAAAATGAGAAATGGTGGTTGCAGATGGCCCAGCTCGCCCGTGCATGCACTCAGAAAGATCCTCAACTCAGGCCCTGGATGAGTTCGGTCGTTGCTGAGCTAATCACTCTCGCCTCCACCATCATATGATTAGTTACTGAACAAAAATTGAAAACAAGGTTGAGTTGAAGGTTGATGAAAAGGCTTTAAATTTGCATTATATATTTAAAAGTTTGGATTAATAATTGTGGAGGGATTATTCAGTACATCTATTGTATCACGTAGAAAACATTGAGATTAAATACTATTTTAGAGAGAAATCACGTTGGTGGTACAGTTACATAGTAATAAGATACTGTGTTTTAAAGGAAAAGTAACGTACATATATAAGGGGCTTAGTAATAAATATAAATTTGAATTACTATTTTATCATTGAATATAACATAATTACTTTGTGATTTGTATACATATAAGGGAATGATACTTATTTCCGTTCTATCATCAACTTTACTCGTTCATCACCATTCGTCGTTTACCAACATTCATCACCTTCATCTAATCATCCCTATAGTTGTCATCGTTCCTGCCACAATTACCACCACCGCCACATTGCTGTACGACAGCTGTGCGATTTCGCACGTTGGTTCGTATGATGCAAAGAAGGTTGTGCGAAACGCGTGCGATTTCGCACCATGCGTCATACGGGTTTCAGTCGGCTTCTGAAGAACTTGAGCATTCTAAAAGTGACGAAAGTGAGATTCCGTGTCAATTTTAACCGAATTGAATGACATCCTCACATAAGCACAGATTTTCAGAGACGCGAAAGCATTCTCAATTCAAAGTGTTTTCCTCTACTTTTCGCACGTATTATTTGTTTTATTTTACGCATAAAGATATTAGTTACAAAAACTTTGTATACCAAAGGGAACTATTAATGTTATCACGATTTGAACCTTTGAACCAACATTCACAATTATAAAGGTGATAATTAAACACATATTAGTCATCTTCTTTTAAAAAAGATCTAAACTTTTCTCGTTTTTAATCGTTCGGAAAATACTCTTCTCGATGTATGTAACTAAACAATCATTCGTCCACTCGTCTCCCATTCGGTTACGCAAATCGGTCTCGACAATCTTCATAGAAAAAAATACTCTCTCAGCGGAAGCTGTTACAATGGGTAAAACCAATGCCAACTCAATCAAAAAATAAACCAATGAAAAAACTGTCAACAAAATCAGAAGAAAATTAATAAGTTTAATAGTGAGAGTGAGGAGAAAAAAATACCTGCTTATTGAGAGAGAGATGAAATAAAATAATGTAAGTGCAGTAGAATGGGAAAGGGTTTTTTTTTTTTTGTTTGAATTTAATTTTCTTAATTTACTTAAGTGGCCACTTATTTAGACTGTGGACCACTCGGCCCACTTCCTTTTACAATGTCATAATTCTGGGGTTAATATGTAATATCCAGAAATATTGGGGTACCATTGTAATATAGAATTAGTTTATGCTATTAATAGCTTTGTACCAGTCGATTAAGGGCATGCTAATAGTTCTATCCGTTCCATTAGAAGGGTCCAATTTGAGAAATATTTTTTGTTCTAATAAAAGAGTCTACTTTCAATTTTTTTAATCTTTATACCCTTACTAATATAATTATGTGTAGTACATAATCAGTCTATACTTAATAATAAATATGGATATAAATGAAAGAATTAAAGTGTATCAAATTATCTATTTTAGGTCTTGTACCTTGATATTGATAATAAATTATACATTAATAAAATTGAACCATTCTAATGAAACGGAGGGAGTAGTTGTTAAATATATTTATTTAATGACGCAAAGAAAAAATATTAGTTAATCTAGCATCCATAATCAAATTTTCTCATTACGTCACTGCTAACAACATCCATAATCAATTTTTTTTACACTGAAGAGAAGACAATACACAAAATTAATTTAGTCCCAATCACGTTTTGAATAAATAAAAGGGTTAATGACAGTTACTCCCTTGTGTAATGATATTGGTGACAATTTCTCCCCCTGTATTTTCAAAATACATAGTTATCCCTTTATGTTTTTGGACTAAAATGTCACTTTAACGGAAATTATTAATTGCGACGGAGAGTAGTGTAAACGTGTTGTGTTTGTGAGTGGGCAACAAAAATATTGTGATGTCATTTATTTATTTCCTACAATACCCTCCGGTGCTTTGCCTTAGACCAATTTGAAACAAAATAACCCAGCTCCCATCGTCTTCACAAAACTCACCTAAACATTTGGTTTAATATTCAAATACCAAATCCAGCACCCATAGAATCAGAAAAAAAAAAAACAAGAAGAAAAGTCCGACTGCAAGGATTAAGGACTAGACGCATATCAGAAACGGTGATTAAATAAAGATGGGGATTGATCAACAATTTAAAATTCGTGAAGATGATGATAGGAGTCAGAGATTCCTTCGCCGGAGAGGTCGGATCACCCTAAAGAGTAAAGATGCCGAGATCTTGTTGCTGTGACATTGCAGGATTGTTGTTGAATTTCTAGGCTTGCGATTTTTTTGGTGGATTTAAGGGAAAAGTTGTGTTGAATATTTTCGAAGAAAAAGTTTGGTAAAAAAAATTTGGTTTACTTTATGGTCATTATAATGAGTTGAATCTGAGAAAATAAATTGTTGCCGTCGTTGGTTGCTGTCATTGCTTTATTGTGATTACATCATAACAACATTTTTTATGTTGAAAACTGTGAAAGATAAATTAGAAGTTGAAATAGATGTATAATCTTTGTGGTAAATGATTGTTTTTTGATAAATATACTTCATGTTAATTAGGGTTTAGGTCTTTCTTTCCTTTAGCTGGAAAAACCTACCGCCATTGATGGTTAGAAAGGTGCAGTGTGTTGGGAAAGAGGTGGAAGTTTTTATTTATTTTTCTTTTTATTCAGGACACAAGGGTACCTTAGATATTTCACACTCTTCTGTTAATACTCCGTTACTTTAATTGTTTTTCATCCAGTGACATGTTTAGTCAAAAAACATAAGAGGTAACTATGTATTTTAAAAATATAAAGGGAAAACTGTTACAACCAGTATTATCGGAGGGGTAACTGTCATTTGCTCTAAATAAAACCAATATTATTCAGCAACCAATGGGAATAAATTAAGGGGCATACTATTTGTAGTAACATTTTTTTGTAAAAAGTATATTTTGCCCTTTAGCTAAAAAAAAAAAAACTTTTTTTTACTTTTCATATTACACGGTAAGTAAACAATCTATACATTTTTTTAATGTAAAGTTTGTTTGTCAACAGAAAAAAAAACACTGTCTAGCCTGAGATTGTGCTCAAAAAATAAAAAAAAATTTTGCCAGAAATCTCGCCATTGACAAAAATATATTCCAAAATCTCACCCCCTATTTGCATGAACATTACCAAAATTCCGCCCAAAGTGGGTAGTATTTTGGATCAAAATACCGCGGGGCGATATTTTGATCCAAAATACAGCCCACCGGTATTTTGATAGGGCGGTATTTTGATTCAAAATACCACCCACTTTGGACAAAATACCGCCGGGTGGTATTTTGATCCAAAATACCGCCCACTTTGGGTGGTATTTTGGAAGAAAAATTCCGAGGTCTCGAAAGTTATGATTGAATTAAATTGTCTTTGATACCACATTAGAAATGTTAAAATTTCACAAGAGAAGAAAAGAACATGAAGAATGTATAGATTTTTTTTTTTTTTTTTGTTAAAAAACCAATTTTACGTACAAAAAAGTATAGATTATTTACTTACTGTGTAATATGGATTGTCCTCGTGACTATTGACCATAATTAGAGTGAAAATAATTTCTTTTATTTTTTTAAAAAATTTAAGGGGCATTATAGACTTTTCACAAGAAAATGTTACTGCAAATAGTAAAAATGTTATTGCAAATAACAATTCCGTAAATTAAAAAGCATTTGTTCTAACCAAGAAGAAGATCTGTCGCATCCTCAACAACTAGCAATTCATCATCGTATTTAGAGTCATGATGTTGTTTTAGTACTAAATCATAATTCATTTTAATTATTTTAATAATCAGTAACGAGAGAAAATCACACTTTTAGTCCGTTTTCTTTCACATTTTGGCATTGGTCCCTTTTACCGACAATTAATTGGTTGACCAGTTATTTGGGCTCATAATGAAATTTTTTAAAAAAAATGTGACTTCTTTAGTAGATTGGGAAAACCTAAACGCATTAGAAGTTTGAAAATAATCACCTACACTTGTTATTCATTCGACAACATCGACTCCTATCGGTGAAATTTAGACCATTCTTTGTAAATTACCAAAAACTAAATCCCTTAAAGATTTGAGTAATTATTATTTTGCCCAAAAAATTTATAATTTTTTCAAAACGGTCCAAATTACTGTTGACTTCATAAGTCAACTTGTAAGAGGGACTAAAAATATCAAAATGTGAAAGAAGAGTGACCAAAAGTACTAGTTTACATAAAAAAGAGACTAAAAAATGTAAAATGAAAGTAAAGAAGAGGGACCAAGAGTGTAATTTTCCCTATTGCAAATTATGTACTGTATTAAATTTTTGCCTTTTTTATTTTAATTTTTTATATTTGAGTAATGATGAGGTTTTGAAAGGGACCAAATATTCCAAACAATAAGTGCGCGGGTGTATGATGAAATTTCGGCCTGTTCTTTTGATTTTTGTTTTGAAAACGATTTTGGTTTCAACAGTAAATTTAATATATTTTAATCATTTTTCATAATTTTTAATACAATTTTTTATTATTTAGCATACTTTTTATATTTCTAATATAATTTTTACATTATAAAATTAATTTTCAAAACATATTTTTAAAATTATTTTCAAACCAATAAAAAAGAACAGGCTTATGCGCCATATTTGTCTTTTCCTGAAGAACTTTTTCACCAGGCCACTTTTGCTGTTTGCCCACTATAATCTTGAAGACTTGAAGTTCAAGTCAACGATCTTCAACCTATCTTCATGTAATTAATCATCCAGTTCAAGAGTAAAGAGGGATGCAGCAATAATGTTCTGTTTCATTATTCATTCCAAAGAAATGCAGCCATGAATCTCTACTTAAAGTCAGTTTTGGTCATTTTCATCTTTCCATGCCTCTGGCTCCTTCGTCGTCAGGGTTTTGTTCCAGTTAACGATGGGGAAACTCAAGCAGTCAACCAGTATTACGCCGGTGACATTGCTGTTAATTGTGGCTCCGCCGGGAACTCCACCGCGCTGGATGGCCGTGAATGGATTGGAGAATCGGCCTCAAAATTCATCTCCGGCCAATCAACTAGTTCAATTGTGGTGGAAAAATCGTTTATCGGCGTTGACCCTGTTCCCTACATGACTTCGAGAATCTCTGCAGCTCCATTCCACTTCACATTTGAGGTAAACCCAGGTCAGAAATTCATCCGCTTTCATTTTTATCCTGCTTCTTATCGGGGTTTTGAGAAGTCTAGGGATCTCTTCAGTGTTAAAGCTGGTCCTTTCACCCTCCTCAACGACTTTAGTCCCACACTTAGTTCTGTTCGTCTGGGAGTCAAATATCTTGTTAAGGAATTTGCTTTAAATGTGGAACAACATGGGAAATTAAGCATAACTTTTTCTCCTTCTAAGAGTGGTAACAACATAGCGCATGCTTTCGTGAATGGAATTGAGATAATTTCGATGCCAACTGGGCTTTATTACACACCTGACGGTGATTTAGGAGCACCTATTGTCGGTCAGAACTATAGATTTTATAGTATTGATAATAGTACAGCTCTTGAAATGGTAAATAGGTTGAACGTTGGAGGAAATTTTATCTCATCGGTGGAAGATTTTGGCATGTTTCGCCGATGGACTTCAGATGTTGGCTACTTTCTGAAATCAGGGGTTTCTTTAATGAATTATATGGCTCCTAAGCTAGGGTTTGCAAACATGCCTCTACTCATTGCTCCACCCAAAATTTACCAAACATCCTGGCAAACAGCAAGAATTATAGGAGAAAACCAGCTGTATAATTTTACATGGAAAATACCAGTTAACTTTGGCTTTAGATATTTGATCAGGTTTCATTTCTGCGATCTTGATGCTGAAATGACAGGCAATGAGGAAAAGGAGTTCAGTATCCTCATCAACAATCGGATTGCAGAAATGCATGGTGATGTTATCAGATGGAGTGGTGGTACTAGGTTACCAGTATACAAGGACTATGTGGTGATGATGAAAGGAGACAAAGAAGGAAGCGAGTGTCATCTATACATTGTCTTTCAATCACTCAATGGATTGGCTCTTGGACTCCTTAAAGGGCTTGAAATTTTCAAGTTAAGTAACCTTGAAAACTGCCTTGCAGTTCCCGACCCTGCATCTTTGAAGATAGTGTCCACCACTTGGAACCTGGAGGTACAAAGATTCTTTTCTCTTTTCAGCCAAAGCAATGTTACGGGGACTGTTATGACAGTTGTCATTTTAATTGTGAGTACAATAGTGTATAGCTTGAGGGAAAATTGGGAAGAGAATGCTCACAATGACAAAGATGCACAGTCAGCCTCAGCTCAACAATCTTACCGTTGCTTCTCACTTGCTGATATCAATTTGGCAACTGAAAACTTTAGCGATGCATTTGTCATTGGAAAGGGTGGATTTGGTAAAGTGTATAAAGGGATCATTTCTGCAGTTGCAAAGCCTGTAGCAATAAAACGGTTGAGTTTCTTCTCCAGGCAGGGAGCTCCCGAGTTTTCGACTGAAATTAAAACACTTTCAAAACTCCGGCATATTCATCTTGTCTCCTTGATAGGCTATTGCAATGAGAGCCAAGAGATGATTCTTGTATACGAATACATTCCGGGTGGCACACTTGCTGACAATTTATACAAATTTGCCCGAAAGGGGAAGGAATGTGCTCTTCTTAGTTGGGAGCAGAGGCTTAGAATCTGCATTGGTGCTGCTCGTGGACTGGAATATCTCCACACTGGTAGTGAGACTGGAATTATACACCGTGATGTGAAGGACACTAACATCTTATTGGATGAGAATTTCATTCCAAAGATTTCAGATTTCGGGCTGTCCAAGCTTGAAGAACTGACCCAATCAAAGAGCTACATCAGCACGAACATTAAAGGCACAAGAGGTTATTTGGATCCATATTATTGTGCGACTCACAGATTGACAAGAAAAAGTGATGTGTATTCCTTTGGCGTGGTTATGTTGGTCGTTTTGTCAGGGAGACCTGCATTGGACACCACAAATCCAGGAGAACCTATTGTAGCGTGCTTCCAAGAATGTGTTTCAAGAAGGGAATTTGATAGAATAGTTGATCCTATTATTTATGAGAAGATATCACCGGAAAGCTTAAAAGAATTTGTGAAATGTGTTGAAAATTGCTTGCAACTGAATCCCAAAAATCGACCTACAATGGCTCAAGTGGTGGGAAGTCTAGAGCAGGTATTGCAGCTGCAGGAGAGGCCTATTGTTTCTGCAGCAAGTGATGACACAGTATCTGTCCAGGATATTGAATTAGACACTATTCAATCTGGTGAGATGAGTCAGGGTTCAGTTGCCACAACACATGATGAGAGTGTTCTAACTCCACCCAGGGAAGAAACCACAAGAAGAAAAGCCTCTTCAGGAGAAGTGCACAATCGGGTCCGGAAACCATTTTGGGTTTGGCCATGGAAAATTGTTCATAGCAGAGGTAAGCCAATGCAGATAATAACATTGTCATCTGCTGGAATCATTCTCCCATATGCGCATAAAATCTTCTAAGTTAATTTATTCAGATTTTTTGTTGCCTTTTTCTGTTTATAAGCAATTCCCATTGCGCTGATTCTTTGCTATTCCAATATAGAAACAAATCCAGAGCCAAAGCCAGCTAAGAAAGAAGAACCCTTGAAGAATGAAGATAAACCCGTGTCCGGTAGTCAGGATGGAGTTGACAGGATAATATTCTGTGAGGGTTGGAACCTTTCCTTTGACCTTGAAGATATGCTGAGAGCTTCTGCCGAGTTGCTTTGGAGGGGATCATTTGGAACTACTTATTTGGCAGCATTGGAGGATGGAATTAATGTTGCAGTGAAGAGATTGAAGGATGTCAGTGCTGCAAAACGAGAATTTGAGCTTCAAATGGAGGCAGTTGGAAGCTTAAGGCATGAGAATGTTGTGCCGTTGAGGGCATATTTCTATTCCAAGGACGAGAAGCTCATGATATACGATTATTACAGTCAGGGGAGTGTGTCTGATATGTTACATGGTAACATCCCAATCCCCTTAATGCATGAGTTGCTTTTTTCCTATTTCAGGGACTTTCATTCAATTGCTGTTCTGTGAAAGATGCCTCATTACTGCTATTTTCTCTCTTGATATCGAGCTTTTGACTTTGATCTGATTGTTCTATCAAAATGATAACTATGCCAGAACGTACTAATGATTGTGTTAGTTGGTAGTAATGGTTTGCAAACTTTTGTGTATTTAGTTGAAAAATGTGATTTCATAAAGAATGCTCTCAGTTGTGCTGCAGCTTCATGACTAATCTTTTTTCTTTTTTGGAAATGTCAAGGCTTCTCTATCTCCTATCTATTGCTAGCTTATTTCTGTTTGGCATTTGCGATGATGTTAATTATATTCCGCAATTCATGTGCAATTTGTGGTCACTACATGAAATATATTTATACTCCCCTGTTCCATATAAAGACTCAAGTTTCCCATATAAACAGGACTCAGACTAGGGAGTACTTGTTATTTTGGAAGACTATCTGAAGTTTTTCCAGTAATGATTGTCTGTGAATATTATGTTGGCTGTGAGAGAATGTATTCTGAAATTGGTAGTGCTTGTTTGGTTTCGATTTCCATTCATTTACGCTTTGTGTTATTAATTTCCCAGGAATGGGTAAGAGTCAAATTCATTTAGATTGGGAGAGCCGTGTTCGAATTGCAATTGGTGCTGCCAGAGGTATTGACCATATTCATCGGGTATCTGCTGGGAAACTTGTTCACGGAAACATAAAAGCCTCAAACATTTTCCTCAACATGGAGCAGTACGGTTGTGTCTCTGATCTTGGCTTGGCAGCAATAAGGAATCCATTTGCTCAACCAGTCAAGAGAACTGGTGGTTACCGAGCCCCAGAAGTGATAGAAACCTGCGAAGTCTCTCAGGCATCTGATGTCTACAGCTTTGGGGTACTACTGCTTGAACTTCTCACTGGAAAATCACCTATAGTTGTTGATGATCGTAAAAGTATCGATTTGGTGAGGTGGGTTCAATCTGTTGTTCGTGAAGAGTGGGTTGCTGAAGTGTTTGACTTACAACTTTTAAGGCATCCCAATAAGGAAGACGAGATGGTGGAGATGTTGCAAATTGGAATGACATGTGTGGCAACACTGCCACGGCAGAGACCAAAAATGATGGATGTAGTTAAGAAGCTTGAGGATATTTCTGCAGAGTTGATAGCATAGGAAATCCATCTTGTACTGAGACAAAAACGGAGAGTCAAGTCCCTCCTTGACAACACCCTAAGCTGTGGAGATATATGGTATCATCTGTCTTCTATATATTCAACTGTAATGTTAAATTATTGTTCAGGGAGAGAGATTTAACACATATAGGCATATTGTACTTATTGTATATTGCAGTTCATTTATGAAAGCTAATACTAGCTGAGTTCTTGTTTAGTATCCAATCTTCCTTTACAACAACTAAGCCTTTGCCCCCCCTATGTAGGGTCAGTTATATGGATCATATCTCGCTATCGTGTACGGTTAATGTTAAAATCAGTAATTAATGTTCCCAAGTTCTTGTCATGCTCTTATCTTATGCATGATGTAGCTTTCATATAGCAAGTAGCAAAAATTTTGCCTAGTCTTCTAAAGTCACAAATATTGTGGTACGTGAGCCTGGGAGTGAGTTGATCTGTTTAAGCTGATGCTAATGCTGATAAATCAGATACACCAAAAAAAAAAAAAAAAAAAAAAGCTAATCCCCACAAAGCTTGTTGACTTATTCCATGACGAATTTAAAAAATGAAGAGATTGTTGAAAATATGGAATTATTGTCTGATCGTTGACATTGCAGGTACTTTCTTTGTATTTTACTTGTCATAAGTTTGGTCAGCTTTTGTTTTCTATCCTCAGGCTCAGCTTGTTCTCTCCCTGTGCTGTAAAAGTATAAACTTCAAGTCAACGATGACACCTTCAACAAAGTAGTTCATGCAACAATACCAACTCCAAGCCTTGGTGTGATCATCCAGCTGAGAAAAAGGAGGGATTGAATGAAAATTCATTATCTTTTTCAGTATTGAGCCATGATGCAGTTGAAGCCAGCTTTGATCGTTTTTCTTTTATCATCCAGCTTGCTGCTTCATTGTCGTTGCATTGCTTCAGTTAACGATGGGAATGTTCAAGCAGTTGCCCAGTATTATACAGGTGATATTGCCATTAACTGTGGCTCCATTGGGAACTCCACTGCACAGGATGGCAGTGAATAATGGATGGGAGAATCAGCATCGAAATTCATCCCCGGCCAATCAAGAAGTTCAATTGTTGTGGAAAAGTCATTCCTTGGCGTTGACCCTGTTCCCTACATGACTTCAAGAATCTCTTGCCTCTCCATTCCACTTCACATTTCGGATCAAACCAGGTCAGAAATTCATCCGCTTTCATTTTTATCCTGCTTCATATCGTGGCTTTGAGAAGTCTTTGGATCTCTTCAGTGTTAAAGCTGGTCCTTTCACCCTCCTCAACGACTTTAGTCCCGCAATTACTTCTGGTCGTTTGGGAGTCAAATATCTTATTAAGGAATTTTGTTTAAATGTGGAGGAACATGGGAGATTGAGCATAACTTTTTCTCCTTCTAGTGGTGAGAAGACCTTAAGTAATCACATAACATATGCTTTTGTAAATGGGATTGAGATCCTTTCGATGCCAACTGGTCTTTATTACACACCTGATGGTGATTTAGGCGCCCCTATTGTTGGTCAGAACGGTAGATTTAATGGTATCGACAATAGCACAGCACTCAAAATGCTACATAGGTTGAACATTGGAGGAAATTTTATCTCATCGGTGGAAGATTTTGGCATGTTTCGTCGATGGACTCCAGATGTTGGATACTTCCTAGAATCAGGAGTTTCTGTAATGAATCATATGGCTCCTAAGCTAGTGTATACAAGCAATCACTTACTCATTGCTCCACCAAAAGTTTACCAGACATCCTGGAAGATGGCAAGAACTATAGGAGGACACGAGTTGTATAGTTTTACATGGAAAATACCAATAAACTTAGGCTTTGCATATTTAGTCAGGCTTCATTTCTGTGATCTTGAGGCAGAAATGCCAGAGAGAGAGGAAATTGAGTTCAGTATCCTCATAAACAATCAGATTGCAGAGACAGATGCTGATGTTATCAGATGGAGTGGTGGTACTGGGTTCCCGGTACACAAGGACTATGTAGTGATGATGAAAGGAGACAGAGAAGGAAGCCAGTCTCATCTCTTCATTGTCTTACGATTGGTTAATGGAATAGCTCTTGGATTCCTTACAGAGCTAGAAATCTTCAAGTTAAGCAACCTGGAAAACTCTCATGCAACTCCCGGCCCGGGATCTTTGAACAGAGTGTCAACCACTTGGCATCTGAAGATCCAAAGATTATTGTCCCTTAGCAATGTTACAGGGACTGGTATGACAGTTATCATTTTAATTGTGAGTACAATTGTGTATAGCTTGAGGGAAAATTGGGAAGAGAATGCTCACAATGACAAAGATGCACGGTCTGCCTCAGTTGAACAATCTTACCGTTGCTTCTCACTTGCTGATATATATTTGGCAACCGAAAACTTCAGCGATGCATTAGTCATTGGAAAGGGTGGATTTGGTAAAGTGTATAAAGGGTTCATTCCTGCAATTCCAAAGCCTGTGGCAATTAAACGGTTGAGTTTCTTTTCCAGGCAAGGAGCTCGCGAGTTTTGGACTGAAATTGAAACACTTTCCAAACTCCGCCACATTCATCTTGTCTCCTTGATAGGATATTGTAATGAGGATCAAGAGATGATTCTTGTGTACGAATACATTTCTGGTGGCACACTCGCTGATAATTTATACAAATTTTTCCGGAAGGGGAAGGAATGTGCTCCTCTTAGTTGGGAGCAAAGGCTTAGAATCTGCCTTGGCACTGCTCGAGGGCTGGAATATCTCCACACTGGTAGTGAGAAGGGAATTATGCATCGTGATGTGAAGGACACTAACATCCTATTGGACGAGAACTTCATACCAAAGATTTCAGATTTCGGCCTATCCAAGCTTGAAGAGCTTGCACAATCAAAGAGCTACATCAGCACAAACATTAAAGGCACAAGAGGTTATCTTGATCCAGATTATTGTACTACTCACAGATTGACAAGAAAAAGCGATGTGTGTTCCTTTGGCATGGTTATGTTGGTTTTATGTCAGGGAGACCTGCACTGGACCCTTCAGAACTGGAAACTCTCGTAGCATGCTTTCAAGAATGTGTTTCAAAAGTGGATTTTGATGGGATAGTTGATCGTAATATATATGAGAAGATATCACCAGAAAGCTTAAAAGCATTTGTGAAATATGTTGAAATTTGCTTGCAACAGAAGCCCAAGAATCGACCTTCAATGGCTCAGTTGGTGGGAAGTCTAGAGCAGGTATTGCAGCTGCAGGAGAGTCCTCTTGTTTCCGCAGCAGTTGATGCCACATTTGCAGCTGTCCAGCATGTTGAATTGGAAATTGTTCAATCAGGCGAAATGAGTCAGGGTTCAGCAACCACAACACATGATGGGAATGTTGCAACTCCACCTAGGGAAGAAATCACAAGAAGAAAACCATCCTCAGACTCAGGAGGAGAAGTGAACAATCGTGCCCGAAAAACATTTTGGGTTTGGCCTTGGAAAAGAGTTCATAGCAGAGGTAAGCCATTGAAGAGAATAACATGGTCATCTGCAAGAATCATTCTCCTATTTATTTGCACATAAATTTATTTCAAGTTAATTTTCTTTAGCATTTCTAGCCTTTTCTGTTTATAAAAATTCCCATTGTGCTGATTCTTTGCTATTTCCAATAAAGAAACCAAGGCAGCTAAGAAAGAAGAACCATTCAAGAATGGAAAGAAACCCATCTCCGGCAGCCAGGAGGCCCAGGATGGAGTTGACAGGCTGATAGTCTTTGAGGGTTGGAACCTTGCCTTTGACCTTGATGATCTGCTGAGAGCTTCGGCCGAGCTGCTCGGGATGGGATCATTTGGAACTACTTATTTGGTCGCATGGGAGGATGGAAGGAATGTTGCAGTGAAGAGACTGAAGGATGCTCTTGATGTAGAATTTGAGCATCAAATGGAGGCAGTTGGAAGCACATGGCATGAGAATGTTGTTCCCTTAAGGGCATATTTCTATTCCAAGGACGAAAAGATCTTGATCTATGGTTATTACAGTCAGGGGAGTGTGTATGATATGTTACATGGTAACCTCCTGAATCCTGGCCTGTTCGTTTTCGCTGTTTTTGTTTTTGTTTCCACTATAAATTTAATATATTATAATGCTTTTTCATCATTCGACATTTACCCCAATAAAAAATCCTTTTCTAAAAAACGTATTTTCAAAATCATGGATTTTGATTTAACTTGCTTTTCTTTTTTCAATTTCCCAGAAAAATGGCGGGAGAAGCGAGTTCCTTTAGATTGGAAGAGCCGGGTTCGAATTGCAATCGGTGCTGCCAGAGGCATTGCTCATATTCATCGTGATCAGAAATCTGTTCACGGAAACATAAAATCCCCCAACATTTTCCTCAACTCAGAGCTCTACGGCTGCGTCTCTGATCTTGGCTTGGCAGAAATAACGAGTCTGCCGACACTGATTGGGAACGACAGTTACCGTGCCCCCGAGTTGATCGAAACCCGGGAAATCTCGCAGGCATCTGATGTCTATAGCTTCGGGGTGTTTCTGCTGGAATTTGTCACCGGAAAATCGCCGACGCAGCGTATCACAGTTGGCAATGAATGTTTCGATTTGGTGGCGTGGGTTCGGTCTGTGGACATTGAAGACTGGGCTGTTTAAGTATTTGACGTAGAACTGTTTAGGTATCCAAACCAAGAAAAAGAGTTAGTGGAGGTGTTGCAAGCTGGATTGGATTGTGTGGCAACAATG